>CM064358.1:1950000-2550000 GCA_032595735.1 Pelochelys cantorii | reverse complement strand
CTGAGCAGAGACCGCAGCCCCGCCAGCTGGGGCAGGGACTGTGTTGTGGGTGGGGGAGGCGCATGAGACTCTGGACATGGGGCGCTGGGGGGGGTGGCCCCTGCAGTGCCCGGAGGTGCAGGGGAGAACCAGGGGCTCTGATTTTGCCCTGGCAGAGATGCCGGCCCCGGAGTCGGGTCTAAACAACCAAAGGCCCCGACCCTGCGCTTGCGGGGAAGCACTGGGTGCTCGCCACCCCCAGACCCAGCCCCTCAACTCTGGCCAGTGGCTCCAGCGGCCTTTGTCTGGTTTGCTGCCACAGGCCACCCCAGAGCCATGGGGAGACCCCTCCCCCAACCACGCTGAGTCTGCGCCAGGCCGGGGCCTCGGGTCCCACTGGGGCACGGGACCGTGACCCCCATTTCATCTACAGGGCCCTGGGCAAACGCCTGGCCCATGGCCTAGACCTGCAGCCTCTGGAACAGCTTGGGGGGCTGGATGGGAGCTGATCCCCCTCTAAGGGACAGGCCCTGCCCCCCATTCCCCACCCCCCTGGGCCAGCCAGTTCCTGCCCTGGGGCCAGGTGGGAGCCGCTGCCCCTAGAGGGGACCGGCCCTGTGCCCCATTCTCTGCCCCTCTGCTGTGGAGATTCTCCCTGTTTTTACAGTCCCTTGGCTCTTTCCTAGCTCAGCAGAGGGAGCTGCCCTGAGCCTCCGGCCTTACTTCCCAGCTGCCCCACAGGACGGGCATATGCCCCACAAGGGGCTCAGCTGCTGCCGCCCCAAGGGGGTCAGGGGCTCTTCCACTCCAAGTGCTTTATGGGACATCAAGCTCCACCTGGCTCAGCAGGCCTCTGTGCAGCCCCCCAGTGCCCACGGGCTCCCGTCCCTCTCGGAGGGTGGGGGTGCGGGTGGCTGTCCCCCCCCTCAGCTGTGCAGAGCCCAGGGGACAAACACAGGCCCCTCCCTGGGGAGCAGAGTCGCTCCCCACTTCCTGGCTCGGCACCAGCAGTGGGGCAAACGCCCCTTTCCAGGAGGCTGCCAAGTCCTCTGGCATCTGGGCCCGTTTCCCGCAGGGTGCGGCTGGGGGCACCAAGCCAATTTGCAAGCGTGAGCTGGCCCTGCCGTGGGCGGGGGGGGGGGCAAGGTCTCACCCCACCAACAGCCCTTGCTTGGGAGCACCCCAGGCGTTTTCTACCCGGGTTCTTCTGTGCCGGGAGTTTGCTCTGGCAGGGGGAATGTGTTCGGGGGGGGGGGCTCTAGGGCAGCAGGGGCTGCATTTGTGCCCCCTGGGGTAACTGGCCGGTTTTATATGCAAAAGGGGGGGTGGGTGAAACAGTGACAATGAAATGTCCATGAACTCAGTTCCCAGGTGTCGCTGTTGCTGCTGTGGGGGGTGGGGGTTCCTGGGTAGGGTCTGGCTGGGCGTGCCAGCCCCCCCAGCCTGGCCAGAGGTGGGTTCGCTGGGCAGCACCCCAGGAACCGGAGCTCCCAGCTCGGCCCGGAGACCCCACGGTGAAGATTTGTCTGTCCTGGCCTTTCGCCTCCCTCCAGCCGATGCCCACTCCGGTCCAGCGCTGGGGATCCCCAGCCTTCCGGCCCCGCGGCCAGCTCGGTCTCCGTCCCGAGCCCCTTGGCACCCACTGGGAAACCCGGCCCAGTGCAGGCGGAAAGGGGCCCGCGTCTGCCCGGTCAGAACACAGCGCACAACCCCATGGGGCCGGCCCTCTAGCTGCTCAGCCCGGCTCTGCCCCTCCTGGCAAGGGGGCCACAGCCCAGCATCTCAGGCCTGAGCCCCTCAGTCGCCCCCCTCCCGCCGGCCTAGGAGCAACACGGGGCAGCCCGGACACCTGGGTTCCCTCTCTGGCTCTGGGAAGGGAGTGGGGCCTAGTGGGGGGGGGGAGGCTGGGAGCCAGGACTCCTGGGCTTTCTCGCAGCTCGGGGGGGGGGGGCCTGGTGGGGGCAAGGGCAGGACGCCCGGGTTCCATCCCTGGGGTCCCCTCTCCCGCCCAGCCCCTCCAGGCACCTGCGCTGCGGGGCCCCTCCCCGGCCCCCGGCCATTGGCTGCTGGGAGGGGGCCGGAGACCGGGCCTGGCCGGGCTCCTATTGGCCGGGCTGCGAGGAGCCGGCTCCGCCGCTTCGCTCTTGTCTCCTGCCGGAGGGAACCCGGAGCCGCGCCCGGGAGTCCCCCTTGCGCCCCCTCGGGACCAGCTGCGCCCCCGGCCCGCGCGCTCTAGGTGCCCCCCGATCCGCGCGCTCCAGGGCTCCCGGCGCGCCCGGCCCTCCCGTTCCAGGGCCCCCCCCCAGGGGCTCCCCACGGCCCGCCCCGCCCGGGGGATGCCCCGGGGCCCCGCGCCACGATGCAGCCCGCGCTCGCCGCCCTGGCCCTGCTGGCCGCGCTGCAGCTGCTGGAGGTGCGAGGCCAGGGCGGGGCAGGACCCCAGGGGCTGAGCCCGGCCCGCGGGGACCGGCCCCCCCGCCCGCCAGCCCCGCAGAAGCGCCGGGCGCCCCCGGCCGGCAGGTGAGTGGGGGCGGCCCCCGGGGGCCGGGGGGGGCGGTTTGGCTGCGGGCGGGGCCCCCCTGGCTCCCCTGCTCCACTCTTTGGGCTCCATATGGAAACGCGCTCGGGAGCCGGGCGGGCGTTGAGCTGGCAGGGGCGCCCCCCCCCTCCGCAGGGGGATGGTCTGCTGTGCCCGCCCCTTCGAGCCCCCTGTCCCTCTCTGCCCCTCCAGTCCCCCCTTCCCAGTTCATAGCCCCTCTAATCCCCCCCGCCCTTCCAGTCCCCCCTGTCCCACTCCCAAGTTCTCCTCCCCTCCAATCTCCTCTGCTTCAGGCTCCCCGTCCCCTCCCCCAACTGCTATTGACTCCCCTTAGGGAAGGTGACTGACGAGCCCTTTTCCCACCCAGGCTGAACCGATGCCATGACCCCTGTGACATCCAAGAGGTGATCCCGGCCCCTCGCTCCCGCCCCGCAGCTCCCGCCCCGCAGCCCCTGCCCGGCCCCTCGCTCCTGCCCTGCAGCCCCTGCCCGGCCCCTCGCTCCCGCCCCGCAGCCCCTGCCCGGCCCGGCCCCTCGCTCCCGCCCCGCAGGCCCGGCCCGGCCCGGCCCCTCGCTCCCGCCCCGCAGGCCCGGCCCGGCCCGGCCCCTCGCTCCCGCCCCGCAGCCCCTGCCCGGCCCGGCCCCTCGCTCCCGCCCCGCAGCCCCTGCCCGGCCCGGCCCCCTCGCTCCCGCCCCGCAGCCCCGGCCCGGCCCGGCCCCTCGCTCCCGCCCCGCAGCCCCGGCCCGGCCCGGCCCCTCGCTCCCGCCCCGCAGCCCCTGCCCGGCCCCTCGCTCCCGCCCCGCAGCCCCTGCCCGGCCCGGCCCCTCGCTCCCGCCCCGCAGCCCCGGCCCGGCCCCTCGCTCCCGCCCCGCAGCCCCGGCCCGGCCCCTCGCTCCCGCCCCGCAGCCCCGGCCCGGCCCGGCCCCTCGCTCCCGCCCCGCAGCCCCGGCCCGACCCGGCCCCTCGCTCCCGCCCCGCAGGCCCGGCCCGGCCCCTCGCTCCCGCCCCGCAGGCCCGGCCCGGCCCCTCGCTCCCGCCCCGCAGCCCCTGCCCGGCCCGGCCCCTCGCTCCCCCGCCCCGCAGCCCCTGCCCGGCCCGGCCCCTCGCTCCCGCCCCGCAGCCCCTGCCCGGCCCGGCCCCTCGCTCCCGCCCCGCAGCCCCGGCCCGGCCCGGCCCCTCGCTCCCGCCCCGCAGCCCCTGCCCGGCCCGGCCCCTCGCTCCTGCCCCGCAGCCCCGGCCCGGCCCCTCGCTCCCGCCCCGCAGCCCCGGCCCGACCCGGCCCCTCGCTCCCGCCCCGCAGCCCCGGCCCGGCCCGGCCCCTCGCTCCCGCCCCGCAGCCCCTGCCCGGCCCGGCCCCTCGCTCCCGCCCCGCAGCCCCTGCCCGGCCCGGCCCCTCGCTCCCGCCCCGCAGCCCCGGCCCGGCCCGGCCCCTCGCTCCCGCCCCGCAGCCCCTGCCCGGCCCCCCGCTCCCGCCCCGCAGCCCCGGCCCGGCCCCTCGCTCCCGCCCCGCAGCCCCGGCCCGACCCGGCCCCTCGCTCCCGCCCCGCAGCCCCTGCCCGGCCCGGCCCCTCGCTCCCGCCCCGCAGCCCCTGCCCGGCCCGGCCCCTCGCTCCCGCCCCGCAGCCCCGGCCCGGCCCCTCGCTCCCGCCCCGCAGCCCCTGCCCGGCCCCTCGCTCCCGCCCCGCAGCCCCTGCCCGGCCCGGCCCCTCGCTCCCACCCTGCAGCCCCAGCCCAGCCCGGCCCGGCCCCTCGCTCCCGCCCCGCAGCCCCTGCCCGGCCCGGCCCCTCGCTCCCGCCCCGCAGCCCCTGCCCGGCCCGGCCCGGCCCGGCCCCTCGCTCCCGCCCCGCAGCCCCTGCCCGGCCCCTCGCTCCCGCCCCGCAGCCCCTGCCTGGCCCCTCGCTCCCGCCCCGCAGCCCCTGCCCGGCCCGGCCCCTTGCTCCCGCCCCGCAGCCCCTGCCCGGCCCGGCCCCTTGCTCCCGCCCCGCAGCCCCTGCCCGGCCCGGGCGCCTCGCTCCCGCCCCGCAGCCCGGCCCGGCCCGGCCCGGCCTCGCTCCCGCCCGCAGCCCGGCCCGGCCCGGCCCTCGCTCCCCGCCCCGCAGCTCCCGCCCCGCAGCCCCTGCCCGGCCCCTCGCTCCTGCCCCGCAGCCCCTGCCCGGCCGGCCCCTCGCTCCCGCCCCGCAGGCCCGGCCCGACCCGGCCCCTCGCTCCCGCCCGCAGCCCCTGCCCTGCCCCTCGCTCCCGCCCCCGCAGCCCCTGCCCGGCCCGGCCCCTCGCTCCCGCCCTCCGCAGCCCCTGCCGCCCGGCCCCTCGCTCCCGCCCCGCAGCCCCGGCCGGCCCGGCCCCTCGCTCCCGCCCCGCAGTCCCTGCCCGGCCCCATCGCTCCCGCCCCGCAGCCCTGCCCGGCCGCCCTCGCTCCCCCCCGCAGCCCCTGCCCGGCCCGGCCCCTCGCTCCGCCCTTTCCCACCCAGCTGCCCGGCCCGCCCCTCGCTCCGCACCGCAGCCGGCCCGGCCCGGCCCCTCGCTCCCGCCCCGCAGCCCCTGCCCGGCCCCCGCTCCCGCCCCGCAGCCCCGGCCCGGCCCCTCGCTCCCGCCCCGCAGCCCCGGCCCGACCCGGCCCCTCGCTCCCGCCCCGCAGCCCCTGCCCGGCCCGGCCCCTCGCTCCCGCCCCGCAGCCCCGGCCCGGCCCGGCCCCTCGCTCCCGCCCCGCAGCCCCTGCCCGGCCCCTCGCTCCCGCCCCGCAGCCCCTGGCCCGGCCCGGCCCCCGCTCCCGCCCCGCAGCCCCGGCCCGGCCCCTCACTCCCGCCCCGCAGCCCGGCCCGACCCGGCCCCTCGCTCCCACCCCGCAGCCCCTGCCCGGCCCGGCCCCTCGCTCCCGCCCCGCAGCCCCTGCCCAGCCCGGCCCCTCGCTCCCGCCCCGCAGCCCCTGCCCGGCCCGGCCCCTCGCTCCCGCCCCGCAGCCCCGGCCCGGCCCGGCCCCTCGCTCCCGCCCCGCACCCGGCCCGGCCTGGCCGGCCCGGCCCCTCACTCCCGCCCCGCAGCCCCGCCCGGCCCCTCGCTCCCGCCCCGCAGCCCCGCCCGGCCCGGCCCCTCGCTCCCGCCCCGCAGCCCCTGCCCGGCCCGGCCCCTCGCTCCCGCCCCGCAGCCCCTGCCCGGCCCGGCCCGGCCCCTCGCTCCCGCCCCGCAGCCCCTGCCCGGCCCGGCCCCTCGCTCCCGCCCCGCAGCCCCTGCCCGGCCCGGCCCCTCGCTCCCGCCCCGCAGCCCCGGCCCGGCCCGGCCCCTCGCTCCCGCCCCGCAGCCCTGCCCGGCCCGGCCCGGCCCCTCGCTCCCGCCCCTGCAGCCCCAGCCCGGCCGGCCTGGCCCCTCGCTCCCGCCCCGCAGCCCCTGCCCCAGCCCTGCCGGTGCCCCTCGCTCCCGCCCCGCAGCCCCTGCCCGGCCCCTCACTCCCGCCCCGCAGCCCCGGCCCGGCCCAGCCCCTCGCTCCCGCCCCGCAGCCCCTGCCCGGCCCCTCGCTCCTGCCCCGCAGCCCCGGCCCGGCCCAGCCCCTCGCTCCCGCCCCGCAGCCCCGGCCCGGCCTGGCCCGGCCCCTCGCTCCCGCCCCGCAGCCCCGGCCCGGCCCGGCCCCTCGCTCCCGCCCCGCAGCCCCTGCCCGGCCCGGCCCCTCGCTCCCGCCCCGCAGCCCCTGCCCGGCCCGGCCCCTCGCTCCGCCCCGCAGCCCCGGCCCGACCCGGCCCCTCGCTCCCGCCCCGCAGCCCCTGCCCGACCCGGCCCCTCGCTCCCGCCCCGCAGCCCCTGCCCGGTCCGGCCCGCCCCTCGCTCCCGCCCTGCAGCCCCAGCCCGGCCCGGCCTGGCCCTCGCTCCCGCCCCGCAGCCCCTGCCCCCAGCCCTGCCGGTGCCCCTCGCTCCCGCCCCGCAGCCCCTGCCCGGCCCCTCACTCCCGCCCCGCAGCCCCGGCCCGGCCCAGCCCCTCGCTCCCGCCCCGCAGCCCCGGCCCGGCCCGCCCCTGCTCCCGCCCCGCAGCCCCGGCCCGGCCCGCCCCTCGCTCCCGCCCCGCAGCCCTGGCCCGGCCCGGCCCCTCGCTCCCGCCCCGTAGCCCCGGCCCGGCCCCTCGCTCCCGCCCCGCAGCCCCGGCCCGGCCCGGCCCCTCGCTCCCACCCCGCAGCCCTGTCCCGGCCCCTCGCTCCCGCCCCGCAGCCCCGGCCCGGCCCAGCCCCTCACTCCCGCCCTGCAGCCCCGGCCCGGCCCGGCCCGGCCCGGCCCCTCGCTCCCGCCCCGCAGCCCCTGCCTGGCCCCTCGCTCCCACCCTGCAGCCCCTGCCCAGCCCGGCCTGGCCCCTCGCTCCCGCCCCGCACCGGCCCGGCCCCTCGCTCCCGCCCCGCACGGCCCGGCCCCTCGCTCCCGCCCCGCAGGCCCGGCCCCTCGCTCCCGCCCCGCAGGCCCGGCCCCTCGCTCACGCCCCGCAGGCCCGGCCGGCCCGGCCCGGCCCCTCGCTCCCGCCCCGCAGGCCCGGCCCGGCCCGGCCCGGCCCCTCGCTCCCGCCCCGCAGCCCCGGCCCGGCCCGGCCCAGCCCGGCCCCTCGCTCCCGCCCCTCAGCCCCGGCCCGGCCCGGCCCAGCCCGGCCCCTCGCTCCCGCCCCTCAGCCCCGGCCCGGCCCGGCCCGGCCCCTCGCTCCCGCCCCTCAGCCCCGGCCCGGCCCGGCCCGGCCCCTCGCTCCCGCCCCTCAGCCCCGGCCCGGCCCGGCCCCTCGCTCCCGCCCCTCAGCCCCGGCCCGGCCCGGCCCCTCGCTCCCGCCCCTCAGCCCCGGCCCGGCCCGGCCCGGCCCCTCGCTCCCGCCCCTCGCTCCCGCCCCGCAGCCCCGGCCCGGCCCGGCCCCTCGCTCCCGCCCCCAGCCCCGGCCCGGCCCGGCCCGGCCCCTCGCTCCCGCCCCCGCTCCCGCCCCGCAGCCCGGCCCGGCCCGGCCCCTCGCTCCCGCCCCGCAGCCCCGGCCCGGCCCGGCCCGGCCCCTCGCTCCCGCCCCGCAGCCCCGGCCCGGCCCGGCCCGGCCCCTCGCTCCCGCCCCGCAGCCCCGGCCCGGCCCGGCCCGGCCCCTCGCTCCCGCCCCGCAGCCCCGGCCCGGCCCGGCCCGGCCCGGCCCCTCGCTCCCGCCCCGCAGCCCCGGCCGGCCCGGCCCAGGCCCTGCTCCACTCCCGCGCCCCGGCCCGGCCCAGGCCCGCCCTCGCTCCCGCCCCGTCCCGTCCCGGTCCCGTCCCCTCGCTCCCGCCCCGGCCCGGCCCAGCCCGGCCTGGCCCCGTGCTCCCACCCCGCAGCCCCAGCCCGGCCCGGCCCGGCCCCTCGCTCCCGCCCCGCCCCGGCCCGGCCCGGCCCGGCCCCTCGCTCCCGCCCCGCCCCGGCCCGGCCCGGCCCCTCGCTCCCGCCCCGCCCCGGCCCGGCCCGGCCCCTCGCTCCCGCCCCGCCCCGGCCCGGCCCGGCCCTTCGCTCCCGCCCCGCCCCGGCCCGGCCCGGCCCTTCGCTCCCGCCCCGCCCCGGCCCGGCCCGGCCCTTCGCTCCCGCCCCGCCCCGGCCCGGCCCGGCCCCTCGCTCCCGCCCCGCCCCGCCCGCCGGCCCCTCGCTCCCGCCCCGCCCCGCCCCGGCCCCTCGCTCCCACCCTGCAGACCCCGGCCCCTCGCTCCCGCCCCGCAGCCCCGGCCCGGCCCTTCACTTCCGCCCACTGGCTCCCATCCCATAGCCTTGCCCCTTGCTCCAAACTTGCAGCCCCTGCCTGCCCAGCCCCTCACTCCCGGCCCCTGCCAGCCAGGCCTTCTGGCCTCTCGCTGCTGAAGTGCTTGTGGTTTTTGTCCCCAGCGCCTTAGCCCCTGGATCCTTTGCTGCCTGGGTTGGGGGCCTAGAGCTCCTGGCAGGCCACGACGGAATATCCTGCCTGGACCCCTGGCGCCAGCTCTCTCTAGCTACAGGCCCCTGGCTGCCCTAAATGGCACCCTGGAGTGAGGCAGAGGAAAAACCCTGAGGCTCCTCACTGGCTGCTCTTTTCCAGTGCTCCCCACTGGCTAAGCACTACAGGGCTCATGACACACACATGGTCCCAGCCATGCGAGTACCCAGCTGTTCTCTAGGGCACTGCCCACCCCCTACGCACACCAGGCTGTGTCCTTATCTATCCAGGCAAACCAGCCCTGCTGCCCCCAGCCTCCAAGATGGGCAGAGCATGCCCTGCACCTCTGGGACCTGACTGTGGGTGGGACAGCCGCAGGCCTGGCCTGGCCCTCACAGGAGCCAACTGGGGTCAGGAGCGAGGGGCATCGGCAGGGCTGGGCTGGCAGGGGTTGTGGGTTGGGAGTGGGAGGGGGGCTGGGCTGGCAGGGGCTGTGGGTGGGGAGAGAGGGACATTGGCGGGGGGGGGCTGGGCTGGGCTGGCAGGGGTGTGGGTGGGGAGTGAGGGGCAGTGGCAGGGCTGGGGGGGCATTTGACAGCCCCCTGCCTGCACTGTCCTCTACAGCTTGGCCCCCAACTCCTGCGTTGTGGGGCAGGGGGCTGTTCTGTGCTGTGGGGGGGGGGGGCTTTGCTGGGCTGTGGGGGAGGGGGGCCCTGGCAGCTCTTGGAGGAAACGTGGCTGAGGAATTTCGGGCCCAAGTTTCCGCCTCGTGGAGCTGCCCCTCCCCCAGCGTGTCTCCGCATTGGGGGGGGGGGGCTGATCCTGCCAGGAGCAGGGAGCCCCCTGTTCTGGCGGGGTGTGGGGGGGCCTGGAGGTGAGGGGTTCTGGCCCATTGAGCTCTGAGGGGGGGGGCCTAGTTGCTGGGGGCTGGTTCCTGCGCTTGGCTCCCTGCTGCAAAAGCCATTTGGGGCACCGGAGACTCTGCTAGAGCCCCCCCACGGGTCCCCAACCCCCCGACAGACCCATTCTGGATCCCCCTCGAACACCCTCAGCTCCCCCCCAGGCATTTCTGGCCCCTTCCTCTCCCCCCCCCTTCCATTCCCAACCCTGGAGCAGCTGGGGAGGCAGTGGAGAGTGGGGTCTAGTGGTCAGAGCAGGGGGGCTGTCCCACCTGTCCAGGAGAATTGGCTCCTTCTGCCCCCTGGGAGCCAGGTGACCCCCCCCACACACTGAGCTGCTGGGGCCCATAGGGCTGCCCGCAGGGGAAGGGGCCAACTATGCCCCCCCCCCCATTTCCTTTAACTTGTGCTGCCCAGTCCTACCTCTGTGTCCTCAAGGACTGGGTGGAACCTGCCGGGGGGGGGGGGTCCTGTCTCTGCAGCCCCTCCCCCACTGGGTGGGGCCGAGCGGCTCCTGGGAGGTGTCCCCAGGGCCAGAGCTAGAGTCCTGGCTTCTCCCTCCCCAATGGGCAGACCCCTCCCCCATTGCTGGTCACCTCCCAGGGGGCTGGGCAGCCCCTGCACCCTCTTGTCCCCCCCACCCCACCCCAGAGGGCCTGAGACTGGGTCCTGAGGGGGGAGCTGGCTGGGAGGAGGGGCCTGGACCAAGCAGGGCCTTCGGGGGCACAGACAACTGGGGCAAGGGTGGGGCTGGACTGTCCGGCCCTGGGGTCCCCCTCACTGTGCTCTGTCCTCTCTAAAGCCCCCACATGTGTGGAGCAACCTGCTGTCCCGGCTGGAGCCTGGCTCCCAAAACCCAGAAGTGCACAAAAGGTACTTGGGGGGCAGGAGGCAGAGACAGTGGGGGTAGGAGGCAGAGGGGGAGGGGCAGGGCAGGGGGCAGTGGTGGGGCACAAGGATGCTGAGGGGAAGGGGCAGGAGGCAGAGTGGGAGGGGGCAAGGACACTGAATTGTTGCCCCCCCGGGCATTGTCGTCCCCCCCCCCCCGCAATCGCCCAGCCAGTGCTACTCCCCATCTGGGCTGTAGATGGCAGCAACCCCCCACTTGCAGGACCAGGGCCTGGGGAAGGAGGCTGGGGTGGGGAGCCTGCCCAGAGCCCTTCCCTTCCCTCCCCCCCACACACATTTGGGGCAGCCAAACCCTGCCTGCCCCCCAGCCATGCTGCCCTGTTTGGGGTTGGGGCACTGCCCTGGGTCATGGGAGGGGGAGTGGCGGGGGGAGCCGCTGTCTCCTCCCTCCTGAGCCCCAGTCTCTCGCCAGCCATCTGCACCCCGAAGTGCCGCAATGGGGGGCTGTGCCGGGAGCCCCAAGTCTGCACCTGCCGCCCGGGCTTCGCTGGCCACCGCTGTGAGCAAGTGCTGCCCCCCGACACACCGAGGGGGCGCCTCCCAGGGCCCAGCGCCATGGCCTCCCTCCCCACAGCCGGCCCCAGGAGGGCAGCATCCGTGCGCTGGCAGCCGCTGACGTGAGTGGGGTGGGCTATTGGGGGCGATCGGGGGCAGGGGGAAATTGGGGGGGTGGGGCGGTGGCTCTGAGCCGTTCCTCTAGCACCTGAGCAGCTGTTCATCCCCTCAGTGCTGGCCAGGCCCTGTGGGGGGCTGGGACCCCCCCCAACCTCCTGGCTTGCATTGGTGGGGGGCTCTGGGGCCTGGTTTGTGCTGCACCGGGGAGGGGGATCAGCTCTGAGTTTGGGGGGGAGGCAATGCAGACTCACAGTGGGGCCCCTCTGGGGGGGGCGCACCCCCCAGCACGGAGCCCCCCACCGAGCCCGTGGGCCGACTTCCCATCTCTCCCACTGCTCTGAGGCTATTTATAGACCTAGTGAAATTTGCCTCCCAGACAGACTCTCCCTCCCCCCCCCGCTATTTATCAATCCCCCCCCCCCCACACATTGCTGGCTGCTCCTCTTTAGTGGCAGGCCCTGGGGCGGGGTGGCCTGGCGGCACCGAGCCCCTGGCCTGCCTCCGGCTCCCACAGCCTCCAGCCCCCTCCCGCAGCAGAGGGTCTGTCCCTGGGTGGGGGGGTTGGTGTTCCCCACGGGCTGAGCTGTGTGGTTGGGCGGGGGGGGGGGCTGGGCTCCAAGGGGATGGGTCTGCAGCTCCCAGGCCCTGCCCATCCTGGCAGGGCAGGGGCGTGGGCAGCCAGCCAGGGCCCTGACTGAGCTCATGTCTGCAGCTCAGTGAGGAGGGGGGTGGCCAAGGAGCCGCCCAGCCTGGTCGGGGTGGGGGGGGGGGACTGCTGCCCCCACAGCAGGGATTCTCACCTCCCGCGGGGAGCCGGGACACCTGGGGTCTCTCCTTGGCTCTGACCTGCCTTCCTGGGCAAGATAAGCCCCCCCCCGGACCCCCCTACGTGATGGGCTCCAGGCCCAGCTCAGGGCTTGGTGATGTGGGGATTGAGGGGGGAGCAGGGGGTCGCTGAGGGGCAGGTGGAGACCGGAGTCCCTAGGGCGAGGGGAGGTCCCTGGGGAGGCAGGGGGTCCCTGGGGGGCTGGTGGGGGTGCCAGGGGTGAGGGGAGGTCCCTGGGGGGCCGATGGGGGTCCCTAGGGCGAGGGGAGGTCCCTGGGGGGGCAGGGGGTCCCTGGGGGGCTGGTGGGGGTGCCTGGGGCGAGGCGCGGGGAGGTCTCTGGACACGAGGCCCCCGCTCAGTGTCCCCTGCTCCCCCAGGCTGGCAGAGGTCCAGGCCGTGCTGCGGCGTCGGGCCGGTGCCACGGACAAGATGGCGTCGCTGCTGGCCAAGCATTTGGAAGCCCCGCTGAGCCACACAGCCCGCCCCACGGGCCCCCCCAGCACCCGGCTGCCCCCCAGGGGGCGGACCCTGCACCGCAGCCCCCAGCCTGGTAAGGGGGCAGGGCCTGTGGGTGGGGCAAGGAGTGGGGCAGGGTCTCAGTGCATGGTGAGGGGCCTGCCCCCCACTGGCCAGGCACACCCCCTGGCACTTGCCCCAGGCGGGTAGCTGCCCCTCAGCCCCTAGCACCAGGGCCTCCGGCCCGTCCCCGTCCCCCGCAGTCCAACAGGAACAGAGCAGCATCGTAGTTAGCAAAGTGTGGGGGGGGGAGCCCCGATCAGGTCATTGGGGTACAGCCCTGGCTCTGTGCATGCGCGGGGGGGGGGGGGGCTCTGGTGCGTGCCGGCCTCTCACAAGCGCGCACTAGTGCCTGCGGGCGACGCCCAGGAGCGCCAGCGCCGGGCAGGTGGCGGGCGGGGCGCGTCCGCGGGCTGGGGGGGGGGCGGCAGGGCCGGCGTGGGGGCCGGGAAGAGTTAACGCAGCCGGCAGTGACCGAGGTCCCTCACAAACATTGTTGCTGGCGCCCGGCCCAGCCCAGCTCCGCGCGCTGCTTGCAATTAGCTGGCCGGGCACTCGGTGCGGAGCGGGAGCCGAGCGCCATCGCTCCCTGCCTGCTCTCCTGCCCGGGGCCGGCGCACGCATGGCCCGAGCCCTCGCCCGCCTCCTGGTGCCCGTGGCCCTGCTGCTGCTGGCGGCCCGGCCGGCCGCGGCCCAGGCGCCCGGCCAGCTGCGGGTGCTGTTCACGCCCACGGTGTGCCGGGTGCACTGTGTGGGGCAGCGCTGCACCCACCGCTGTGCCCCGGGCAATGCCACCATGCTGTACAGCGGGGACCACGCCGGGCCCGCCGCCCGCGCCGCCGGCTTCCGTGTCTGTGAGTACCCGGGGCGCCTGCGGCGCCGCGCCAGCCTGGCCCCCGCCCGCCCTGCGCCCGGGCCCGTGCCGCCCGCCACACCTGCCGGCCGGTGCCCCGAGCGGAGTGGAGGGCTGGGGTTCCCCGTGGTCTTGTCCTGCGGGGCGGGAGGGGCCAGGCTGCCCCCCTTGGGTGCTCCCCCGCGGGGGTCGCCCTGGCCTTGCCCCCACGGACTGCGGGTTGGCCAGTGGCCCCCATCCACCCACCCACTGGGCATCCCCATGCTGGGGGCTGGGGAGCAACATGGCCCCCATGGTCCACTGCTTGCCTCAGGCCCAGCCTGGCCCGGCCCCTCTGCAAGCCCCAGGGCTGGAGGGGGGACAAGTCACTGTGGGGCTGGGCCTGCAGGGCTGGGTACGTGGGGCTGGCTGGGGGCCCAGGACTGAGTGCGTGGGGCTGGCGTGGAGCTTGGCTGGGTGCGTGGGTCCAGAACTAGGTGCGTAGGACTGGGGGTGTGGGTCTAGGACTGGGTGCGTAGGGCTGGGGGCGTGGGTGTGGGGCTGGCAGGGGTCAGGGCTGGATGCGTAGGTCCAGGACTGGGTGTGTAGGGCTGGGGGTGTGGGTGTGGGGCTGACGGGGGTCGGGGCTGGGTGCGTGTGGCTGGGTGTGTGGGTCCAGGACTGGGTGTATAGGGCTGGGGGTGTGGGCGTGGGGCTGGCGGGGGTCATGACTGGGTGCGTAGGGCTGGGGGTATGGGGGTGGGGCTGGCGGGGGTCAGGACTGGGTGTGTAGGGCTGGGTGTGTGGGCGTGGGGCTGGCAGGGGTTGGGGTTGGGTGTGTGGGGCTGGCGGGGGCCGGGGGCTGGGAGTTCCAGGGGGCTGGGGGTGTGGGGCTGGTGGGGGCCTGGGGCTGGGGGGTTCCAGGGAGCCCAGGGCTGGGTGCGTGGGGTTGGCAGGGGCCGGGGGCTGGGGGTTCAGCCTGGGCCGGGCGGAGGCTTTTCCCAGCCTGTCCCAGCTGCTCTGTGTCCCGCCCACGCCTGCCCCATGAGCTCATCCTTGCGTGCGACCCCCCCCGCCCCAGCCCCCCCCCGCGTGGGCCCCCAGGTTCGGAGCCGGCTCCGCCCTGTCCTGGCTCCATGGCTGGACCCGCCTGAGCTTCCGCTTGGGGCGAAACCTGGGAACTCGGAGAACAAACAAGGCCCCTGAGTCCCTGCCCCCGGATGCCTGGGTCCCCTCCCAGCTCGGGGAGGGGCACGGGGTCCAGCCGTCACAGTGGGGGGCTGGGCCCCAGGACGTCTGGGTTCTACCTTGTGACCCTTCCCCTCCCGGTGCCTCAGTTTCCCGCAGTGCAGGACTGGGCAGCGGCGGCTCAGACAAGTCCCCCGGGGCCCGGAGTGACAGCCCTGCCACCCCATTTCTGCAGGAGCCCCCCCCAGCATGTTCCCCCTTCAGTCACTGCCTAGTTTTGCCCCATGGCTGGAGGGCCCAGGGGAGGCTGCCCTGGAGAGGGGGCTGTTGGGCAGCTGCTTGCCCTGCCAGGTGCCCCCTGGGCCCAGGTGCTGCTGCTATACCCCCTTGCTGGGACCTGGCATCGCATCTCAGAACCACCTGGAATGTCCGGGCTGTGGGGCCGGGGGGGGGGGGAGTGGGGGGGAGAATGGAGGGGCCAGAAAATACAGCCTGGGCGGGCAGGTGCTGCCCCCCTCTGAGGCCTCCACCCTGCGTTCCCCCCGTCTGGCTGCTTCCCAGCCCCCCACTTCCCCAGCTGTTCCCAGCTGCTGCAGCTGGCAGGTTTCCGGGCTGGGGGGGGCAGTGTCTGGAGCTGGGACCCAGTGGGGGATGGGCTCAGCCCAGCAGGGCTCAGTCCTGGGCACCATGGGTGAGGAGGTAAATGCCCCCTCCTCTCCAAGGCCCCCCCCAGATGATTTCAGGCAGACCCGTGGGGGGGGGCCACGCAGGGAGTGTCCCCCCGACGCTGCCCCCTTCCTGTGAGGGCTGGGTTAATTGGGGGGGGCAGCAGCTCCGAGGCTGCCCCCCCGCAGTCCCTGGCGTCCCCTCCAGCTGACCCCAGCCCAGCTGCTCAGCCCCCCTGTGGGGAGATGCGGCTGCCAAGGGTCCATCATTAATGTCTGGGGCCGGGGAGGGGACCCAGCTGGCTGGGCTGGGAACATCTGGGCTGTAGGAGCGCAGCCAGGTCGGGGGAGGCCGCGGGGCCTGGAGGGGCACCAGCCCATGAGGGGGAGGCTGGGCGGGGGGGCACGGTTGCTAGGGGGTTCTAGGGGGGCGCCCGGTGGGTGGCACTATAGGGGGGACTAGCTGGGGGTCTCCGTGTCGGGGGGCTGGCTGGGGGTCTCGGTGGGGGACCCGTGGCTGGCAGGTACTATGGGGGGCTGGCTGGGGGTCCCTGGGGCTGGGGGTTCTGGTGGGGGTGCCCTGTGGCTGGGGGGCACTATGGGGGGGCCGGGTGGAGGGCTGTGGCTGGAGCCGGGCACACAGATGTCCTGGGTCAAGCCCAAAGGGGGTGGGGGAGGGCAGGGCTGTGCTGGCTCCTTGGGGGACTGTGGTCCAACTGGGGGGGGCAGTGGGGCTGGGCCTCTGAGCCCTGGGAGGAACCCCAGGGCAGCCCCTCAGGGCATCCTGCGCCCAGGACCCCAGGGCTAACGGCTCAGTTGCCCTGAAGGAACATCTGGTACCAGCCCAGCCCCCGCAGATGGGCCTTTGGGCCCCTCACTCCCGCCCCCCCAGCCCCTGACCCCCGGCCCTGCCAGTGCCCCTCACTCCCGCCCCCCAGCCTCATCTATCCAGGCGCATCCAGGACCGTCTCGCCCCTCACCCGGGATGTGACACCCCGGGGGGCCCCTCCCTCCCTGGGAACAGCCCATGAGCCCGCTGACCTCTGCCCTTGCCTTGCAGTCCTGTGCCCCCTGCTCTGCCACAACGGGGGGGTCTGCATCCGGAAGGACCAGTGCCTCTGCCCCCCCGGCTTCACCGGCAAGTTCTGCCAGATCCCGGCCCCCCCGCCCCTGGCCCCCCAGCCCCAGGAGAGCGACGGCCCGGAGGGGTTGCAGCCCCTCACCCAGTCTGTCCACACCCTGCCCCTCACCAACCACCAGCAGGAGCGTGACGGTAAGGGGCCTGGTGGGGGGGGGAGGCCACGTCTCTGCCCTGGGCGGGGGGACAGTCACACGCCCGTGGGAGGCTCTGCAGGGCCTGGCCCTGAGCCTCTAACCCCAGGGGTGCCCCCCCGCCGGCACCGCCCCCCCGCGCTCTGCCCTGGCACTGCCCCTTTCTGCCCCAGGCGCCCTGTCCATGGTGAGTGTGCGTGTGCAGCACCCACCCGAGGCCCCCGTGACCATCCACCAGGTGGAGCGGGTGGACGAGGCCGGCGACCTGGGGGAGACTCGCGCCAACGCCCTGCCGCCCGCCCACCCCGCCCTCTACAGCGCCCTGGCCCAGAGCAGCCCCCGCGCTGGGCCCTATGACGAGAACGCCGGCTACGGGTACTGCTTCCGGCAGCTGCACGCCGGAGAGGTAACGGGGCGCGGGCGCGCCGGGGGTGGGGGGGGCCCGCCTGTGAGGGGGCATGTCAGGGGGTCCTGCCCGTGGGGGGGGGGCGCACTGGAGGGCTGCACATGGGGGCACAAGGGAACAGGGGCCTGTGTACTGAGCCTCACCCCCAATTGTGTGCGTGTGCGACGCACACCTGCTGGCACACACGTGTGGCCAGCGCCCCCCTCTCCCCCAAAGATGCTCATTCATCCGCGTGGGCGCAATTTCCCCCCCCCCCAGCCCTTTGTCCCCCCGGCCTCTCTGCAGCCCCTTGGCCTCCTGCTGGCCCGAGCCGGCCGTGCCCCCCACCCTGGCTCTGCTGGGCATTGGGGGTGTCGCTCTCAAGGGTCCCCAGCTCCCTGCCAGTGCCTGCAGCCCCAGGACACTGAGCCCCTCCCAGCTGGGAATGAGGGGTCAAGGGCAGCTGGGCCCCGCCTGCCCCCCAATCCCGAGAGCCCCTGGCCAGCCCCCCTGACCCAGCCCCCTTGCCTTGCAGTGCAGTGCACCCCTGGCCGGCCTGCGCACCCAGGACGTCTGCTGCCGCGGCGCCGGAGTGGCCTGGGGTGTGCACGAGTGTCTGCCCTGCCCCACCCGGCCAGGTACGCACAGCCTTGGGGGCTGGGCTGGGGTCCCCCCCTTGCTCTGGGGTCAGTGCCGGGGGGCTGGGCTGGGGTCCCTCCCTCGCTCTGGGGTCAGCGCCGGGGGGCTGGGCTGGGGTCCCCCTTGCTCTGGGGTCAGTGAGGGGGGGCTGGGGTGGAACAGGGAGCTTGGGGGGCCCTGGGGCGAAGGGCAGTGGGTGGGGGAGGGGCATTCCCAGCTCTGACCCCCGCTCACTCTCCCCAGTGAACGCACCCGCCCTGGGACAGCAGGAGGCACCGTGCCCCACGGGTTTCCAGCGTTTGAATGGCTCCTGCCAAGGTGAGCTGGGTTGGGCTGGGCTGGGCTGGGCATGGGGGGGGGGGGTGCTCAGGAGATGGGACCCCCCACCGGGCTGAGGTGGCTGGGCCTACGGGGAGGGGCCGGTGCCCCTGGTGGCTCAGCCCCAGCCCCTGGTGGGGTGTCTGTTTGGGGCACAGGGCCCAGGGAGCCGGGGAGCTGGAACTTCCCCCCCCCCAGGGCCTGTGCCCCAACGGGTCCCACCCGGCTGCCATCCTGCCCCTCTGTGGGTGCCGGGTGGCCCTGTGGGCATGAGCGGGGCTGGGCCTTCCCCCCCATCACCCAGGGCCTCGTGCGGGGCCCGTCTCCCAGCGCAGCCCCTCTGACCCCCGCCCCCTCCCCAGACGTGGACGAGTGCCAGGAGGGCGGGTTCTGCCACAACGGGCTCTGCACCAACACACCCGGCAGCTTTGCCTGCCTCTGCCACACCGACTACATCCTGGACTCCTCCCGCAGCAGCTGCATCTGTGAGCGGGGCCTGAGCTGGCACAACCACGGGGGGGGGGCGCTAGGGAATGGGCCGGGGGCTGGCTTGGAGAGCAGGGGGCTAAGGCAGGGGGCTACCTGGGGGGCAGGGAAGGGACCTGGGGGGGCGGGGCCTGGCTGGGGGGGCAGGGAATGGGTAGGGGGCTGGCTGGGGGGCGGGGGACTGGCTGGCGGGCCCAGCTGGGGGGGCAGGGAATGGGCCGGGGCCTGGCTGGGGGGGCAGGGAACGGGCAGGGGGCTCGGCTGGGGAGCAGGGAACGGGCCGGGGGCTGGTGGGATGGGTGGGGGGCTGGGAAAGGGCTGGGGGCTGGCTGGGGGGCAGGGAACAGGGCAGGGCCTGGCTGGGGGGCCAGGGGTCCAGCTGAGGGGGCAGGGAACGGGCTGGGGGCTGGTGGGATGGCTGGGGGGCTGGGAATGGGCCGGGGGCCCGGCTGGGGGGGCAGGGAACGGGCCCGGGCCGGGGGAGGCTCCCTGGCAGGGGCTCGCCCTGGGGCTCAGCACCTGGCTGTGCGTCTGTCCGTCTGCCCCCAGCCCACCATGTGATCTCGGAGGCCAAGGGCCCCTGCTACCGGGTGGTGCGGGACGGCGCCTGCTCCCTGCCCACCCTGCGCAACATCACCAAGCAGATCTGCTGCTGCAGCCGCGTGGGCAAGGCCTGGGGCTGGAGCTGCGAGCGCTGCCCCCTCTTTGGCTCTGGTGAGCGGGGCCTGGGGGGTGGCCGGGGGGCCGGGAGCCAGGACTCCAGAGTTCTCTCCTGGCAGGGGGGAGGGAGTGGGGACTAGTGAGAGTGGAGGAGGGTCTTGGCGGGGGTGAGGGTCACAGAGCCAGGGCACCTGGCCAGTCTCCCCTTGAAGTTTCTGTGTCCATGTGCGGCTTTTGTGCACCACGGGGAGGTGACGTGAGACACGGGGCAGGTGTGCGACACGGCACCGCCATAGTGGTGCACGTAATAAAATTTGTTGCGCACAAGGACAATCTGTGGCGGGGGAGCCGAGGGGTTCGGTGTGGGGGAGGGGCTCCGGGCAGGAGGTTGGGGTGAAGGGGTAGGTTATGGATGGGGGGGGGGGGCCTCAGCGCAGGGCCTGGAGGGGGTTGGGGGGCAGGGGGCATACCTGGAGCCGCTCCCATTTGCTGTGGGGAGGGGGGAAACAGGTGGCTCTGTTCTGCCCCCGTCTCACCTGTAGGCACCGCCTGCTGCAGCCCCCATTGGCTGCGATTCCCGACCAATGGGAGCTGCGGAGGCGGAGCTTATTAGGCGGCTTAGAGAGACCCTTGCTCCTGGGCCCTCTCCCGGCTCTGGGAGAGCAGCGGGGACTGCGGGGGGGGGGGGGGGGGGACAACTTCTGGGTTCCCACCCGGCTGGGGGCCCTGACACCACCATTCTCTGTGCAGTCGGCTTCAAGGAGATTTGCCCAGCGGGCCCCGGGTACCACTACTCCGCCTCCGACCTGCGCTACAACACCCGCTTCTTGGGCCATGACCTGCCCCGCGTGCCCGTCAGCCGCCAGCAGGGGGGGCGCCCGGCCGCCACACGCGCCCCCCCCACCACGCGTGAGAGCTCTCTGCCCACCCCGCCAAGATCTCCCTCCCCCACCCTTGGCCCCCAGGGCGGGAGGGGGAAGGGGGAGGTGCCCCTTGGTCTCACCCTTCCCCCACCTTTGGGCGTCGGCCCCTCCCACCCTGGCCATCCCAGCCTCACCCCCTCCTTGTTGCCCTGCAGCCCGCTGGAGTGCCCGACCTACTGCCCGGGGGGGGCAGCGCCCTGCCGAGCCCCCTCCAACCCAGCCACCGGCCTTGGAAGGGCCAGCCTCAGGTAGTCCCTGGGAGGGGGTGGGTCGCAGGGGTGGCGGAGGATGCTGAGCATGGGGGGGGGGGAGCAGAGCCCAATCGCTGCTTTGCCCCACAGAGCCCAGCAGCGTGTGTGACCGGAACGCCGAGATCTGCGGCCCGGGGCAGTGCGTCCCCCGCCAGGGCAGCTACACCTGCCTCTGCCACCCCGGCTTCTGGCTCAGCGCCCAGGGCACCCACTGCGTCGGTGAGAGGGGCGCCGGGGGGACGGGGCTGGAGGGGCGGGGGCTCTGGGCCCCCCAAAAGCGGGGGGCTCCCCGCCCTGCCCTCCCGCGGCTCAGGGCACCCTCTGTCTGTCTGCGGTAGACGTGGACGAGTGCCGGCGAAGCCCGCCTCCCTGCGCCAACGGGCGCTGTGAGAACTCGGTGGGGAGCTACCGCTGCGTCTGCGCTCCCGGCTACCGTGCCAACCCGCCAGGCACCGCGTGCCGAGGTGAGCGACCGGGCCGGGGGGGGCTGCCGGCTTGGCTCGGTGCCGTGGGACCCTGGGAGCCCACCCGTGCCGGGGTCCCGCCATTCCTCCAGGGTCTGCCCCACAGCCCCGCCCTGCCCCCAGCCGGAGCCCTGCCAGCCCCTGGCTTGGCCTCCCCCCCCCCCATGCAAGTCCCCTACCCAGATGTGGCCCTCCGGCATCTCAGCGGGGTCATCCCCAGCTCCCCGCAGCTGGCGTCTCAGCCCGCCTAGGCACCGACCTGCCCTCTGCGGGCACCAGGCCGGGCAGAAACCGAGGCACCCGCCGGCTGTGTCAGTTTGACACACAATTCCATTTTGTCACCTGGGGCTGGGAGGGGCGCACGGGGTGGGGGGGGTGGGAGTCTGTGATCCCTCCCCCGGTCACGCTGCCCTTCCCCTCTCCCTCTCCGGCAGACATTGACGAATGTGCCCAGAGCCCCCGGCCCTGTGCCCAGGGCCGCTGTGAGAACACGCCCGGCTCCTACCACTGCCTCTGCCCCACGGGCTACCGGCCGGACTCCTCCGGCACCAGCTGCACGGGTAAGAGGAGTCCGGGGGGCACCGGGTGATGCCATGGGTTCTTGGGGGGGGGGGGCTGGGGGGTGGTGCCTTGGGGGAGGGTGGGGGGGGGCATTCGTGGGTTCACAGTTGCCCTGTGCCCTGCAGACATTGACGAGTGCGCCCAGAGCCCCCGCCCGTGCACCCAGGGCCTGTGCGAGAACACGGCCGGGAGCTACCGCTGCACCTGCCCGCAGGGCTTCCGCGCCGGCCCGGCGGGCACCGAGTGCCTGGGTATGTGCCCCACCCCCGGGGCATCCCCCACCTGTCGGGCTCCCAGCCCCACATCTCCAGACAGGGACCAGAGCTGTATGGCTGGGGGGAGAGCGTTCGGGATTCCAGGGGGGTCCCCTTCCTGCCCATACCTGGGGGGGGGTCCTACCCCTGGGGGGGTTCCCCATCCCTGCCTATACCTGGGGGGGTTCCCCATCCCTGCCCATACCTGGGGGGGGTCCTACCCCTTGGGGGGTTCCCCATCCCTGCCCATACCTGGGGGGGTTCCTATCCCTGGGCGGGTTTCCCCATCCCTGGGGGAGTGTCCCAGCTCTGCCCATCCCCGGGGGGCTTCCCCTTCCTGCCTATGCCTGAGGCCGGGCCGTGGCCGTTGCAGACGTGGACGAGTGCCGGCAGAGTCCCCCGCCCTGCAAGCCCGGGCGCTGTGAGAACGTGGCCGGCGGCTATCGCTGTGTCTGCCCCAGCGGCTTCCGGACCAGTCCCCTGGGCACGGAGTGTGTGGGTAAGAGCTGGGGGGAGGGGGGGCTGAGTGCTGAGCTGCCCCTGGTGTCTGCTTGCGCTGGAGATGGGGGGGGGGGGCTGGTTCCAGCCCCCCCGCCCCAAACATCCCTGCTTCAGTGTGGGTGGCTCCAGGCAGGAGTCGGGGGGCTTGGGGCACTGCCCATGGGGAAGCATGCAGATCGGGGCAGTGGGCCGTGCCAGGCAGCCCCCCCCCCCACTTTTGCCGTGTCTGCCCCGTAGACGTGGACGAGTGTCGGCAGACCCCCCCGCCCTGCAGCTCCGGGCGCTGCGAGAACACGCCGGGCAGCTACCGGTGCGTCTGCCCAGCCGGCTTCCAGCTCAACCCGCAGAGCCAGTGTGAGGGTGAGCGGCGGGGCTGGAGGGCAGGGAGGAGTGGGGGGAGGGGGGCTGGGGGGCAGGGCGCAGGTCGCTAACCCCAGGTGCCCGTATGCCCACGCAGACATTGACGAGTGCGAGAGCCGCATGGCCTGCCCGGGACAGGAATGTACCAACCTGCCCGGATCCTTCCAGTGCCTGCCCTGCCGGGACGGCTACCAGCTCCAGCACGGGCACTGCACAGGTACCAGGCTGGGCCCCTGCCTGCCGCCCATGGGCGCTGGGGGTCCCTCCCCGGCCCCCTCCCTCCCCCCAGGGCACTGAGCTCCCTCCCCTGCCCCATGAGCCCTGGGCCCCTCCCTCCCCCCATGGCACTGAGCTCCCTCCCTGGCCCCCTGCCCCATGGGCCCCAGCCCCCTTCCTCCCCTCTCACATGCTTGGCCCAGGGGTCCCAAACTCCCAGCACAGGGGAGGCCTGTCCGTTCCTGTTCCCCCCAGTCCTGCCCCTTCCTGCCAGCACCCCCTGTGACGGCGCGTCGGGGACCCCCCGACCCTGCACCCCCGTCCGCAGCCAGATGGGACTCCGCCAGCCAGCGGAATAGGGGGGGTTTATTGCTTCTCAGAGATACAGCCCGGCCCGGGTTCGAGGTGGACGTAGGAGTCAGGGCAGGCAGCCTGAGACCCCTTGGGGCAGGGGTACCCAGGCCCCTGAACCCCCCGCACTCGGTTTAGTCTCTTCTCTCCATGTTTGCCCAGCCAAGACTGCCCAGCTCCCAGGCCCTGCCCCCCAGCCAGGGGTTCGTCTCCACCTCCCTTCCCTTGTCTCTCCCCCTGGGAAGAGCCTTGTTACCTGCCCAGGCTGGGCCCGGGTGTCCGGGCCAATCCACGTGTGGGGGAGTCAGTGGGAATCCCACAGCCCAGCGCAGCCAGTTGGGGACACGGGGTTACAGAGCAGACAGCCCCCCCACGACATCATACCCCTGCCCATCCCCCGCGGACGTGGCTTTGGGGATGACCGGGGGGGGGCCAGGCATGGGGCAGCAGCAGCAGTCGTGGCCC
Organism: Pelochelys cantorii; assembly: GCA_032595735.1. NCBI lineage: Eukaryota > Metazoa > Chordata > Testudines > Trionychidae > Pelochelys > Pelochelys cantorii. The sequence continues at coordinate 2,527,058 of CM064358.1, read as the reverse complement.
CTGCACTCCCTGGCGGCCAGAGCCACGAGGAAGCAAAGCGCGCTCGGTGGGCACACTCGCTCTGCTGCCCCTGTCCTGCGTCGCCCCCTCCCCCCCCCAGTAATCCCCAACGCCCTGCCTTTGGGGGATGGGGGAGGCTGTGAGGGGGAGGGCGGAGCAATGGCGGGAAGGGGCGGGACTTTCAGGCAGGATCCCGCAACTGAGCCCCCTGGTCTAGGCGCTACCCAGGAGAAACTGAGGCACAGCCCACAATCATGCACACGGTGACGCTCATGGGACAAGGGGGGGGGGGGCGGAGCTCTGCTTCATCCCACCTCGCCCTGTGGGTGCTGGGCGCTGCTGTGGTCCTGCTGGCATTGAGTCTCCATCCCCCCCTGCCACGGGCACCGGGCCCCCCCAAACCCTCTCAGCTGGACTGGTCCCTTGGCCCTCCCCACAGGCTCCCCAATCCCCCCCCCCCCCCCGCTCTGACCCTGCCTCGGCTTTGCAGACATCGACGAGTGTGCGGGGGGCTCGCCCTGCGGGCCCCACGGCCGCTGCTCCAACTCCCACGGCTCCTTCCGCTGCCAGTGCAGCCGGGGGTACCAGGCGGGTGCACCGGGGGGCCCCTGCACAGGTGAGTGGTGAGTGCGGGACCATGGCGGGGGGGGGCTGGCAGGGCTGGAACCACTGCCCCCCCCCGCTGACCTCCCCCCCCCATTGCAGACGTGAATGAGTGTCTGGAGGGCGACTTGTGCTTCCCGCACGGCGAGTGTCTGAACACGGAGGGCTCCTATACCTGCCTGTGCGCCCAGGGCTTCGCCACTACGCCCGCCGGCACCGCCTGCCAAGGTGCGCCGGGGGCCTCGTGGGGGGGGCCTGGGAGTCCGGGGGGGAGCCTCGTGGGGGTGAGGCCCCAGGTGTCCAAAGGTGGGGGCCTTGTGGGTGGGAGCCAGGGCATCTGGGTAGGGGTCAGCGTGTCCAGGGAGGGCCTTGTGGGTGTGGGGCCCCCGGGCGTCCGGGGGGGCCTTGTGGGTGTGGGGCCTCCGGGTGTCTGGGGTGGGGGGGCTTGCGGGTAGGGAGCATCTCGGGAGCAGAGGACCCAGCCCCTGCAAGGGGGAGGTCCGGGTCGTCCCGCCCACAGCCCCCCGTGTCCCCGGCAGACGTGGACGAGTGCCAGCGTGGCGGGGTGTGTGAGGGCGGGCGCTGTGCCAACACGGATGGATCCTTCGACTGCTACTGCCCGGCTGGCTTCCGCGCCAGTGCCGACAAGCACTCCTGCCAGGGTGAGGTGCCGGGGGGGCGAGCTTTCCGGCAGGGGTCTGGCCCCCCTGATGCAAGGTGGGACCAGACCGCCCCCCCAGGCAGGGCCTGGTGTAGGCCATGCTCTAGTGGTGGGTTGGGGGGCCGGGAGCAGGGCACATGGAGTCGGTGCCCCCCATGTGTGGGGTGTGCTAAGCACCCCGTCCTGCCAGGCTCTGTCAGACCCTGGGCAGCTCCGTGGGGGTGGGAGGAAGGGGGGGCTGGATCCTCCCCTTGCTGGTGCAGCTGACTGCCCCCTCTTGCCCCCAGACCTGGACGAGTGCCAGGAGTACGGGGCAGCCCTGTGTGGGGTGCAGCGCTGTGAGAACCAGCCCGGCTCCTACCGCTGCCGCCCCGCCTGCCAGCCGGGCTACCGGGCCACGGCCACCGGCGGCTGTGTGGGTGAGAGCCAGGGGGCCTGCGGGGGCGAGCTTGGAGAACAGGGGAGGGGGCTGCCAGGGCCGGGGGAGCACTGGGTGGGGGGCTAGAGGTGCCTTGGGTGGCCTTTGTGGGCAGGGGGCCATGGGCAGGGGGCTGCGGGGGCTGTGGGCAAGGCACTGTGGGCAGGAGGCTGTGGGGTTCGCGGGTGCCGTGGGTATGGGGCCACGGGCAGGGGGCCACAGGTGCCGTGGGTAGGGGGCACTGTGGGTAGAGGTCCATGGGCAGGGGTCCATGGGCAGGGGGCCACAGGTGCCATGGGTAGGGGGCAACCTGGGCACGGTGGCCGTGGGCACTGTGGGAAGAGGTCCATGGGCAGGGGGCCACGGGCACTATCAGTAGGGGTCCATGGGAACCGAGGGCAGGGGGCCGTGGGCACCATAGGTAAGGGGCCGTGGGCACTGCGGGTAGAGGTCCGTGGGCAGGGGGCCGTGGGCAGGGTGCCATGGGCACTGCGGGTAGAGGTCCGTGGGCAGGGGGCTGTGGGCACTATCAGTAGGGGTCCATGGGAACCGAGGGCAGGGGGCCGTGGGCACCATAGGTAAGGGGCCGTGGGCACTGCGGGCAGGGGGCCGTGGGCAGGGGGCCGTGGGCAGGGTGCCGTGGGCACTGCGGGTAGAGGTCCGTGGGCAGGGGGCTGTAGGCACTATCAGTAGGGGTCCATGGGAACCGAGGGCAGGGGGCCGTGGGCACCATAGGTAAGGGGCCATGGGCACTGCGGGTAGAGGTCCGTGGGCAGGGGGCCGTGGGCACTGCGGGTAGAGGTCCGTGGGCAGGGCGCCGTGGGCAGGGGGCCGTGGTCACTGCGGGTAGAGGTCCGTGGGCAGGGGGCCGTGGGCACTGCGGGTAGAGGTCCGTGGGCAGGGGGCAGGGGGCCCTGCGGGTAGAGGTCCGTGGGCAGGGGGCCGTGGGCACTGCGGGTAGAGGTCCGTGGGCAGGGGGCCGTGGGCACTGCGGGTAGAGGTCCGTGGGCAGGGGGCAGGGGGCCCTGCGGGTAGAGGTCCGTGGGCAGGGGCCGTGGGCACTGCAGGTAGAGGTCCGTGGCAGGGGGCCATGGGCGCTCTGGGAGCCGGCTGCTGCCGTTGCAGACGAGGACGAGTGCGCCAACGGGACGCTGTGTGGGGACCATGCTATGTGCCACAACCTGCCCGGCTCCTTCCAGTGCCTCTGTGACCAGGGCTACGAGAGCACCCGCGACGGGCGCCACTGCCAGGGTACGGGGGGCAGGCTGGTGGGGGGGCCAGAGGCGGCTGCTGGGGAGCAGGGGTGCCGCAGGCGGGGGGGGCTGGAGGCTGGGCTCTGAGCCCCCCCTCACTGCCCCCCGCCCCGCCCCCCAGACGTGAACGAGTGCGAGACGCTGCAGGGCGTGTGCGGGGCCGAGCTCTGCGAGAACGTGGACGGCTCCTTCCTCTGCCTCTGCGCCAGCAGTGCCCAGGAGTTCGACCCCATGACGGGGCGCTGTGCTCCCCCGCCCAGCCCCCGTGAGTGGCCCAGGGGCCCCAAGCAAGGGGGGGAGGGGCCGGGGGAGGGGTTGCAGGGTGGGGTCATGTGAGGAGGGTGGGGCCATGTGTGGGGGGGCAGGGGCCCAGGGGAGGGGGGAAGCCATTGGGTGGGGCCTGGGGAGCTGCTAGGATGGGGGGCAGGGGCTGCCTCCCCTCCAGGCTTCCCATCCCCCCTTGCCTTGCAGCCCATTCCCCGATGCCCGGCCTGCCTATCCCCCGTCCGGAGCCCGGGGCGCCGGTGCGGGACCCCAGCCGCCAGCCCTGCTACTACGAGTCCTGCGACAAGGTGCTGGCCCCGAATGTCACCCGCCAGGAATGCTGCTGCAGCCTGGGCCAGGCCTGGGGCCTGGCCTGCCCGGCCCAGCCCTGCCCCCACCCCGGCACAGGTATGGGGCAAATACCGCCCTGCCCCGCCCCGCCCCTGCCCGGGCACAGGTATGGGGTGCACGTACTGTCCTGCCCTGCCCCACCTGGGCACAGGTATGGGGGGCACGTACTGTCCTGCCCCGCCCCGCCCCGCCCCTGCCCGGGCACAGGTATGGGGGGCACATACTGTCCTGCCCTGCCCCGCCTGGGCACAGGTATGGGGGGCACGTACTGTCCTGCCCCGCCCCACCCGGGCACAGGTATGGGGGGCACATACTGTCCTGCCCTGCCCCACCTGGGCACAGGTATGGGGGGCACGTACTGTCCTGCCCTCCCCCACCTGGGCACAGGTATGGGGGGCACGTACTGTCCTGCCCCGCCCCGCCCCGCCCCTGCCCGGGCACAGGTATGGGAGGCACATACTGTCCTGCCCCGCCCCACCCGGGCACAGGTATGGGGGGCACATACTGTCCTGCCCCGCCCCACCCGGGCACAGGTATGGGGGGCACGTACTGTCCTGCCCCGCCCCGCCCGCCCCTGCCCGGGCACAGGTATGGGGGGCACATACTGTCCTGCCCTGCCCCGCCTGGGCACAGGTATGGGGGGCATGTACTGTCCTGCCCCGCCCCACCCGGGCACAGGTATGGGGGGCACATACTGTCCTGCCCTGCCCCACCTGGGCACAGGTATGGGGGGCACGTACTGTCCTGCCCTCCCCCACCTGGGCACAGGTATGGGGGGCACGTACTGTCCTGCCCCGCCCCGCCCCGCCCTGCCGGCACAGGTATGGGGAGGCACATACTGTCCTGCCCCGCCCCACCCGGGCACAGGTATGGGGGGCACGTACTGTCCTGCCCCGCCCCACCCGGGCACAGGTATGGGGGGCACGTACTGTCCTGCCCCGCCCCACCCGGGCACAGGTATGGGGGGCACGTACTGTCCTGCCCCGCCCCACCCGGGCACAGGTATGGGGGCGTGTACCTCCCAGGGTCTCCCCTGGTGGCCAGTCCCGAGAATCGGGCTCTGTGCCTGTTACGGCTCACAGGTGGTGCCCACACTTGGCCCCTCGGCTCCTGGGCGGACCCCCCCCCCCCTCCAGTGGGGCAGCCCCTCCACTCCAGCAGCAGTGAGACAGCCCTTTCCCAGGAGTCCACTCCAGTGCGGCAACCCTCTCTTGGGGGGCCCCTCTCACCTGGGGGGCCCGTCCCCCGCCTCCGGGACGGCGCCTCTCAGGGCCTCCAGCCGCCTGCCTCCGCCGTGAGCCCCTTGGGGGGGCCCCTCCCTCCACTCCCAGAGAGACTAGCGCCCCCCTGTTCTCCAGTCCAGAGCGACTCCCAGCCAGCACCCAGCAGGAGGGTCTTTTGAGCTTTGAACCCAGCAACGGATCCCTCAGGCCAGTCGGCCTGGGCCCTCAGCCCCACGTCAGTCTCCCTGCAGCCAGCTGAGTCCTGCCTGCTCTGCCCTCAGCCCCCCAAAACAGCCCCCGTCTCCCCACAGAGCCTCCAATATCCCCCACAACAGCCCCTCCCCCGGCCGTTGTCTTCTCCCCAGGTAACAGGGTCGCCTGGGCCCCTCTTCTCCCCTCCCTCCCCGTCCAGTGTTCTCCCCTCGCTGGGACCCGCTGGGCCGGGCGCCGGGGTCCGTCTCTGCAGCCCCTTGTCTGTCCTCTGGCCAGAACCGGCCGTGTCCTCTGAGCAGGGCTGGGGGCACCAGGGCACCGGACACCCCGGCTCCAACTCTGGGCTGTTCTCTGACACAACAAACTCCCCCCCCCCCTTTGTCACATTAACCAGTAACTTCCGGGCACTGAGCGCCCCTGTCTGCAACACCCCCCCTGAACCCCCAAACTCCCCCCTTCCTCACACTGCCCTCTTGGACTCTCTCCTGCCCTGCCCCCGTTTGCTGTGTCCCGCTGGTCAGTGTGGGGGGGCCCCACCGACTCCAACCCCACCCTGGGCCGGGACCCACGCACGGACCCTGCCCCTTGGCTCGCTGAGCCGGCCTCCTGGGTTTGCTCCCAGCCCTGGGGGGTTGGGGGGGTCTGATGGTTGGCTGTGGGGGGAGGGGAGCCAGGACTCCTGGGTTGTCTTGGGGGGGTGGGGGGTACGGCTCTGACAGCATCTCTCCGGCTCCAGCGGAGCACCAGGCCCTGTGCCCCCGTGGGAACGGCTACGTGGCAACGGGACCTCTCACCACACTCTCAGGTGGGTGCTGCCTGGTGCCTGTTTCTGGGGCTCTGAGCTGGGGGTGGGGGGAGTCCAGGCCTCCCAGGTGCCCCTGACCTGCATGTCCCAGACTGCTCCCCCCCACACACATTTAAACAGCCCCTCAGAGCTCCGCAGCGTAGCAGGCGGCTTGACCCGTGACTCCGGCACCCCCAGGCAGGGCTCCCCCTGTCTGCCTGCCTTGGTCACCAGCCCTGGGGAGCAAGGAGAAGGGAGGAGGGAAACTGAGGCAGGCGGGGACCCTCGGAAGGGACCCCGGGTGAGGTGCTGTGTGTCTCCCCTGCGCAGACATGGATGAGTGCGCCCTGTTCAGCACCCAGCTGTGCCGGGGGGGCGTCTGCGTCAACCAGGCCCCCGGCTACTCTTGCTACTGCAGCAACGGCTACTACTACGAAACACATCACCTGGAGTGCATTGGTGAGAGCCTGTCCCTGCCCCCTGGGGGCCCAGGCCCCTCCCCACAAGGACCCTCCCTGTGGAACCCACCCCCTGGAGACCCCATCTCCCGTGTTGCGGGGGCAGCCCTCCAGAGATTTCCCCCCCCACCACCATGTCTGGAATCCAAGTGCACCCCCGACTTCTGGGTCTGGTGGAGGCACCGTGCCGGGGAACCCCTCATCCCATGTGGGGGGGGGCAGTGCTCCAGAGTACCCCCATATCTGGAACCCAGGCACCCCCCCACCCTGTGTCGAGGGGGTTGCTCCAGGTGCCCCCTACCCCATGTTGGGGGGGCAGTGCTCCAGGGAACCCTCCATGTATGGAACCCAGGCATGCCCCCCCCGCCCTGTGTCGGGGGGGGGGGCAGTGCTCCAGGCGCACCCCCCCCCCCGCCCTGTGTCTGGGGACTGCAGCGTGGTGACCCCTCTCGGTCCCAGATAACGACGAGTGCCGCGACGAGGAGGCGGAACCCTGCGTGGGGGGGGGCTGCGTGAACACCATCGGCTCCTTCTACTGCGCCTGCACCCCACCCCTCGTGCTGGATGCATCCCAGCGCCGCTGCGTGGCCAACGACAGCCAGGCCCTGGGTGAGTGACGCCCGCGGGGGTCCTGCTTCCGGGGCATTGGCCGTGGCAGCCTCCCTCAGTGGGAGCCCTACCTGAAATCCCTACCCCCACCCCGGGGCAGTGCCAGGGGCACGACGGGATCCTGGAAATCACGTGCAACGGTGACTAGCATCCCCGCTTTGCCTGCACATAGGCCTGGAGCTGGCCCTGTATCCTGGAGCCCCGCTCTGAGCCCCCCGACACCCACTGCGGGGGTCCCCTTCCACTGACCCTTGGCATGCTCACCTGCACACATGCACTTGTGTGCACACTCACGGCACAGCACTGTTGTGCTCACGCCACGATGCTCACTTGCACACTCTGTCGCACTTGTGTGCACACGGCATGGCGCTGTGGGGCTCACGCTGCTGTGCACACGCTCCGTCACACTCGTGTGCACATGCTTATGGCATGGAGCTGTCGGGCTCACGCAGCCGTGCACAGGCTGCCTCACACTCGTGCACACGTGCTCCCGGCATGGGGCTGTCGGGCTCTGCCGTGTGTCCCCGCGCCCAGCAGTGATACACGCGTGTCTCCCTGCAGAGGAGAACCAGGCCGTGTGCTGGCAGGAGGTGGGGCCGGACCTGGTGTGCAGCCGTCCGCGCCTCGACCGGCAGGTCACCTACACCGAGTGCTGCTGCCTGTACGGGGAGGCTTGGGGCATGGACTGCGCCCTGTGCCCGGCCCGAGACTCAGGTGGGGGGTGGGGGGGGCTGTTCTCTAGGGCTGGGCAGCGAGGGAGGGGTTGCTGCAGCCCACACCCCATGAGTGGTGGAGCCTGGGGTCCCCCCGTGAGGGGGTGGTTGCCAAAGGGTCTCTGTGAGGGCGGGCACGTGGCTGGAGGTCCTGCACCCTGAAGTGGGGGGTCGAGGTCCCTGGGGTTGCAGCCGTGGGGGGAGACAGGGTTCCTGGAGGTGTGGCTGGGGTTTGAAGAGGGGCCGGGCCCCCCCAGGCGCTGTGCCCCCCCATTGAAGGTCTCTTCCCCCCCCCCCCAGATGACTTTGAGGCACTGTGCAACGTGCTGCGCCCTCCCAGCTACGGCCCGGCCGCGCCCGGCCTGGGGCTGCCCTATGAGTACGGCCCCGAGTTCGTGCCAGGCTACGGGCTGCCCTACGGCCCCGAGCTCTTCGCCGGCTCCGCGGCGCAGGGCCCCCGGCCCGGCCTGCGCCCCGACTACGACCCCTACGGCCTGGGGGGCTACGCCGGGCGCCGCGACTCGCTCTACAGCTCCCCCCCCTACGAGGCCAGCGACTTCGAGGACCTGAGCTATGTGGATGCCCGCCCTGACCCCCCCCGCTCCTACCGGCCCCGCAGCCCCCCGGACACCGAGCCCGGCCCGGCCTGGCACTACCCCCCCCACTCCGCCAGCCCCTTCTCCGAGCAGCCGCCGCCCCCCAGCGAGACCCACTCTGGTGAGTGGGGGAGGGGGAGGTTGGGGGCAGGGTGGATGCCAGGCATGGAGAGTGTGGGGGAGGGCAGGCGCCAGGTGGGGGAGGGTGTGAGGGGCGGGATAGATGCTGTGCGTGCAGGGGAGGGGCGGGTGCTGGGCATGGAGGGGGAGGGCACCAGGAGTGGGGGGGAGGGGCAGGTGCCAGGTGTGGGGGAGGGGTGGGCACCAGGGATGGAGGAGTGTGGGGGGCAGGGCAGGTGCCGGGGTCAGGGCAGGTGCCGGGGGCAGAAGGGAGGGTGCCAGGGGCACAGTGGGGGAGGGCACCAGGTGTGGGGGAGGAGGGTGGGTGCCAGGTAGGAGAAGGCGGGGTGAAGGGCGAGTGTGGGGCATGGAGGGGGCGGGCGCCAGGCAGGGGGCTGGCTCTGACATCGTGGTGCCCCCCAGAGCAGTTCGAGGGGCTGCGGGCCGAGGAATGCGGGGTGCTGCACGGCTGTGAGAACGGGCGCTGTGTCCGCGTGCCCGAGGGCTTCACCTGCCGCTGCGACCCGGGCTTCCGGCTGGACACTGCCCACCTGGCCTGCCGGGGTGAGCCTCCCCGCCCCGCCCCGCCCCGCCCCGCCCCGCCCCGGAGCCACCACCACCCACCTGGCCTGCCGGAGTGAGCCCCCAACCCTCCCCCCACTGCCCCATGGGCTGCCGGGGTGAGCCCCCCCAGCCAGCCAGGCCCCCACTGCCCCATGGGCTGCTAGGTTGAGCCCCCGCCCCGCCCCGCCCCGGGGCCACCACCGCCCACCTGGCCTGCCGGGGTGAGCCTCCCCCCCCACTGCCCCATGGGCTGCCGGGGTGAGCCCCCGCCCCGCCCCGCCCCCGCCCCAGAGCCACCACCGCCCACCTGGCCTGCCGGAGTGAGCCTCCCAGCCCTCCCCACTGCCCCATGGGCTGCCGGGGTGAACCCCTGCCCTGCCCCCCAGCCACACACCCCCATTGCCCTATGGGCTACTGGGGTGAGCCCCTGCCCTGCCCCCCAGCCATCCACCCCACACTGCCTCTTGGCCTGCTGGGGTGAGCCCCCAGCCGTCCTCCCCCCACGGCCCCATGGCCTGCTGGGGTGAGCCCCCCCCCCCAACCCTGCACCCCTGCCAGCTACTCTCACTTCCCCAGGGGCTGCCTAGGCGAGGCCCCCCATGGCTCTGACCCTCTTGCCTAGCGCCCCGATTCCCTGACCATCCCGCAGAGCCCCCCCCCCCCAGCCGCCCCGCCCCCGCCCCTGACGCTCTCCCCTCCTCCCGCAGATATCGACGAGTGCACCGAAGCCGAAGGCTCCCCCGCGCTCTGCCTCCACGGGCGCTGCCTGAACACGGCTGGCTCTTTCCGCTGCCTCTGCCCCCGCGGCTTCGTCCTCAGCCGGCCCCCCAACTCCTGCGTCCCCGCCCAGCCCCGGGCCTGAGCGGGTATTTATTGTGGGGCTGCCCGCCCCCAGGAAGAGGGGCACCGGGCCCGCGGGCTCCAGCCTACCCTCCTGCGTCCCTTGCTCAGGGAGCAGCTCCCTGGCCGGCAGCTCTAGGAGGCTGTTACCTTGCTGCGCTCTCCAGCAGAGTGACCACGGGGGTGCATTCTCCGTCCCCCAGGGGCCACGGGAGGCGTGGGCTCCGTGGGACCCCAGCCCCCTCGGCTAGACCCTCCCATCTCCCTGAGGCATTTTGCCCAGCAGTGACCCCCACAGCTCCAGGTGGCCTGGCAGGCCGGGGCCTCCCCCCAGAGCAGGAAGGGGAGATGGGGTGCCCCAGGATAGAGGGTGCAGGCCTCTGAGCCAAGCATTCCCCGTGGGCAGGGTGGAGCCCAGGCCTGCGTGTGCCGGGCTGACATCCATGTGAGCCCAGGGACCCCCCCAGGAGACCCAGCCTCCCCCTCCCACGCAGCCTGGGTGGGGGGCAGCCCTAGGGGAATCTGGGGAGCACAGGGAAGGGGGCATCTCTGCCTGCGGCTGGTAGGAAGCTCGGGCCAGGCACCACCTCAGCCCTGCTCGGCTCCGGGGCGTCGCTATAAGAACTGCTCCCCCACCCCTCCCCGTGTTACAGGAATAAAGGTTTTCTAGAAAAGGAACGTGGCATCTGTGCAGTGTTGGGGGTGGGTGGGGTCCTCTGCCCCCCGCCTCCCACCCATCTCTAGCAGCCCACCCTGAACCTCCAACCGCCCAGGCCACAGACTTCATTCCCAGTCGCAGCAGGGAAACTGAGGCACGGGCCAGGGGTTGCCATAGGACAGTGATTCAAAACCACAGCCCGGAAAAGAACGCAGGAGTCCTGGCTCCCAGCCCTCTTGCTCTACCCACTAGCCCCCACTGCCCTCCCTGTGCCTGGGAAAGAACACAGGCATCCTGGCTCCCAGCTCCTCCTGTTCTACCCACTGAGCCCCACTGCCCTCCCAGAGCCGGGGAAAGAACCCAGGAGTCCTGGCCCCCACCCCCACCCCTCTCTCCTGCTCTGTCAAACGGGGCTTGCCCTTGACTGCCCAGGGACCCCCCCCAGCCAGCCCCAGCATGCACAGGGTTAATACCTCCCCCGCCCGCCTCTCCCGCCAGGCGCACCCTGCTATTACAGCTGTGTGAACGTGGCCAGGCCCCGGCCTTCTCCCTGCGCACGTGTTCCCAGCTGCAGCCGGAGCCCTGCCACAGGGCGCTGCCCCTCCCCGTGCCATGGGGCTGGGGGTCACGGGGCTGGGGGCCCTTCTGCTGCTGCTGAGCCAGGACTCCTGGGTGCACCCCCATCCCCAGTGCCTGGACTACAAGCCCCCCTTCCGGCCCCCCCAGCCCCTGGCCTTCTGCTCTGAATACTCGGCCATTGGCTGCTGCGACGGCCAACGCGATGCCCAGCTGGGCGCCAGGTTCCAGGAGCTGGGCACCTTCCTCGACCCCGCCGGCCTGCGGACCTGTGGGCACTTCCTGCATGCCCTGCTGTGCCAGGTGAGCGGGCGCGGGGCCGGGGCAGGGGCAGGCAGCCCCGCTGGGCCACGGGGCGGGCAGCCTGGTGGGGCACGGGGCGGGCAGCCTGGCGGGGCACGGGGCGGGCAGCCCGGCAGGGCGAGACACACACTGTGGCCCCAACACATCAGGTTTGCTGTCCCCCCTGTCCAGTTCCATCCCTTGCAGTCATGTTGGGGGACCCCGTGAGCTCCGGGGGGGGGCCCATTCCCTTTCCGACCCCTCTGCCCGGGTGGCCTCGTCAGCAGCGAATGGGTTGGGGGCAAGGGGGCCCCAGGCTGGGCCCAGCCTGCCAAGCTCCCAGGCCCGGGTCCTCCAGAAGCGCCTCGCCCAGCTGCCCTGGCATCCTGGTGGGCGGCACACCCAGGGCAAGGTGCCAGCGGGAGCCCCCAGATGCCCCACCCCGAGGCTCCAGGCAGCACGGAGCAGGCCGGGCACCGGCCCCTCCCTGCTACATCCTGTCTCGGCTGGGCCGGGTGACATCACCCACAGCTCCGGCGGGGAGGCTGCCCATGGCCCATGGCTGGGGGGGGGGGGCCTACCCCCCTCCTGTCCCCACCCCCCTTGGAGGCCTAGTTTCAGCAGGGTCCTGAACAGAAGCCAGGAGCCTCCCCCCAACCACTAGACTCCACTGCTCTCCCAGAGCTAATCTTAGGAAGGGCATAACAGCCCTGCAAGCTGGGGGGAGGGGGGGTGCTGGGCCCCAGGTCTCCTGGGTTCTACAGGGGGGGGCAGGCCTCCTGGTCTATGGGGGGGGGGCAGGCCTCCTGGGTTCTGCAGGGGGGCAGGACTCCTGGGTTCTACGGGGGGGGGGGGCTGGGTGCCAGGCCTCCTGGGTTCTGCGGGGGGGGGCAGGACTCCTGGCTTCTGCGGGGGGGGCCCCAGGACTCCTGGGTTCTATGGGGGGGGGCAGGACTCCTGGGTTCTATGGGCGGGGGGGCTGGGTGCCAGGCCTCCTGGGTTCTACCGGGAGGGGCCCCAGGACTCCTGGGTTCTATGGGGGGGGGCAGGACTCCTGGGTTCTATGGGCGGGGGGGCTGGGTGCCAGGCCTCCTGGGTTCTGCGGGGGGGGCAGGACTCCTGGCTTCTGCGGGGGGGGGGCTGGGTGCCAGGCCTCCTGGGTTCTACCGGGAGGGGCCCCAGGACTCCTGGGTTCTATGGGGGGGGGGGGCTGGGTGCCAGGCCTCCTGCGTTCTCTCTCGGCTCTGGGAGGGCGGCGAAGTCCAGTGGGTTGGGGCAGGGGGAGCCGTGCGCCCCGCCCCGCGCTCACCCCGCTCTCCCTGCCCCGCAGGAGTGCTCACCTTACGCCGCCCACTTGTACGACGCGGAGGACGGGAGCTCCCCGGGGCGGGCACTGCCCGGCTTGTGCCCTGCCTACTGCGCTGCCTTCTGGCTCCGGTGCCGCTCCGTGCTCAGCCTGCTCACCCAGGACCCTGCCAGCCTGGAGCTGGAGGGCGACCGCGCCCGCTTCTGCGGGGCCTTGGAGCTGGGTGACCCCACCTACTGCTACCCGGCGGTGCGGGGCAGCGTGGCGCTGAGCCAGGGGCTAGGCCGGGTGCAGGAGGGCGCCCACGGGTGCCTGCAGGTCTGCCTGCGCGAGGTGGCCAACGGGCTGCGCAACCCTGTGGCCATGGTGCACGCTGGGGATGGCTCCCACCGCCTCTTCGTGGCCGAGCAGCTGGGCTGCATCTGGGTCTTCCTGGCCAATGGCTCGCGGCTGGCGCGCCCCTTCCTGGACCTGCGGGCCTCTGTGCTCACCTCGCCCTGGGCGGGCGACGAGCGGGGCTTCCTGGGCCTGGCCTTCCACCCCCACTTCCGCACCACCCGCGCCTTCTACGTCTACTACTCTGCCCGCGCCGGGGCCCGCGAGGCCATCCGCATCTCCCAGTTCCGCGCCTCGGCCCGTGACCCCAACGTCGCCGACCCCCGCTCCGAGAGGTGTGTGCCGGGCGGGCACGCCTCGCCACAGGGCCCCCGGACCCAGCCTCTCGGAGAACCCAGGTCCCCCCAGCCTGAGCCTCTTGGAGAACCCGGGCATCCAGGCCCCCTGACCCGAGCCCCTCGGAGAACCTGGGCATCTGATCGAGCCCGTGTCCTCTCTGCTTTTGAGCTGCGCCCTTGCCATGCTCTTCCTTCCCCTTGCCCCTGCCCCGGGCTCCACCTGCCCCCATAGCCCCCTACTCTACCCAGCTCCTTTCCCACACAGGGTCCTGCTGCAAGTGCTGGAGCCGGCCTCGAACCACAATGGGGGGCAGCTGCTGTTTGGGGCCGATGGGATGCTCTACATCTTCACGGGGGACGGGGGCCGAGCGGGTGACCCCTTCGGAGCCTTCGGCAATGCCCAGAACAAGTGAGGGGGGGATGGGGGTGGCACAGTATGGGGGGCCCAGGTGGCAGGGGGTGCTGGGAGGGTGCCTGGGGGCTCTGCATGGGGCAGAAGGGAGTCCAGGGACTGCATGGGGTGGGGGAGGGGTGGTAGGTGTCCCTGGCAGGAAATGTGGGGGAGGGTGGGAAATGAGCCCAGCTGAGCAGTGGGGGGGGGGGGGAGCTTGATGAGAGCTGGGCTCCCTGATGCCACCTGGTGGCCAAATGCAGCCTGTCTGGCCCTGTGTGGGGCAGCCAGCCCCTTCCCCCCACACCTGTCCCCGGCTCCCCCCCCCCAGCATCCATCCCCCATCTCTCCCCCAAACATCCGTCCCCAGCTCCTCCCTAACATCCATCCCCCGGCTCCCCCCCAAATGTCCGTCCCGGCTCCCATACCGTCCGGCCTCCCCAGCTCCCCCCCAAACGTCCGTCCTGGCTCCCCTGCCATGTCCGTCCTCGGCTCCCCCCCCCCCCCAAACGACCATCCCTGGCTCCCACCCAATGCCCATCCCCCCATCTCTCCCCCAAACATCTGTCCCCGCCCCCCCCCCCAAATGTCCACCCCCCCCAGCTCCCCTGCCTGCCTTCCAGGTCATCCCTGCTGGGCAAGGTGCTGCGGATCCAGGTGGAGCCGGACGCCGCCAGCCCCCCCTACCGCATCCCGCCCGACAACCCCTTTGTGGGGGTGCCGGGGGCCCGGCCGGAGCTCTACGCCTACGGCGTGAGGAACATGTGGCGCTGCTCCGTGGACAGGGGCGACCCCGCCAGCGGCGCCGGGCGCGGACGCATCTTCTGCGGGGACGTGGGCCAGAACAAGTACGAGGAGGTGAACCTCATCGTGCCGGGCGGCAACTACGGCTGGCGGGCCAAGGAAGGGTTCGCCTGCTATGACCAGGCACTGTGCGCCAACGCCTCGCTCGGTACGGCTGGGGGCCCGCTGGGGCCTGGGGCAGGGGCCTGCCCCCCTCTAGGGTGGGGACCGGCTGGCTCACGGGGTGGGGGCAGGGAACAGGCTGTGGAACCCATTAGTCTGGGGTCCTGGAGATAATAAACCCTTGTTCTCCCCCCCCCCCCCCGCCTCCTGTCCTGGCCCTGCACCCTGGGCCCAGAGGGGCAAGCGGCATGGGGCAGGGGCCAGGCAGGCTGCCCCTGAGCTGCGCCCACACCGTGTCTTGCAGACGACGTCCCCCCCATCTTTGCCTACTCGCATCAGCTGGGGCGCTCGGTCACGGGGGGCTACGTGTACCGGGGCTGCCAGAGCCCCAACCTTCGCAGCCTCTACATCTTCGGGGACTTCATGAGTGGGTAGGTTGGGCCCCTGGGGCCGGCCCTGGGACAACAACCTGCTACTGCTGCTGGCGAGGGGCTGTGGGCGTGTCCAGCTGCACACAGGGCCCCTCCTTAAGCAGCGTGCCCCATGGCCATGGTGGGGATGGGCAGTTCAGATGTTCCACATGGGGCACAGAGCCCCCCCCTCTCCCCCCTCCGGAGCAGCCTCTGCTTTGGGGACAAATTCCTGACCCTAAGCGCCCCAGGGGGAGCAGTGCAGCTGTCGCCATGGCGCCTATGGGAGGGGGTGGGTACTGCCCCCCCACTTGTCTCCAGGATGTTGGTCACAGACCCCTGTCTCCATGACTCATTTTGGGGTGTTGGGTGACGCCCTCCCAGCTCCGTGGCGACTGTTGGAGGTTGGCAACAGGCCCCTCATCTCCATGGTGACATTGGAGGGGTTGGTAACAGCACTGCATCGCCATGGCAACCATTGGACGCATTGGTCACAGGCCCCCAGTCTCCATGGCTCCCATTGGGGGTGTTGTCAACAGGCCCCGTCTCCATGGGGACAGCCAGCGGGTTGGTGACAGGCCCCCCAGTCTCTATGGCTCCCATTGGGGGTGTTGTCGACAGGCCCCGTCTCCATGGGGACAGCCAGCGGGTTGGTGACAGGCCCCCCAGTCTCCATGGCTCCCATTGGGGGTGTTGTCGACAGGCCCCGTCTCCATGGGGACAGCCAGCGGGTTGGTGACAGGCCCCCAGTCTCCATGGCTCCCATTGGGGGTGTTGTCGACAGGCCCCGTCTCCGTGGGGACAGCCAGCGGGTTGGTGACAGGCCCCCCCAGTCTCCATGGGGGACAGCCAGCGGGTTGGTGACAGGCCCCCCCCCCAGTCTCCATGGCTCCCATTGGGGTGTTGTCGACAGGCCCCGTCTCCATGGGGACAGCCAGCGGGTTGGTGACAGGCCCCCCAGTCTCCATGGCTCCCATTGGGGGTGTTGTCGACAGGCCCCGTCTCCATGGGGACAGCCAGCGGGTTGGTGACAGGCCCCCAGTCTCCATGGCTCCCATTGGGGGTGTTGTCGACAGGCCCCGTCTCCATGGGGACAGCCAGCGGGTTGGTGACAGGCCCCCAGTCTCCATGGCTCCCATTGGGGGTGTTGTCGACAGGCCCCGTCTCCGTGGGGACAGCCAGCGGGTTGGTGACAGGCCCCCAGTCTCCATGGCTCCCATTGGGGGTGTTGTCGACAGGCCCCGTCTCCGTGGGGACAGCCAGCGGGTTGGTGACAGGCCCCCCAGTCTCCATGGCTCCCATTGGGGGTGTTGTCGACAGGCCCCGTCTCCATGGGGACAGCCAGCGGGTTGGTGACAGGCCCCCCCCCAGTCTCCATGGCTCCCATTGGGGGTGTTGTCGACAGGCCCCGTCTCCATGGGGACAGCTGGCAGGTTGGCGACAGGCCCCCCCCCCCCCCCCCAGTCTCCATGACTCCCATCTCCCCCCAGGCGCCTGATGTCACTGCAGGAGGAGGCCGGCTCAGGGCACTGGCATTACAAGGAGCTGTGCATGGGGCAGGGGCGGACGTGCGCCTTCCCCGGCCTCCTCAACCACCATGTGCCCCACATCATCTCCTTTGCAGAGGACGAGGCGGGTAAGGGGGCAGCAGGGCAGAGCCAAGGGTGCCCCAGCACCCAGGCCCTGGTGCGGGGAGGGGTCTGGGATCCAGGGGCGAGGGGGAGGGCTGGGGACCAGCCCTCCTGGGTTCCCTTCCCATTGCTCCCAGACTTTCTGTGGCCATGGGCAGGCCCTCCCCCTTCCTGCCACTCCATGCCTCAGTTTCCCCTGCCTAGCACCTGGCTTTCTGGCCAGCGACAAACCCTGCTGTCTTCACAGGCGAGCTCTATTTCCTCTCCACGGCCGTCCCCAGTGCAGCCGTGCCAGCCGGCATTGTGTACCAGCTCGTTGACCCCTCCAGGTAGCCACCAGCCCCCCCTCTCCTGCCAGCAGGCCCTGCCAGGGCATCAGTCTGGCAGGGTTTGGCTGGGACGGGCACCAGCCCTTGTGTCCTCACCCCCCATAACGGGCCTCTCCCCACAGGCGGGCGTCCCCCGGACAGTGCGAGATCAGTCCAGTCTCCATCCCCATCGCAGGGAAGCTGGTCCATTTCCGCCCAACACAGAGTGAGTGTGAGGGGGGACACACGACCCAGCCTGCCTGGGACAGCAGCAGGTCGGCAGGGGGCTGCTGGTAGCCTGGATTGTACCCTGGCTGGGACAAGGGAGTGGGGACTGGTGGCTAGAGCTGGGGGGGGGGGGGCAGGACTGTTGGGGAGGCCGTGTTACATAAGAACGGCCAGACAGGGTCAGAACAAAGGTCCATCCAGCCCAGGGTCCTATCTGCCCAGTGGCCAGCGCCAGGTGCCCCGGAGGGGGTGGACCAAAGACGATGGTCAAGCAATTTGTTTCCTGCGGTCCTTTGACAAAGGCCGGGACACTATTCCTTACCCCCCCGCTAACAGTCTCTTATGGACCTAACCTCCATGCATCTATGCTGGGGGGTGGCCTCTGCAGAGGGGTCTGATGGGGGGCAGAGTGCTCTCCCCAATGACCCCCCCCTTCTTGTTTCAGAATTCATCACACCAGCTCCACCAGCTGCAGGAACGAGCCCCCCCCTTGGCCCAGAGCCCACCAGCCCATCTGGCCCCCCCACAGCGCCTGCCATCCAGCACCTGGTCCCCAGCCCCACCCAGCCCTGCACAGCGCCAGAGCCGCGCAGCCTGCCCCCCTCTGGGACCAGCCCAGCAGGGCTGCAGCCCCTCCCCTCCCTCAACTGGTACCAGCAGCTGCTGGAGCGCCTAGAGGCCAATGCCAGCCAGTGGGGCCATGCCAACCTGCCCCCAACTGACCACCCAGCCCCCACTCACCACCTGCCCCCCAGCACCGAGCCACCCCCCAGCAGCGGGCCAGCCCCAACCCACCATGTGGCCCCCAGTGCCAAGCCACCCCCCAGCACAAGGCCAGCCCCTACCCACCACCTACCCCCACCCCAACCAGCCCCCACCCACCGCCCGCCCCCCAGCACCGAGCCACCCCCCAGCACAAGGCCAGCCCCTACCCACCATGTGGCCCCCAGCACCAAACCACCCCCCAGCACAAGGCCAGCCCCTACCCACCACCTACCCCCACCCCAACCAGCCCCCACCCCCCAGCTGCCCCCCAGCACAGTGTTATCCCCTACCACCCCCCCACCCCAGCCCAGGCCCCACCCCAGGAGACCAGGGCCCCGGAGGCAGCTGCCCCCCGGCACAGTGCGGCTGGTGCACAGGGGCCCGGCCCGGGGCCAGGGCCGGCTGGAGATCCTGTTGGGGGGCCAGTGGGGCACGGTCTGCGACGACCTCTTTGACGGGCGAGCGGCCGCAGTGGCCTGCCGGCAGCTGGGCTACGGGCAGGCGCTGCGGGTGGCCCGGCGGGCGGAGTTCGGGCAAGGGGCCGCCCTGCCCATCCTGCTGGACGACGTGCGGTGCGAGGGCTGGGAGCGCACCCTGCTGGAATGCCAGAGCGCCCCCCCCGGCCAGCACGACTGCACCCACGCCGAGGACGTGGGGGTGGTGTGCGGGCTGCCACTGGGGCAGAAGGGGGGCAGGGGCCGAGGCCTGTGACCGCTGCCCCACATGCCGGGGCTCCGGCTGGCTGCAGGGGCACCGGGGAGTGGGGGGCGGAGGGGGGAGGGAGGGAGGGCAGCATGGCAGTGTCCCCATCCCCACACAGTTTCCCCCCTGCGACAGGCACAGCCCCAGCAGTCGCTGCTCCAGGTTCCTGCTTCTCTTCCCCTGGGGGGTGTAGAATAAGGGGGCGGTCCCCCTTCCCCAGGGAGGCGGGCAGGGAGCCCCTGGGTGGACAGAGGCCCAATTCCAAGCTTCCATCTCCTTCCACCAAGGCTTTATTCAGACCGGCAGTGTCCAGGCGGGGGCGGCTAGTCCCCACTGCCAGGCGCAGCAGGCACGGATGGTCCCACGGGGGGGGGGTTTGCTCCACAGCTCCCCCCCGCCCCACATCACCCCTGATTCCCAGGCAGCACAGTTGGCGTGTGGCCGTGTGATCAGAGTCTCGCAGCCCAGCCCCTGCCTCTGTGGGATGAACCCCACCCCTTCGGGGGCAGCCCCATGCAGGACAGGAGGGGCCATCGCCCCCCGGCTAGTGCCTGTCTTGCATTGCTCCAGCCTGCAGCTGGCACCCAGCTGCTGACCCTGGCAAACACCCCTGGTCCCCAAAACCGAGGGGCAGCATGTCTGGGGCAGAACCCTCCCTGAGCAGTACCAGGCACCCCCCAGGGCCTGTTCAGCCTGGCTGACGGCTCCTGGCCGTGGGTCAGGGGGATCCCCAGTCCAGCCCAGCTTGCTCCTGGGCAGAGCTAGATCCCAGAGCCCCGGGGCGTTGGGCTGGGGAAGGCCCACTGCTGGGGGTGGGGGATTTCGTGCCCTGCAGGGGCAGCCCCGGCTCAGGGCTGCTCAGAGCCAGCGTGGCTGGAGGAGCGTAGCCGGGGGGGTGGGGCCTTGGCCAGCGGTGGAATTTGCCCCCCAACTATACAAGTCAACTCGGCCTGGGCCAGGCTCACCCCACACCCAGCGCTGGGCCCATCACCTCCCAGCCAGCCAGAGCCTGCGGCTCAATGGCCAAGGGGCAGCAGCAGGTCCCGGCCACTCGCCCCGGGATAAAACCCGGCGGCCGGCGGCACCCCCGGCCGGTCGCTGTGGAGCCGGCGCTATCTGTCGATGGAGGCGTAGTTGGCGCGGCTGCCTGTGTTGAGCTGGGCGCTGGCGGGCTGCTTCTCGCCCCGGGCCGGCTCTGCGGGCGGTGCCTCGGGCTCCAGGATGGGCTCCTGGTCCTGGGGGCGTCCGGCCGGCAGCAGGATGAGGTCGGTGAGGCCGTGCAGGTCGGCCGCCTTGTGGAAGGTCTGCAGGACCAGCAGCACGGCCATCAGCCCCAGCAGCAGGTACACTGCGAGAGAGGGGAGGGGTCAGCTGTCAGGGGTCACCCCTTGATGACCCCAGCGAAGGAACCCAGGCGGCCGAGCACCCAGCCCCACTGCTCTAACCACTAGACATCACTTCCTTCCCAGAACTGGGAAAGACCGCGGAGTCCTGGCTCCCCGCCCCCCCGCACTACCCCACTGAGCACCCTAGCCGTGACGCCCAGAAGCGAGGCTTCTGGGGCCTCCTCTCCCCTGCCCCCACCACGGTACCCGCCCCCTGGACACCTGGGTGGGGGGGTCCCTACTGTTTTGCACGAGTGTGCCTCAGTTACCCCGAGCATGACATGTCCTGCAGGTGAGGGACTCGGGGGGGTGGGGATTTTTGCAGGGACCCAGGCAGGCACCTTCTAGCCCCCTGAGCATAGATCCCCACCGGGCACCCGCTGGCCAGGGCCCGCTCCGAGGAAAGAGAAAGGGGCAGCAGGAGTGGGGCGGGAGGGAAAGCCCAGGCCTTTCCAAAGACGCTTTTGCTGCACCTGCCATCTGGGCTGACGAGCTCCGTTCCACGCCTCCTCCCCGTGACTAATAAACCTGCTTTCCACGCTGGCTGAGTCACGCCTGCCTGGGGCATGTGTGTGTGTGTGTGTGTGCGTGTTTGTGTTTCTCCCTGCATCCTGCTCACGGGCGGCGGAGCCAGGAGGCGCTGAAGCCAGGAGGCTCCTTCCCCGGCAATGGTGCCCCACGGGGCGCCGGGACGAGGGCCCTGCCCCCCTCCCTCCGGCCCCGCTGCTCACCGGTGACGGAGACTTTGTAGAGCGCCCGCAGCTTCTGGCCCGGCTGCTCGCCCGGCACGTAGTCGCCCAGCCCGATGGTGCACAGCGAGATGAAGCAGAAGTAGAAGGCGTCCAGGTAGCTCCAGGTCTCCTCCAGGGCATTGAAGACAGCGGCCGGCAGCAGGAAGAAGGCGACCAGCACGGCCAGCAGCAGCAGCAGGAAGTGGGCCTGGACCAGCGCCTGGGAGCTGTAGCTGCACCGCAGCTGCAGATACTCCAGGGGCCGGTGGGTGAAGAGCCGGGCCAGGCGCTGCACCGTGGCCGTCAGCACCAGCATGGTGAAGGGCACCCCCAGCAGGGCGTAGAAGATGCAGAAGGCTTTGCCGGAGTCCGAGAGCGGCGTGGTGTAGCCATAGCCTGAAACAGGCACAGGGGAGCGGTTACCCTGCTGCATGGGGGGTGATTCTCCCCAGGGGACACTGAGGCATGGGCCGGCAAAGGGACTGTCCTTGGTATCCTAGGAGTCAGTGTCAGAGCCTGGGAGAAAACCCAGGAGTCCTGGCTCCCAGTCCCCCTGGTCTAACCACTAGCCCACACTGCCCTCCCGGAGCCAGGGACAGAACCCAAGCATCCTGGCTCCCGGCCCACCCTGCTCTAACCACTAGCCCCCACTGCCCTCCCGGAGCCAGGGACAGAACCCAAGCATCCTGGCTCCCGGGCCACCCTGCTCTAACCACTAGCCCCCACTGCCCTCCCGGAGCCAGGGACAGAACCCAAGCATCCTGGCTCCCGGGCCACCCTGCTCTAACCACTAGCCCCCACTGCCCTCCCGGAGCCAGGGACAGAACCCAGGAGTCCTGCATCCCAGCCTGTGCAGACCCTGGCCCAGTCCAGCAGATCCCAGGGTCCACACCCACCCTGGCTTATGTGCTCGGTCTCCGTGTAGCTGGCTCTGGGCACAGCTCCAGGGGGGGAGCCGGGTAATGAGATTTCACGCCCAGGCGGGCTCTAAGCCGGGCAATTAGGCGGCTGCAGGAGGCCGTGAAAGACTCCATTGTGCGGGGGGCAGCGCTGCACCCGCTGCTAATCCGGCAGCCAAGCCAGGGCCCCCGGGAACCGCAGGCTGCACACGACCCCGCACGGGGAGGGGACTGCCCCGGCCCGGTCACTGTTTTACAAGCGGGGACCTCGGGGGGTGAGCCGGGATCTAGGGATGCCTGAGCAGAGTGACACAGGATGGGCCACCCATCCGGATAACAGCCTACTACCACAGCCAGCCCCTGCCCAGAGCTTCCGGGCTCCAACTGCACCAGAAGGGTGCCAGGTGAGGGTGCCGCTATTGGGGGGCAGCTGCAGGGCCCTCACCCCGCATGGCTGGGCCCACATCTCCCTGCCATAGCTGCCCCCCCCCCCATGACCCATGCCATGCAGCGGACACACTACAGGACCCCCCGGGAGGTGCCCTGTGGTGCCCAGCTGGTCGTGCAGCTGCCTTAGGCCCCCAGGGCACCACCCTGCCAGTGCCCGGATCCAGCAAGGCCCCGAACGTTGAGCCCCGTGTGCTCCCCACCCCTCGGCAGATGGTGTCACCAGGGCCGGGCCCTGGAAGGCACACGCCCTCCGCCTGGCAGGCAGCAGGGTGCTCTGGCTGGGCGCCCGCCCCGGGCAGGGCCGGAACACCCGGGCCCAGGGCTGAGGCCCTGGTGCCAGCTCATCTCCAGGTTAACTCCCTCCCTGCCAGGGCCCAGCCACAGGTGTGGGCCAAAGGCCGGCGTGGGGGCGTCCGTGCCGCCCGCACCATGAGCCCCAGGCCACCGAGGATCACTCGCCACCGCCGGCAAGAGCATGGCAGTGGTCAGCTGGGCTGGGAGGGGACCCCCCTCTTCCTTCCCGGCCAGCAGCAGCTGGCTCAGCATCTCCAGCCACCACTTCCCCTGCCAGGGAGCCACTGGGGCTGCCCAGCTCACACAGCACAGGAGCCAGAGGCAGCTACCACCCCTTTCTGAAGGGGTCAGCTGAGCTAGGCCACGCTCATGAGTTAGCTCAGGGCAGGGGAGTGGGGCCTAGTGGTTAGTGCAGGGGCTGGGCGCCAGGACTCCTGAGTTCTGGCTGCAGCTGCAAGTGTGGGAGGGTCTAGTGCATGGGTTCCCAAGCTGGGGGGGGCATGAAGACATTCCAGGGGGGGCACGAGGTGACCCAGCCCCCCCCATCAATTCCCCTCAAGAAAGAGCCCAGTCCATCCGCTCAACAAGTTTTGCCGCTATATTTTTGGGGGGGGAGGGGGAGGGTTTCTCAAAAATCAAGTCGGGGGCGTGATGCCGAAAAGTTTGGGAACCGCTGGCCTAGTGGTTAGAGCAGTGGGTGCGGGGAGCCAGGACTCCTGGGTCCCAGGCTGGGGAGCAGGGATTTCAGCTGGCTCCTGGCTCAACTGGGCTGTGCTCCCGAGGGGTCGGGTCCAGAAGTCTCTGCTCTCTGGGATCCTGGCAGAGGAAGTGAGGACCTGCATGGGGGGAGGGGGGACAGGAACTAACCCGGACAGGAGCTGGGGTGGAGGCAGGCTGCTGACTCTTTCACTTTCTGAGCCTGGGGCCCAAGTGCTGTTGCAGGGGCAGGGTTCTTCCAAAGCCCTCCTCCCACCCCTCCTGGAAAGCACCCCCAGGGCGGGAGCAGGGGCTGCCTGAGCCTGGCCCCCGGACCAAGGCCAGTGGCAGAGTCCCAGCATGGGGCAAGGCCTTGGCAGGGTTGCCCAGGGCGGGGGCCAGCACCCACTCCCAGGCCATGTCGCTCCAAGGACCAGCAGACACTTGGGAGAAAGGGCCTCAGCGTTACAGCCCCCCCCCGGCCTTGCCTACGGGCACGGGGCCCAGACACCCCATGATCCAAAGGCCCCCCCCCCCAGTCCCATCCCACTGTGGGCCCTGCATGGCAGAGGCCAGGGAACGCCATGGGGCAGATGTGGGGCAGGAAGTGGGGGAGGGGCAGTGATTGCTTTGTGGGTTGGGCAGGGGGCTGTCAAGTCCCGAAGTGGGGGGGGGGTGCTGTGTCGGCGGGGGAACGTGGCTCGGACACTGTCCCTTACACGCCGGACAGACTTTCTGAAAGTTTCTCCTGCTGGTTCGGACTCTGGGCAGGGCCTGGCCCCAGGGAGCAGGGAGCCTCCGGCGGGAGCTACCCCCGGGGCGCTGGGCCCCACGAACGGGAACATTCCCCCACCCCCGGCGCAGGGCGCTCCCAGCCAAGCCGTATATTAGCCCCGGCTTTAGTGGGAACAGAGCCCGGGGGGGGGGGGGATCATGGGGTTGGGGGAGTGGGCTCGGGATGAGACAGGGGCCCCCTTGGCCACAGTAGGCTGGAAGCCGGAGGGGACAGCTCGTTCCGAGACGAGCAGGAGTAGGGGGTGGCGTACCGAGAGGCTCATGTGCTATCTGGGAGCGGCTGCCCCCGGGGGCCTGTGTCCGGCCCTGAGCAAAGCGCTGTAGAGGCCCGGGGGGGAGCCGGCGAGGGGCGCACGGCGCTGGAGAGGGAGCGGGAGCCGGAGGCGGGCGCACGACCCTGGGAAGGCGGGCGCACGACCCTGGGGAAGCCGGCGGGGGGGCGCAGGGTCCTGGGGACTGGACGGGATCCCGGGGCGGGGAGAGGATGGAAGCCGGCGCGGAGCGCACGGAGCTGGGGAGGGGGCGGGAGCCCGGGGGGGAGCCGGCGGGGGGCGCACGGCGCTGGGGAGGGGGCGGGAGCCCGGGGGGGGGAGCCGGCGGGGGGCGCACGGCGCTGGGGAGGGGGCGGGAGCTGGCGGGGGGCGCTTACCCACGGTGGTGATCAGGGTGCTGGAAAAGAAGAAGGCGGAGGCGAAGTCCCAGTTGGAGGCGCCGGCCGAGCCGTTGCGCAGCACCGACACGCCGTAGCGGCTGGCGCGCAGCACCCGCTCCAGGAAGCTCTCCAGCGCGCTCTCGTTCAGGCAGGGGTTGGCGCGCAGGAAGGCGGCCTTGAGGCCGCGCAGATCGGCGCGCAGCCGGCTCTCGTAGGGGCGCTCGATGGAGGAGACGATGAGCGCGCCGAGCAGCAGGTAGGCCAGGTAGCCCAGCAGGAGGAGCGCCAGCAGGGCGCAGCGGCTCATGGCACGGCCGGAGCCCCGTGCGCCCTGGCGCGGCCCGCTCGGGCACCCAGGGAACGGAGGGACGCGGGGCCCCGCCGACCGGGCTCTGTGTCTCCTCGCCGGCGCCCCTGAGATCAGCCGGGCCCTGAGCGGCTGCGCAGCGACCCCTGCAGCCCGGTCCCCTTCGCTTCTTAGGCTGGGGACAAGCCCCTCCCAGCCGGGCGGGGCTGGGCCCCGGGGCCCCTCCCGCCTCTCAGGGGGCTGCCCGGGGATGCAGGTTCCGGCTGGGACTGGGGGTGCGGGGCGGGAAGCAGCTTCCATTCTAGCCGTGGGGGAGAGGGGAGGGGTGTTACAGCTTGGCTCCATGCCCCCCCCCATTGTTCTGGATTCCCTGCTTCATCCACCCCTGTGGGGCACATGCACCGACCCCCCCCCCCTTTGGCTGCTCTGCAGCGCATTCCCACGGGGATCTCCAAGCACCTCATACGCTGCCGCCGCAGCCGGCCATCTCCCCAAGGAAACAGGTCACCACCACTCTTCCTGTGCTGCAGCTGGGGAAACTGAGGCACGGGGACAGGGGGCTTGTCCAAGGGTGGAATGAACAGCAGAGCTGGGACTAGAACCCAGGAGTCCAGGCCCCGCTCCCATGGAGAAGAGACGGCTGGAAAAGCCACTGTGCAGTCTGGCCCCTGGGAGGGGAAGTCTAATGAAGTTACATGGGTGTTAACACAGGCGTGTGCAGACAGACAGACACACACACACACATGCGCACACACAGCCCATGCCCTGAGCTTGGAACAAGGGCATCTCTGTCTCCCAGGACTGGTTCTCTTGTGCAGAGTAAATATTTGGTGGGAGACAGTGGTTCCCCCCAGCGTCCCCCCCCCACAACTGTGAGCATCTCCCTGTAACTCAGCCCTGGGGGAACTCACCCCAGAGTAAGCCCTTGGGAATCAGGCCTCCTGTCTTTGCGGGCAAGCTGGGGGCGCAGGAATCACCCTGGGCAGGGAACGGAGGGACCCCGGACTCACCTGCCCGGGCAGCCTGCGCCGGGCTCTGCCCTGCTGGGGGCCTGGGCCAGCGGGGAGCAGCAGAGCTCAGTGGTGGTGCAGGGTGACTTGGACCTGCGTGGTCCCAGATCTTCAGCCCCAGCCTTGTCCCCGTGTGACCCTGGCCCCTCTCTTCCCTGCCTCAGGCTCCACAGCCCGGGCCCTGGCCAGGCCCCACCCTGCCCTAGCACCTTGCTGCAGCCTGGAGTGCCGTGTGCCCAGCTGGTAACAGCCGTTCCCGCGCCAGGCCTTGGCCAGATGTCAGCCACTGGGCCGGGCTGGGCCAACCCAGGTGGGACAGATATTCAGTGGCTGAGTGCAGAGTCTGCATGTCAGGAGGCAGAGAGGTGGCTGGGGGCGCAGGAGGGGGGTGGAAGGGCCGGCAGGGCAGAGGGGCTGTTGGGGGCCCAGGAGGGGAGTGGAGGGATGTGGCATAGTGGGGGGCTGTCTGCTCTGTAACCTGGGGGGGGGGCCTGAGGCATCCCACTCTTGGCACCACTGTGACGCTGTGTCGGGGTTTCCCCGACGCTACACCCCCATAGCAGCAAGAACAGACTCCACCAGCCAGTAGAATGGTGTATTGCTTCTCCAGGATACAGCACAGACGTGATGTGGCTACAGGAGCCAGGGCCAGGACGTCTCAGACCCCTTGGGCTAGGGGGTCCATCACTCCTAGCCCCTCGGCCCTCAGCTCAGGCTGTTCCCTTCCTGTTTCCCAACCAGCAACTGCTCCTTCCCCCCCAGCCTCGTGTTGGTCTCTGCCTCTCTCCCTTTGTCTCTCCCCTTGGGAATCCCGTTATCCCCTCAGGCTGAGCCCAGGTGTCTGGGCCAATCCACATGTGGGTGAGTCAGAGGGAATCACATCCCAGCACAGGGGGACCCCGGGTTACAGAGCAGACAGCCCCCCCCACTACGCCACAAGGGGCTGGCCAGGCAGAGGGCCTGGGGG
Organism: Pelochelys cantorii; assembly: GCA_032595735.1. Lineage (NCBI taxonomy): Eukaryota > Metazoa > Chordata > Testudines > Trionychidae > Pelochelys > Pelochelys cantorii. Next base: position 2,500,365 of record CM064358.1, on the reverse strand, counting down.
GGGGGGCAAAGTGTAGACACATCTCTGTATTAGTCATTTGCTCACTGAAGTTGTTAATTTTGTATCAAGTCCTTTTATCCTTTTATCAAGCGTTGTATTAAAAGTCTTTTTACACAGAAACTTTGTATCTGGTAGGATAGTTCCTAAACATGAGTAAGGCCTTTATGCCCTATTGCTGAATGGATCGCCCTGTGGAGTGAATGGGGTGTGAATGGATAAGGCTGAAGATACCCCTCCCAGCAGTTGCAAAGGTTGGGGAGGGGCTGGAAGCCAGATCTAAGAACAATGGGACCTGGGAAGTGGGCCTGGTGGGGGGAGGGGCACAGGAGGGGAGGTGGGAGGGCTGGCTGGGCAGAGGGGCTGGCAGGGTGTACAGGAAGGGAGGTGGAAGGGCTGGCCAGGCAGAGGGACTGGTGGGGGGAGCCTAGGAGGGGAGGTGGAAGGGCTGGTGGGGGGCACAGGAGGGGAGGTGGAAGGGCTGGCCGGGCACAGGGACTGGCGGGGGGCACAGGAGGGGAAGCGGAAGGGCTGGTGGCGGGCACAGGAGGGGAGGTGGAAGGGCTGGCCGGGCACAGGGACTGGCGGGGGGCACAGGAGGGGAAGCGGAAGGGCTGGTGGGGGGCACAGGAGGGGAGGTGGAAGGGCTGGCCGGGCACAGGGACTGGCGGGGGGCACAGGAGGGGAAGCGGAAGGGCTGGTGGGGGGCACAGGAGGGGAGGTGGAAGGGCTGGCCGGGCACAGGGACTGGCGGGGGGCACAGGAGGGGAAGCGGAAGGGCTAGTGGGGGGCACAGGAGGGGAGGTGGAAGGGCTGGCCAGGCACAGGGACTGGCGGGGGGCACAGGAGGGGAAGCGGAAGGGCTGGTGGGGGGCACAGGAGGGGAGGTGGAAGGGCTAGTGGGGGGCACAGGAGGGGAGGTGGAAGGGCTGGCCGGGCACAGGGACTGGCGGGGGGCACAGGAGGGGAAGCGGAAGGGCTGGTGGGGGGCACAGGAGGGGAGGTGGAAGGGCTGGCTGGGCACAGGGACTGGCGGGGGGCACAGGAGGGGAAGCGGAAGGGCTGGTGGCGGGCACAGGAGGGGAAGCGGAAGGGCTGGCGGGGTGCACAGGAGGGTAGGGGGAAGACAGAGGGCCTGGTTTGCCTTGCACCGAATTCCCTACCCCTGGCAGCTTTGAAGTCTCAATCCAACGTCCCTGTCTGAACAGAAAAGCTCTTAGAGGAAGCGGCTGGAGCCCGGGTGAAGAGGGCCAGGGGCAGGAGTGGGGCCCAGCCTGTCCCTCTGCCAGCGGCCCCTCGCGGTCCCCTTGTGTGGGCCAGAGCCCCCTACGCGGCCAGTCCAGGCTGGGCAGCGCTGTGGAGGGGCTGTCCCTAATTAAGACCGGCCTGTCTCTGCCGTGGGCCCCGTTGGGGAATCCCCCCAGGGCCTCCCCTCCCTGGGCCTGAGGGGGCAGAGACTGAGCAGGCATAAAACAAGGGTTTACTAGGGCAGCGCTGACCTGAGCTCAGGCCGTTCTCTGGGCTTCCCTCAGCCCCGTCCCCCTAGGTCTCCCTGCAGCCAGGGCGGGGAGGAGGGGGGTTCCCAGCCGATATCACCCCCCCCAGCACTCCTCCCAGGCAAACGTCCCTGGGGCCCTCTCTCCACTGTCCTCTGTTCCCCCAGCTGGAGCCAGCTGCTCAGCTCAGTGGGGTCCTCTCCTGCCGCCCTTCGTCCTCCCGCTGGTCAGAGCCGGCTGCCTCCCGCCGCCATCCCCCATCCTTAGGCCCTCGCCCAGGGGCCCTGGCGGCTGGGCGAGGTCCCACCAGGGTCTCCAGCCACCAGCTGGTGAAATGCGCCGCGCACAGGGAAACTGAGCCCCACGCCGGGGCCACCTGGCACCCGCCCCCTGACGGCTGTGGTCCCTGCTCCCCACCCAGAGACGGTGGCAGGCAAAGGGAGCCGTGGGGCGGGAAGGGCCTCCGCCAGAGTGCTAGCGCAGCCCAGCTGTGGAGACAAAGCCCAGGGCCTTGGTGTGGGCCCCAGCGCGACAGGAGGCATCGGCAGGCAGCCCCTGTGGGCAGCAGAGGTCCAGGCCTTCCCCGCTGCTCCTCCCTGAGCTGCTGCACCAGGGCTTTGGCTTGGCAGCCTTCCAGCGCCTGCTTTCCAGGCAACACTGTCCAGGTGGGGATTGAACCCCCGCCCCCATTCGATTCCCAGCCCCCATGGCTGGCTCTGGCACAGGGAGACCCTTAGTAATTAAGCTGCGAAAGGGGCATTGAACAACCTGAGCTTACTGGGGTCAGGGCCCGGCCTCGGGAGGTGCAGGGCCAGTCACCTACATGGGGGCCCCCTGTAACGGTTTTATACAGGTGAAATCTGGTTACGGTGAACATCCGGCGCAGCTCTGGCTTCAGGCTAGATGTTGAGAATGCCCAGTGCATGGTTGTGTGCCGCGGTAGCTCTTAATTATTACAATAGTTAAAAAAACAATCCTGTGGCCCCGTGTCTCAGCACTTCCATTATGAAACCCTCCATCCTGGCAGCACACGCCGCTCTGAGATCATGGGGTTGCAGGTTTGCAGCTACTTCCCCTCTCCGCCCAGCCTCTCTGGAGACCCCGTTGGCTGTGGGTAGCTCTCAGTCGTTTTGGATGTAGAGGAACTTCCCTACCCTAAGCCACTGGGACTGTCCGCAAGACCGTGGTTGCTAGGTTTGGGAAGGTGCTGTCAAGTGACTTAAGCAATGGGAGGGTTTAAAGCACCGCATGTGTTCCCTCATGCCCAAAGGGGGGCAGGGATCGCTCAGTGGTTTGAGCATGGGCTTGTTAACCCCAGGGTTGTGAGTGCAATCCTTGAGGGGCCATTTAGGGATCTGGGGCCAATCTGTCAGGGATGGTACTTGGTCCTGCCATGAGGGCAAGGGACTGGACTTGATGACCTCTCAAGGTCCCTTCCAGTTCTAGGAGATAAGTATATCTCCATAGATTATTAATTAAGCTGTGTTGTCTCCATTGGTCTCAGTGCCTACTAGTGCTAGCTTGTGTTTGCCACCTGGGGGGTGGTGTGTTGGAGTGCAGTGCAGGAGGTTTGGGTTGGGGATTAGGGAAAACACTGGGATGGTTCCCTAGGGAGGGGTGGAATCTCCCTCCCTAGAGGTGTTTAAGTCCTGGCTTGACCCAACCCCTGGCTGGGTTGGTCCTGCTTTGGGCAGGGGTTGGACTCCATGACTCCTGAGGGCTCTGCCCACCCTGAGATTTTATGACTCTCTGCACTGGAGTCTGGAGGAACAGCAGAGTTCAGGAGCCTGGGGGTGCACTTGAAGAGCTGGGGGGGTGTGCTAAATCTTCCTCACCTGACCCCCCCTATCCCCACTTATCTTCCTCCCCACAATCCCTTCCCCCCACACCACTCTCCTTCTGGCTCCTAACACAGGCCCCTGCCCAGGAAGCATTCACCTGCCTAATTCACACCTCCCCCGCCCCCCAGGTGACATTTGCATCCAAATCCAATTGCCAAGCCCCGCATGAATGACAAAGGGTAGCCCCCTTCAGGCATCTGTTGCTCAGCTCCATTGGTCTAATGGGGCTGTGACTGACCATCACCATCTCCCTCAGGCAATGAGGTCTGGCTGTCATTCATGGTGACATCCTTAGTCCCTCCCTCTCTGTTTAACACAGGGGTGTCCACCACCAGGTTTACCCTGCCTGGGTTTTAGCCACACTGTGCCCACAGGGCCTGTCCCTAAAGGCCTCCTTTTCCTTTTTTATTTGCCATGAGCAAATAAAGCAGAGCCACTGGTGGGGTGGAACAGGGGGAGGAATGTCTCTGGGTGTGGGAGGCTGCAGAATGGGCCACTGCAGGCATACTGACCCAACCCGACCCAGCCTCACCGGCCCTCTGAGGACAGAGTACACAGCGTGTGTCACCAGCAAGGGGCTGAGTATTGCACAGAGCCTGCTGTTTGTGAGTAGGACCAGACCAAAGTACCAGGTCTGGCCCCTTTGCCTGTGTTCCCTGGGGCTCAGAGGAACCCCATGTGGTCTCACTAGGCGGGTATAATGCAAGCGGAACCAGTGGGCTGTGTGGGTGGGTGTGTGTATAATGCAGGAGGAACCAGTGTGTTGCCCAGACACGCTGTCCACAGAAATGCCAGGCCCCAGCCTGTGATGCTCCCACGAGCCAGGATTCCCCAAGTCCCTGCTTGCCATCCTGAACTGAGAGCTGCGGCCTATGGAAATACCAATCCCAGCATGCCTTGCTCCACTGTTGACCAGACACTGTGGCCTAGGCAGGCGCCACTCCCAGCATGCCTTGTTCCATTGTATAGAATGAAATATACCCTGTTGAGGTGCCAGTCCCAGCATGCCTTGCTACGTGGTATGATGTGGGCTGTGGCTGGGCGGGCAATCCCAGCATGCCTTGCTACATGGTATGACGTGGGCTGTGGCTGGGCGGGCAATCCCAGCATGCCTTGCTGCATGGTGTGACATGAGCCGTGGCTGGGGGGCGGCAATCCCAGCATGCCTTGCTGCATGGTATGACGTGGGCTGTGGCTGGGCGGGCAATCCCAGCATGCCTTGCTGCATGGTGTGACATGAGCCGTGGCTGGGGGGGGGCAATCCCAGCATGCCTTGCTGCATGGTATGACGTGGGCTGTGGCTGGGCGGGCAATCCCAGCATGCCTTGCTGCATGGTGTGACATGAGCCGTGGCTGGGGGGGGCAATCCCAGCATGCCTTGCTGCATGGTGTGACATGAGCCCTGGCTGGGGGGGGGGGCAATCCCAGCATGCCTTGCTGCATGGTGTGACATGAGCCGTGGCTGGGGGGGGCAATCCCAGCATGCCTTGCTGCATGGTGTGACATGAGCCGTGGCTGGGGGGGGCAATCCCAGCATGCCTTGCTGCATGGTGTGACATGAGCTGTGGCTGGGGGGGGGCAATCCCAGCATGCCTTGCTGCATGGTATGACATGAGCCGTGGCTGGGGGGGGGCAATCCCAGCATGCCTTGCTGCATGGTGTGACATGAGCCGTGGCTGGGGGGGGCAATCCCAGCATGCCTTGCTGCATGGTGTGACATGAGCCATGGCTGGGGGGGCAATCCCAGCATGCTTTGCTGCATGGTATGACATGAGCCGTGGCCGGGGGGGGGGCAATCCCAGCATGCCTTGCTGCATGGTATGACATGAGCCATGGCCGGGGGGGGGCAATCCCAGCATGCCTTGCTGCATGGTATGACATGAGCCGTGGCCGGGGGGGGACAGTCCCAGCATGCCTTGCTACATGGTGTGATGTGAGCCATGGCCTAGGTAGGTGCCACTCCCAGCATGCCTTGCTCCATGGTGTGACCTGAGCTGTGGCCGGAGGGGGGGGGCAATCCCAGCATGCCTTGCTCCATAGCTGGCCGGGAGGGCCCAGTGGGGGCTATGGGCAGGGGCCCGGCTGCTCGCTGGCTCCCAGCCCACAGGAGGCCTTAGGGGCCCAGCCCAGCTGATGCCCAGGCTTGGAGGGCGATTCCTGCCATGGGAGGGAGGGGGGCGCGCCTGGGCCTACAGCAATGGGCAAAGCCTGAGCTAGAGGCTCCGGTCGCCATTTTGGAAACGGGCAGCGCGGGACGAACAACCACGTGACTGCCCCGCAGACGCCATCTTGGGCAGAGAGAGAGAGAGAGACCCTTCCGGTCGCCCAGCACCATGCGACGTAGCGTCTTGGCCACGTGACACGCCCGGCTTCCGGCGCATTGTCGAACGTCCGTGCTGCGACGCGGCGCGCCGAGCAACGGGGCCCCCCCTCCCCGCCTGTTGCCCAATCAACGCGGCCGCCGGCCGGCACGTGACGCCCATGACCGACCGCTGATTGGTCGGTTGCCCCTGAGTGGGCGGGGCGACTATTAAAGCGGCAGAGAAGCCGGCCTCAGGAGCGGAGCGGGATGAACCTGGACGGCGGCTCCGGCGGGGGGCTCAGGCAGCGTCAGTGCGGGGCGGGGCAGTGTGGCGAGAGGTGGGGGGGTCGTGGGGAGGGGCGGGGCCATGGGGGGCGGGGCAGAAGGGGGGGTCGTACGGGAGGGGGCGGGGCCATGGGGAGGGGCGGGGCAGTGTGGGGAGAGGTGGGGGCGGGGCAGAAGGGGGGGTCGTACGGGAGGGGGCGGGGCCATAGGGAGGGGCGGGGCAGTGTGGGGAGAGGTGGGGGGCGGGGCAGAAGGGGGGTCGTACGGGAGGGGGCGGGGCCACGGGGAAGGGGCGGGGTTGGAGGAGGGGGGGATTGTGGGGGGGGCGAGAGAGTTCTGGGGGGTGCCTGGGACAGGTCCAGCCCAGCGGTACCTCCCTGCAGTGGCCTCTGGCGTGTGCTGCCAGAGCCTGGGGGGGGTCTCACTGTCCTCCAGGGGGCTGGCTGTCTCCAGACTCCCCCGGCCCCATCTCAGGCCCAGCCGGAATCGCTGGGGGCCCTCGCGGGCACCCCGGGCTGCGGGGCCAATGGCTGAAGAGGCTGTGGAGAGCCGGTTTTCTCTAACCTCTAACTGGGTCGCTTGGAGGGTGCCCCCCGGAGTCCCATTGCCCCGACTCACCTGCTGTCTCTCCTTCCCACAGCCTCCAAGCGCCGGCTGCCAGCCGCCTCCTCCAGCATGGCCGATCCTCATCAGCTCTTCGATGACACCAGCTCCAGCACCACTGCGGCGGGCAGGGGCTACAGTGCCCAGCAGCCCCCTGCTGTGGGCTACCCTGCACAGGGCTCTTTCCTGGCCGAGCCCATGTCCAACTTCGCCATGGCCTATGGCAGCACCCTGGCCAGCCAGGGCAAGGAGATTGTGGACAAGAATGTGAGTGTGGGGCCAGGGGTGAGGAGCTGGGGGGAGACATCCCCCGCCCACAGTGGCTGCTTTTCTCCAACCCTGCCCTGTCCTCTGCACTGCTGCTGTAACCCAGGCCTGAGTGTGTGCCCTGAGCTGCTTTCCCCTTCTTGCAGATTGACCGCTTCATCCCTGTGACCAAGCTGAAATATTACTTTGCTGTGGACACTGTCTACGTGGGCAAAAAATTAGGGCTGCTTCTGTTCCCGTTCATGCACCAGGTGAGCCCCGAAAGGCTGCACCTGGCCTTGCTCAGTAGCTGCTGCCAGGCCCTTGTTCTGGATCAGGTTGGGGAATAGGTGTTGCAAAGGGCTCTTTGGTCTGAAACCGCTAAATGGAGGGTTAGCATCTCCCCCTCCAAAGTGCCACTGCTCATACATGAGCGCAGGCAGCCCCTCAGTCTGTCTGGTGCCCCAAAGCTCTGCCCGGGGGGGCTCCCTGCAGTCATTCCCCCCCCCCCCCCCCCGCATGCACAGAGTGGTGCCTGTTGTCCCAGTCAGGGCCTGGGTTCTCTCCGCTCCATGGAGTGGCTGGAGCTGGTATGGGGAGCGCTCTCCGGGTGGCCAGTCTGACTCCACAGGGCCCATGCTGCAGCCCCTTACAGCCGCTCTGCTGTAGGGGGATGCTGGTGGCAGGGCTCAGGGCAGAGCAGCACCCCCAGACCTGCTCACCTCACAAGGGACTCTCCACTGCAGTGCTCCCTTGCGAGCTCATCCCATGAGTCTGGTTCGGGAGGAGGGGCACCAGGCCAAGACTGCCCTTCCTGGCCAGCGTGCCCTTCCTGGCTCTGCAGCAGCCGGGTGTCTGATGGGGGTGTCTCTTGGCAGGACTGGCAGGTGCAATACCAGCAGGACAGGCCTGTAGCGCCGCGGTTTGACATCAACGCCCCGGATCTGTACATTCCAGGTACCTCGCTGGGCAGCATGCCCTGCTCTGGTTTGACCCCCCTGAGCGCCACAGGGCCTAGCTATGCAGATTACAGCCCTGGGTGGTGTGTCCTGTCTTTTGGGGTGCTTGCCTGGGGCTTGAAAGGCGTGCAGCTCCCTGTGGATCATGGGTACCTAGAGGGGCTTCCTCCGGGTCCCTGAGGCCTTGCCCATGAAGGAACAGAAGTCTGACACCGTGCAGGTTCAGGCATAAGGCCTTTTATTACGCACAGCTGGGGGAGTGTCACTTCGCTTATTAGGCTCAGTGAGACTGCCGAACAATTGATTACAGTAGATTATATTGGGTGCCGATGGGCAGAGAGACGCTACGGGATGGGAGTTCCCAAGCCCCTGGACAGGTTCTAGCAGCAAGGCAGAATGAGCACTGTTGGAAACCTAAATATAGACACCGTGTAGATTCAAGCAGGAGGGATTATTACGCACAGCGCTGGTGGAGTGTCACCTTGCCACTTAGGCTCAGTGGACATTACTAAGCAATTGATTACAATAGGTTATATAGGGAGCCAATGGGCGGAGAGAAACGATGGGGTGGGAGTTCCCAAACCCCTGGATAGATCTTAGCAGCAAGACAAATGAGCACAATAAGCCAGTAGTCTAAGAGAGAACCTGAGCTATGGGCGGAGCTACTATGTAAACATATTTGTTAAAACACAAGTATCTCCCCTCCCCCCCCCCCCCGCCCCGAAAATTGCTGTGCAATGCATAAGCTACATTCCGATTGGGATCCATAGAAGTGATGACAGCGCTTTCCCGACAGGTGCAGTTCATAGGTGCTTTTCTGGGGGTATAAAACAAAAGACAGTGTAAGGTACACAGCAAAGCAGTTGTTTATAATATTATTCTGGTATGTGTGCTAGCCGGAACTGCCAGGGAAGGGTGAATTTGGGATCTGGGAGGGAGGGTGTTATCTCCTAGTGATGTGCTAGGCCTTGGGAAGGCAGTTGTTGGGTTTTTTTTCCCATACCAGATGGCAGACTGAGGCCCCTTTCAGGGCCTTGGCCTTGTGTGTGCAAAACTCATGATAAGGGTGTTCAATTATTCCTCCCCACATAATGTTATGGTACTTCAGCTCATTCCATTTGTGATAAACGGGGGGTTGTTTTTCTGTTTTTCCTGCTTCCCTAGAGCTATCTAGGCCTCATGCCTCTGCCCAGGCTGGACAGCGTGGGCCTGTGTGGAAAAGCTTAACCAGAGTCTGTGGTTCAGAATCTTACCTACATATCAATGGGCTATTTGCTATTTTATCCCTTCAAGCACAACAAGCCAATAGTCTAAAAGATTCCATGAATGCCCCGCCCATGGCTCAGGTTCACATGTTTGCTAGTTCACAGCTGTTATTCCTCAAGTTCTCCTCTTGCAGGAAGTCGGTTAAGTCCCGATTTCAGGTCCTTAGAAATGACAGGTGGCACCTCCCAGACAGGTTTGCCTACAGGTACATTCCTAGAGGGTCTTAAAGCAAAGAGAACAGTGGACAGTACCCAGCAGTGGCAATTATGTAGACTATCGATGCGTCCCTCTGAACTCGGATTGGCATCTGTGAGGGGCGGATAGCCTCACTCATGCTGCTGTGTTAGCCCTCTCCCTGAACCCTGGTTGGTATTCTGTGAGAATGCACTGTTATCTCTCCCAGACTTCGAGGCCCCTCTCAGTGAGTTATGTGCCTATAATTCATGATAAGCCCCCAATTACTGCTCTCCATCTGGGGTTGTGCTGAGACAACCTTCTTTGTTTAACTGGGCATAAAACAAGCTGTTTCCTGCTTATCTTAACTTTCCTTTAGCCATGTTTTGTCTGTTGTTCGCTAGGTCTCAGGCTTGGGCCAGGCCTGTCCACTTTGGCATATGAGAGAGATTCTTAACAAAGACTGGGGTCAGAATCTTACATACATTGTATTAGGATCTTGGCCCTTCAGTCCCTCCTTTGACCCTAGGGTTCCCTAACCCGCCTGGTCAAATACAACCATTTTAACATTTTCAGCTTACTTTGGAAGCGCTGGTGAAGCACCAACACCAGCAGGAATGTCTGGATGGACTCTCCCCACGTAATTTGGCAGAATAGCACCCAGATCCATCCCCACAAGATTTCATCACCGGAGATGGCATTGCCCATAATCATTGTTTTAACTTCCACCGCCTGGTTCAATGCCTTTGAATATTTGGCATCGGCTTGGTCCACGGTCTCACCTATGTGAGCGTACCTCAGACGGCCTACCCCAGTGTGTCTCTGGGCCTCGGCCACCAACGCCTCAATCTTCGCCTGCAGGGCCCAAAGCCCCTCCTCTCGGTACTTACTGCCATAGTGCCATTCCGGATCCCACGTTAGGTTACCCGTCATTGGCGGAGTACGGTAGAGCCATGTCCCGCCAATGGCCAGGGTTGCCCTTGGAGGGACCGTCATGCACACGGATGGGTGTGTTGAGGGGCAGGGCTTTCCGTTTAGCTCAAGGGAGCGGTTCTGGGCAGTCACACCAGTAGGTACCACTGGCAGGGAGGTTACCATTCTAGCTTGGTGCGGGTTAGGGATGCCCAGAGGCACTAGGAGGTTAAAGATTATGCTGTGACTTGTCTAGACTGGTCTCTGGACCCTCATCGATTCTCTGTGTCCCCACTCCCTTGGAGGGGTACTGGGGACATGGGGCCCTAATACTTCCGTGAGGACTGGGATGGACCTGGCTATCCAGGGGGTCTGTTATAATTCCCTGTGTGGTAACAGCCAATGTCTATCCTGTTCTCCAATAATTTTCCTCCAAGTCCTTTGTTTTTGTACCATTTATTAACAAATTTGGTTAATCTTTGACGCAAATATTTTGTTATGTCCATTGAGGTGGATACAGAGTTTGACAGGTCCTTTAAACTGTCAAGGAGCAGCCGACTGGCCTTCTCAGTATTTAATCCTCCCCGAGCGTTAGATAGCACGGTCTCTGCCAGGCTTGATTCCATTTGGTCTCTTTTTAGCTCGATGTGCTACGGCATAGGCGTTGCCAACAGAATTGCCTGCACCGAACCACCCCGTAATGGTGTCCATCAGTCCCCGTTTCTGTCTAGTTACCTTTAAAGGTAATTTGGATGCTAGTTGTATTAATTGTAGACACTGTCCCTCTGAGAGGGCCACAACATGGTTTGATAGTGTGTCTCATTATAGGCGGGGAGCCTCTGCAATTTCATGTTTCCTTCCAAAGGCTCCCAAAAGTTCTATAGTCTCTGGCACTTGGCACCAGCAAGTAACAGGGCAGTCGGCTGTTACTGAAATCGTGATGTTACGAGTCTCTCTGTCTACCTGAAAGTCCATGTATGATTTTATTTGAATTTTCTTATGTTTCACTGCCCCTGCCCTATCTGTAGTCCTACCCTTACCTCTGGCCAGGCCTTTTTGATGGTTAATGCGCGTGTTCCGCAAAAGCGAAGCATTTCTTTAGTGCAGCAGTTAAAGCGGAGCAAGCCCGGCGGAGGGGGGTTAGTGACCCATTCCCAGTCCTCCCTTTCACACAGCACTCCTTGCATCCTTCACCATACAGCACAGGGGCAGCAGGGACCGCCTCATGGTCACCCTTCATTCCTCCTTCTTGCTCACCTGTGGAGACATTGTTAGCACTCGCAGGCACTGGTTCAGACAGTGTTAACTGATTTTGGTGCCTCCAAAACGGTCCCATCTTTCCCCCAACCTTCGCACACGTGTTAGTGGTCAAAAGGACCCGCATGGGGCCTTGCCACGTTGGTTTTAGAATTCCTCTAACCTCTGGGTCAATGCGACACACTACCAGATCCCTGACCTTAAATGCAGGTTTGTCCAGACTGCTGCTATCATCCAGCTGGTCTTGGTTCCCTTTACTTGGTGGTATAGTTCCTTAGCTCTTTGTCTAACACCTTAATGTAGTTCTGCAGCCTGTCTGCGAAGGGCCCTGGCCCGTCGGCTGGCAGGAATGCATCGCTAGGCATTCTCATTAATTAAGGGTCATTAACTGAGTCAGCCTGTTTAGTGTCTGGTCTCCAGCACCGCTTTCGTTAATGCTGCTTTCAGCGTCCTGGTTCTAGCAAGCTGAGGATGGTGGCAGGGCTTGCCACGATTGGGTGAGCCTTTGGGGTCACCCGGTTAGGGTGAGTATAGTCCATAGTTAACCTCCAGGTCCTATCCGGCTTCTGAACAGGCCATTATCAGGGAGTTAGTTGTAGAGACTGTTTTCGGATGGCCTTTCCTGCTTGGACCCTCCGGTCCATTCAGTGCTGCTGGCTCTGGGATTGATCACTCCTCCGAGCTCCTTAAGGAGATCTATGCCGCAAATTGTGTCCCCTTGCTTGGGGGACTCACTGTGATCATGTCATCAAATTCTGTTTCTGCTTGCTCTTAACCTTCCTGCTCCCACCCCTTCCATCCATATGGTTTGACAGATCAGGGGGAGGTCTTGGCCGGTTATTAATACCAGGGCTCCCGTGTCTATTAACATTTTGCACGACTGGCCCCCTGTTCGTGCATTAAGAAACATCCTTGGGTCGCCTACGGTCCCAGCCATGGAGGCTGCTATTTCCTATTTGCCAGCCAGGAGTTTGAGCAACTCCTGGATCTGTTTAGTCTGTTCCTGATCTTGGGCTTTGGTTTTATTGGTCTTATTTAGCTTGCTTGGCCACTGGCCTTCCCTACCCCCCCTGGGGTGGAAGCAATCCTCCCTCCTGTGGCCATTTCTTTTGCAGTTGCTGCATGTTTTAGTTTTCATCCTGTCCTTGCAGTCCCATGCCAGATGTCCCGGCTTGTCACAGGTGTAACAAGTAGCGGTTCCGACTGCATGGATCACCTCCGCCCCCTCGGAGGGGAGGGTCGCTGCTACCTTCTTTTGCTTCCTATTCTCTAGATCTGCGGCCCACTTCATCACGGCCAAGAGTGAATCTCCAATCGAGATGCCTAAAGCCAGGACCGCTTGGTGATCCACAAACAACCCTTCCTTTAGGATTTGGAGAAACACGTCGTGGTCTCGGGATGTTATGTTGTCCAGGCCTGAATAAGAGCGGAATGCATTCCACTTCTTCTCAGCATAGGACATGGCTGACTCCCCTTTCTGCTGGGTCACTGATTGCAAGGCCCCCCAGTTGGTGGCTTGAGCTCCCAGAGCTGCGGAAAGCGCAGCCCTGAATTCGGCTACACTGCCGGAGTCTGGGTTCGGGGATGGCTTTTGATCAGGGGCTGCTCCCATGGGTCTGGGGTCATATTCCTCAGCCCAGCGCCAGCTTTTCCATCTATTGGCCAAATTGTCCCATACGTCTCTGGGACACTTGCACTTGGCCAGGATGTGAACATCCTTCTTACGCAGGCCGTGCATTTCAGCCAGGCCGTCCAGTTTGTCCCAGAACTCAATGTTTTTGTTATCGCGTTGAAGTTTGGGCAGATCAGACAGCAGTGCCTGTTTTTCCTGTGGGGTAAAGGGGCGGTAGGTCTGGGGGGGTTTCCATACGGAATCCCCACGCTGGCTCACCCTCCTCGTTAATATTTCTGAGCCTTCTTAGCTGCGATTGAATTAGGGCCACATGTTGGATGTGATCATCTGGGGCGACTGGTCCCTGTGGCCACCCTCCATCAGCCCTGGCGGTGCCCGGATCTGGCCCTTGAGGTGCTGGCCCATACGGGGACGTGTATGGAGGGGGTTCTAGCCCGTCTCCTTTGTCCCTCACTGCCAGATCCCCCCACGGGTAAGCTGCCTGTGGTGCGGTTGGCTGGCAAGTGCCGGTTGGGAGCTCTCCCTCTTCTGATCTAGGGGTGGGCCCTTGGCCTTGTACCTTTGATTCTCCTGCTTTGGGATCCTGCCTGCCTGCCTCACAGCTATTCCTGTTAGAGGGGGTTTTATCGCTCCGATAAAGGGCTTTGTCTCTGAGCGCCTCGTTTTCAGATTTTAAAGCTTAAATTTCCTTTTCTTTCATATTGAGGACATCCGATAGTATTATCACCGCTTTGTCTGTTTTGTTCATTTTCTGGGCATTCCACCAACTCTTCCTCAGGCCTGGCTGCAGCGTAATTTGCCCTAACTGCCGCCTGCTGGGTTTTTACGTATTTATGCTCTAAATATTCCCGTGGGGTGACTTTCACCTCCCCCTTGGATGCCATGGCTTTTAATCACCACGACTGCTGACCGTATTGGGGATGTGTGTGGTCTCGATTCACGCCATAGCTGGCCTTACTGGGGACTCGTACCATTCGAGGGTATATACGTCATGTGCCTGATGGGGCGGGCGTTCCGTCAGGACTTGCAGTGTTATGCGCAATGAGGAAGCAGGGCCACCCGTTCGCACTGCCTGCCGCTCGCGTACCCAGCCAGTCCTGGGCTTAACTCACGGCTAGTGGCTTGTCCAGATCCTCTATAACACACCCCTTAGTTAAACAGCATATAACCCTCTTGTACTCATCCCCCTCCCTATTGGTACCCCTTCTGACCCTATGCTTGGATCACACGTGTCTAGATTCCTTTGTTTGAATTTTAAAAAGCAGAGGCAAGATGTGTCCGAAGGGGACGAGAGACTTCAATCCCTAGCCTAATGAGGTGGTAAATTAAACGTACTCACCTCTCTTTGGATGTCGGTCTCTGGCTCCCAATCAGCTCACAGGCTTGCATCCCCTCCCCGTGGCCAACTGAAGGAACAGAAGTTCGACACCATGTAGATCCAAGCACGCGGGTTTATTATGCACAGTGCTGGTGCAGTGTGACTTCGCCTGTTAGGCTCAGTGAGACTGCCAAACAGCGGATTATACCCCGCGGTGAGGTGGGAGTTCCCAAGCCCCTGGATAGGTTCTTGCAGCCAGACAAAATGAGCCCAACAAGCCAATAGTCTAAAAGATTCCATGAATGTCCCGCCCATGGCTCAGCTTCACGTTTGCTAGTTCACAGCTGTTATCCTCAAGTTCTCCTCTGGCAGGAAGTCGGTTAAGTCCCGATTTCAGGTACGTTCCTAGAGGGTCTTAACGTAAAGTGAACAGTACCCAGCAGTGGCAGTTGCATATAGCTTATCGATGCGTCCCTCTGAACTCGGATTGGCATCTGTGAGGGGCGGATAGCGTCACTCATGCTGCCTTGTTAGCCCTCTCCCTGAACCCTGGTTGGTACTCGGGGAGGATGCACTGTTCTCTCTCCCAGACTTCGAGGCCCCTGTCAGTGAGTTATGTGCCTATAACTCACGATAAGCCCCCAATTATTGCTCTGCACCTGGGGTTGTGCTGACTCAGCTTGTTTTATGCCCAGTTAAACAAAGAAGGTTGTTTCCTGCTTATCTTAACTTTCCTTCAGCCGTGTTTTGTCCGTTGTTTGCTAGGTCTCAGGCCCAGACCAGGCCCGTCCACTTTGGTATATGAGAGAGATTCTTAACAAAGACTGGGGTCAGAATCCTACGTACACAGTCTCAGGATCTTGGCCCTGCACCCGCAGGAGGAAGCTGAGTGGTCTAGCCACAGTGTGGGAATAACTCGGTGGGCTCTCTGTGGGAGTCAGGGCAGCAGAATTACACTCCCCTCCCGTGTTTCTTGCGGGCGCCCTCTCATCTCTGCTAGGAGCCCAGGTCAGCATCTCGCCTGCGTCCAGGCATGTGTGGGAGCTGTGATTCTGCTTGTCTCTTTCCTTCGCAGTCATGGCTTTCATCACCTACCTCCTGGTGGCGGGCTTAGCGCTGGGAACCCAGAACAGGTGAGGAGGCTGCTATCTGGGGTCTGTGCTCTCCGGAGGGGTCGGGCGCAGCAGCTTTGTGTTGGGGGGGATGGCTTTTCAGTTTCTAATCTGCATGTCTGTCCTTTGTTTGTTTGGAAGGGGAGTGCAAGTTTTGGGTTCATAAAACACTCAGTTACGGGGGGCTGCCTTCCTGAGCCGTTCTGTGTGCTCAAACGTTGAGTCTTGGCAGTGGGGATGTCTCCCTTTTGCCTCCTGCGCCATACGTAAAGGCAAGGGTGTATGGGGGCGTTTAAAAACCAAAGGATCAGTCTCACTACAAAGGGGGATGCTGCATAAATTCTTCCTGGAGTGCCCGGGTGCTGCAGTTCCAAGGTCGTGCATGGGGCGTTTACTTGTACAAGTTGCCTTTTTAGCAATGTCGGTTAGGGACACGGTGGGCGCTTAGTTTCCGTGGGTGCCTCCTCGTTCCCAGAAGGTAGGAATGGGCAGTAAGGGATGGCCTGACGCAGTAGGGCCATTCTGATGGTCTCCTGGGCCCAGGGTAAAACTGGGGCCTGTTGAGCTCCTGCCTCCCTTCCAGGAATGGCCTGTGGGTGGGGGAATCCATGGGAGTGGGGCGGGGGCCACAGCCTGAACTGGCCCCCCCATCCCCAGGGCCTCAGTTGAAAAGCCTGGAGGAGCCAGTTCAGTGCTGGCCTTGAGCCAGCAGGGCTGGGGCTCCCTGCAGCTCTCCGTGGCCAGAGGGGTGGGGGTGGGGGGGACTAGAGGTCCTGCTGCAGGCTGGGGCCCTTTGACCCTCCTCCTGGCTGTGCGGCTGCAGGTTTTCTCCCGACCTCCTGGGCTTGCAGGCCAGCTCAGCCCTGGCCTGGCTGATTGTGGAGGTGCTGGCCGTCCTGCTCAGCCTCTACCTGGTGACTGTGAACACAGATCTCACCACCATCGACCTCGTCGCCTTCTCGGGGTACAAGTACGTCGGGTGAGTGTGCTCCCCCCCCCCCCCCAGCCAACCAGCCTGCAGCTGCAACCACCGGGCTTGAGTGGGGGCTGCTCCTGCCAGTGTGTGGAGGCGGGGGGCTCTTTGGAGCATGCTCTGGCGCAGTCAGGCCGGGCCGTGGGCAGAGTTAAGGGGACATGACGTGCGTGGCTCCGGATCCCTGTCCAATGGGATTAGTGCCAGGGGCGCATGTAGGAGAGTGTCCCATGCCCCATAAGGGACCAGCATGGGCAATGGAGGGTCAGGAGGGCATGTGCCATCTGCGGGCAGGGCTTGCTGTCTCTCTCCTCCCCCCCCTCCCCCGGACCCACTCACCTCCTGCCTCTCCCATGCCAGGATGATTGTTGGCGTTGTGTCGGGCCTGCTCTTCGGCAAGACTGGCTACTACCTGCTGCTCAGCTGGTGCTGCCTTGCCATCTTCGTCTTCATGGTAAGGGCAGGGGCTGGGGGAGTGGGGGGGGGCTGGGCCGTGGGGTAGCAGCATCTCCCTTGCCCGGCCTGCACCGAGCCAGGAGCTCAGGAGAGGGCCTGGGCCCAGGGCCCTGCCAGGTCGGGAAACAGCAGCAGGAGGTGCCCTGCAATTGTGGGCAGCTGCTGCCCGGCCCGGGCCCAGCACTCTCCCCTCTCTCCCCCAGATCCGGACGCTGCGGCTGAAGATCCTGTCGGAGGCGGCTGCCGAGGGCGTGCTGGTGCGGGGGGCCAAGAACCAGCTGCGCATGTACCTCACCATGGCCATCGCCGCCCTGCAGCCGCTCTTCATGTACTGGCTGACGTTCCACCTCGTCAGGTGACAGGGCCCCCCACCCGGGAGCTCCCCTCTGGCCCCAGCCAGGCGCGAAACAAGACTGCCTCTGCTCCAGCTCAGCCAGCGTTCCTGGGCTAGGGTTCGGGGGGAGGGAGAGGAAGGGGCGTGTGTGTGTGTGTGGGGGGGGGGGTGCATTTAACTTTCCTCGCTGATCAGAAAGGCTCTGGGGGGGTTGCTCAGGCAGCCATGGCTCGTCTGGCACCGTGTGCCACCTCCTGCCGCTCTGGCTAAGGCCTGGGCAGGCCCTGTGGCTCCCCCCTCCCTAGCCACCCTCCCCCTGTTGGGTGCATGTCTGCCTGTTGGTTTCTGAGCATCACTGCTGCTGGGGGGTGGCCTTGTGCCCTGGGCTGACTGCATGTAGCCTGGAGCCCCCCCCATCTGTACTCCTCCACCAATAAACAGCAGCCAGGGCAGGTCTGTGTGCTGACTTCACTGGGGCCGTGTGCTGTGCGGCGGGCGGGGGCGGGGGCTTTGCGCACACATAGCCAGTGGCAGGGCCCACTCCAGCGAGTGGCTGGAGCCCCTGCCCCATGCGCTGTCCACGCTGGCTCAGCATCCAGCTGCTGCACGCCCTCACAGCTGCCCTCTGGTCCCACGGGGCGGGCCCTAGCTCATGCCCTGCCTGTGGGCGGCAGGGATGGCAGCATAAGTGGGGGCTGCATCGCCCCAGGGCCACCTGCCACCCTGCTCCCTTCCCCATGGGTGGGGCCAGCCCCGCTGGAGCCTGTTCTGTGGGTCAGGCCACGCCTAGGGCAGGCTAACTCCCCTACCCACCCACACCGAGCAGGAGCTGCAGGGTGTACTCAGCCTTCCCCTTGTTTATTTCAAATCAAGGCTCCAAAGGGCAGGTTCAAGCAGGCAAGATAACGGGGATGGGTGCAGCTGCCCAGGCAGGCCCCAGGCTGCACGGCCGCTCCCCTCCCAGCTGGGTCCAATGCTGCTCTGGGGCCCAGTCCTGAGGCCAGGGGTGCGGCTGGGCGAGGCCGGGCTGGGCCTGGCACTGGTCTCAGTGGCTCTTGGTCTCTTTCTTCTTCTTCTCCTTAGACTTCTCCTTGGACTTGTCCTTTGGCTTCTTCTCCTTTGGCTTCTTCTTCTTGTGCTCGTGGCCAGCACTGTGGGCCTGGAGGGGGGGTGTAGCGGGGGGGAGGGGTAAGGGCCCTGGCTGCCATGAGCCACCTTCTCCCTTACACACATCTTTTCTCTCTCTTCCCCCCCCCCCCCCAACTGCATTCACCTGCTAGAGCCAGAATTGTCCTGCCTGCCACTCCTAGCCCATTGGCCCTGCCTCCTGGCCTGGGGGGGGCTGATGGGAGCTGTTACTGGGGGGGGGGTCTGCATAACCAGGGACAGGGAGCCAGGATCCAGGCTCTCGTGCAGGGGCCGCTGGCTAGTTCCCTCCCAGCAAGAACAGGGTGGGAGCCGTGTCTGCGGGGGATGCCTCAGATGGGAAACAGACCCCTGCCCCCCTTTCCACTAGCATGGGCAGAGCTGGGAGGAGAACCCAGGAGTCCTGGCTCAGTCTCTCCCCCCCCCCCCCCCCCCAGCTGGGGGAAATCTCCTGGCAGGAGCCCAGTCCATGGCACCTCCAGAGCTGCAGGTACTGGGGGCCAGGGTGGGCAGCTGCACTCTCGTCCCAGCCCCGGCCCCGGCCCCGGCCCCTCGGCTGCCCCTACCTTTCCATGGTGATCCCCGTCGCTCTCTGAGGAGCTGCTGCTACTGGAGTCAGAGGAGCATCCGTGCCCATCCTGAGGGAGAGGAGACAGCACTGCCAGGGGGGGCCCTGAGCGCAGCCAGGGCCCCCCGGCACGGCAAGGCCAGCGCTGCTGTGGGGCTCCTGGCTCGGCTGCTGGGGGCAGAGGGGGATGCCCCCTCCCCCAGCCACAGGGCAGCAGTCGCCCCAGCTCCAGCCTCCTGCGAGCCCAGGGCAAAGAGGGGTCCTGGGGCCCAGCCTGACCCCCCTCCCCCCCATCCCAGGCTCCTGCTCCAGCCCCTCCTCACCTTGTGCTTGGCAGAGTGCCCCCCTTTCTTCTCCGTCTGGTGCTTGGGGTCGGAGCCGACAGCTGTGGGGCAGAGGGGAGTTGTCAGGGCTGCAGCGCCCCCTGCTGGGGGCGGCCCTGCCTGGCAGAACAAGGGGCAAGAGCGCCCGTCCATGGGGGGGGGGGGGGGCTTCCTGGAGGAGAATCAATAGCGACCTGAGCTCGAACCTAGGGGGTCCGGCTCCCAGATACCTCCTCCCCCCCAGCCGGGCTGGGACCGAGGGGTCCGGGCTGCCGGGGGCGGCATGTGTGGGGGCCGGGCCGGGCGGCGCAACGAGCCCAGGGACTGTCGGGGCGCGGGGGGATCCCCACTTACCTGCCGTCAGGTCGAAATCCATCCCGCTCCGCGCCTGGCTCCCGCAGTGAGTCGCGCCGGGCCGGGCAGGGTTTTATGGGCGGCCTGCAGGGCGGGGCCGAGCGAACCTTGTGCCCGGCGGCGCCCGCTCCCTGGGGCAGCGCCATTTTCCCCCCCCCGTTTAATCCCCCCCGTGCCGGTGTAACATTACACCGGCACGCCTGGGGGCCGCCCCGCAGCCACCGCCCAGCGCTTGGGGGGGGGGGGGGGGTTGAGACTGAGCGGAGCCGGGGAGCGACCCCAGGAGTCCTGGTTACCCCCCCCCCCCGATCTGGGGCCAGAACCCGGGAGCCCCGCTGTTCTGAGTTGGGGGGGGAGGTCAGACATCGGGGGGGGGGGCGGCCCGGTGGGAACCCGGAGATTTGGGGGGGGGGGGGCGTCGCACCTATCCTGGTACCGGCCCGGCTGGTGTGTGACCGGGGGGTCGGGGCGCTGCGAGTCCTGCTGGGGAGCGGGCGCCGGCTGGTTCAGCCCCAGCCGCGTTCCGGGCGGCACTAGGACCCAGGGGAGGCGGGACTTGGGCTCCCGAGTCAGAGGCCTCCGCTGCAGCCCCGGCAGCTCCCAGGCGCTGGGTGAGTGGGGCCGGGCCGGGGGGCTGCGGGCGGGAGCCATGGTCAGCGGCAGGGCTGGGGGGGGGGGGCCACTGGCAGGGCGCGGGGGGGGGGGGAGGGAGCTGTGGGTTGGGGAGGGAGGGCGCTGGGAGCGCAGGGCGGGCACTGGCTGGGCAGGTGTCCCCCCTCCCCCCGCGCGTGGGACGCGCTTTGCACCTGTGTTTGCCCAGCTGGGACTGGGAGCACAGACCCTCCGGCGCACCTGGCAGCCCCGCCCTGGCTTCATTCCCCCCCTTGCCCCAGTACCCAGGGCTGGGGGGCAGCGCTGGGTCGGGGCACACCTCAGCGGGTCCCCCCATCACCCCGTGCTGGGTACAACGGGGGTTGGGAGCCACCCGCTGCCTGGGAGCCCTGCTGGGCTCCAGCAAGTGCCAGCTCTGAACTGCTGGGAAGTGGGGCCCCCCCCCCCGCAGCCTCTGACCCCCAAGACTTTCCTGACCCGCGCTGGCCGGGGGGGGGGGGGAGAGCTCACTGCCCAGAGCTTGGCTCTGGTCCCTGCTCCCAGACCCCTCATCTCCCCCCAGGATGGCGTGTGAGCTGTTCCTCTCCTCCCTCTGGTTCCTCTTCCTCATCTTCTGGATGGAGACCATCAGCCTCTGGCTCTTCCTCTGCACCTTCTCCCAGGCCCAGGCCTTCCACCACTGGGGCGAGCGGTGAGTCCCCAGGAACCAGCTGCCCCAGGACCCCCCCCCCCCCAGATGTGCCCAGCTCAGCAGGACCCCCGGAAGTGGGTCAGAGAAGGGGGGTTCCTTGCCAGCTCCACCCCTGCCCCCATCTCACTGCAGAACAGGCTGCGAGGGGCCCAGCTGCCACTCCCTCCCCCGTGTTAGGGCCCAGGGAGGCCCCAGTTCTGCTCCCTCCCCCCCCGGGGCTCTCTGTGACTCAGCAGCAGCCTTGCCCTGCAGGCTGGGGCCCAGGCAGGGCACAGAGCTGGCAAGGGGCCCGGGCCGGGAGCGGTTGGCAGGGAACCCAGAGAGACAGAAGCCAGGTGCCTGCCCCAAGATCAGACCCCTCCCTTAGCCACCCCCCTTCCCCCTCCTGTGGGGATTTGGGGGGGGCGCGCACGCTGGTGCAGCCTGAGTCACTGTGACCCCAGGGGCGGGGCAGGGGTGAGCCCAGGCAAGCTGGGTTCAGTAGCCAGGCTGGCTGCTGCGGCCCAAGGGCAGCCCCCTCCACAGGCAGGGGGGCTCATGGCCCCACGGGAGGCCAGGAGGGGCTGGATGTGCCTGACAGCTTGTTCCCCCCGCAGGGTGTTTGCCTCCGACCCCAGCCCCGTGCTCTATGTCCTGGTCAGGTGAGCTGCAGGCCCCACAGTTGCAGGTACAGAACCAGACCCAGCCTTTGCTCTGGGGCCCCGGGGGAGGGGGAGAAGAGGGGAGCTGGCTGGAGCCAGCCCCACAGCAGCTGCTCTGACCCCCAAGCACCGCTCACATCAGCAGCAGCCCCCAGCCAACCAGGGGCAGAGCTGGGCGGCTCAGGAGGGAGGGGGAGCCCCGCTGGCCCACCCAGCTAACAAGGCTGGGGGCAGTAGGAGGGCAAGGGGAGGACCCGTGCTGACCCAGGCTCTCTCCCCGTACAGCGCTGGGCCTGGCCGGCTGCAGACCTGCTCCAGGCACGCTGGCCCGGAAAGAGGAACCGGCCCCAGGCCTGTAAGACCAGCCAGCCAGCTGCAGGACACTGGGCTAGCCCAGAGCCGGGAGGCCAGAGGCACGATGTGGCACGGGGGGACCACAGCTCACCCCTCCGCATGGATCATGGAAGGGCCACCTGGCTACTGCCCCCTATCCCAGCCAGGCCCACAGCTGGGAGCCAGCACCAGGACAGCTGGGAATTGCTCCCCATCACCAGCCCACTGCTGTGTCTGCCTCCCAATGCTGGCTGCTGGGGGAGACCAGAGGGTGATCAGCAGCCTTGCTGCAGGGGGGCAAAGGCAGCAGGACAGAGTGAGGCTGGGCCCTCAGGCTGCTCCAAGCCCCCCTCTGTGCCCCACAGGCACCAAGCAGCAGCAATCAAAGGAGCTGAGGCCCTGGAGACTGGTCCCCTGCATGGAGGAGGGGACAGAGGCACCCAGGACATACTGCTCCCCTGAAGGGGGTCCCCTCTGAATAAAGAGCTTCAGCCCCACTCACATTTTATATGGACTCACCCCCCATTGCAGGCATGGCAGGGACCCAGACTGGCTTTAGGCTCAGGCAGCCTGGAACTGTGACCGCTAGGCCTAGCTGCCTCTCTCCCCAGGCTGCTGGGCAGTGCTTGGGGGGCGGGGGGGGTTCCAGGTGAGCAGCCACCCAGAGGGGACTGGCAAGGTCTCCAGCTTCACAAGATAGGAGACCCCAGCTCAGCAGAGACAGGCAGAGGTTGGTTTAGCTCAGAGGCTGCAGCTGGAGGCGGGCTGGGCCTGCTTGACCCTTGGCAGGCCAGCCTGGTACCAGCTCTGGTTCCACCACAGTGCACACAGCTCAGCAGCTGGCTCCACCCCGAGCCGTGGCCTCCAGGAGCTGCCATTGCTCCCAGGGCCAGGCTATTGCTGGGGACAGGGCTGGTCTCCATGCAGCCTGTAACAGTGTGAGGCTATGGGGCAGTTACCTGCATGAAGGGGAGGGTGCAGCCGTGCCCCACCGGGCACCCCCAGAAAGCCCCACAGCCGTGCCCCCACCAACCTGCCCACCCCAGCCCCGCAAGCCCCCCAGTGCCCAGGCAGGCACAGGAGAGGAACCATTTCCTTTTCCCCTTTATTCAAAGAAATCTCAGAATGTAAAAAACAAGTTGAACAGGGACCCTGGCAGACTCCCCCGGCTCAGCCCCTGCACGGCAGCACCACTCGGTCACTGCTGGCACCCGACAGGCCGGACCCCTACAGAGGCTGCTCCCAGAGGCCAGCAGCTGCAGTAGGTCCAAATGCTGGCTGGACAGAAGGGGGCACGGGAGGGCCCAGGCTGCAGATCTGTGCCCAGAGGAAGGTGCTGCAGCATGCTCCTTGCCACTGAACACCCCACAGGACGGGACAGCCCCAGCATCTCAGAGCAGGGAAGGACTCACCCTCTGGAGAAGTTACAGCTCCCCCCTCCTCCCCAGGCCAGCTCTGTTCGGGCTGCCCCACACCCTGCAGGAGTTAACAGGGCTTGTGACCCCACCCCGCACTGGGCAGTGGGGGTGAGCCAGGCCCCCTCAGCAAGGCAGAGAGCTGGTCTCAGGGCAACTGGCTGTTCCCCTCTCTCAGCACAGCAGCCAGGCTGGGAAGCTGGGCTGGGCCCTTGGGAGGAGCCCGCTGCAGGCAGGGAGCCCAGATCTGTCCTATCCCACAGCCTTAGGCCAGATCACAGGGCCTCCCCCAGCAGCCATGGTTCTGCAGCTCATCCCATGGCCTGGCCATGCCTGGGCTCACCAGGACATTACAGGCCAGGCCATGCTGGGGAACGGGAGCCACGGCTGTACCATAGGCCCCTCAGGGCCAGCCAGCCAGGGGCAGCTGGGATCCCCTCAGACTCAGCTGCTCAGCAGCAGGGCTGGGGGGACAGACCCCAGACTGGCTGCAGTGCTCTTAGCACCCCCATCAGCCCCACAGGGCGTGGCCACAGGTGCCAGACACACCCTCGGTGCCCCTCTTCAGCATGGAAAGGCTCATGGGGGGGGAGGGGGGCAGGAGCTGCCCAGCAAGGCCCTGTTGTCAGGCCAGGGGGGCAGGGGCTGGGCACCCAGGCTCTGCCAGGAGCAGTTTGCTCACTAACTATTGTGGTAAAAAAAAAAGTTGGAAGTGTCGTCGGGCAGCAGCTGCTGGCGTGGGGCGTTTATAACCCACAGACGTTCCCCCACGCCGGCTGGCACCCACTGGTCTAGGCCCACGGCCGAGCCCCGGGCAGGGGGAGCCAGTGCCCCCCTCACAGTGTGTAGGTGTTGCTCATCAGGTACTCCTTGTCATCCAGGGGCCTCCAGGGCACGCCCCGCGGCAGCTCCGGGCTCTTCCGGCACAGCCTGGCACAGACCACGACCCCCAAGCCCAGCAGGACGGCCAGCAGCACGGCCAGCACCACCACTGCAGGGAGCAGAGGGGAAGCGGGTGAATGTGGGGGGCAGGCAGTGCCAGGACAGGGGCTAAGAGCTCTTGCTGAGTGGGCAGAGCCCGGGGACACAGGGCCGCTTGCTCTGTGGCCCCTCCTCACACCAACAGCCCAGCACCGTGGGGGGGGGGGGGATCCCCGGGCTCAGGTGGGAGGCCCAGCCCAGCCTCTTACCTCTGGTGGAGTGAATGTCAGGCCCCTCCAGGCCACCTGCGAGAGGGAAAGGAGAGAGACAGACTGAGCCCTAAGACAGCTTCCCCCACGGCCCCGCCACATGGGGCAGCTCAGGGCCCCTCCCCCCATGACCCCACACATGCAGCCCCCCCAGTGCCGTGCTGGCCGATCCAGAGCTCCGCCAGCACCCCCCACAGCCCTGCCTCCTGGGTGGCTCGCTCACCGGCAGCCCCGCGGCACTGCTGCAGGCACTGCTCCTCTCGCACGTAGTTGTTCCTGTTGCCCTTGCAGCCCCCGTAGACGAACTGCTGGCAGGCGCCGGCGGCCGGGTCGTAGTACCAGCGGGGGAAGGAGGCGCGGCAAGGGCCGGTCACACGAGGCGCCGTGCAGGACTCTGGGGGAGGAGGGGCAGCGCAAGAGGCCAGAGCGTTAGCACAGGGACAAGGCCGCCCAGTGACCGTCCCGCCTGTGGCGCCGGCACGAGGGGCAGGCCCAGCCCCAGGGCGCCGCTCACCCGAGCCCCCGGCCAGACATCCCCCTGGCTCAGTGAGCTGTGCAGGTGTCCCCCCCCCCCCCGCGTAGCAAACTGTCCCCCCACATGGAGCCACCAGCACAGGAAGGGGGCGTGACAGCCGGGCAGCACTCCATGGAGGGGCAGGGTGAGGGAGCGCCCTTAAGTCCTCTGGCGGGCGCGGTAGCCCCGGGTGCAGCACCCGGTGTGCGTCGGGGACAGAGGGACCCCTCCCCCCAGCAGGACTAGGTTCACAAGCCTGGTGCATCATCGGGGGGGGGGGGGGGAGGTCTAGGCCTAAGGCCACCTGCCCCTGCAGAGCCCTGGCACCCCACAAGCACTGCAGCAACTCAGCCAGTTCCCTGCAGGCCCCGCCCCACCTGCGGAGACCCAGCCCGGCCCGCGGGGGAGACACACTACCTTCATAGCTGGGCGAGTTGCTGGCTGGCTGGCCACGCTGGGGGGGCACCACTGCGGGGGGGGGGGGGGGAGAAGGGGAGAGAACAGGCAGGTCAGAGAAGCTCTGTGCTCTGATCCGACACCCCGAGCAGGCGCAGAACCAGCCCCAGGCTCCTTTGTGGGGAGGCAGCCCGATGGCCCGTTCCCCCGCCACTGCCCTCCGTTCCCCAGGGGCCCACCCCACTGCCCGTGCACCCGTCCAAGGCGAGGCCCCGGGGCATCACCCCAGAGAGCTGGACCAGGTGCTCTCCAGCAACACCCGGCTGCTCACTGGACTCAGATGGGGCCAGTCCCCAAGGCCCGGAGGTCCCAGCTAGTGGCTGTGCTAGCTGCGTAACAGGCACAAGGCAGCCCCTCGGAGGGTGCAGGAGAAAAGCCAGGGGCGCTGTGGGGCTCCGGAGTCACCCCCAAGGGGCGGGGAAGCTGGAGGCAGGAGGAAGGGGCAAAGCCCAGCTCCGCAGCAGCCTCCTGCCCGCCTCAGCCAAGGGGAGCTGTAGCCACAGCAGCCAGCAGGGCACAGAGCAATGCCCCCCCCCCGGGAGGTCCCAGACCTGGCCACTGGGGCCCCAGCCAGGCACCACGCAACACAGCAGGTCCCGTTTATCCCAGTCTGGCCTGGGGGAGCCCTAGCAGAGCAGGATTGGCCCTGAGCAAGCAGCCCCAGCCCCCCCCCCCCCCCCCCCCGTAGCAGGACTCCCACCGCCCACTACTCACGGTCTGCGTCGGGCGCTCCCTTCTGGCTGGGCAGCGGCGTCTCAGCCAAGCCCTCCCCGTCTGGGAAGAAAGCGGGTGTAAGGACGCACTGCCCTGCGAGTGCCACGCATCAGCCAAGCGCGGCCCCCGCCCCACAGAGAGACCCCGCCAGAGCAGAGCCGGGCCAGGCGCCCGGGGGAGGGCAGCGACCAGGGGCCCTTACCTGCGGGTGCAACGCACGCCAGCCGGCACGCGTTCTCGGCCAGGAAGTTGTTGAGGTTGGCCCCGCAGCCACCGTAGACGAAGGCCTGGCAGGCCTGGCTCGTGGCATTGTACCACCAGCGTGGGAAGGAGGCCCGGCACCTCCCCACCACCTTGGGCAAGAGGCAGCGCTCTGGGAAGGAAAGCAGAGGGACCCCGTCAGCGGCTCTCCGCGCAGAGCTCGAGGCCCGGCTGCGCTCAGTGTGGATGGCCCCTGCCCCGAGCAGCCAGCAACCCAAGAGGCTCTGCCCACAGGGAGCCCCTCCCAGGCACGAGGGGCCGGCTGGGAGACAGGCCAAAGCAGCAGCTCAGCAAAGAGGAACCAGCCCTGTCCAGCGTGGGGCCCGGGCGGCCCCCGCCCGCAGGACTGCAGCGCCAGCGCTCCTCTCCCGGCACTTCCCCCAGAGCGGTTTCTAAACGAGGCCCCCCCCCGCGCTTCCCGGGGGGCACAGGGTTCAGCCCTGCGCTCGGCGCCCAGGGACCTAGCAAGGAGGGGCCGGGAGGGGGGAGCAGGAAATGCTGAGGCTGACCTGGGCGCTCCCAGCAGGGCAGTTTCTGAAGGGTCTCAGCCCACGGTGGGCCCCGGGCCATATTAACGCCGCAGCCCAGGGCCCTGCCCGCTTTGGGGAACCGTGGCAGAGCCTGGGCATGCCACACCCGGAACACCAGACACTCCCCAGACAGGGCGGTCCTGGGGTCGCGCCACATGCGAGCCGGCTCCACCAGGGCGCAGGACGAGCCTTTCGGCCAGCTTGGAACTGAGCCGGGGGAGAGGGGGAACCCCCTTTCCATAGGCAGGGGGCCAGGAGCCAAGCCCCTCCGGTCTGGACAGAGCCCACAGTGTGGACGAGAATCCCAGCCTAGTTCCAGCCCCAAGTCACCCAGATGCACCTGAGCAGCTTTTCCAGCAACCCCCCAGAGGGGCCGAGGCACATTTACAACTCCCTGCGCCCCCAAGGGGGGGGGGTTCTCCCTCCACTAATTCAAACACCAGACTGCATTCCCAGTGCCAGGGGCGGCTGGGCGGGTTTTCGGCCCCGCTAATTCCAAGAGTCGGGGTCCCCATAAAAGTCCCTTGGCTCGCCATACACCAGGCACCACTTCCCCAAGCCCCTGCCCCATTCTAAGCCCCACAGCGGACTTGTCTCAGGGACTCAGACAAAGGGCTCAGATCAGCTTTCCGGGCCGAGCTCTGCCAGCCAAGCCCGCAATGCAGCTCCCTGGGAAGGCAGCCCTTCGGGCGGTTGCTCGGGGAGCCGTAGGGCAGGGAGTTATGGGAAGCTGCACGTTCGAGGAAGTTCAGAAGGTTTGAGCTGCCAGCCGCCCGCCCCCGAGCTCTGGAGCCCCCCTTTCTGGCACCAGCCGGGCCAGAGCCTTCAGCGAGGAAAGCTGCTGGGTCACCCAAACAGGCTGGACCGGCTCCGCCGCCCACAGTTTCACTCTGGCTCCCACGCCCGAGCTGCAGCCGTGCAGTGAGATGCCGGAGCCGACGCGCCGTTTGCTGGGAGCGCTGGTTACCCTTATGAACCCTGGGTAGCACCTCGGGGCCTCAGACCCAGACCAGCTGCTCCCCCCTTCCCCCCCCAGTTCAAACATGGAACCAAGAGACAGCCCCTGCCCCAGCCCTGCCCCTCTGCCACTCGCAACCAAATCCAGATCCCTGCTCTCCATGATCTTAGCAAGAATTAGTGGGCCAGGCATGAACCTTGGATGTGTGGGGTTGTGGGTTCGAATCTCTCCTGCCCTGGCAAGGGGTTAAGGCTTCACCCTGTGAATCCTGGGGTTGAGGGTTCAAATCTCACCAGCCACTGGTGGGCAGGTGCCACCAGCTTCCACAGAAGAAGCTCACGGGTGGCGCTAATCGCCCGACAGGGCCCTGAGACCAAAGCCGACAGGGCCCGGCTCCTCCCACAGGTTTGGCTGGAAATACTTGGCCAGGGGCTCAGCAAACTCGCTGCCGGACGCCTGGCTGAAAAATCTCACCAGCAGCCCTGCCCCGCCCCTCTCCTCTTTGCAGGGAACCGAGGGACAACTGTAACCCAGGCTCGTCCCTGGTATGCCAACCGCCAACGCCCAGTCTCTCGCTTCCTCCTTGCTCGGCACGAGGGGGAGGCAGAGGCTGTGAACCTGTTTGCTTTGGATCCCGTGTTTGCTCCCTAACCCGAGGCGCATAGGGGAAGCTGAGAGCCACCTGCCTGTGGCCACGCGGGCTCAGGAACTGTGCGGCCTGGCCACCCACCAGTCTGGGTAGCTCCAGGCAGGAGGGGCGCTGACCCCAACTGCAGTGAGTCATTCTAGTTCCTGCGGAGGCCACCCCCATGTGAACACAAGCTGCTCCCTTCCCTGCAGTGGGGCTGGAGCGTTTTACACCCCACCCGCCCTGCCGGAAGTGCCCTTGGACCGGGCTGCCACAAGCCAGCAGGAGCGACGTCCCAGCCAGCGCACGCAGCTCTGGGAAGCAGCAGCAGCGTGGGTGCCACCTTGCTGTGACCCCGGCACACCCTCCCCAGCCTGGCAGGGCAGGATCCCATCCGCCTGATGAGTCACCGAAGGCGCATTGAGCCGCCTGCCCCCAGGCACAATGCCCGCAGCCCCACACCTCGCGCAGAGCAGGCCGAGGAGAGCCCACAGCAGAAGGGGGGGGCGTTTTGCACTGGGCACACGACAGCCCAAGGAGAAAGAGCAACCCTGACCCGAGAACCACAGAAATGGCCCGAGCCACATCCCACGGCAAGGCACAGAACAGCATTTGGGGAGGGGCTGGAGGTGCAGCCACTGTAGGGAGCCTGCTACATTGCATCCATATGCGCCCCCCCCCCCCACACACACACAGGGCCCTGTTCTCAGCTGGCCTAGGGGGGCTCCATACATCACACATGTGGGGGCGCGACTGCCTCCCCCCGCAGGGGGTGAATTCAACAGGCTGCAAACTTGATGGGTCCAGGGACAAGCCAGGCTGCCCCTTGCAAGGCTTGGCAGCGTGTCTCGGCTGCTGCAGAGCAACCCCCGCGGAAATCTCACCGCCAGTCCCCGCGGGGCGGCTCCAGCTTTCGTCTTTCCTACCCCCGCTTCTGGCTGTGGCTTTACTGGTTAAATTCACCACTCGGGTGGGAGCTCCCCAGAGCAAAGATCCTTGAGAAGTGGATCCAGCGCAGGGCAGCCAGGGTTGGGCCCAGCCTGCGTGCACCAGGAAGTCGTTTTGTTGACAAGGTGGCTGCGGGGTGGGGACAGGAGGAAGCTGCAGAAAGCTCTGTGCTGGAGGCCAATGACCTTCGAAAAGTCTGGGCAGGAGGAGGGGGGCAGAGCCACCTTTACACCGTGGGGGCCAGCCCATTCAGGATCGCAGATGGTACAAAGGAAACAGTGACTCGGGGCTCCCCCACCCCCGGGGTGCACACTCTTCGGGTCCCCATCGCCTGGGTCTTGGCTCCCCCAGCCGCGTGGTGAGCTGGCAGGAGCAGCCCATAGCCAGACGCCACTGGCCCAGGTCACCAGAGCCTAGCTGAGCACTGCTCCAGCTCCCTTTTTCTCCAGACCCCCCCCCCCCCCCAACTGCCGCGAGTTCTGATGCTGCCAATCCCTAGTGCCGAGGGCAAATCCCTGCTGACTGGCAAGCCCTTTCCACACTACGGTCCCCCTTGCCGGAGCCTGCTGCGTGCCGTGGCCCTGGCTTACCCCTCATTGAGCAGGGCTGGTCTACAAAGCCAGGCACCCCGCCAGATGCGTCGCAGCCCAGCACCACAGGACAATGGCAGACTTGCTCCTTGGCACCGTATCCAACGCATCGCCTGGAGTATCAAGACAGTGCCTATACTGCGGCGGGTCGTACTCGGAGCCGTCCATCGGATGAAGTGTTAGCTGGGACAGACTTAGCTAGATGTTGCTTAGTTTTACAACAGGCTACATGAAAAGCTAGGGTTACCCGATGATTTCAAAAAAGTATCAGATACACTTGATCTCAGATTGGGGTGGGGGAGGTCGGGAGAGGAGTGGGGCTGGCTGGGGGGAGCAGGGCTGGCCGGGGGACTGGCTGGTGGAGAGCCGGGCTGGCTGAGGGAGATCGAGGGGGGGGGGGGGAGGAACGGGTTGGCGGGGAGCAGAGCTGTCCAGAGGAGATTGGGGGAAGGAACCGGCTGGTGGGAAGCAGGGCTGACAGAGGGGGTTGGGGGAAGTGGGGCTGCCGGGGGGGGGGGGGGGGGGGGGGGGAGGAGAACAGGCCAGCAGGGAGCAGGGTGGCCAGGAGGGGTTGGGGGGGGGGGGGGGGGGAGAGAAGATGACAGGCCGGTGGGGAGCAGGGCTGCCCGGGAGGGAGTTGAGGGAAGTGGGCTGCCCGGGGGGGGGGGGGGGGGGGGGAGAAGGAGAACAGGCCAGCAGGGAGCAGGGCTGGCCAGGAGGGGTTGGGGGGGGGGGAAGAAGAGAAGATGACAGGCCAGTGGGGAGCAGGGCTTGCCCGGGCACATGCAGATTCTGGGGCATTGCCTATCCCAAGCATGGTCCTGGCAGGGCACACGGGCGAGTCCAGCCCCAGGGATTCCATCCCATCCCACCCCGCCCCCGGCCCCCCTGCGCAACTGCATACTGCCTGGATGGTAGACATACTCACACCATGTGAGCATGTCCCAGCCAGGCAGTACGCAACTACGTACTGATACTCATGATAATAAAACTTAATTAGAAAATACCAGACATTTCTATGTCTGATATTTTCTCAGTTTGTTTCCCAGACAGAAAACTCAAACACCGGAGTGTCCGGTTCAAAACCGGACACCTGGCAACCCTATGAAAAGCCCTGGGAGAGTAGAGGTACCCTCTGTAGCCTGAGAAGGAGTTTTGGTAAAATTTGGATGGGTAAGGCCCGCCCACCTGAGCAGGAAAAGATCATCCTCTATCCCAAGTTACAGTTCAGCGGAACCGCAAGGTTCCTTCTCTCAAGGGCCGGCAGGTGACTGACAGCAGCCACAATAACAGGGAATGAAATAGAAAACAGCTTTATTGCTAACGGAATAACGATAATGCTTACCACAACAAAACCAGCAGGAAGAACACAAATCACTTGAATTCCTTCCCAAGACGTCATTAACAAGATCAAATTCAAACTTCTCTAAGTGTACAAAGAGTAATAATAATTCCTGCACACACAAGGACCCCAAGGTTGGATGGAGAAGGGTGGCTTTCCTTCCCCTGGAAGACCTAGGAGCAAGTGGTAGTAGGATTCCTAAAAGCAAACTTAAGCAAAATTAAGGAAATGAGAAAGCAGTTAGAGAGCGAGAGTGAGCAGTGTTTCTTAAACTTTGAGACCACCAAACAATTTTTTTTTTTTTTAAATGAGGAACACCTATGAAAATTCTGTAAAAAATTATCAGACCAAAAAAAAGAGACACAAAAACAAAGAGGTCACGGCACACCTGCGAGTTGTTCATGGAACACCAGTGTTCCACAGAACATAGTTTGAGAGAGAGAATGAATTCAGTTTCTCTGACTGACAAGATAACACTCCGGAGTGGACTGCTTTTCAGCAATACTGGTCCAGCAGCCCCGATCTCCCAAATCCCGAGGCCTAAATGCCCTTTTTGGCACCAAAGTGTTCCAGATATACCACCCCTTTTCCATAACTGGGCCTAGCAGCCTAAGATTTCTGAGGATACCATCTTTGATTGGAAGAAATCTTTGGGTATCTTACAAATATTTATTACAAATGACTGATGTTTTCTTGGATAATTTCCCAAAACCACAGAGAAAGCACGAGAGGCTACGATCCTCCATCTGTTGTGATTGCGCAGGAAATTCGAAATGGCCGTTACTGCTATGTTAGCAGATTTATACATTAAATTGAGGGCAGGATTTAAAAAAATAAACTCTTGCTTCGCCCCTTTATGGAAAGTTACAAACAAGTATTTCACGGATTATCTACTGCTTTAAGCCATCCTACAGAAAATGAATTCTGCAGGCCCCTTGCATTACCAGCATATTTAAATGTATATAAAGGAAAAACAAATAAAATAAAGCTATTAATTAACTAAAACAAAGCAAATATCATTTTAGTAGGCCGAAATAAGGCAGATAACAGGAGGCTACACCCCGGGGTACGCACACCCCAGGGTAAGAACCGCTGCTAGCTAGAGGGGAGGTCACATGCTCTCCTACTGAAACCAGAGCCAGTCCAGCCCAGGGATGAGCCCGCCAGGAGAACGCCTTGCATTTCTAAGGGCCCCTTTCGCTGGGAAAGGCAGCCCAGGGACAGGCCCAAGTGGGTGAGGTGGTGTGTTACCAGCTGGTCCCTCTCCCAGCAGCTGGTCCCACAGACATGATCTCACCCACCACCGGGGTCTCACCAACATCCTGGGACCCACAGGGCCACACCACCACTGCCCCCAGCGGTGAAAGCACCAGGCACGGGTGCCAGGACACCTGGGTTCACATCCCAGCTCTCGGGGGGGGGGGTTGGGGGTCACCGTCACCCCCTCACCAAGTGGGGACCAGCAAAGGGCCCTCGCAGCAGGGAAGCATTCTGAGACTCTGAGGTAAAGGAAGGGGTGAACTATGACACCCCAGGGAGGAAGCAGCCCCCCGGGGGGGGGGGGGGAAGACAAGCAGCCAGCAGGTGGAGGAGACACTTTGGTCCCCACCCTGCCAACATCCTGGCACTGGCGTTTCCCCAGACTCAGACCCTTCCAGAGCAGTCTGGAGCGACTCACCCCCACCCTAGCCACCTGGCTGCTCCGTGCCCGACTCACCCCCCACCTGCAGGAGGTTTTTCCAGGAAGCCTAAGCACGGCGGGGGGGGGGGGAGAGGGGGCAGAGGGGGGAGAGACCAGGCTGGCGTGTAAAGCCCCCACCGGCTCCCTGTGCCTGCAGCGCCCCGTCAAGGAAGGGCTCCCGCACTCCCCCCCCCCACGCTGCTTCGGGGCACGGCGCCTGGCCCCGAAGTGCACGGAACAGGGTCTCAACCCCCCCACCAGCACAGCCCGCGGGGGGGGGGGGGGGGAGCCAAGACCTGGACAGAGGAGGCCGCCCGGGCGGGGGAGAGCGCAGGCGGCCGCGGCAGCACCGGGGGCGCCCCGTCACCCCAGACCCGAACCGCAGCCCCACCGCCACGGGGAGCCCATTAGCACCCCTAGGCCCAGGACCAGCCCCCCCGCCGCCATTCACCCCCCCAGCCACAGCCCCCCTCCCCACGCAGGCCGCCCCCCCCCCGCTCAGAGCCCCGCCTTACCCGATAGCGGCGGCCCCGGCGCGCGGCTCCCCCCGGGCTCCCCCGAGCCCTCGAGGCCCCGGACCCCGGCGCAGAGCGCGGCCGCGAGCAGCAGCAGCCCCGAGCGTCCCATCCCCGAGCGCGGCTCGCGGCGACTGGCCCGGCCCCGCCCCGCCCCGCCCCGTCACACAGGTGAGCCCCGCCCCCCCCCGCGCCCAGCCAATCCGCGCCGCCCTCGCCTCCGCGTCACACAGGTGAGCCCCGCTCCCCCCACCCCGCCCCCCCGGACACTCGCTCGTACCCGCCCGCACCTGGGATGCGCCCCGCCCCCTGGGCAAGCAGGGCGCGCCCAGCTCATTTGCATACGGGGCGGGCTGCCGGTAGAAAGAAGCGGGAGCGGGTCCGAGCCCTGGATGGGGGTGGGGGAGGGGTATGAGGGGGGTGGTGGTTCAGGGGCTGGCAGGTGTTGGGGGTTCAGGGGGGCTGTGGGTGGTGGGGGGCTGGCAGGTGTTGGGGGTTCATGGGGGCTGGGTGGGGGGCTGGCAGGTGTTGGGGGTTCAGGGGGGCTGTGGGTGGGTGGGGGGGCTGGCAGGTGTTGGGGGTTCAGGGGGGCTGGGTGGGCTGGTGGGGGGCTGGCAGGTGTTGGGGGTTCAGGGGGGCTGTGGGTGGGGGTGGGGGGCTGGCAGGTGTTGGGTTGGGGCTGGGTGGGGCTGGCAGGTGGGGTTCAGGGGGGTGGGGGGGCTGGCAGGTGTTGGGGGGTTCAGGGGGGCTGTGGGTGGTGGGGGGCTGGCAGGTGTTGGGGGTTCAGGGGGGCTGTGGGTGTTGAGGAGCTGGATGGGGGGCTGGCAGGTGTTGGGGGTTCAGGGGGGCTGTGGGTGTTGAGGAGCTGGATGGGGGGCTGGCAGGTGTTGGGGGTTCAGGGGGGCTGGGTGGGGGGCTGGCAGGTGTTGGGGTTCAGGGGGCTGGGTGGGGGGCTGGCAGGTGTTGGGGGTTCAGGGGGGCTGTGGGTGGTGGGGGGCTGGCAGGTGTTGGGGGGTTCAGGGGGGCTGTGGGTGGTGGGGGGCTGGCAGGTGTTGGGGGGTTCAGGGGGGCTGTGGGTGTTGAGGAGCTGGGTGGGGGGCTGGCAGGTGTTGGGGTTTGGGGGCTGTGGGTGTTGGGGGCTGGCTGTGGGGCTGGCGGGTGTTGGGGTTTGGGGGCTGTGGGTGTTGGGGGTTCAGTGGGTGGCAGGTGGTGCAGGCTGGGCAGGGGGCTTGGGGGCTGTGAGTGTTGGGGGTGTCACGCTGTTCAGGACATGGTGTGGGAGCTGGGTGGGATTGCTAGCAGGCTGTGGGCAGTGTTCCCTGTAAGGCTAGTACACCACATCCACCGCTTGTCCCTTATCCACAAGGCTCGTTATCCTATCAAAGAAAGCTATCCAGTTGGTTTGACAAGATTTGTTCTTTACAGATCCATGCTGGCTGTAACCTGTCACCTTATTTTCTTCCAGGTGTTTGCAGGTGAATTCCTAAATTACCTGCTCCATTATCTTCCCTGGCACAGAAGTTAAACTGACTGGTCTGTAGTTTGCTGGGTTGTTCTTATTTCCCTTTTTGTAGACAGGCCCTAGATTTGCCCTTTTCCAGCCTTCTGGACTCTCTCCTGACTTCCACGACTTTTCAAAGGCAATAGCAAAAGGCTCCTTGATAGAGGAGCTGGGCTGGGCAGTGTATTCGGGGGTGGGGTGGGATGGGGGCATGTCTCCTGGGTCCAGCAGGCAACCTGGACCTGCTGCCCTCAGGCCTCTGAGGCTCCAGGCAGGGCTGCTGTGATAAAGGAGGAGGGGAGTAGAGCTCTTGGAACAAGGAAAATAAATGATTAACTAGGGCTTGGTCTCCTTCCCTGGGTTACTGCCAGCTCAATGCCTCACATGCTCTCAAACACCCAGCTGTTGAAAAGTCGCTGAGAGATTTATAACCCCCCTTTCCCGCCCACAATGTCTGGCTCTCCAGAAGGCACCTTGTGCGCTATTGCCAGGGGCTGGTTTGTCCTGGAGGAGAAAGGCAGGGCCGCTGCCTCAGAGATGTATTTCAGGAGCCCCCACGGTGGACCGTGGACCGTGCCCTGCGCAAAATCACAGAACAAATGGGTCCTTCCCCTGCTGCTTCCAGACCTGCCTCAGGCCCGGGCATGGCTCTCCGGAGCCGTGAAGCTCCTTGCATTCAGGCTGTGGTTGGAGTTGCAGGGGGAGACCGCCCCCCCCCGCTGCAGTAACTCGCTGGGGCCCCCAGCCCCTGGCAGGAAAGGTGTATGTTAAAGGGCTGAAACGATTCTCAAGCCACGTTCCTGCAGCCTTTGGCCAACAGCCCCTGCCACGTGACCGGCTTGTGTCCAGCACGTCCAGAGCCCACCTTGCCCCAGGCCACCTTTGAGCAGAGGCCGGAGGCTTAGGCCCCGACCTAACAAGGTGGAGGTACACAAGGCGGGAAAGGTGCAAATGCTTCCAGGCCAGGGGGTGAGGAAATGGCAGGCATGCGGTGTCCCTGGGTGTTGATGAGGAGGGGAAAGGTGCTAACGCTTCCAGGCCAGGGGGTGAGGAAATGGCAGGCATGCGGTGTCCCTGGGTGTGGATGAGGAGGGGAGAGGAACTCGGGACCCAGCCAGTGGCCTGGATAATGGAGACCTCAGGGACTGGTGGCCACAGCCAGTGGGAGACCAATAGGCTGTGGAGAAAGGCCCCCAGCGACCTGCCCAGGGGCAACAAAGGACAGAGGGGGAGGGGAGAGATGGAGGGGGGGAGAAGAAGAGAGGGGCCCAGGCGACAGTTACCTGGCCAGATGACAAAGGACAGAGGAAGGGCTGTTGGGGAGAAATATCGGACTCTGGGCTGGAAGAAGGGGGCTTGTGGACTGGACTGAAGGAGCAAGCAGAGCCCACCTGGTTACAGGGGAGACTCGGGCGGGCTGGGCTGAGAGAGGCCCAGCCAACAGGCCTAAGAGTTCCTGCACTGGGTTCAAAGCTCCAGAAGCCCTCCTGTTGTGCGCTGGCTGGGAGCTGCTCCAGTCTAGATTAATGCAGCTGCGGCATGTCCTCTGGGAGTGCAGGCCCCAGGGGTCCGGAGTCAGAGGACTCCCCGGGGGGGGGCTGTGACGTTACTGGATTCAGGTACAAACGTGCCAAGCATTGGGGCCACCTCTGTTCTGTGTGGACACCGACTCGGGTGCCATGCGGGCCCAGGGAGGGGTCTAAGGGAAGCTGGGGAGTGGCTGGTTCTGCTCATGCGGGTGCATTGCTGCAGTGTCTGAAGTTGGGGGCGGTGGCTCTGGGCTTGTGTTGCAAAGGTCTCCTGCTGGGAGACCCCACCCCGGGGTGTTTGGCCAACCTGCTGTGAGTGGGCGGCCAGGCGAGGGCCAAGCAGCACTTGACTGACAATGCACGTCGGCTGGTGCCGATCACATCTGAGCTTTGCTGGGAACGTTCGCACCAGCCCAGGAGCGAGGGCTGCTGCCCGACACAGGACCCAGTCCGGCCTGGATGGGGACTTGCTCATGAGACAAACTCCATTTGGGAGGCACCTTTGCCCAGTGAGAGCCGTGGGAAACCCTCCCCATGGGCAAAGGGATAAAAAGGACCCTGGAGGGTCTTCCCTTTGGCTACGTCCGGACTGCAGCACTTTCCCGGGATATTGGAGGTATGTCGGAAATGCAAGGCCGTGTCTCCTGTGGAACTCCTTGCC
The DNA here is from genome assembly GCA_032595735.1 of Pelochelys cantorii. NCBI lineage: Eukaryota > Metazoa > Chordata > Testudines > Trionychidae > Pelochelys > Pelochelys cantorii. The sequence goes on along the minus strand of CM064358.1, from coordinate 2,463,100 downwards.
GGAGGAGGCTATGAAGGCTAGGACTATAACAGAGTTTAAAGAGAAGCTGGATATTTCATGGAGGTTAGGTCCCTAAAAGGCTATTAGCCAGGGGATAGAAATGGTGTCCCTGGCCTCTGTTTGTCAGAGGCTGGAGAGGGATGGCAGGAGACAAATCGCTTGATCATTGTCTTCGGTCCATCCCCTCCGGGGCACCTGGCGTTGGCCACTGTCAGCAGACAGGCTACTGGGCTAGATGGACTTTTGGTCTGACCCAGTACGGCCATTCTTATGTTCTTATGTCCAAGGAACATGTCTGCTTTTTTGGAAAAATTTTTCGAAAAAGCGGACATGCTCTTTCGCCATCTCTGTCAACCTCATTTTACGAGGGAGAAGGGCTGTGTCGAAAAAGGACTCTTTTTTCCGAAATTCAGCACCATGTAGACGTGCCAAATTTTCGAAAAGCCTCTTTCGGCAGTAAAGTGGAAAAAGATATGCAAATTGCACTGCCTTTTCCCATGTATCTTTGCAGTGTAGACCTAGCCTAAGTCTTCATTCCAGATCCTCACTTCAGGAGCATCTTTGCTATGAGCTGAGTCCAGAAGGACTGATGATCCATCCTCACAGAGGACCGTAAGGGCCAAGTGTGGGGGCGGCCTGTGAGGGTGGTTAATTACATTGAATTGGCGCCTCTCAGGGGAATCCCATCCCCGTGCCCCGGAAGCAGCTGGAGGTGGCATGGCCCACTTCCCACACATCATCCCACCGGCCTGCCCGACCCAGAGCTGAGTCAGAGACAGGGCGACTGTGTTTCCATACGCTGAGTGCGGGACGCTGGGTACGACGACTCCTAGTCAAGCGAATGCCGCAGCAATCGAAACTCTGCTGGACAGGCGTTCAGCTGACCCCCGCGTTGACCGAGCCCTTGTTAAAAAGAAATCTGGTGTCGCTGGAATCTCTGTATTTACCTTCTTCTCTTTCAGGTTTGCCTGGGGAGAGGTGACAGGCCAATTGACCGGACCCGCCTGGCCCCGTATCTGGCCACACCTTTTCTCAAGGAAACTTTGGGGGGGGGGAGGGGCATGCAGGGTCACAGCCCCACCTGCCCCAGATTTCGCTGTGAGGGAGGGGAAGGACTTCTAGCCACAGGTGAGGGGTGGGGGAAGGTGATTGGCCCATGTCTTTGCCAAACTCATCTCTTCCCCTTCCCCCCACCTTGCTCCGCTGTGGCTGGACACAGCTTGCTCCTTCCTGCCCGCCTAGTGTCCTAAGGCAGCTTCCACCTCCAGGCTGCTGCTAGCATAACCCAGCCACCCCCTGGCTACAGCGCGGGCAGGAAGGGGTTAAGCCCCAAGGCTGCCTGGTGCACCAGGGCCCAGGGAATCTGTCTGCCGGGATCTCAATGAACCCAGCCAAAGAGGTGGCTCAGCAGGGGAGGGGACCTGGGGGTCTGAGCAGCCCCCCACTGCCTGGGGGCAGGACCTGGGCAGGGGGCAGCAGGTGAGGAGGGGACTGAGACCTTCCCTGGGGGGCTCTGCAGATCCTGCGGGGTGGGGTGTGAACAGGATGGAAACAGCTTTCTCCTGCCACTGCAGAGCCTACCTGAAAATCTTCGCCAAGCCAGTGCAGTGTGGGGCTTTGACACACACAGGGTTTGACTCCTCGTGGCCAGCGCCCTGGGCCGGAGGGTTTGAGCTTTCGCTGGGGCCAGCCCAGCCAGGGGCAGTGGGGGGAGGAAGGAGCCGGCCAGCCAGGCTGCTATGAGCTGAATTATTTGACCTGCTGGTTCTCTGCCCCGCGCCGGGCCGAGATGCACCCTGCAGGGGAGGGGGGGATATGGGGGTGAAGGGGCACAGCAGGGAGAGGGGCAGATGGGGGGGCAGCAGAGGTGACAGGTAACCAGCCGGCACCTACCCGCACCCCCAGCCACCGCAGCGGGCAGCCAGTGCTGGTGGGGAACAAGGTGGGGGTAGGAGCCTGCTGGCGAAGGGGGGGGGGGGGGGGGGCGTGCCACAGGGACTGTGCTGACGGACCAGCAGGGGGAGCAGCTGACCCCACACACTGCAGCTTTGCCCCATAACCAGCCTTGCACTCCCACCCCCACTGCCTCCCCACCACGTTCCCTATTGGTGGGTGGCTGGCGAGCCAAGATCTGCCCAGAAGCAGGACCCCCCCCCCCAGCACAGATGGGAGGGGGAGACCGAAAATGCGGGACAATTGGCCCATTTTTAAGAAAAAGTCGGCACCCCGGCAGGAGGGCTGAAAGCTGGGGCTGTCCCTTAAAAAGCGGGATGGCTGGTTACCCAGGGGTGACAGAGGCCTCCCAGTGCAGCCAAAGCCGCCCCCCCCCTCCCCGGGGCTGTCCCGTCTCAAGGCTATGACCACTTGCCCCCACCAGAGGGCAGCAGGGGCTCTGCTTGGGCCCATGGGCTGGAGCTGGAGATCCAGAGACACCCTGGCAGGAGAAAAGGGCCAGGCAGGGATCCCCACCTCGCCTGTGGGCTCCTGCGGCTGGCCCCCGTCCTGTGCCTGCCCCTCTGCATTTTCCCCTCTCTGGCTCCTGAGAGCCTGTGTGAGCCAGCCGGGCCTGTCTCTGGGAGCCCCTGGTGGGATGAGTTTGCCAGGTCTCAGCACCGCCGGTCAGCCCACGGCCTGGGCCCGTTCCCCACGGCGACCCGGCCCCAGAGACACGGCACGGGTTTCCCGCCCACCGCCTGGGCTGAGCTCATGTAGGCTTCGGGGAAGCAGCCCCCACCCAGCTCCACCCACAGCTCGTCCCGCCCCCGCCGGGCATGCTGCGGCCGCAGCCACGGGGCCCGTGCAAACGAGAGCCCAATGACTCGTCTTCCTTTTCCCCTTTTGCCAAGGGCTGGGGCCTTTGCCACTGGCCGGAGCAGGCCGAGTCTCCCTGCCCCAAGGGTCACGATTCCGTCCAGGCTGGGGCGGAAAGGGCATGAAGATGGGGTGAGGAAGTGGGGCTGGTATTTGCTCTGTCACAGGCGATTTCTACTGGCCTGGGGTAGCCCTGGGTGCTTGCCTCAGTTTCCCTGGGCACTGCACCGATAGCTAGATGGTTGCTGAGTGTGTCTCAGCTGGCTTAGGATACAGGGAGAGACCCCCGGGCCCTGGCTCTGGGCCCCCCTTGCCCCGAGGTGGGTTGTACCGACTGCTCCTGGTCCCTGTGCTGACAAGTCTGTGCTATGCTGTGTCCCTGGGAACCAACAAATCTGTTCCCCCTGCCAGCTGGGAGTCGCCCCGGCTGCGGCTGGGGGTGCAGGGCCTGGAGACTCCCCACCCCTCGGTGACAGACGGAAGCAGTGGAACTGTCTCAAATGCAAAGGACTGTTTTGGGGCCAGGTGACTTCTCCTTTCCTCGCAGCTCTGCCAGCCCAGGGGAAGCGCTGCCGGGGCTGTGGGTGTGACACTCACCTGGGCCTCAGGGGACCAGGGCCACATCCCCTGCCTATGGAGCAGCCTGGCTCTAGAGGGGTGCTCCTGGGTGCACAGCAGCTAAGTCTAGGTCTGGGGGCTCCCTGGGGCTCCACCACCAGGCCGGGCAAGCAGCTCCCACCAGCCCCTGCACAAAGGAAGCTCAGTCTAGTGGTTAGGCCAGCGGTCTGGGGCACAGGCAGGGGAGTTTCTATTCCCTGCTTCCCCAGCCCGGCTGTGTGATGCAGACCAAGCTGATCCTCCCATGCAAAGTGAACATGGACTGACAGTACCTCGGGGGGGGGGGTGTCTTTCTGCACCTCCCTTCCCCACCTGCTGGCCCAGGATCCACAGCACAACACAGGCCCACTTTGACCAAGCACCGGTCGCCCACAGCTGAGCCTGTCAGAGATGACAGGGGAACGCAGCCTGGACGCAGGGCAAGCGGCCGAACTGGGGGCGGCTTTGGAAGTGGTTCCCATTGTACGCCGGGGTTACAGTTTGGCTCGGTGGCTCTCAGCACCAATGGGCCCGCCAATCTGGTCCATCCACGTGTGGAACACATTTTGTTCTGTGCGCCAAGGCCTGTGTGAGTGTGCACCACCCCATACCCAGCTGTGGCGCTCCGCTGATCAGCAGGGCAGCTGGAATCTCTGCTGAGCGGCCGCCCAATCGCCCAGCTTTCAGGGCACTCTGCTCAGCACCCCCCACGCTACACATTGTCCCAGCCCTATAGTGGGGGGGGGGGGAGGGGAGGCTTTCCCCGCTGGTCTGGAGCAGGGCCAGCCCCGGCAAGGTGCTTTTCAAACCCAGTCCAGGAGGCCAAACTCCTGCAGCTTTGCAGTCCAGGTCCAGAGCCCCAAGCACCTGGGGGAGGGGAGGGAGGTCTGTGTGGGACCCCCCCCCCCACCACCATGCACTTTCCCCACGGTGGGACTCACCCCCAGCAATGTCTGAGTGGGGCGGTGGGTCTCCGGCCAGCCAGGGCTGCTCTGGGCCAGTGCATAGAGCTAACTTGGCTGGGGGTGGGTTGGGTTCGCGGGGGGAGGGGGGGCTGGGCAGGAAAAGGGGATTAGGGTCACTCCGGGCTGAGGACTCCCAGGCACAAGGGGGGCTCCTGGAGCTGGGCCGCAGCCTGGGCTTTGCAGGCTGGGGACAAGAGAGCAGAAGGGGCCTGGAGGAGCAGGAAGGGGGCCCTTGGGGGCAGCTGGCCAGGCCCTGGGCTGGCCCCACAGGAAGGAAAAGGGCCCCCGGGGAAGGGAAGAGCTGCGGGGGAGGGGGTCTGAGATCAGTTGTCTCTGATAGAGAGAGACTCTGTGGCACTGCCTGCCCCTGTGCCATGGGGGGCGGGGGCGGGGGCGGGGGCGGCGTGGGGCCGCTCCGACCTGCCCAGGGCTAAGCCAGGGAACCCCTGTCCCAGCCTGCAGTGCCTCCCCAGCCCTGCCCCCCATGCGTGGGGCCCCCCTACACCCAGCCCTGCCTCCCCCGCAGGGGGCCCCCCTGACCCCAGACCTGATCCCCGAGCCCTGCCCCTCACACGTGGGGCCCTCCTGCCCCCAGCCCTGCCTCCAGCCCTTCCCCCGCAGCCTTGCCTCCCACGCCTGGGGCCCCCTGCCCCAGCCCTGCCTCCCACGTGGTGCAGCCCCCGGTGACCGGCCGCTCTTGCTGCGCGCTTCCCGCAGGACCGTGCCTCGCCCGGCCCGAAGCCCCGCCCCCGGGGCCCCGCCCCCTCCATAAGCCGCGGGTCCAGCGGCGCTCCGGCTCCTGGCGGCGATGGCTGCGAACCGGGTGGGCAGGCGGCTGGGGCGGGGGTCCCCGGTGCGCTCCCTGGGTAGCCCCCGGGCGGAGCCGGCCCGCAGCCCCGGCATCCAGCGGCGCCAGGCCCGGGTGACGGTGAAGTACGATCGGCGGGAGCTGCAGCGGCGGCTGGACACCGAGCAGTGGATCGACGGGCGCCTGGAGGAGCTGTACCGGGGCCGGGTGAGCGGCGGGGCCGGGGCGCGGCTCCGCCAGCCTCCATCGGGGGGCAGCCGGGATTCCTCCTGGCCGGGGCCCCGGGCTCGGGAGGGAGCTGGGCACCTGCCTAGCGCTGGGTGGGGACCGCTGGGCAGAGCTGTAGGATAGCCACTAGCCCCCACTCCCCTCCGAGAGTCGGGAGAGCGCCCAAACTCCCAGCTCCCCCCCCCCCAACCACTAGCCCCCACTCCCCTCCGAGAGTCGGGAGAGCGCCCAAACTCCTAGCTCCCCCCCCCAACCACTAGCCCCCACTCCCCTCCGAGAGTCGGGAGAGCGCCCAAACTCCCAGCTCCCCCCCCCCCAACCACTAGCCCCCACTCCCCTCCGAGAGTCGGGAGAGCGCCCAAACGCCCAGCTGCTCCCCCCCCCCCAACCACTAGCCCCCACTCCCCTCCGAGAGTCGGGAGAGCGCCCAAACGCCCAGCTCCCCCCCCCCAACCACTAGCCCCCACTCCCCTCCGAGAGTCGGGAGAGCGCCCAAACTCCCAGCTCCCCCCCCCCCAACCACTAACCCCTACTCCCCTCCGAGACTCGGGAGAGCGCCCAAACTCCCAGCTCCCCCCCCCCCAACCACTAGCCCCCACTCCCCTCCGAGAGTCGGGAGAGCGCCCAAACTCCCAGCTCCCCCCCCCCCAACCACTAGCCCCCACTCCCCTCCGAGAGTCGGGAGAGCGCCCAAACTCCCAGCTCCCCCCCCCCAACCACTAGCCCCCACTCCCCTCCGAGAGTCGGGAGAGCGCCCAAACGCCCAGCTGCCCCCCCCCAACCACTAGCCCCCACTCCCCTCCGAGAGTCGGGAGAGCGCCCAAACGCCTAGCTGCCCCCCCCCCAACCACTAGCCCCCACTCCCCTCCGAGAGTCGGGAGAGCGCCCAAACTCCCAGCTCCCCCCCCCAACCACTAGCCCCCACTCCCCTCCGAGAGTCGGGAGAGCGCCCAAACGCCCAGCTGCCCCCCCCAACCACTAGCCCCCACACCCCTCCGAGAGTCGGGAGAGCGCCCAAACGCCCAGCTGCCCCCCCCAACCACTAGCCCCCACTCCCCTCCGAGAGTCGGGAGAGCGCCCAAACTCCCAGCTCCCCCCCCCCAACCACTAGCCCCCACTCCCCTCCGAGAGTCGGGAGAGCGCCCAAACTCCCAGCTGCCCCCCCCCAACCACTAGCCCCCACTCCCCTCCGAGAGTCGGGAGAGCGCCCAAACTCCCAGCTCCCCCCCCCAACCACTAGCCCCCACTCCCCTCCGAGAGTCGGGAGAGCGCCCAAACTCCCAGCCCCCCCCCCCCAACCACTAGCCCCCACTCCCCTCCGAGACTCGGGAGAGCGCCCAAACTCCCAGCTCCCCCCCTTCTAACCACTAGCCCCCACTCCCCTCCCAGACCGGGAGAGAGCCCAAACTCCCAGCTCCCCCCCCTTCTAACCACTAGCCCCCACTCCCCTCCCAGACCCGGGAGAGAGCCCAAACTCCCAGCTCCCCGCCTAACCACTAGCCCCCACTCCCCTCCGAGACTCGGGAGAGAGTCCAAACTCCCAGATCCCCCCCCCCCCCCGCTGTAACCACTAGCCCCCACTCCACTCCCAGACCCAGGAGAGAGCCCAAACTCCCAGCCCCCCCCCCCCCTGCTGTAACCACTAGCCCCCACTCCCCTCCCAGACCCGGGAGAGAGCCCAAACTCCCAGCCTCCCTGCTGTAGCCACTAGACTCCACTCCCCTCCCCTCCCAGAGCTGTGATACACCCCAGGGGTCCTGGTCCCCGGGTCCCTCTGCTCCGATCCACCAACCCCCACTCCCCTCCCAGAGCCCTGATAAAACCCAAGAGTTCTGGGTCCCAGGCCCCCTGCTCTAACCGCTAGACCCCACTCCCCTCGCGGAGCCAGGAGAGAGCCCATGTTGTAGGCCCCAGACCCAAAGGTAGAACATGGGCATCTGGGCGCCCAGCCCCTCTCTAGCCATTAGACCCCACTCCCCTCCCACAGCTTTTGGCCAAGAGGAGCTGCCCCACTGCGTAGGCCAGGGCTCTGCTGGGGCCCCTTCTTCCCAGGATTGGGGCTGCAGTGCCCCTGGTTTCCAGGCGCCCTCTGCCATGGGGTCTGTCAGCAGCGTGGGGGAGGGGTCTCTGCTCCAGTCTCCCCCCCCCCCCCTGCGGCTCATGGGCTGCCCATCTGCTCAGGGAAGGAGCTGGGGGGGGGGTGCTCTACGCTGACTTGGTGGCTGTGTGGGCTGAGCCACAGGCGAACGCTTCCCCCACCCCACGCCTGCACCTGGGTTGGGCCCTTATGGAGCAGCAGGCTGGCTCTTCACCACTGTCTGCTGGGGCCCTGGGGTCCCACAAAGCCCTTGGGCTTGGGCTGGTGCAGCTGTTAGCGAGGACACCCTGGATCTGGGGGGGGGTGTCCTGGATCTGGGAGGGGTGTGTGTGTGGGTCCTGGATCTGGGGTGGGGGGTGGGTCCTGGATCTGGGTGTGTGTGTGGGGGGGGTCCTGGATCTGGGGTGGTGGGGGGGCATCCTGGATCTGGAGTGTGTGTGTGTCCTGGATCTGAGGGGTGTGTGTGTGTGGGGGGGGGAGAGGTCCTGGATCTGGGGTGTGTGGGAAAAGAGCAAGAACTGGACCTGAGACTGGGGGCTCCTTCCCCCCTTGGGTCCCTGCAGAGGGGCTGGCGTCCCCAGCTGCCTTGGGTCCCTTTGCTGCCTCTCAGGGTGACGTTCCAACGCGACTGGGATTGCGGGGGGCCCTGGGAGCTGCCGCGAGGGGGGCTGCCACCGCCTCTTGCTCACAGACCCACAAAGGGTCTCCACCCGGTCCGACAGTCCCTTGAGCCGTCCCCTATCCAGAGCCTGGGGGGGGGGTGTTATACGGGGGGCTCTCCTGCCTCGGGAGCTGGCCACGGTCTCCCCGACCTCCCTGGCTTTGCTCTGCCGGGCGCCAGCCAGTCGGGCCTAGGCCTGGGTGCCTGATGGGTGCTGTACAGAGTGCCCCTCTCTGGCCCACTCCCACCATGGGGCAGGCTGTGACTGGCACAGCAGGGTTGCAGCCGGGGGCCGGGCAGCTGTTCTGGGCTCCCCCTCTGCCATGCCCTCAGGCGTTAAGTCGGCTCTGCGCGGTGCGCCCGGCCTCGTGGCAGGAGACGGGAGACGGCGCCCGCCCGGCTGGGGTCTGTTCAGCGAACGGGGCCCGATTCTCTGCAGGATCGGGGCCTGGAGACCTGCCCAGGGCCCTGCCCTGCCCTGCCCCTTGCTGCTGCTTTTCAATTTCTCCTGCTGTGGCCAAATCCCAAAGCGCGCCCGCCCGCCCGGCCCGGTGGAACCCGCCGCAGGAAGTGCAGCCGGTCTGGAATCGCCAGCTCTAGAAAGAGGAGACTTTCTCTTTTGCTTCAGCTCTTCTAGGGAAGGAGCCAGGGGCCGGCTTGGGGAGCCCGGCCACGTTGGGCTTCCGGCCGCGGCGTCGGCAGGATCCCAGCCCCGAGGGAGCTGTGGGCCTGCCAGCGAGCCAGGCGCCGGAGCTGCGTCTACACTAGGGCCTGTGCCCCTGTCCGGTGCCCCACGGTCCTTTGTGAAAGTGGCTGTTAACGTGGCCGCCTGGGGCAGGAGGGGGCCCTGCGGTTCCCTCCAGATCCCCCCCTGCTTTGTGCCAGGGCTTTGGGGCAAGGCAGCCCTGCTTCGGCTGGGGGAACCGCCCCTGGGAGCTGCTCGGAAGGGGGGGGTCAAGCCAGGCTCAGTTCTTGGTGGTGGGGAGCAGCAGCAGCCGGCTCCGGCGGGTGCAGGGCCCCTCCTGGCCTGCCCTGTGGGGGGCTGGCTGCAGTGGGGCACAGTGCCCTGTAGATGCCCATGAGGCTGGCACCCAAGCTGGATTCTGGCGAGGGTGGGTGGCAGAGAAGGGAATAGACACACAGCAGGGGAAAGGTGGGGGGGAACCCATCCCTGCCTGGGTGGGGAGCCCGCCCTGCGGTCTGAACTGGGCTCGTGGAGCAGGGGCCCGGGGCGGCCACGGGCTCTGCCCCTGGGGAATCGGAGGTGTCTGGGGGCGTCACCCTGCGCCAGGCCCGGCCCTCCTGCTGCCATCTGCTCACAGCCAAGGTCTCCTCTGGGGGCTTTGCTCTCCTGCGACCCCTGCGCCGGCTGCGCCCCCTCACCTAGCACCTGGCCCTGCTCTGCACCCTTGTGCCTGGCCGGATCATGGGGCGCAAGCCCTGCACCCCTCTGTAAACCCCCTGCCCAGAGCAGTGCCCGGTTCCTTGCCCCGGGCCGGTGTGCCCCCTGCTTAGCCCAGTCCCCAGCTTGGAGAGCAGGGCTGGGGGGGTTGGAAGAGGCAAGCAGAGGCTGTATGGGGGGGCTGGTGTTGCTAAGTGTGCACGTGTGTGTGTGTGTGGGGGGTATCCTGGTTTGACCGTTCCGCCAGCCCCTCCCCCACTTCTCCCGGCCAGATGGGGTGGGACTGGGACCAGCTGTTCCATTGTCCGGAATTGCTCCCTTCTGGGGCGGGGGGGGGGGGGGAGGAGCTCGGGGGGGAGGGGAGCTGTTTTCCTTCTCCCCCCTCCCCCCCTCCAGAAACAGATCCTGGCTGCTGGCAGAGCAAGCCCGCCCCCCTCCTCCAGCAGTGGGCTGGTGGGTCAGAGCCCTGGATGGCCCAGAAGGAGAAGAATGGGGGGAGGGCTCCGGGGGGACTGGGCCCAGGGGGTGCAGCCTGGCAGTGCTGGGTGCCTGCAGGACAATGGGTGCTGTGTCCTGGGCGTGTCTGGAGCAGCCTGGCCCTGGGGCCAAGCGGGGGGGGGAAGGGGGGGCTGCTGCCAGCTGGAGGGAGGAGCAGGCATGGGTACCACGCTCTGGCCTGCGGGGCCGGGTGATAGGACAGTGGCCGGGGGGAGGTCTCTGCTGCAGCCAAGTCCCCCGCGGCCCTGCTTTGGGGCCCTGGGGCCCCCAGTGGCAGAGCGGGGGCTGCAGCCTGCACGGCCCAGCCCCTTCTCCAAGCTAGGCTCATGGGGGGGGTCCCCTGTGTCCCACTTGGCCACCCACAGCTGCCCCCCAGGACTGAGCCGCCGTCCGAGGTGACTTGGGCCCAGGCGCTTGGTGTCCTGGGGGGGCTGATGCTGGAGGCTGAACCGAGACAGATTCAGCCGGTCAGAAATGGGCGTCTGCTCCCCCCCCCCCCCCCGAGAGTCAGTTCACCTGCGGGGCTGGGGCGGGGGGCTGCCTGCTTCCAAGCGAGGGTGGCTGGTGGCCAGCAGCGCTGCCCAAGGAGATCGGGGGGGGGGGGCCTGAGCGGCACCCCTGGGAGACCCTGGTTTTGGTGGGGGGGGGGGTGGCAGAGCAGCAAGGAGGAGATGACAGCAGAGACCTGGCAGCTCTGTGGTGGGGCTGCTCCCTGCCCCCCCCCCCCCCCCCCCCGCACTGAGCCTCCCCTCCTTGCAGGAGGCAGAGATCCCGGATGAAGTGAACATCGACGAGCTGCTGGAACTGGAGACGGACGAGGCGCGGGCTACACAGCTGCAGGTGGGCGCCGGGGCCCTGCCGGCCCCCTCAGCCGCTCGGGGCTGTGCCTGCCAGCCACGCCCTGCCGTGGGCCCCCTGGTGGCCTGGCCTCCTGCGGCACCCGCCATGGGGCAGCCCCGCCCCAGGGAATTGCCCCAGCGGGCAGGGACAGGCAAAACCGCACAGCTACGCTGCTCTGGGGGGGGGGGGCTGCCCCAGGGGGCTCCCAGCGGGGCATCCCTGGCTCTGGTGTGCAGAAGGGTTGAGCCCCCCAATGTAGGGCACATGGGAGCCGGGGCCAGGGCAGAGCTGGGGTGGGTTAGCCCATGGCTGCCTGGGGGGGCGGTGCAGCTGGGGTGGGTTAGCCCATGCCTGCCTGGGCGGGGGGGATGGAGCTGGGGGTTATCCCATGGCTGCCAGGCCTATGGGGTCCCTGGGGAACAGAGCTGGGGGGATTGTCCCGTGGCTGCCAGGCTCATGGGGTCCCTGGGCGGGGGGGCAGAGCTGGGGGGATTGTCCCGTGGCTGCCAGGCTCATGGGGTCCCTGGGTGGGGGGGCAGAGCTGGGGGGATTGTCCCGTGGCTGCCAGGCTCCTGGGGTCCCTGGGCGGGGGGGCAGAGCTGGGGGGATTGTCCCGTGGCTGCCAGGCTCATGGGGTCCCTGGGTGGGGGGGCAGAGCTGGGGGGATTGTCCCGTGGCTGCCAGGCTCATGGGGTCCCTGGGCCAGGGGGCAGAGCTGGGGGGATTGTCCCGTGGCTGCCAGGCTCATGGGGTCCCTGGGCGGGGGGGCAGAGCTGGGGGGATTGTCCCGTGGCTGCCAGGCTCATGGGGTCCCTGGGCGGGGGGGCAGAGCTGGGGGGATTGTCCCGTGGCTGCCAGGCTCATGGGGTCCCTGGGCGGGGGGGCAGAGCTGGGGGGATTGTCCCGTGGCTGCCAGGCTCATGGGGTCCCTGGGCCGGGGGGCAGAGCTGGGGGGATTGTCCCGTGGCTGCCAGGCTCATGGGGTCCCTGGGCGGGGGGGCAGAGCTGGGGGGATTGTCCCGTGGCTGCCAGGCTCATGGGGTCCCTGGGCCGGGGGCAGAGCTGGGGGGATTGTCCCGTGGCTGCCAGGCTCATGGGGTCCCTGGGCCAGGGGGCAGAGCTGGGGGGATTGTCCCGTGGCTGCCAGGCTCATGGGGTCCCTGGGCGGGGGGGCAGAGCTGGGGGGATTGTCCCGTGGCTGCCAGGCTCATGGGGTCCCTGGGCGGGGGGGCAGAGCTGGGGGGATTGTCCCGTGGCTGCCAGGCTCATGGGGTCCCTGGGCGGGGGGGCAGAGCTGGGGGGATTGTCCCGTGGCTGCCAGGCTCATGGGGTCCCTGGGCGGGGGGGCAGAGCTGGGGGGATTGTCCCGTGGCTGCCAGGCTCATGGGGTCCCTGGGCGGGGGGGCAGAGCTGGGGGGATTGTCCCGTGGCTGCCAGGCTCATGGGGTCCCTGGGCAGGGGGGCAGAGCTGGGGGGATTGTCCCGTGGCTGCCAGGCTCATGGGGTCCCTGGGCTGGGGGGGGGGCTGGGCTGGCAGGCCCCCGGGTGCTGTGCTCAGATCTGTCTCTGTTTCCAGGGCATCCTGAAGTCCTGCAACAACAACACGCAGGTGAGTGGCTGGCAGCTGACGGGACCCCCTAGCGCCCGTATGTCCACCCCTAGCCCCCAGGGCCCTCTGCCCGGGCTCAGCCCACAGCTCCCCAGTGCCAGGCTGGCCCCCGCATCTCCCCCGGCCCAGCTCAGGCCAGGGGCTTGGGGGCCAGCCAGCCAAGGGGGGCAGGCGGCAGCCTCCTTCGCAGAACGTGTCCCAGGCCGGCTCCAGCTGCCGCTCCCTGCGCTGGCTGCTCCCGCCGTTCCCACGGGACCGGGCTGCTCGGCATGCTGGGGCCCTGCGGGTCACGGCTTTAAAAGGGAAAAACATTCATTCATCCCTCTGCGTCCTCCTTGGGAGGGGCGGCCCAGGAACCCCCCCCCCCATCTCTGGCTCTGTCGCTGGTGGCCCAGGCTGGTGGCTGTCCAGCAAGCTGCTCGCACGAGAGAACTCAGGCCTCCCTAGTGCCCCATGGGGGGGGGGGTGTCCAGCCCTGGTATCCTGCCCTCCCCCTGCAATCTCAGCACCAAGCCCTGCCCTAGACCCAGCTGCTGCCCCCCTGGCTGGCCTCGTGGGGATGCGCTTGGGGGGGGGGGCGGGGGAGCCAGGCCCTGTTCCCGGCACCGCCAGAGTCTCCCCCACGGCACAGAGCGGGCGATGGAGCCTTCCACCGTCTGCTGCGGCGGGTCCCCTGTCCTGCCGTGTTCCCTCCTGGGGCCACAGGGGCACCCGGGCTGCAGACGCTCCCCCTCTTAGCGAGTCCCCCCTGGGCACTGCCCTCCAGGCCGGGTACCCAGCTGCCCCAGCAATGGGCATGTGGGGAACTGGCGTCCCGGGGTGGGGGGGGAGGGGTGGTGGCAGCATGGGGGTGTTCCAGCCAGAAGTGGCTGGAGGCGGGCCCCGGCAGGCAGCAGCCTTTGGGGGAGCCAGGGGGTGCCTGTCCAGGGGGCTAACGGGGGGGGGGCTCTCTGCTTCCCGCAGGCCTTCGTGCAGGAGCTGCTCCGCAAGCTGCAAGGGCTGCAGAAGCAACAGGCCCTCCGGCAGCCCAGCCCAGACATCCAGGAGCGAGCGTGACCCCGGCCCGGCAGGGCAGCAGCTTCCTTTCGGGGGGGGGGGCCGCCCGGGGGGGCTCAGTGGCGCCCAAGGTCCCTCTGCAGCGCTGGGGAGGTGCAGGCCTGGCCCTGCCCGCAGCCCCCGGACTGTGTGTGGAATAAAGCCTTGCTCTGGAGTGCTGGGTTGGTCCCTGCCGCCGACGCCCTGGCCCTGGGCCTGTGGCAGATTCAGCTGCTGGCCCCGGGGGGGAAGCGCCTGGCACTCGGGGGAGCCGGGCCATATTCCCGGCTCTGCCGGAGACTCCCCTGCTGCACCGGGCGGGCAATGGAGCCGTTGCCTGCCACCACCGGTCCTGCCTCCGGTGCCCAGCTGCTGCTGGGGGGCGATTCACTGGGCGGGGGTGCCCTGCCCCCCAGGCTAATGGGGGGCTCCGGCCCTGCGGTCACAGCTGCCTCCCTGGTGTGGCCCCACAGTGCAGAGGGCACGGGGGCGGGGGGGAGCGGGGCTGGGCTCTGCTGGGGCTAGGTGCCAGGGTTTTGCCCCAGCGAGGCAGCAGCTGGGTTGGCCCTGACACCTCCTCTTGGCTTCACACCCAGACCGACCCGACCCGCCCGCCCGCCTCTGGGCCGGGCCAGCCCCAGGCAGCTCCATATTTAGCCATCTGCAGGGATTCCCTGCGTCCCACCCCGGCTGCCCTGGGGCTGGGGAGAGCCCTGGGCTCCCGTCCTGGGTGGAGCTGTGGGGACGGAGCAAGAAGGGGGCAGGCGTGGCTCCAGGCAGGGCCCGTACCTGAGCTGTTTGCTGCCGGCACCCAGACACTCCCCTTCTAGCTCCAGCGTGGGGCACCTAGGATGGGGCCTGCTCGGGGGGGGGCTCTGTACGGCCGCTCCCAGTGCCACCCTCCCCGTTTCCAGGGGATCTGGGCATTGGGCATGTCTGCTCAGGCTGGGGGGGCAGAACCCAGTGAGGGGTGACTACAGGGGACCACGTGGTGGGCCCCAGCGGGACGCTGCTAGGCAGGGGCTGGGGGGAGCTCCCCAGCAGGGCAGGCAGCTGCTGGGGTCCCCAGCCAGGCTGTGCAGCTGCCACCTGCCCCCTGGTGGCCAGGCCAGGCTGCTGCCAAGCGCCGGGAGTTGGGCTGGGGTGGCAGGTGCAGGCAGGTCTGCGCCCTCCTGCAGTTTTGGGTCCCCTCCCAGTGCGTTTGTTCAACCAGCGGCAATGCCCCAGCCTGGGGTTAAAGCTTCAGGCAAAGGTGAGAGCAGGAGGGCCGGGGCGTCAGGGTGCCTGGGTTCTCTGCCGGCTCTGGGAAGGGATGGGAGTGGAGGGGGGTAGGTCTGGGAGCCAGGACTCCTGGATTCTGGTCTCAGCTTTGTAAGAATCCGTGTCCGTGAGCCTGGAGCAAGTAGAGAGCTGGGCCAGGTCGGGGCGATTGGTGCCAAGAGGAGCTCACAGGGCCGGACCATGGCCCCTCTCATTTTTGCCACCCATGTGCGGAATAAATGTTGTCATGTGCACCCAGGAGCTTGCAGATGGGTACCGCCACTCGAAACAGCAGCTGTGTGTGTATGGGGGGGTCTGACAGCATTGCCACCTGGCTGGGAGCTGCCCCTCCCCATACTCCGGGGGGGGGGTCTGGCCTGAGTGCCTGCCGAGGCTGCAGCTCTGGGGCGCACGGGCACACGCCGGGGCAGAGCTCCAGGTACAAACCAATTTTATTGCTGACACGCGACTCCCGCAGGGAGGACGGGCCCCGGGCGGCAACTGGACACAAGTCGGCCGACGCCACATGCTAGCAGGCGCCCTGGGTCTCGGGCTGGGGGGGCGGGGGCGGGTGGCACCAGCTGCGATGGGCCGGGGGCCACACAGGTCCCTCTGGCCAGTGAGCACAGGGGAGCTCAGCTCCCAGCCAAGCAACATGGCAGAAGGCAGGGGTCTGCGGCTACGGGAGGGGGGGAGAGATTAAATATGGGTCCGCCGCCCCGGGCTGTGCAAAGCAGCAGGAACGTCCCCGCCAGCGTCCAGCTGCAGTAAAACCCAGGGGCCCCCAGCTCCTGGCCCGCCAGGACCTCCGAGGCCTGTAGCGTCAAGTCCAGCCAGATCACCCCCCCAGGATGGCTCCCGACCACGGTGGGGCAGCGTCTAGGCCCTGCCCCTCGTCCCCTCTGCAGGCTGGGCACCCTCCACTGTCCTGCTGCTGTTCTGGAGCAGGGCTGAGGTCGGGACCCCCGTGGGCAGGGTGGGGGGCATGGCCGGGCACAGGAGCCCCCTGGCC
Source organism: Pelochelys cantorii (assembly GCA_032595735.1). Taxonomy (NCBI): domain Eukaryota; kingdom Metazoa; phylum Chordata; order Testudines; family Trionychidae; genus Pelochelys; species Pelochelys cantorii. The sequence continues at coordinate 2,447,276 of CM064358.1, read as the reverse complement.
TGGAGGGCCGCTCTAGAGGGCCTTGGTGGCCGGCAGCTTGTACTCCTCCATGATCCGCAGCACGTCGTCCAGCATAGAGGGCCCCAGGTCGAGGTCCAGCGCTAGCAGGGACTCGGAGTGGGGGACAGAGCCCCCCGGGGAGCAGGGGGGCTCCTGGGGGTCGTCCGTGGGAGCCGGGGCGCTGTAGTCCGGGCCCCAGCTGCCCGAGAAGGAGCCCTGGGAGGCGGAGAAGGAGACGGAGGAGGGCAGCGGGTCGTAGTGGGCGATGGCGTTGAAGGCCAGGCCCTGGCCGCCACGGAAACCACCCTCGGCGCAGCTCACGGACATGGAGCGCTGGCTGGCGGGCAGCTGCTCCAGGTGCAGGCGGGGCGGCTTGGGGGGCGCCGGCTCCCCGCCGAAGGCGGGCAGGGAGACGGCGCTCTTCAGCAGGCCGTGCCCGCCGGCGGCCGCGCCCGGCTCGCGGCCCACGGCCTGGGCGCTCTGCGAGGCCAGGCGGCGCCCCAGGCCCGGCAGCAGGTCGTACTGGCCGGCCAGGAAGGAGAGCTCCCCGAACATGTCTGCCTCGCCTGCCGGCCCGATGTGAGCGCTGTGCCGGAAGTCGCCCAGCGGCGGGCTGATCATGTCGCTCGAGAGCACGTCCCGCAGCCGCGGCCTCCGGCCCCGCTTCGGCGTCGAGGTCTTCAGGTAGATGGGGGTCTTGGCCGGCATGGTGGGGGGGCCGTGCCCAGGCCCGGCGGGGCTCCCTGGCACGGTCCCTTGGGGGCTTGCTCCCCCGCTGAATGGCCCCGGGGGGCCCACTACCGCCGGGGCTTAGGAAACTGCTGCCGGCCGGCTCGGTGGCTCAGAATCCCGGCACCGGGACAAGCAGCCTGGAGGCGCCGGCGTGGCTCTGCCGTGCTCTCGGCCGGCCGTGGGGGAGCAGCATTGCCACCTGGAACAGAGCAGGGAGCGTTACGGGGGGGGGGGGGGGCCGCGTCTCCGCCGCAAACCCCAGGCTCCTGGGGGCAGGAGCTTGCGAAGCGTGGAGCGGCGTGGCCGGGAGCCCAGGGTGGGTGCAGAGGCTGGGTTCCCCCAGGGCCGGTGAAGGTGGGGGAGCGAGGACACCCCTGCCCCAGGGGCCGGGTCCCAGGGGTCACTTCCACCCCATTGGCCTAACACTGCGGGCTCAGACACGTGTCCATGCGGTGGGAGGGGTTAGCAGCGGCTTCGTGTGTGCAAACACACCCGTGCACACCTGACAATGAGCTGCACGCACACACGTGCACACCCGCCAATGAGCTGCACACACATGCACACCCGACAAGGACATGCACACCGAACAATGATGTGCACATACACATGTGCCCACCTGACGACCCCCCCCCGATGAGGTATACACACACATACGTGAACACCTGACAACGGTGTGCGCACACACAAACGTGAACACCCGACAATGACGTGCACACCCATGCGCATACACTGCCCCTGCCCGCCAACCACGTGCACACACAGAGCGCCCGGCGCCATGCACCATCCGCCCACCAGCAGCTCCTGGTGCAAACCCCGGCTCTGACCAACCCAGCAGCTGCTCCTGGCCAATCATGGGCCCCAAAAGGAGCGGCCAGCCCGAGGCGGAAGCAGACGCTGAATCCCAGGCCGGGAGGACAGAGCCGTGTGCTGGGGCTGTCACCCAGGGATTGCTTTCCCCATGGATCCACCCCAGCTCGGTACCCCCGATGTGAGGGGATGGACACCTGGGGGGGGCCTTAGCCCAAAGCAGGGGCCTCCCTTCCAGGGCAGCATCTCAGGAGGCCTTCAACTGGGCTGGGTGTGTGTGCATGTCTGAATATGCATGTGAGTGTGCGCATGCATGCGTCTGAATGCATGCACACAAGTGTGCAAGCACGAGTGTATTCACAAGTGCATGTGTGTTTATGCACAAGAGTATATTCACAAGTGTGCATGTGCAAGTATTCACAAGTGTGGGAGTGTGCGCACGTGCAAGCGTGCCACATTTCTCCGGGGCCTGGCTGCCCCGTGGCCGCCTCTTTCCAGCCTGCTTTTGCTCCCAAGCCAGGGCCCAGTTTTGTTACCATAAATGGCAGCTCTGCCTCCGCTTCCTGCCGGGAATGGAACAAACGGGGCAGATGAATGGGGAGGAAACGGCCCGGCCCGCCCTCCTCTGGGCTGACCTAGTGGGACGCAGCCCCAGCCACCAGCTCTCCTGCTCAAACAGAGAGCCTTGTGGGGGAGCTCGGGGCCCCACAGTTCCTCTGGGGCTGGGTGCCTGGGACCTGCCTGGCCTGTTCCCTCCTGGCCTTTGTGCTTTAGGGCTGGGGACAGTGCAGTGGGGGGTAGTAGTCAGAGCAGGGTGGGCCTGGGAACCATGACTCCTGGGTTCTATGCCCGGCTCTGGGAGGGGAGTGGGGGCTAGTGGTTAGATTCACTGATGCTGCCGTCTAACAGAGGATGGTGAGTGGGGGGGCAGGGAAGCCCCCTGAGCAGACGGCACCGTGACTGCTGGAGCTGGAATAGGGGCCAGCAGAGCTGCTCAATCACTGAGCACCCCACCCCAGCTCACACCGAGGCCCAACCCCCACCCTGGGCGGGGTCTGACGGGGAAGGGCTGGGGCCCAGGATCCCAGCGGCCCCATCCCCGATACCTCCTGGCCTGCCTGGTGCAAACCCAGAGACGCCTCCCTGCCCACGACAAGCAGCCACCTCGAACCAGGCCCAGGCCCAGCTGCTCCAAAGTGCCAGGAGCACAGTCACGGGACAGCAGCTGGCGAGGGCTGCGTTCCGGAGTGATGGCCTGTAAGTTACACGCCGATCCGTGCCAGCCGGAGCATCACCAGAGGTAGGAAACTGTCCCAGGCCCCGTTGGACCGGGCACCACCCAGACACACAGCGACTGAGATCAGGGCCCCGTCGGGCCGGGCGCCGCCCAGACACACAGCGACCGAGATCAGGGCCCGTCGGGCCGGGCGCCGCCCAGACACACAGCGACCGAGATCAGGGCCCGTCGGGCCGGGCGCCGCCCAGACACACTGGGACCGAGATCAGGGCCCGTCGGGCCGGGTGCTGCCCGGACACATAGTAACCGAGATCAGGGCCCCGTCGCACAGGTCAGAGAACAGCCCTGGGGTATCCCTGGGGCAGATCTCTTAGAACAACTGCCCACCTGGACTTCCAGTTGGCTGTGCTGGGGAATCCTCCCCCACGCAGTTAGTTTCCCTCCCCACAAAACTCCCACCTGATTTCCAGGCTCCATTTCTCCAGCTTCAAATTCCAGCCAGCGGCTCGGTCACCCTGCCTCAGCCAGCCTACCGGCGCCGTAGCAGCTGCTGGCTGCACAGACTGTCACTGGGACCAACCCCTCCCAGTGTGTCCCCACCCCTCTGGCCACTCTTCTCTGACCCCCATGATTGACCAGCATCCTCCGCGGCACACGGGCCCCACAGCCGGCACCTGGGCCAAACGCAGGGAAAATCCCCTCTGTTCCTGCAGGGCCCCGCCACACGCAGGACTCCGCTCCCGTTGCTGCACCCCAGGGGGGCAGCGGCGCACGGGAAGCTTGTGCCCAGCTGATTATCCACCATGAGCCCCAAAGGATCCCTGCCCCCCAAAGCCGTGCCCACCTCTGGCCAGCGCTGGCATTTAGCAGCATGAAAACGCAGCAGCCCAGCCCAGCAACTCCCATGGCTCTGACCTGGGCAGGGCACGTGGCAGAGCTGGGACAGGCCCGTGGCTTCCACGAAAAGCCCCAGGCTCTGGGACCAGGCACTGGTGGAAGACTCCCGCCAGATCTGACTTCCAATCAATGTATGGCCTGGCTCCCTGCTCCGCCTGGCCTCCCCCGGGGCATATGGACCTGACAGGGTAGGCATGGGGGGCAGAGCGGGAGCCCAGCAGAGGGCCAGTATGGGGCTGGGGAGGGGTACGGGCCGTGCCCAGGCCAGAGGGGCCAGGCAGGCAGACAGAGGCAGGAGCGGCAGTGCAAAGCGTCTCGCATTGGGCAGCTTCTCCTGCCGCCGCTGTTGGCCTTGCCCGGGGCCGTTCCCCACGCGCCTCAGGCCCCCCGCAGGCCCGGCTCCCCATGAGCCAGTGCCCCCCACGAGCCGCCGGCCAGGCAGCAAGGTCGTGCCAGGCTCCGCTCGCTCCTAGAGCTCCTCCCGGCCCTGCCTCGGCGCCTGCCAGCGCACGGAGGTCCCGCCCCGCAGCCGGGCGCTTGTGCGACATGCGCCTGCCTGCCCCTGCGGGGACAGGCTGGTGGCTACCGGGGTATAAATAAACCACTGCCTGGGCATGGAGCCACCTCAGCGCATTGGGGGGGGTCTGGACCAGGGACTAATCCCCCCCAGGGCAGTGATCTGTGGGCACGGAGCTGCAACCCCCCCCCACGCCCCACTCTGGGCAACAGCCCCATCCCCGCACCAGCCACAGCCCCCGGCTGCCCCGGGGCACAGCTACGGAGGGGGGCTTGCCGGCACAATGGGACACAATGGCCAGCGGCCCTAGCTCACCCCACAACCATCCCACCCCCCCCACACACACACTGCCCCAAACTCTCCCCCCCCACACACTGCCACTAATTGTACCAAACACACCGCACACCACACACTGCCCCAAACTCTGCCCCCCCGCACACTGCCACTAATTGTACCAAACACACCGCACACCACACACCACACACTGCCACAAACTCTGTCACACACACCCCCACACTAACCCACACTGCCCCAAACTCTGCCAGCCCCCCACCATACACTGCCACAAATTGTACCAAACACACCGCACACCACACACTGCCACAAACTCTGCCCCCCCCACACTGCCACTAATTGTACCAAACACACCACACACTGCCCCAAACTCTGCCCCCCCCACACTGCCACTAATTGTACCAAACACAGCGCACACCACACACTGCCACAAACTCTGTCACACACACCCCCACACTAACCCACACTGCCCCAAACTCTACCCCCCTACACATTGCCTGAAACTCTGCCAGCCCCCCACCATACACTGCCACAAACTCTGTCACACACACCCCCACACCAACCCACACTGCCACAAACTCTGCCCCCCACCACAGACTGCCACAAACTCTACCAAACACACTGCCACAAACTCTGCCAGCCCCCCACCATACACTGTCACAAACTCTACCAAACACTGCACACAGCCCCAAACTCTGCCCACCCACCACACACTGCCACAAATCGTACCAAACACACACCCCCACCATATACTGCCACAAACTGTCACACACACACCCACACAGCCACAAACTGTACCAAACACAGTGCACACCACACACTGCCACACCCTCCCACCATACACAGCCACAAACTGTGCCACACACCACCACCACACATAGCCACAAACTCTGCCACACCCCCCTACCATACACAGCCACAAACTTTGCCACACACCCCACCACACCACCACACATAGCCACAAACTCTGCCACCCCCCCCACCATACACAGCCACAAACTCTGCCACACACAGCCACAAACCCTACCAGACAACCCCACCACAACACACCACCCAGAGCCACAAACAAACCTGACTCGCACACTACTACGCCGCTGCCTACAATCTCGCCCTCACACCACCAGGCCCACCCCTTGTCCCTCACACACACTTTAACACAAGCCCCCGCCAACCGCACCCGCTGACACACACCCCCACAAGACCCCGCCGCAGGGACGCGCAAGCCGCGTTGCGCACGGAGGGATGTGCGCGCAGGGCGCAGGGCGCAGGGCGCACACGGGGAGCGGACACGTCCCGCTCCCCGCAGATCGGGGCCCCCGGCCCGGCCGGCCCCGAGCTGAACCCCCCGGCCCGCCTGTCGCTGCCGGACTTACCTGGAGCCTGCGGCCGGGCGCTGCCCCGGGATCCCGGTTACGGGCGCGTCCTGCCGGCGCTGGCTCCGCTGCCTGGGCCGGGGCGGGACGGGATCCGCCCCCGACCCCCGCCGGGGATCGCCAAGCCGCTGACGTAAAGCCCCGAGTCCGGCTTAACTCGGCTCCAGCTGCCCCCCCTCCCCCCTCGCCCCGTCCGGAGCCTGGGGCTGGGTGCTCGGGCGGGGAGGTACCGGCGCCTGGGCTCGGTGCCCGAGCGTGACACACCCGGGATGTGTGTGCGCGCAAGCACGTGAGTGTGCAAACGTGTGTGTATGCAAGCGTGTGGAAGCAGGAGTGTGCGTGCAAACACACGAATGTGCAAATGGATTAGTGCAAACCTGTGTGCATGCAAGCGTGTGTGTGCAACAATGAATGTGCAAGCATGTGTGTGTGTGTGTGCAAACACGAACGTGCAAACACATGAACGTGCAAACAGTGCATGTATGCAAATGAGTGAAAATACAGGAGTGTATGTGCAAACGTTAATCTGCAAATGTGTTAGCGCAAACGTGTGTGCATGCAAGCGTGTGTGTGCAAACACATTAATGTGCAAACACGAGTGTGTGTGCAAATGTGAATGTGCAAACATATTAGTGCCCGTGCACTCAGACTTATGTGAGAATGTGTGCACATGCATACAAATGGGAGTGCATATGTGTGCAAATGAGCAAGCATGGGACAGGTGTGCAGATGTGTGGGGAGCAGGCAGGTGTGAGTGAGTGTGCAGTGAGCAGGGCTGGGGAGATGCGGGTGGGTGTGGGCTGTGGGGGGGGGGCAGGCCACACAAACCTATTTCTCTGCAGAGCTGGCTATAAATCAGCCCTTCCCCGCACAAAGTGACACCCCTGAGCCAACCCCGAGGAGGGTGAGACAGGCAAGGGCTGGGATTGTCGCACTCACAGATATCTTCATCAACCATTTTGCTGTTGGCACAGAGAGGACGCTTATTAAGTTTGCGGCTGATCCCAAGCTGGGAGGGGTTGCAAGTGCTTTGGAGGGCAGGGTCATAAGTCAACCTGATCTGGACAAGCTGGAGAAATGGTCTCAGGTAAAGAGGATGAAGTTTAATAAGGACAAATGCAAAGTGCTCCACTTAGGAAGGAACCATCCGGTTCACACACACAGAATGGGCAGCGACTGTCGAGGAAGGAGTCCTGCAGAAAGAGATCTAGGGGTCAGAGTGGACCACACGCTAAATATGAATCAACAGGGTGACACAGTTGCAAAAAAAAGCCAAACTGATTCTGGGCGGCATGAACAGGAGTGTGGTGAGCAAGACACGAGGAGTCATTCTTCCGCTCTGCTCCACGCTGATGAGGCCTGGGCACCACGTTTCGGGAAAGCTGTGGAGAAATTGGAGAAGATCCAGAGAAGAGCAATAAAAATGACAAAAGGGCTAGAGAACATGAGCTGTGAGGGGAGACTGAAAGAATTGGGCTTGTTTAGTTTGGAAAGGAGAAGACTGAGAAGGGACATGTGAGCGGTTTTCAAGTATCTAAAAGGGTGTGACAAGGAGGAGGGAGGAAAATTGTTCTCCTTAGCAATGGACTTAAATTTAGGTTGAGGTTGGTGTGACGGCGCGTCGGGGTTCCCCCCGATCCTGCACCCCCGTAGCAGCCAGAACAGACTCCGCCAGCCAGTAGAATAGAAAGGGTTTATTGCTCCTCCAGGATACAGCAGAGCACAGACGTGATGTGGTTACAGGAGTCAGGGCCAGGATGCCTCAGACCCCTTGGGTTAGGGGGTCCATCGCCCCCTCAACCCTCAGCACCCAGCTTAGTCTGTTCCCTTCATGTTTTCTAGCCAGAAACTGCCTCGCTCCCAGGCCCTGCCCCCAGCCAGGTGTTCGTCTCCGCCTCCCTTCCTTTCTCTCTCCCCTGGGAAGAGCCTTGTTATCTGCTCAGGCTGGGCCTAGGTGTCTGGGCCAATCCACATGTGGGTGAGTCAGTGGGAATCACACCCCCCAGCACAGAGGGACCCCGGGTTAGAGCAGACAGCCCCCCACTACGTCACAGTTGGACATTAGACAAAACTACCCGTCCGGGTGGTGAAACACTGGAATAAATTGCCTGGGGAGGTTGTGGAATCTCCATCCCTGGGGATATTGAAGAGCAGGTTGGACAGACACCTGCCAGGGATGGTCTAGATAGTGCTTGGTCCTGCCGGGAGGGCAGGGGACGGGACTCGATGCTTCGTGAGGTCCCTTCCCGTTCTAGGGTTCTATGATTCTTTAATGATGGGCTAGAAGGAAGGGTGCCTGGTCTATTATGGGGGGGGAGCTGGGAGCCAGGACTCCTGGGTTCTATCCCCTGCTGTTACTCACTCACCTGTGTGCGCCCCTCTCTGAAGCAGGGTCGCCCGTCCCCCATGGGCTGGGGCAGAGGTGTGGGGCACGTTGCAGAGACCTGGCTGGGTGGGGGCTTCGTGGCCCCTGTGGCACTCTCCAATCCTGTTGAAGAGCGCCCCCCCCCAGCACCGGTGGGACGGTGTGAGGCCCTGCCATGGGCGTGGGGCCGGGTTGTGTGGATCCTAGCACTGGATAGGCCCCTGGGAGTTCTGACAGGCAGTTACCTGGGGGGGTCTGGGCTGGGTGCAGAGGGGGCCTTTGGGGAGTTGGGGGGGGCTGCATTGTATGGAGCAGAATAAATTTGTTCTGGGAACTGCAGGAATTTCCCTACTTGGCCTCCTGCACCAGGGACGGGAAGTGCCCCCCCCCCCACACACACACACATGTCAGAGCCATGGGGACTGGAGGGGGCGGAGCAGGAGAGGGCTTCCTGCCAACATCAAATGGGAAAGTCGACAGGAAATGAAATTGCAACTCAACAAAATCCCAGCTCCAGCTCCAGCTCCAGCTCCAGCTCCAGCCCTTGGAAACCCCCTCCTCCCCGCCCTGTTCAAATTCAACTCCCACCTCGGCTCTGCCAGGGCCTCCTCTGGCCCCCGTGGCTGGGATGTGTGTCGCTGCAGCCCGCCCCTGCTCCCATCCCGGCTGCCAGGTGCGTGTCTGATTCCCAGCACCCCCTGCCCAGGCACCGCACCCAGGGGGCCCACACGTGGTGCCTGACGCCTGGCCAAGGCGGGCGCCTCCCCATGGCACCTGGAGCCCCACAGCTGCAGGCTCAAGCCCCTTCGTCCAGCCAGGCCCATGGCGCGGAAGCCCAGCTCCGCCCGTCGAAGCAGCGATCCGGGCCCCCGGAATCACCGGACTGGCTTGAAAACCCCGATTCAAACCAGCAGCACGGCAGGCACGGAGGGAGGGGGGGGGGGTCTCCTTCTCTGGCGTCTCTCCCTAACCCGCGGTCACGGACGCTAGTCCTGTCCAGTGGGAACCGAGATTCTCGGCTCGCCCCGGGTCTCCGGGATCCGGGGCGCTCTCAGAACCCCTGGCCTGGGGAGTGGGCAGCTGCTGAAGACCATCCCAGCATCCCCGCAGCCGTTGTATGGCATCCTGCTCCCAGCCAGCGGGCAGGGCAAGATGGGGGACAGGTCCTGGCGCAGGGCAAGAAATGGGGGGCAGGTTCTGGCACAGGGCAAGACATGGGGGGCAGGTCCTGGGGCAGGGCAGGGTATGGGAGGCAGGTCCTGGCACAGGGCAGGACATGGGGGGCAGGTCCTGGCGCAGGGCAAGACATGGGGGGCAGGTCCTGGCACAGCAGCACATGGGGGGCAGCGCAGGGTCTATTCCCGGGGAAGAGACAGACAACCTGTGCATCAGTGTCCTCCCGGGCCCCCAGGTGCCCCCCTCCCCACACCCTCACTACAGGGCTGCCCCCAACCCCCATCTGCTCCGGTGTCTCGCTGGCATAGGCATAGTCACTGCTGCCCTGGCGCCAGGCCGGGCCCGATCTGCGTGGTGGGGCAATTCAGAGGGTGCCGGGGGGCCCGGGCCCCCAGCATTCCCTGGCCGAGTGGCACGACCCCAGTCCAGCCTGTAGGTAGACCCATGGCTCTGGGCAGCCTCTGCCCAGTGCTGCCCCCCTCCCCCCCGGCTGCGCCCAGGACAGAGGGCGCTGGGAGATTACCCAGGGCTCGCTGCCCCGTGCTAATCTGCCCAAGGGTTTGAGCCTCGCCAGGTCCCTGACCCATTTTCCCTGTAAGAGGATGAGTGTCTATCTATAGTGGCCCCCCTGGGCGGGGGCTGCACCGCTCCCCCATGGGTCAATTAGTCTAATGAGATCGCCCACAAAGCCCCTGATCCCAGCACACGCCCTGGCTCCGGTTGCCTGGGGGCCAGGATGCAGAGCTGAATTTCCCAGCCGCGGGGGAGGGCAGATGCTGGAGCCGATTGCAGACCCCCCCCTCCCGCGGGGCTGACTGAGCTGGGATGTTCGGGGTGGGGGTGGGGCAGAGGACTAGGCAGCTCCAAGGCCCCAATATGCGCTGGTCTGTTACGTAACCGCCCTCCCTCTGCGGGCACGAAACACGGGAACGAGGTAGGACCAGCCACGCGAGGATACAGCCACGGCCTCCCTGTCCTCGGGGGAGCCTTTGCCATGGCACTGCAAGCCGCCTGGGTTGGAGCCCATGCGTGCCCTGCACCCTTGTGCACAATGGATCCCTGTGCACATGCTCCCGTGCAGGGCCCTGCCCCCAGCCAGCCAGGGCGTGTTCACAGGGCCCCCTTGCACACTCACCCAGGTTGCATCAAAGGCAGGTGAGTTGGGTCAGGGGCATGCTAGGAAATGAGGGCACTTGGGGTATGAAAAGCCCACCCCAAGGAGCACTAAAGTGAGCCGTGCAGTGTAGGCAGGGCGAGGGGCACTGGGTTGAAATCACAGAACCCTAGAACCGGAAGGGACCGCGAGAGGCATCAAGTCTGGCCCCCGGCCCTCCTGGCAGGACCGAGCACCATCTGGACCAGCAGTTCCCAAACTTTTCGGTATCATGCCCCCTTTTTGATTTTTGAGAAACCCTCACCCCCCCCACGCCATAGCAGTAAAACTTGTTGAGAAAAAAAAAAGGAACTGACCGGGGCCAAAAAACAAAAATAGCAGCAAAACTTTGGGGGGGGGGGGGATTGAAGGAGGGGGAGCTGGGTCATCTCACGCCCCCCCTGGAATTTCTTCATGCCCCCCCAGAGGGGCACACCCCCCAGTTTGGGAACCCTGGGGGGGCATGAAGAAATTTCAGGGGGGGTGCTACCCCCCCCCTAAGTTTTGCTGCTATTTTTGGTTTTGGGGCCCAGTCAGTTCTTTTTTTTGCTCAAGTTTTGTTGCTATTGGGGACGGGGATGTGAGAGTTTCTCAAAAATCAAAAAGGGGGCGTGATGCTGAAAAGTTTGGGAACCGCTGATCTAAACCATCCTGGACAGGTGTCTGTCCAACCTGTTCTTAAATATCCCCAGGGATGGAGATTCCACAGCCCCCCTAGGCAACTTATTCCAGTGTTTCACCACCCTGACAGGTAGGAACTTTTTCCTAATGTCCAACCTGAACCTCCCTTGCTGCAATTTAAGCCCATTGCTTCTTGTCCCATCCTCAGAGGCCAAGGAGAACAATTTTTCTCCCTGCTTGTGACACCCTTTTAGGTACTTGAAAACCGCTGTCACGTCCCCTCTCCGTCTTCTCCTTTCCAAACTAAACAAGCCCAGTTCTTTCAGTCTGCCCTCTTAGCTCATGTTTTCTAGACCTTTCACCATTTTTGTTGCTCTTCTCTGGACCCGCTCCAATTTCCCCACATCTGTTCCAAAACGTGGTGCCCAGAACGGGACCCAGTCCTCCGCCTGACTTCGGCGCCGAGTAGAGCGGGAGAACGACTTCTCGTGACTCTCCAGTTAATGCCCTGCTGCCGGCCTAGGCGCTATCTGCACTCAAGCGTTCCAAGTGTAGACAAGCCGGTAAGTCATGGTCGCACGCTCAGGGCAGTTCCCCCGGGCCCCACAGCTAATAGGAAATCAGACCGCAAAAGGGTTCTCCTCCCACTTTGCGGCAAGGTGGGGGGTGCAGCGTGTGTCCGGCTGCTTTGTGCTCTGGGTCACTGTGACGTAGTGGGGGGGCCATCTGCTCTCTAACCCAGTGTGGTATGGGGGGGCCTTGCTGGTTGCTGGGCTTGGGCAGTGGGTGACCTCCACTGGCGGCTGTTTGTAGCATGGCCCAGCAGGACAGTGGATGAGTCACTAGGCAAGGGTCCCCCAACCTGTCCGACCGGTCGCCTCCCAGGAAGAGACACAAAGGGAGGAAGGCGGAGACCAACCCGTCTGGGGGGCAGGGCTGGAAGAGAGGCAATTTGTGTCTGGTATCATGGAGGAAGCAGCCTAAGGAAGGGGCTGGGATTTAGGGGCCCAGTCTCCCCCATCTCAAGGGGGGCTGAGGCATCCTAGGCCTGCCCTGTAACCAGATTGCATCTATGCTGTGCTGTATCCTGGAGAAGCAATAAACTCCCTCTATTCTACCGGCTGGTGGAGTCTGTTCGTGCCATTACGGGGCTGCAGGAGAGGGGAAACCCTAATGTGCCATCAGTCACATCCGCCTGTCCTGTCCCCCCCTCCTGGGTGTATGGCTTCTAGCCCTGGCTGCCTAGCACAGACCAGCACTTGGCCCAGGCCGATGTTCCCAGGAGCAGGGTGGCCACAGCAGCTGGATGCAGCAGGGCCCCGTGGGGGCAAAGCACCTGCTCCGCTGTGTCACGCTCATACCACAGTGCCCGGCCGCTCAGGACAAATCCCAATTCCCTACGCCAGGCTGCAGGGCTGCTCTCGGCTTCTCTAGGGAGTGGGGCTTCCCACAGTGGCACTGGGCACGGCTGATGGGAGTGCCACCACCTGGCTGCCTGGCGTATTTTGCGGGAGTCAGAGATGCTAACAACTCATCGGGGCCCTGCAGGAGAGGCCAGTGCCCCATTCCCCACCCATGTCCCGCTCTCGCAAATTGGAGTCCCTAAGAAAGCTGCCCGATGTTCGAAAAAGAAACTGCCCCCCCCAGTAAAAAGTTTGGCCAGGCCGCTCTTGCTGTAGTGGGCTGCAGCATTCCTCGGGAGAAACCGGCCGCACCCTTCCTGCATACCATTGCCTTTAGAAAAAGGGAAGGTGTGAAAAGAGGAAAATAGCCTCAGACTCTCCCACCCATCACCTTGGCGTGAGAACTGCAGGGCTTATCTGGTCGCATGAAACCTGCACAGTTTCGGCCCAACCCCTGGGACACAGAGCCCCACTTGGTGACCATTGGGGCCATATATGGTAATATGCAAGCACGGGAAAGCGATGTGCAGGTTTGGGGATAAATACCCATCGCACAGTTCGCTCTAGGAGGTCTTCGCAACACACGTACCACCGTGCGTGTGCCTTCCCGTATATTTCAAAGCGCTGCCGGCCTGATCAACCAACCAGCCACCTCCCCCGACTCTCGGGCGTAACCAAGGCCTTCACAACCGAACCAATATCTTTGAAATGTTCCGTGTGCTATGTAAGTTGGTATGTATGACTTGATTTTCTTTGTTGTATAAGCTTAGTGTTGTAGTTGTTTTGAGTAGTACACAGAATTTGTAGTTATCACTTATTTAATTAGTGTAGCTGGCTATTTTTAGGATAGAGACTATTCCCCTTGCCATTCCCATCCTTATATCTCTGACCCATTTAACTAGAAATCGTAGAATAAATATAATAAATACTGTAAATTCATTATTAACATGGTCTATTAAAAATCTTAGAATAAATACTATAAATTCATCACTGTCATAAATAAATATCCTTTATTTGCTAAAACGGTCCACCTGGTTCTGTCCTTCCCCCCTTGGGTATGCATCATCGGACCTGTGGTTCTCGCAACACCCGGAAGCGTCCTGGTCAGGAGCGAGCTCCATGGCATTATCCAGCCTGCATTGAGGGAGCTTCTCTGTAGCAGCCCCAATAATTTCTCTCCACTCACCCTGCCTCTCTCCTCGCCATGCCGGCCACAGCTCTGCTCGGCTTCCTACTTCCCCCCACGTTTCTCATCACCAGTGGGCTTGGCCACTCTCGGTGGCCACAGACCGACAGCTCGGCTTAAGGACGGGCCAGGGCGCTGGACTGGGTGTGTGACGACACAGGGCCGGGTTGTGCGTGTCTCAGGGCAGACAGGAAAGCCGCCTTCTCTTGGCAGCTCTTTCCTGAGCACACGATCAATCCAGTTAACCTCCTGGCTCTCTGTGTGCTGCCAGCATAAAGGATTACGGCTCTTCGCCAAATGTTACGTGCCCGAATAGGATTGGATTCAAAATAGACCGGAAACACATCTGTAACCTGAGTCCCCCGCCGCCTCCCACGCAACCCGCTGGACACAGAAACAGCAAGGTGGTTTTAAAGTCGCTGCCATCGTTCCTGCCCCAAAAGGTGTGGCAGTAAGACGACAGGGGATTTTTTAAGTCTATGAAAACAAAGGGTTACCACAACTTTGCTGTTCTAACTTATGAAGAGCTACCAGGGACAGCTGCTAAGCCAACACACCCTAAGTGAACCCCTGCATGAGCCGAAAGAACCAGAAACCTTTAAAATAACTGCATCCTTTAATGGCAGTAATACAATTGTAGAGGGTTAAAGAGCTCACAGGAGAAATATAGATGACATTTCTGGAAGACAAATGTACAATTAAAAAAGGGGAAAAAAACACAAAGCCATGCAACAAAACATTGTAAAAATACCAATATATACATATTTGCATCAACAACTTCAATTCTGAAATAGTATTTACAGTTTATTACAATCTCAATTTAGAGCATTATTTTTTTTCTCTTAAAGCTCTGGCAGATGGAAAATATTACTGGATTAGACAGATGATGTTTTACATTAGGGGGAATATATTCCAAAGTAGAGCATCGTCATGTTTCATATTCTGGACAGGGTGCACATTTCTTCTTGTATGTTACAAATGTTTAGGGTTCTGGTACAAATGCCACTGAATTTACATCCCTCTCGCGAAAAGCAACCTTACAGAGCAAAAAGCAACACAAATGATTCATTTCACTTCTCTCTTTTTTGTTACAGTGATACCAGCTGAACTCCAAAGCCATGCGTTTGCACGCTCCCCTTCACTGCAGGTTAAGAGCTGAGGCTGTCCCAGGAGAAAGCGTGACAAACAACTTCAACAGTGCGCTATCCTACACACACTGATGCCACACCGATTCACTGGGAACACCGCCAGGGAGAGATGCAAGCAGAAAGTGAAATGGGAAATTCACATCTCCATTGGACACGGACAGAGCAGCTCTGGAAACCAGCTGGGTTGGGCGACATTGCTTAGGCTAAGTTTGGTACAATTTTTCGCCTCCCATTAAAGTGGGGTGCAGGAAGAAGTAAACTCCATCGCCTCCAAAGAGAAGACAATTAAATGAACGCCACACCATCAATATAACAGAACTTGAGTCCAGACTTACTTGTTTTAAATGGAAGCATTATTTTGGGCATTATTCAAGTGGGTACTCTCACACACGCCAAACCCAAAGCACACCAATTCTCTGAAGAACTCTTTCAAAGCAAATTTTTGGGGAGTTTTTAAGTTGCTGTGCCACTGTGGGGGCATTTCATCCTCACCCAGCCACGCAAGCAGCTGATAAAAGCTTTTCCTCCCCCACATGACTCCTTATACAGGCACCAGGCAATGAGACGCCATGGTGAAGAGGATGAACCCTCAAGTCAGAGAGGTATGGGTGTGCAGGTGATCCAACTGGAAATCACATGCACTGCCAGACAAAGGGGCAACTTCCTGTGCAAAATATTCAGCGCCTGGTACCAAGCCTGCCTCTTTCGGAGTTACAACACGCACGCACCTTTAAAACGCTCCCCATCACCGCAGTTTGTTCTCTCTGACCAAAGTTCTGGCTTGTGCTGCCATGAGAAGAAAGTGCTACCATCCACTCACAATTCATAGACGTTCTGGCTTGCGCTGCTGTGAGAAGACAGTGCTACCATCCATTCACAATTCATAGACGTTTCCCTAACAGAGCACCCCAGACCCTGACCTGGTTAGAAGGTTAAAAGACACCACCACCTCTGGCTCAAGCATGTTTTTAAAACCAAGTCTGACATATTGAACTGAGTTTCCATTATTTCACAGGAGTTTATACTGCAAGTTGGTCCTGTACATCGTACAGATCCATGCCTTCACCTCCGGCTAAAAAGATGAAAACATTTTAATGTTTCCCTGGTGCATTTAGGCTTTAAAGACACTTTGCATAAAATGTCTTTCTCTTTTAATACTTGCGAGTATGTCGGCTCCGGACTTCGTCAGCCAAATACCCATGAGTGGGAGAGACTAGCCACATACATGTGACAAACGGAAGAATCCACTTTGCTCCACAGTGATACCGTGAGTGAAATACCAGAACTAGGGTAGGACACACCTTGATTCTGAGTAACCAGAGACTGCCCAGAGAATGGGAAGGAGAAAAACTATATGATGACATTTTCATCATCTAAGGCAAAAGGATTTTTGCCTTTCTGGTGCACAGTGCATTCCAGATCTAAAACAATCTGGGCCTGTGACAACAGCCCCACAAGGATCTAGCAATGCACCCTTGAGACAAGTGAGGGGCTGAGGGAGGGTCGGGAAAACGTGAGACCTTGTCTCATCTGTCGGAAGGGTTTATAAACCTGATGCTTACCCCCCCCCCTTTTCCTCCGCACCAGCTTGTAGCAAGAACCGAGCCACAGAAAGGAGTCACCCCGGGTCTTCCTTCCCTTGCCAACCACATTCATAACCACCGACTCTACAGTATCCCATTCCTATTTGGAAACTCTCAATTATCCACCACTCACGTTCCTTCCCCCGGGGCTGCTTTTCCCTGCACGCCCTGAACGCACAGTTCATCTTACTCCGCTCTTCCATCACCAAGTGACTCCGAAACCAGCATTCTGCAGCTAACATCGCTTTGCTGAAGAACAGCTTTGCTTTGGCACTATACCACAAAACTGCATCTGGAAACACACCACAGGCAGAATTCCCGTCCCAGCTGGATGGAGATGGAGTTTTACCCCTGGGGTGACGATGCAGAAAATCACAGAATACGGGTTTGTGTTTATGGAAAAATCCTCCGTACGCAAAATACATACAAGCAAAATCTGATTGAGATTAATAATTTAATTTCAATAATACAACCTTTTTTTTTGGTAGACTGCACAATTTTTTGGGATGCAAATATTCCACAGCCATCCATGGGAGATCTTGAGAATCCAAGTCCTGTTACAGCCCAGCTAGATCTTACAACGAAACCACCTCCAGGAAATGGCATAAAATATTTACTTAACACCAAAGTAAACAAGCTCCCACAATTACAAAAATATTCCCACATGGTTATGTTTCCATGGTAATTCCGTTCACTGTACTAGAGGAATTTTTAAAAAAGACTATGATACAAATACTTTAGTTAGTTACATTTGAGAAGTAAACACAAATTCTCCTAATCCGCATGGCTCACAGCTTTAATCAGCTAAGCAACACGTATGAACCTCATTTCTCTGCCACCCAGCCTGAATGGAGTAAAGGGGAGACGTCCGGCTGCGGACACAGCCTACTGCGGATTGGGGGGAGGGGAGGGTGCGACAGGTCTGCCGCAACTCCCCAAGGAGATTTTGGACAATTCATTATTTTCCAAGAATGATTTCAATTGCATTTGGAAAGAAAGCTCTAAAACAAACGATTGGAGGAGTCAGACAAAAGGCTGGTTATTACTGCACAAGGATACTTTGATTATTCATTTAAAATGCATCTCGGAGACTATATCTTACAGCACGGACCAGACCCCAAACAATGTATGTACACGTTATATGGCTAGAGTCAGCACTAATGGAATAAAAAAAAGTTACCAACACTGTGCGCTGCTATTTAATACAGGGACGCAAGGTCAGTCCTTTAATACTACTGGCAGAATGGCGAAGCTGTGGGGTCAAAGCCCTTAAAAACATCTTTCAGAGACCCGGCGTCCTGCTGCTCGCTGTCCTGGGCAGGGCTGTTTCCTGCAAAGGGGCTGCCCGAGCCAGACTTTGCGGTCTGCTTCACCATGCCATAGACGGGGGGCACAGGGAGGTTATGGACCCCTGGCTGGGGGGCAGTCTCCTGGGCCGGGGCGGAGGTGGTGGCGGCGGCGGCGGCCGCCTTGGGTCGCGGCCGGTTGTAGCTGTTGTATCTGTCCGTGGCAAGCTCGGCGCTCGCCTTCTCGCCCTCGGGCTGATCCAAAGCAGACCTGCGCACAAACAGAGGCTCCTTGGCCTTGCCAGCACCCTTGCTGGCCTCCGGGCTTTTTGACGCTGCGCTCCCCTCGCTGGGAGGCTCCGTGGCTTTGCCACCTGAACTCGGAGTCCTGGGGTCGTACAGGCTAATCCCGCTGAGCACGCTGCTTTGGCTGCTGCCTTTGCTCAGGCCCCCCGCCGTCAGCAGCCGCGGGTCGTAGGGAGCGATGGCGGGGGCCGTCTCGCTGGTGGACACAGGCGCAGCCGTGGGCTGAGCCGGCTCTGCAGGTTTGGTGGCTCTGGCCACCGCTGGCTCTGCTGCTTTCTGGAGCCTGGGATCGGCTGGGGCTTTGCGCATTCGAGGGTCGCTCGGCTTATCGCTCGGGCCGGGCCCTGTGCTGCCAGAGGCATTCACAGTCTTCAATATTCTTGACAGCAGCTCAAAGTCAGGGACGTTGGTGCCAGAACTGGTGGCGGGCTCCGCCTGGGCTGCTGCCCCTCGCTGCCTGGGGTCAGACAGGCCCGTAGTTTGGGGTCTGTTAAGTCGCGGGTCGAGGGCGGGGAGGGCCTGGAGAGCCGCCGGGACCGGAACAAACTCTTGCTTTGGGACGGGCAGTGGGATCAGATCCTCTGGGCTCCACAGGACCAGGCGGGCAAAGTTTGGCTTGTTCAGGATCACGTCTTTCTTTATGTGGCTGAACTGCTGCAGCTGAGACCGGGGGTCTCGCAGGGCGTGGGCTGGCAGTGGCTCTAAGGGGATATTGACCGGTTTGTCCCTCAGTGTCCTTTCTCCTTCCTCCTCCTCCGGCACCAAGGCGGCCTTCTGGCTGGCAGCCGTGCTGGAATGAAGCGCCTCTGGCTTCAGGGAGGGCGCGGGAACGTGCCGGGCCAGTCGCGGGTCAGTGGGTCCCGCATCCCCAGTGCTAACTGGGCCACCAGCGTCAGCATTTCGAGACAGCCTTGGATCCCGGAGCACACGAGGATCGGCGGGCCGGCTGCTCCCTGCCGGCTGGGCCTTCTGCAGGCGAGGGTCAGTCACCCCTGGGGACGGGCCGATGGGGCCGCCCATTTCTCCATGGGACGGCGGGGCATGGGGCCTGCTGGAACTCTGCTGCCGGAGCGTTTTCAGGATGGACGTGACGCTATTTCCACCGTCATCTTCGTCACTGGAATACCAGTTGCCTGTATCACCTGGAGATGGGGGGAAGACGGTGAGCAAAGACCGCAGTGTGTGCGACTCAAGCTAGCCACGGGGGAACCGGCTCTGCTAGTGTCTGCGGCAAGCAGCCCCACACTAACTAGCAGCTCAGGGATGCAGGGCTAGCAAGGAGGCTCCCCAAACACTGAGCTGTCCCCCCCTACCAGGTCACCTTGGCTTTGCCCTTTCCTGGGACTTGCAGGCACCTGCATCATTTCTTTAGCAGGCTCCTGCCATGCTTCCTCTCACCCGTTTCTTCTTCCACCGCTTTTGGTGCCCTTCCCAGCCCTCCGCAGGAAGGGAGCTTCCGAACGGGGGTGGGGAGGTCGACAGTGCCCTCTGCTACCAAACCACGAGTCTGATGAGCTACCGAGTGGGGATGTGAAAGGCACCCGTTCCGGTTAGCGGGGAGGTGGGGCAGGGACTGCTCTGGCGTCTGGAGCAGCCTCTGTCTGCAGGGAGCCTGGGCCCACTGCAGACAGGGGCACTTCCGGCAGGGGCTGGGAGCCAGCAGAGTTAGCCCCAGCGCGGGAGCAGGGCTGCTTCAGCTGGGCTGCGATGGTCCCCAGCCCAGAATCCCTGTCTTGTCAGCTAACTGGTGAACGAGGCAAAGCTAACGCTTAACCGGTTAGCTGCTTAAGCAGGATTTAACATCCCTACGACTGAGATGCCCATCCGCAGCAGCCATCTCCCCAGCTCCCACGTGGGGCCCACGCTGGCACCAGGCACCGTGGGCTGAGCTCACCAGCTCTCTAGCTCCCGCTTTTGGGGTGAAGCTTTGTCATTTGTAGACTAAAAGCCCGACCCGCAGCTGGCCGGCGCTAGTGAATATGGTCGGTGAGGAGCTGGGGGGTGGGAGGGACGGGGGGCAGGACAATCCCACAGCGCTGCCATTTGGAAAACAGGGAGGTTGCCCCCCCGCCCCCAGCACATCTTCGCCCTCAGCGCGAGGGGCCGGGCAGAGACCAGCTCTGGGACCGCACCCTCCTGTCGCTGCCAGCACAGGAATGTGGCGCACACAGCATGGAAACATGGGAACAGGCCCACAGCCCACATGGCGAGGGAAGGCAGCGGCCAACTCCAGCTGCTGGACTCTGGGAGGAAACAGGTTGGGATTGGTCCTGCCTTGGGCAGAGGGCTGGACTTGATGACCTCCTGAGGTCTCTTCCAGCTCTGGGATTCTAGGTCAAGCCCTCCTACGCCAGGACTGCAGGTGCGTCTACTGTGGGGCCGTGGGGCTAAGGGCACCCCCCGAGGCCATGACTCTGAATGGAGGACTTGGAGCTCCACAACTTGCCTTCCTCGTTCTCCCGCTCCTGCCTACTGCTCTCAGCCAGTCTCCGAGCTCTCTCCTCCTCTTCCTGCTGCTTCTGCTGGATCCTCAGGTACAGGGCTCTCTGGGCAGAGGGCAGGAAGTCAGGGATGTTGGCGGATGGCTTGTGTGACCCCGGCGCGCCACCTTCACACAGGAAGTCCGGGTCCAAGGCCTGGTCGGGGAAAAGGTGCTCTCCGAGAGGCTCGTCCATCTCCGCGTCGTTCCCGTAGTCCTCTGCCAGGGAAGGGACAGGGCAAGCAGTCAGACGCAGCACGTGGCCACTGCTTCTCACACAGCCGCCTATCGCAACGCAGCCCAAGAAAGCAGTGGGGAGGGTGCACCCATGAAACCGGCCTGTCTCCATGCTGTCTGGTGCGAGCCCGGCCCCGCTGCAGCACACCAACTGCTCAGGAATCAAGGCATTACCGGAACACACAGCGCCAAATGCAGCTGAGCCAGCGCGGTATTGCCAGCCACCCTGCACACGGCCGACGCCTGTCACTGCCAGTAAAGAGGCCGCGCTCAGGGATGGCTCGCGGGAGGAACGTACCTGGGTTGCCCGGCAGGCCAGGGTCCATGTCCAGGCCCTCCTGCTGTTGGTAGAAATCCTCGTAGAAGCCTTGTGCAGGTGGAATGGGGGGCAGCATTCCCGAGTGTGGTGAATCGTCGGGGCCGTAGGGCATCATGGGAAGCCCGGGACCCATCGGAGGCCCAGGATTCATCCCCGGGCCCATAGGCATGTCTGGGAGCATGTCTGGGTGCATGTCAGGGTGCATGTCCAGACACATGTCGGGGTGCATATCTGGGTGCATGTCGGGGTGCATGGGTCCTGGCATAGGCCCAGGTGGTCCACCTGGCCCAGGGAAGCGGGGAGGCGGTGGAACTGGGTGCCTGGAAGAGAACACAAGGAAATTTCACTTTGAAAGGAGACCCATTTCCCTGTGAACAAGGGGGCTCACCGCAGCACCCTCACCAGAACCGCAGGACTGGCCTTGCCCTTTTGTGCACCTGCTGCAGGAGCAGCCAGAAAAGCCTCCCTGCTACCGCCCATCTCGCCACATCAGCAGCCAGCTCTTTACTGCTGGCCCTGAAGCTCGGCAGAACTGTCCCCTGCCCTGCAGTGGGCCGGCGTGGAACGGCAGCAGGATGCTGCATTCACACAGACCACCGCACCGTCCCAGCATTCTTCCTGGGTGAGGGAGACAGGCTAACCTTGCAGCAAACCAATGTTAGGAGCAGGATCTTGGCTGGCCTATTTCCAACCTTACCCCACCTTAAAAGAACAGGACATGCGTGATATGCTGATCACACCGTTTCTGTGACTACAGTAAGGGGTCAGCAACCCCCCCACATGCAGTGAAACAACATACAGGTTCCTCGTCACCCTGGACCGTGTGTAAGGGCCCACAGAGCTTCCAAGATGCATGTAGGGAGAATTTCGACGCCAACAGCACAACGCAATCCCACATACTAGCTAGGCTACAAGCGGGGAGGTTCTGCGAGGCCGTGGATGAATTTTGGCTGTAAAATTCCTTTAAGGTCCTCAGAGAGAAGGGCATGGATAACAATCAGTCGGTGGCACACACAGTCCCTGCCCCCCGTGGAGCACTGGCCCCTTGTCCAGCCGTGAGCAGTGGGAAGGGAGGGGCGTGCTTACCGCACTCCTAGTTTCTCCGCCAGCTGCCCTGTGGGCCGGACCACAATCTCAAAGAGAGAGGGGATCTTCTTATACATGTCCTGCTGCTGCTGCAGCTGCTGCGGTGACAGTGGCTCATGGAGCGGAGGTGGCATCTGTGGTGGCCCTGGTGGGGGAAGGGGGGGTGGCGGAGGAGGGGGTGGGCCGCCAGGAATTGGCCTGCCGTTGGGAGACGTTGGAGCCGGGGGTCCAGGAGGGCGCGGGGGGGTGGGCAGCAGGCCCACGCCGGGTGGAGGTTTCGGTAGCGGATTGATGCCCTGCTTCTTTAGCTCTTCCACTTCCTTCTCGTCTTCTGCGCCTGCTTCTGCGTCATCGGCCAGCATCTGAGGGAGAGAGAGAAATGAGAGCCCAGCCCGGGGAGCGCCGAGGGGACAAGCACCACCTTCTGGGACTGCAGTGCAGCGTCGGGGGGTTGGAAAAGGGACGGTCGCATTCCAAACCCCCTCTCTCCTGGCTCGACACAGGAGCAGCCAAGCGCACGGCGCTGAGTCAAACGCCCAGCAGGGCAGGTCCTTCGCTCTCCCTCTCTGGGGAGAGCCCAGGGCCTCAGGGATCCAGCTGGGGTCTGGCTGGAGTCCATGGGTTTGCGTGTTCTAACACACTCGCACCCACAGCCACGGCCACCGGTTACGGTGTCCCCGAGGGGCTGACACGCGGCAGAGGTTTTCAGCATTAAACTGCAGCGCCACGGTGCTCAGATGGCTCAGACCTAGCGGGGCAGATTTCTGCCCACACTGGCTGTCTCCTACTGGACCTTAAACTAGTGCGTTAGCAAGCTGGAAGTGTCCCAAAAGATGGGCCTTTCGCACTGCAATGGCAGGAGAGGCTCCTGCTTCCCTTTTCCTGAATTCACCTCTGGGACCCCATCTTGCAAACCTCTCCCTCCCGCCAGCGAAAGTCCTGCGTGGGCAGCGGAAGTGGCCAAGGCAAAAGCGCCGCTCGAAACCAGCATTCCCAGTTACCTTGTCCAGCAGCTCCCGGGTCTCGTCTGTGAGCGGCTCGTGAGAAAACATGCACTCATCCCCATTGATACAGTTCCCAGTGGTGTGGAACAGCTTACAGGGAAAGTCACGTAACGAAGTGTTAAGGAACATACAACTCCTTTCGAGTAATTAAAAAAATCCGTCAATGGGCAGTCAGGTTATCTTTTTCAACCACGCTGCCCCAAGGGCTCTGGCGTGGTACATTCTTACTTGGCGCGTAAAATCTCTGCTGTCCTGACAGAAAATAAAACAACTTCTCCACCTCCTGTATTTTCCTTTGCAAAAGCTCCTGCAAAGCCACGTACACTGTGCGGGTCTGCGGCCATGCAGCCACTCATGTCCCTGCAGCTGTCGTGTGCTGCTAAAAGCCTACACACCTTAAGGGACACACCTTCCACTCCCAGGCTTACTCCTACCCTCCATCCATGCTGGGCCCTTCCCTTCCTTTCTGATACGCTTGGGTGAGCAGCGCAATCATTAACAACATACCACCTCTGGCATCAGAGTCAGCACCCACACAATGACTGGGCAGTTCAGATCTCAGCACAGGCTCAGGTAAGCACGGCTTACACTCAGGTAGCCCCATCCCCTCCCGCCGAGGCTGAGTCAGGCTCTTTGCAAACTCAGGCCGATGTCTGTGCACCAGCTAACTCAGCTCACAATGGGAAGGGTTTGTCTGCGACTCTCACAGCTAGCAACTGACTTTTTGCAAATGGAAACTGAGACTGAAGAACAGAGGAGAGGTCTGTCGACGCCCCGGTTAGCCAAGCGAGGGAACCCGCTTTCTGAGAATCTTACAGGCACTGCCTGTCGGTCGTAAGCCGCCTGGTGCAGGGCCCATTCTTTGGCCCATTTTTCCCTAGTTGCACAGGGCTGCTCGTGCTGGAGGTAAGGCCACGGACCTGCGACACAGTGGCCATAAGGAAAGGATATCATGCATGTAAGGGCAGTTTTCAGCCCTTGCACAGTAACCGGTGATGTAAAACTTGCAGAGTTCCCGTTTCTTTGGTAGCTCGATGTCGTGGCTGAAGTTGCAATGTTCTCCCTGCACGGAAACAGCACAACGCCCCCAATGTTGTAGAAACAACAGAGCATACGTGCCAATGGAGGGTTATGGAAGTGATTTTCTGCTGGGGTTCTGGCCCTGAAAGCCTTGAAAACGGGTCTCTGAGTCCCACAGCTAGATCTCATGTGGTTAAAATCGGAGAATCAGGAAGTAGAAAATAAAGCAAGCATGCGGCTCAGATTGGTGTTTGCATGCTCGATTTTCCTTACATGCGGTGTAACTTTCCTAGCACTCATCCTATGATTCTAGACTAGGGATGTAATAGCATAGTCAATTAACTGATTAGCAAAAGCTTATAGGTTAATGCTACAGACTACACACATTTCCACCCACCCACCCCTTGCCAGTAAATTTTTTAGCAGGCTTGCACTGGGTCCTGGACCTACCCTTGTTGCGGCTCTGCATTTAAACTGTATTAGGAGCCAGGCAGGTAGGCAACATGGCTCAGTTCCAGCTCGTGCCAGGTCCAGGAACTCAGACTCCTTTCCCCCCCAGAGAGGGGCTGCCCGGGGACTATAGAATAGTTGACTAACGGGTAAGAATTCACGAGGTTACTCGACTGCTCAATTAACCGATATTTAACATCCCTATTCTAGACTCTATGTTCTTTGGGGTAGGGACCAGATATGTCTCAGTCTTGTACACCCTGAATGCATTTTAGGGGCTACAGAAACACTTAACAGGAAAGCCAAGACCAGCCATGAACAGCTCCTTACCCAGGTGCACCTGCCTTCCACAAAGTATTTGCAGATAACTTTTCCTTTCTTATCCGACTGCTGGTGGGGTTTATCATGGTCACCGCGCCGGTAATTCCCACCTCCGTCCTGCAGGAATTGCAAAGGTACCGTTAACAAGCATGAAGAGGCAAATGGGCGGGCCATCGTCTGACTGTTAGGTCTGTTACCTACCAGCCCTGTGCTTTTGGGGAGCTAGGGAGAGACATTCAGGGAAAACCATCCCCCCCCTTCCCCATGGCCTCTGCTAGAATCAGACAAAGCAATGAAAAGGCCAGGGAAGACACACCTAAACTAATTAAGGAAACACCCCAGCCTTATCTGCACTGAAGACAGAACAGAGGGACATCTCATTAGCAGGGCTCGCCAGCTGTGCTGTCCGGCGATCTGCGCATGCGCAGATCGCCCGAACCCGGCTCTTCCGGGTTGTAATCTACTCGCCACAGGCGAGTAGATTGCATTATTTGTCGAGCCCTGCTCATTAGCATACAGAATGGAGACCAGCTCTTCCAAGGCAGGAACTGCAGTGAACTATGGAATACCAAAAGCAGAGAAGCACTGCCTGATGGGAAATCTCTGCTCCAGATGCTAATGAACCCAGGTCTGCTCACACCCAAATTAGTCATTAACAGACCAATTCTAGTAAGGATACTACTGATATCCAAAATACTGAAACTGCCCAGTTGCATTGTGAGCTCATTCAAGGAACATCACCCATAACTAGGTGTGATCAGTCTCTATTGTCTCGCCTCTGTTTCTCTTTGAACTTTTGTCCTATCCCTATAAAAACTCCTATCCTTGCCTAAGAAAAACTGTTCTGATACTTGGATTTAAACTGCATCAGTTCCATTGTTAACATTGTTTACAACATGGGTTTTGTAAAGGGAAATCCTGTCTTACTAATCTATTAGAGTTCTTTGAAGGGGTTAACAAACATGCGGACAAGGGGGATCCAGTAGATATAGTATACTTAGATTTCCAGAAAGCCTTTGACAAGGTCCCTCACCAAAGGCTCTTGTGTAAATTACATGGCCATGGGATAAGAGGGAAGGTCCTTTCTTGGATTGAGAACTGGTTAAAAGACAGGAAACAAAGGGTAGGAATAAATGGTAAATTTTCAGAGTGGAGAGGGGTAACTAGTGGTGTCCCCCAAGGGTCAGTCCTCGGACCAATCCTGTTCAACTTATTCATAAATGATCTGGAGAAAGGGGTAAGCAGTGAGGTGGTAAAGTTTGCGGATGATACCAAACTGTTTAGGATAGTCAAGACAGAAGCAGACTGTAAGGGACTCCAAGAAGATCTCACCAAACTGAGTGATTGGGCAACAAAATGGCAAATGAAATTTAATGTGGATAAGTGTAAAGTAATGCACATTGGGAAAAATAACCCCAACTATACGTACAGTATGATGGGGGCAAATTTGGCTACGACAAATCAGGAAAGAGATCTTGGAGTTATCGTGGACAGTTCTCTGAAAACTTCCACACAGTGTGCAGCGGCGGTCAAAAAGGCAAATAGGATGCTAGGTATTATTAAGAAAGGGATAGAAAATAAGACCCGGAATATCTTACTGCCCCTGTATAAAACTATGGTACGCCCACATCTTGAATACTGTGTACAGATGTGGTCTCCTCACCTCAAAAAAGATATTTTGGCCTTGGAAAGGGTTCAGAAAAGGGCAACTAAATTGATTAGGGGTTTGGAACGGGTCCCATATGAGGAGAGGTTAAAGCGACTGGGACTTTTCAGTTTAGAAAAGAGGAGACTGAGGGGGGATATGATAGAGGTGTATAAAATCATGAGTGGTATGGAGAGGGCCGATAAAGAAAAGTTATTTATTAGTTCCCTAAATAGAAGAACTAGAGGACACCAAATGAAATTAATGGGTAGCAGGTTTAAAACTAATAAAAGAAAGTTCTTCTTCACACAGCGTGTAGTCAGCATGTGGAACTCCTTGCCAGAGGAGGCTGTGAAGGCTAGGACTATAACAGAGTTTAAAGAGAAGCTAGATAATTTCATGGAGGTTAGGTCCATAAAAGGCTATTAGCCAGGGGATAAAATGGTGTCCTTGGCCTCTGTTTGACAGAGGCTGGAGAGGGATGGCAGGAGACAAAGCGCTTGATCATTGTCTTCGGTCCAGCCCCTCTGGGGCACCTGGTGCTGGCCACTGTCGGCAGACAGGATACTGGGCTAGATGGACCTTTGGTCTGACCCGGTACGGCCGTTCTTATGTTCTTATGTTCTTATTGAGACTTCATCATCTCCTGTCTGACAGTGCTGGGGGCTCTGCTGTGCTTGCCTCCTGCCCTCTGGACCCCCCAGCTCCCATCACCATCTGGGAATCCCGATCAGTGCAAGCTCCACGGAGTGCTGAGATCTCTCCTCTCTGTCTCTCTCTTCCCCCTTCCCCCCAACTACCTCTCTAAGCATAGCCACCTGACCCTGCCCTATGTAAACTGTTATAACATTTGTAATCAGTTTCAATTTAGATTTAATATTGTAACTGTTTTCACTACTCAGAAATAAATGACTTTCATTGTTAAGCTGGTTGATTCTCTCTCTTTCTTTCTCTTTCTCTCACTCTTCCGCAAGGGGGGTTGTTTTGGCTTCCCCATTTGCTCTGCAACAACGCTTCTTGTATCCAAGCTAAAGATCCCTGGAGTGCCCAAAGTCCTGTGTGGTTTGCTCATCGTGTGGTTTACCAGTGAATGATTGTGGTGTGAAAGTGGGGATAGGGGGTGCTGAACCTGGGGGCGTAGGAGAATGGCAGCTTAAAGTGCTGTTTAATCCAGCCCACTGAGTCCAAAGGCTCATGAGGGTGCGGTGTGGCATTGCTGTTAACCCAGCCTGCTGAATCCAGGGACATATGAGGGGTCAGCTTGTGAGTGCTGATGACCCAGTCCTCTCAGGCGTGCTCTGTTAGTGGGTGTGAGTGTCTGTGTGTGTTGCTAAGGTGGGAAGAACCCCGTCCTGAGGAACCCAGTTCCTGCAGGTGAGCTCCAGTGGGAGGGGGAATTGGCAGCAGGGAAAATTCAGCTCCATATGAGAGTACAAGTAGCACAAACAGCACCCTGATAGAATTGTGAACCTCCCCCCAGCCCTGTAAGAGTAAGCCTGATAAATGAGCACACCCCAGAGTATTGGGCAAATCTGGTAACAGGTCAATGCACCTGCTTGGAGACATGCCCTAACGAGGGTCCCCCTCATGTGCCTCCCTCTTTTTAGCATTACTTGGTGCCAGTCAGACAGTGGCTGAGAGCACGTCTCATCCCAGACAAAAGCAGGCAGAGCTGCCTCTTGGCAGCAGGGAGAAAATCAACGCCCAAGGATCAGAGATTGGGGATGTCTGGTCACCAGCCTCCTGCCCAGGAAGTGCCGTGAGGATGGCAGATGAGAAGCAGCAAGGCAAGAGGAGCCCTGTCCTTTCAGCAGGCCGACTCTCTGCGCTGGTGCAACATCACTGGCTTTACTCCGGGAGGGAGAGGAAGAGCTGGGGCGTGCCTGCTCTCTGCTCGCCCTCAGGGCTGGATCTTTACTCCCGTGATGGCGGGTGAGACAGGAGGCCCGCTTGTGGCTCAGAGCTCTGGGCAGCATGCAGTGCTGGCGGGTGGAAGTCATCTTTAAGGGCAAGCTGAACGTGTTTGTTCAGGGCACAGAGCGTCCACGTTTCAGAACTCAACAGGTGCACATGAAACGGTTCCTGGGGAAACCTGGCTGGAGCGTCAGAGAGAAGCCCCCTGAGCATCCTCCCATGGGGACCCAGCTGCAGCAAGACCCCCCAAGGCGGCAAGGCAGGGCTGCTTACCCCCATGTCTTCATCGTAGTAATCGTCGTCCTCGTTTGCTCCGCCACCTTTTCCCATTCCGCTTCGGCTCCCACCTCTTCCTCTTCCCCTGCCCATCCCCTTGCTTCCTCTCCCTCTGGGGCCACGCCCCCGCCCCCGATTTCCACCTGAAACAGAGCAAAACAGCAACGTTGACACTTCTTCTCCCAAACAAAACCTGACCCTCATGCCAGCCCAGGCTGGCTCCACAGTCCGGGCCGCGCAGAGCCCCGGGCACCATCCAAGTCCCTCTGCTCTGGGCTCAGCCCCGTACCTCGCCCTCTGCCCTCTTTGCTCCTCCGGTACTGGTTCAGCTCCTTGGAATAGTCGTCGTAGTCCTCCTCCCCCATCGGCTCTTCATTGTCCCCATACTGCAATTCAGAAAGAGCAGCACAGCATCAGTGCGCCTGACTCTCACGAGAGGGCCCAACTCTTCAACTTCCAGAAAGGGATGTTCTCTCCCTTAACGACCCCCATTTCTGGAGAGGTCTCAGATGAGAACTGGTGAGGCCCCATCTGGAGAGTTGCGTCCAGTTTTGGGTCCTCCACTACAGAAAGGATGTGGACAAACTGGAGAGTTGGGGGGGAGGAGCTAGAGCACATGACCGATGAGGAGAGGCTGAGGGATTGGGGTTTGTTTAGTCTGCAGAAGAGAAGAGGGAGGGGGGATTTGAGAGCAGCCTTCACCTCCCTGAAGGGGGGCTACAAAGAGGCTGGAGAGAGGCTGTTCTCAGTGGGGTAGACAGCAGACCACTGCGGCCGGGGGGAGGTCTAGGTCGGATCTTAGGAAAAGCAGGTGGGGAAGCACTGGAATGGGCTGTCTAGGGAGGTTCTGGGAATCTCCATCCTTAGAGGTTTTTAAGGCAAGGCTTGACACAGCCATGGCTGGGTTGATTTAGTTGGGGTAGGTCAAGCTTTCAGTGGAGGGTTGGACAGAATGACCTCCTGAGGCCTCCTCCAACCCTAATCTTCCTTGATTCTATGAGATCTAGTTCAGTAACAAGCCTTACTTCCATTTCTTCCTCGTACATTTCCTCTTCCTCTTCCGGGTGCTCGCCTCTTCCTCTCCCACGGCCTCCTCTGCCCATCCCTCGCCCTCTCATTCCACCTCTGCCTCCACGCCCTCGGTATCCTCGCCCTCGTCCTCGACTGCCTGTAGAGAAAGCCAACGAGCATCATACTTAAACACTCATGACAGCCAGGTGGCACGACATCCGACTGTCTTTGGAGGCGGGAGGAACATGGCTGTCTTTCACTTCCAGGGGACAATCAGATCAGCTTACGATGGCAAACGATCTCTACGTTACTGCGTTCCTGGGAGAGCCAGCAGGGGCTTTCTAAGCCTACTCACACAACTTAGGGCATTCTCCTAAGGACCACAAACAGAAGTGCACGCCTACCCGACAGGATAGTCAACGGCATTCCAGTAAGGGCCCCTGTTACATTCAGGTAATGAAGAATATGGAGAAGACAATACACACTGAATACAATATCTGTGGTATGGTTCTGCTTCAGGCTTTATCAACCTGTAACCAGAATCCACTCATCTGTGGTTACGGGGGCACTTAGCACCCCACCCCCGTAACCACAGTAAGTGAACGCATCACAATCTCGCATGTGTTTATCCTCACCAGGGAGGCTAGTGGTTCCCCGCCCACTTTATAGACAGAGAATCAGAGCTAGAGAGACACAGGAACCCGACCAAGGTCATACAAGAGGTCAGTAAGGAACTGAACTCAGACTCTCTGAGCTCCAGGTTATCCCCTCTACCACAGTCCCTCAAACAGTGTAATACACGTGGTGCCTCTATTATATGCCCGGTTAGTACAGACACAAGGACTCTCAGCCCCTCCTTGTAGGAGCACATTCTGTGTATTTTATTCTTTCGATCGAACAAGTTTTAGTGCAATTTGGCTTAAAGTGGGTCAGTGCTTTTTAATATTCTAAAGCAACTTCTGGTAAAGCGACTAAGATGTAAATGTTGTAAAGTAGCTGTTGTGAATGCAGCGCAAGTCCGGCACGCAAAGTTTCCTCCTTCATGCTGGATGTGCTGTGCTTCAGCATCTACTCTCCATATACTTTAGCAGGATAAAATCGGACTTGTCATATCATCCTGACTTTGTTTTCTCTGCACATTAAGGACACACTATTCTGGACCTCCCCTATTCTGGATCTCACTTGTATTTTTAAATCTATTTAGACATGAGAACGAATGTACCTTAAAGCGACAAAAAAGGGGTCTGACCTTTGCCCGCAGAGTAAAATATGAAGAAATGGCTCTTTAGGATTCACTCTGCAGCACTAAGGGGTTATTTAGGCCCTGCCCTTGCAACTGGAGCCACATAAGAGACCTCTGCTCTCCCAAAGGCTCAGAGTGGGCACAACATCCAACGGCAGGAGCAGGACCCTTCCGGGGACTGACCATCAACTGTAATAAGCGAAGGTGTTCTGAGGTGCTGATAAGAAAAGCAGCGTGGCTCGAGAAGCGGGTTGACAATGACAGCCATACCTCGTCCCCGGTGTGAGCCCTCCTTGGCTCTCCGGTACTGGTTCAGCTCTTTTGCGAAGTCGTCATACTCTTCTTTCCCCATGTCTTCCTCTTCCTCCCCCTCGTATTCGCCATAAGCCTCGTTCTCATAATCTTCGTACATGTTGTAATTCTTGCTCTCCATCTTGGAGTAGCTTTTCTTTGGCATGGGGGCGCTGTGAGAGGACTGATACTGCTGGTGAGGCTGAGAAAGCAGATAGACAAAGGGTCTGTAAGGAGGGATCAGGCTGGACACGCATGGTGGTGCTGAAGCCCGGCGTGGCCCCCTTTCCAGACTCGCCAAGGCAGGGAGGAAGTAGAACAATCTTTATCCCCAAGCCTCAGCGCTACATCCCCATCATGGGTTCATTTTCTATCCACCATGCATCTGGTCCCTGGCAGCCTTTTCCCAGGGCCTCCAGGCAAGCTCCTCATGGAGACCGTATATACAACGTGCAGCTGGAGAGGGTGTAATGGAGCCATGGCACATGGAAAGCCACATTCAAGCCACCTCTCTCCTTACAGCTTCTACTCTACAGGGCGAAAGCCTCAGAACAGGGAAGCGCCCCTGAAGAAGGCATCACCAGGAGGCTTCAGGGGCCCACGGCCCTGAAAGAAAACCAAACCTGCTTCATGCTGAGTTCCTAATAACTAGTGTAACAGCTGCATGCAGCAATGCATTTATTTGCTTCTTTTCACCTGCTCTGTGCTGAGAAGCGGTTGTGTCATGTTGACAAGGGAAGGCCAAAGGGGACATGCGATGCAAGGACTGAATTTTTTGAAGTCATGGAGAAAACAACTGAGACACAGAAGAGGCTTCAGCCCCTGCATGGAGCCAGACAGGTCTCAGGGAGCAAAGCCCACAACTCAGTGCAGGAGAGAGCAGCTTTTCCTACAAGCGTCTGATCGCACATACTTACAGGAGGGTAAGGAGGACTGTAGTCCCTGTATTTCCTGTGCCCCTTCTCACTGGGGCTGAAGTCTGAGTCATCACTGTAGTCAGAGAAGTCGTCACTGGAAGACGCATGGCGCTGCAAGGCAAGGCAAACACATTTTAGTACAGGGGCTCTTACACGCAGGAGCGGCCTGAGGCCGGCTGCGGCAGCTGGCACCCCAGGCAGAACGCGCGATCGGCGCCCCCGCCTGCAGAGCCGTCAATGGACTGACATCATCATCGGGTGCCCCGTGACGTCATCATCGGGCGCCCGGGCGGCAGCGCCCTAGGCAGCAGCTGAGTCCTCCTATAGTCACGGGCCGCCCCTGCTTACACGCTAAGCTTGAATTCCAACTTTGTGGCCAGGCATCTGGCCTGTCACACACAATATAAATGAGTCTTTCCTAAGGTAACTCAGATTCCGGCTTGCAAAAATCTTGACAGCGTCCCTTGAATTGACGATTGATAATGCAAAAGGCTTCTAGTGTATTTCAAAACTTCAATGTAGATTCTGTCCAAGCTGGGAATGTTACCAGTTTGTTTCGTCTGTTTCTAATGAAAGCAGTTCATATTACACCCTGTGTTCACTGAAAGCTCTCAAACAGCCTTGACTGCACAAGACAGATATTTTAATTTGTCACATACTAGTCTCTTTGCAAGCTCAGGTGCACAGAGCTTTAGTTTCCCAAATGAAACTGTTTTTCCTTTCCACTGCACCCACTGATCTATGCCAACAGAAAAAGAAGAGAGAACCTTTACTAGGGTACCTTTTGCCTCCCCGCCATTTGTTTACTGTTACTCCCCTGATGGGAAGCACATATTTCATTGCAGATGAGGTTCAAGGCACCACACAGTGCCATAATGATAAACTCCATCCTTCTGGCAAGGCCCAATGCAGGGAGACTACAGCTCACATGTTCTCTACCAGGTACGGAAACACAGCCACTGCACTCACTAGACATGTAGGTGAGCCATGCTGCCACCCCTTCCAGGACTAGGAGGACCCAGAGGTTTGTTTACTTACTTTGTGCTTGGATTTCCTTTTCTTTTTTGCTCTTCTTTTCTCTTTCTCCCTCTCCCTCTCTTTCCTCCTCTTGCGTTTCATCCGCCGATGAGCTTTTTCTTCATCCGAGTCACTGTGGTGCTTCTCTCCCTTCTCTTTCCGGCCCCTCTCGTGCGATTCAGAGGCATTTTGGGGCTCCTCTCCCCCATCGTCCTCCAGCTCTCCTTCTTCCAGCTCCCCATCCTCCCTACAAAGCAAACACCCACACTGGCATTTCACTCCTGGCAAAATCATGCCTGGCACTCAAGCCAGCTGGACATCTTGGGGTTTTCTAACCTGAAAGGTGACACTAGCCCCAGATGGTCCGAGACATTTGTGACAACTGACTTTGTTATCAATCTGTGTCGTGTTACAAAACACACGTATTTTGGAAAAACACCTTTCAGTAGAAAGAAACATACAAGCAGAGCCTATTCCAATCAGAGATGTAAAATCCCATGTAATTAGTTAACTGGTTAAATGTAATGTTTAACCAGCTACCTGATTAAATGGGTGGGTGGGCGAGCCGCTCCAGCCCAGCCAGGCTGGAGCTCCCTCTGCCTGTGGTGGGCCCTGTGGGACTGGAGCTGCCCTTGCTGCTCCAGCCCCCACTGGGTAGATGGTTAACGATTCACATCCCTAATTCAGATCTCACTCACTCTCTCTCTCCCCCACCAGGCCCCCTGCTTGCCCCACATGCTGCTCAGAAAAGTGGCTGTGGGGCCGTTTCTCTATCAAAACCGTGAGCCCGGAGGGAAGAAGGGAGGGCTTCGGGCACTGTCCCTGACCCCAGCACAATCCCATTGGCCGGCTTCTGGCCAGAAACTGGCCAATGGGAGCTGCCTGTTTGAACACCAGGCAGCACACAAAGCACCATGCCCCCTCCCCTCCGGCTCAGTTATTCACATAAGCACACGGCCCTGCAGCCTATGCAGGTGCGGGGCAGGCAGGTTGAGAAATGTGTTAAGCTCTGCATGCATTTAGCTCTGCAGGCAGGCAGGTTGGGCTGCAGGCTGGTAAGTCTCCTGGCCAGAGCCAGCCTCTGGCATCCCAGCCCCTCCCTTCCCCAATTCTCTCCCCCTCCACTAAATGTATCCAAATCCTCTGTCCCCATGCCCCTCCCAGATCTAGCACCCCAACCCCCTGCACCAGATCATAATCTCCTCCTACCCTAGGTCACAACCCAAACTCCTGCACCCCTAGTGCCCTGCCCTAGGTCACAACTGTTTCTTTCACCCAAACTTCCTCCCAGACCCCACTCCCCCTCCTGCACCACAATCCCTTACCCCAAGCTCCCTTCTGCACCCAACCTCCACCCCAGGGCCCGCACCTCCTCCACTAATATCATGGAAGAGTGCAGCCCTCAACCACTTTCCCAAATCTTGGAGTGGCCCCCGTCAAAAATTATTGCCCACCCTGCTCTATACACGCATGACTATGCCTCAAACCACAGTCCCCAGTTAAATACAGAGAAGGGAGACAGCTACTATTTCACTGATTACATCTATGCTGATTTTTAAAAAGTGGAAGCCTATAAATCTATTGAGCATATGGTAGCAGAGATTGCAAAATTACAGCTTCAAATACTAGAGAACATGATCACAAATTCAATCTCAGTCTTAGAGTTAAAGGGCCATATGCAATATGCAAACTATTTAGTCCGCCTGAAGATAAAAATAAAACAAATTATCACTGAATCCCCATTGTTCCTGTTTTCCTTCCTAATTATTACATTCAATCCAGCAAATCACATACTGTAGAAGCATCTAGCTCTTCTTCAGGGAGATGTAAACAGGAGACTTCTTATGATCTAAAAAAATGTTTGTGTGTAAATTAAAAAAAAATCAATAAAAAAACTTAATCTATAATTAGCTTGACTTTGGCTTGGAAAGAATAGCTGTTTGAGCACTCATTTTCAGGTAAGAATGCTGCCAAAGATAGCTTCCCCAATTATCACCCCTAATGTCATTACCTCACAGACACTAACCTTCCCCCTCTCACCCCCTCTGTTCTTAAACCTGATTCATCATTTTTATATGTGTTCGCTTTTTTTTTATTTTATCACTTTGGTATATATGGTCATGCCAATTTTCTTCCACAATTTGATCTGAGGAAGTGGGTCTGGCCCACGAAAGCTCATCACCTAATAAACCATCTTGTTAGTCTTTAAAGTGCTACATAGTCCTGTCTTTTGTTTCAGCCTTAAGAAAATGTTATTGATCTCTTAATTTTGGATTTACTTATCAAGGTTCGCACATAACTACAGTCATCAGGAGATAAAACAAACTCAGGCCTGAAATTTCCTGAGTGGATTTTCTAGTCACATTCAGTTAAGAATTGCTGGGGTTTGGGTAAGCAAAGCTTTCTCCAAGTTCACAACAGATCAAATTTACAAAGCAAGTATAGGGGCAAGCAGTTCCTGAATTGTCTTTTAGTATCGCTCATCCCTTCCCAAATCCTACGAATTCTCATGTTCTTAATCCTGCTCTGATCTTCCATCTTTTCTATGCTCTGACACAAGCAATAGATATTTATACTGTTCAATTCTGTATTTAAAATGGTTCTGAGTAAGATGAATGGACGGAATATTATCCCTGAGTTTGGAGAACAGGGTACATATGCCACCAATTTAAGGGCAACCCTTCCCTCAAATGTCTTAGTAACAAGGGGTACTGCAATGAAGGGAAACTTCCAAGGGAGTCTTCCCTTCTAACACCTCCCTTCCTGGCAACTCTGTATGGGCTACAGGACCTGGTGGCAAAGCTGTAAACACCTTCAGACCTCAAAAAGTAGACATCCCTAGTAGTAGGGAAGACACTGTCCCTACATGATGAGAGTACAGTCTAAAACCCGTTACTAGATCTCCTCCTCCCTCTTTAATAAAGGCAAAGCACAACAATAACAGTGGCATTGCTCAGGAGCTTCAGGGGGTAGCCGAGTTAGTCTGTTACAGAAAAAAGCCAACAAATGGTCTGGTAGCACTTTATAGACTAACAAAAGAATTCAAACGGAAGGAGCATTTAGAACATTAATCTCTGGTCTCTACAGCAGCATCTCCTATTAACTGCACTGCTGCTGAAAGATGCTAAGATTGACAGCCCTGGAAACTGAAACCAAAACCGTGCCTTTAGTTGCAGGTCAGCAGCAACTGCAAAATTCCTCTCTCTACACTGTCCCCTGCTAATGTGCCTCTGCCTTTCCACCTAGAGATGAGACCAGTCATTCAACCTCCCTTGCTGAGACTGCAAGCATGGGGCCAGGTCTGTTTGTGGCTCGGGGACTGCTTTATCTGGATTTCACAAAGGGTAAAAGGGCATCTGACCTGCCACACACAGGCCTGGCCGACTCTGGATGCCCTTGGAAATCGCTACATTACATAAGTGAACAGACTAATCAATACCCCCAGATTACATCAAGTAACCTGGTCATTATGTGAATAGCAATTAATCGATCCCCATGCTAGCATGCCCCATCACCACAAGCCCTGCTCAACACCAGCCTCCCTGCAAGGCTGGGGGGGGAGGAGGGGGGAAGGGGACCCACGGAAAGATACTGTAATACACCCCTAGGTTAATATGGACTGGGGAAAATGCGAGTTCCAAAGGCCCAAGGCCTTAATAAAACCCCCCTCTAGTCTGTACTGACGGAACTCCAGCTCAGATGCCTCTCTTGGCCTGTGACAGCGTCATGGGGCAGACACATCTCTTAGACAGGAAGATCCTAGACTATTTACAGCCCTATACATCAAAACTAAAGTCTTAAAATCAATCCAAAATTCAGCATGCAGCTAGGGTAGGTCATGCAGCACAGGTCTCATGTGCTCCCAGAAATAAACACTGATTAACAAGCAAGCCAACCAATTCCACAGCAGCTGCAGTTTCCCAACAGATTTAAAAAGCATCCGCACCATGGCGGTACCTAATATCAAAGGCAGACAAAACAGTCTGCATCTGAAAGGAACCCACACAACTTCCTAGTGACCAGTTGATGGAAAAAGGCCCAAACGGCTCTAGCTGCTACTTGATCTTCTAGCAGCAGGTGGGGGTGTCTCACCCCCAGACTGATGACACAGCAGAGCAACCAAAGGTGCATACATACCTTGAAGGGACAGAAATAATCCTTTCCGTCTCCTCTGGTAAATTTCAGAAATCTAACCAACAACATCCCAATCTTGCCCGAGTTGAGTCTCAGCCAGGTAGCCCTCATCCACAATCCAGTGTCTCCCAGACAGTGAGTAATGCAGTTAACACATCTGAAGTTATTTTGAACGGACTAAGACCCTGCAAACTCATTTCACAGACATCTGAACGTTTGGTCATCATCCGCTTGGACTGGATGGAAACCAACTCCAATCCCTCAGAGATCAAACACTCTGGATCCCACTCGGCTCCAAAGTTCCAGCCTGTTTTGGTTTGCATTTGCGAGGTTTTAACAACGGGCTGGTTATTTTCAGGCTTGCTGCTGTACTATCTATCTGCTGCACCACAAACACAATTCCTGCAAGCATGTCCAATTTGAAAGGTAAGCACCAGCAGACTAAACGTCAACCAGTCAAATGATAAATGTATAAAGTTGATAAGAAAAAAAGTAAAATAACTGTAATTTCCCCTTCCAGTGGCCATTTCCCTTCATCTCTGCAACTACCTCTGCCACTTCGGAATTAGGGAGGTTAAATATTCGAGTAACCTCATGAATTCTTACTGGTTAGTTGACTATTCTATAGTCCCCAGAGGCGGGGCTGACAGCCAGTGCGCTCCGGCCCCACTCCCGAAGAGCCCCCTGCCACTCTGCGCAGGGTGCCAGGCAGGAACTGGTCCACGAGGAGAGCCACTTTAAAAAACAGCTCCCCTTGGGGACCAGCTGCCTGTTGTCCTGTGCTGTTGCCTCTGATACAGAGACAGCAGCGCAGGGTGGCAGCAGCCCCTGTCCAGGGGTGGAAGGGGAAGGAAATTTATGCAGTCTATAGCATTAACCTATAAGCTTTTGCTTATCAGATAATTGGTGAATTGACTACACTATTGCATCCCTATTCAGAATCTAAAATAAGGCTTCAGTACAATACCAGGTGTCCAACAACCCTTTCTCCAGCCCCCAACAAACTGTGATTTGCTACTACAGGTTCAACCTCTCTAGTCCAGCACTCTCTGGTCTGGCAACTTCCGTGGTCTGTCATGATTTTAGTTAGCTGCATGTCTGCTTACCGTTGGCAGTCCTGTAGCACCTTAAAGACTAACAAAAATATATAATATCATGAACTTTCGTGGGTAAAACCATCTGATGAAGTAGGGTTTACCCACAAAAGCTCATGATACTATATATTTTTGTCAGTCTCTAAGGTGCCACAGGACCACTTATAGTTTCTAAAGTTACAAATAACACGGCTACCCCTCTGAGACCACTTACCAAGTTTCCCATGGTCCCATAAAGTTTGTTTACAGTCATCAGTCCTGGTTCTCAGTGTTCTGTGCTATTATTTAGCTCTGATTTACCCCTAAATATTCTCTCAGAGACCAGTAAGCAGTGGCAGGGTTGGAAATGCTGCTACTGATCTCCCCGTGGTTCAGCAAATTCTCACCACACAGGTCCTGAGGGTACCAGACTAGAGAGGTTCAACCTGTAGTTTAAAACAAAATCTCTCTAAGGTCACCATGTCTAAGCCAGTTATGATTCCAATGAAACACTTCCTAAATCTAACACACGCCTGACAACCAATAAAATGCAAAACACATAACATGAAAGATGTTCCTCCCTTTAGAGCAGGCTGAGAGAAGGCAAGAACCCCTGAGTTCTCACATTATATTTGCCTTGCGAGCGGCTAGTTGATTTTCATCTTCCTCTGTAGCACTGAGAAGACACTATTTGTTAGGGTCAGACAGGAGAATCCTCCATAACTGATTCCCTGCAATCGCAAGGGACTCAGGACACTGGTGAATCTGAGCCCTTCTAGGAAACAGAAAAATTGACCCTGGACTAGAAGAGCCATGCTTTCATGGGGTTGGAACCAATTGAAAATGGTAGCTTCACAAAGGAAGGAAATCATATTTAAACTTTTACACTCGCATCTCCAAAGCAATGGAAACCCATTATCTGAGACATTTACAATCAGATGGGAGAATGATGGAGGAAAAAAGTACTAAAAGGAATAATCCTGCACTGACCACACAGCACTGGGCTTCAAGAGACTCGGAGTACGTCTATACTAGAAATATACTGCGGCACAGCTGCACCACTGTAATGTAGACATAAGCCAAAGTGCACCCCATCTTGCCAGTAGGCAGTAGCTAGGTTGGTAGAAGAATTAACAGCAGCCTAGCAACGTCCAGTGTGTAGCTGGATATAGTACAAAAAAATAGCTTGAACTATGTTGTGGGAAAAACAAACAAACTGAGCAGGCTACTTAGAACAATATTCTCCTATGGCAACTGATGCTGACCCACTGTTTTACAGGCCTGTTGTGGTATGGTAAATTCACTCAACATATGGTTTGGAATGCATGCTATTGTCCAAGGGAGAAAAGATTATTCCCATGAGTGTCACTCTGCTTCAATTGCACCTGCCAACTGGGCGCTGCAAGGTTGCTCTTAATTTCCTACCTTCCCTGTTGGCTTTAAACAAGAACAAGTGTTCCTATCAATATCATGTGGCAACCCCCTAACTGCAATGCCCAGCCGCAGCAGTCATTTTTGTTGAGTAAAGTACATAGATCTTCAGCTCTGCTTGAATTACTCTGATCTATGTGAAGGTTGGAGGAAAGAATCTGTCAGCCTGTTCTAGAAAAACAAGAGGACAACCTGTAAGTATAAAAGCTTGGAGCTACTGGTAGGCAATTTGTAAAACAGTTGCTGGGACTCTAAACAGACGTAATTCTGATGATACAAGTTACCTCGTCATTATACAATTCTTCAAAAGAATATGACAGTCTATAAAAATCACTTATCCACAAATGTTTAGACATCAAGCAAAATCTTGGGAAAAGTGACACATCCTAGTGCCCATCATGGGGCAGGGAGCCATACATTCCGGGATTCCTTAACTTTGGCTCTGGCAGTGACTTATTTTAATTGCTTTGGTCCCATCATTTGATCTCTTAACTTGGATTTCCTGGTCTATAACATGGGAATTATAATGCCTACCGCCGAGAGAAGGTATGTGGGTTAATTCATTAGTGTCTGGAAAATGCTTTGAGCTCTTTGGACAGAAGGACTCTTGAGAGCCGAATAGGATTTCACCATTAACTTTGATTTTGGGTTTCCACACAAATGAAATAGAAACTAACGCCAGACTCTGAAACCTGGTGTATGATAGCGAAAGGGCATCTGAAAGAGAGGGTGATTAAAGTTATGAATTAAAAAGTGTGAATAAAAATTATCATAAAGTGACAAAGCTGTGCCAATTTCAGAAGCTAGCTCACCATTTACATTCACTGTGGTTATACAATAAAGAAGCCACGTTGGTAAAGTGGCTAACATATTTGCAGAGAACGCTGACTGTGGGAAAATCCTTTACTAAGTGTGTACCCATCTTGTGGCCTTCCTATAGTCCTTTCACACTTTTTCTATCAAGGGCTGTCTCCGGTACAGCGTATGCTGCTATCTTAGCAGAATGCTGAATTTTATCTATCGTACTATATTTATGACATCACAATCATAATAATGACCTAAACGTCGTACTATGAACCAGCTGCCACCTCAAGCACACGCTGTGTCATAAAGGTGAACTCTCTCATGTGACAGCAGAGAGAACAAAAATGTTATTCATACCCATCTCCAAAAAACGGGGAAAATTGTTGCTATCTGGAAAACGATCAAAATAATCTTGCGCTTGTGAGCTTACTAAATCCCCTGCCCCTATATATTAATTTTTACTCTGTTTTAACAATAACTTCTGTTTCATGTGACTATAGGAATCAACAATATTTTATGCAACAATTGCATTTCTACTACACAAATGTGTCTACTAAAAACAAAACAAGATTTTTAAAAATAAATCAAAATGGCTAAGAAAACTTAAGGGCTAAATATTTACAAAGCACCATTTAATGTAACTAAAAAGACTTGTCTGAACTTGGAAAAACTCATGTGAAATGGACAAACGATGAGAACATTTTGCACAGTGAAAATAACTGACAGCTACAACTGAAATAATTTACTAGTTATGCTAAAGATTTTATAATTATTTTGCTCATCACAGCCAGGAAAGTTGGTCTAGAAAAACACGCCGTCATCTACCGGCTTCATATGGAAACAAGTGGTTTTATTATCTGTGGGAGCTGGAAAGGGAAGAGAAGGAAGTCTGTATGACCAAAGGGAAAAAAAATTGCTCTATAAACCTATCTGCTACAAAACATGCACTTGGGAGTATTTTATTTATAGTTATAAAAAACAGCTTTATCCAAAGTATTTGTTACAGGGGAGGAGAGTTAGGATGGTGACCAATATGTAAGTGTCAGACAACTGCAGAAAACCTTCCTTTGTACAACAGTTATTTGCACAACAGGTGCAGTTAAGCATGAAATCCGATGTACAGCACTATCTGTAGATCCACAGACTACAAAACCTGAGAGTTAATGAACAAAGAAAAATGGCTGCAAGGTAACTGAGGTCAGCATAATGGAATGCACAAAATGTGGAGAAAATGCATCTTTTCAAAGTAATAGAGGGGGTGCTCTATTTGAAAATGAACCACCAACACAGCTTAACAAGAAGTGTACTGGACTGACAAGTCTGCGAGATCTCATCGCACAATCATGAAATATTAACTTCTAATATATGAAACCCTAGCTAGACAGTACAGCACACTGCCTTGGGATAAACATCTTTCTTCTCCCTCAAAAAAACGTAGGATCAGGAGGCTTCCAGCTGAATTTTGTTTTCTATTAATAATTTGATATTTTTACAGCACATTCCATAGGGGAGAAAAAGTTCACAACAAAATCAGCGAAAAGAAGAATGAAAACTGAAGACTGGCAAGAAAGTTGTTAAAGAGCTGACCTGAGGGAGTGGGAAGAGAGAACAAGTTTCCAATCATGCCACAGTGCAGCCATAGCATCTTTCTAAACAAAGTTCAAAAGGTTGCTTTCTGGTTTTGCAGAATGTGGAACAGTATCAGGATCCTTTGCTGGTTTATGGTGCTCTGTGGCTTGTTTTACTGCACACTGGCTTAGGTTATTGCCTGATTTCCATAAAGGCCATTAAAGGCCTGGATGGATGGGACATCTATACATTAAAGATGGGATTTTCAACAGAATCCACAGAGAATTATGTCTGTCTCTCAATAGGATTCGGACTCCTACATCCCTCAATAAAAATACTTGTTAGAGCACTTAAAACCTGGAGAGAGACAGTACAAACCTGAGGCAAAAAATGGAACTGGGTAACGCCTGCCTCTTCTCTGCTCCTTCACAGTGTTGCCATCTTGGATTTTATCTCAAGATGGCAACCGTGTGAAAAGGTCAACTGAGAAACCAAGAGAATATTCGCTGTGCAAACTGATGTGGTCTCAAGAATACAGCGTACTGTGTTATATACAGAACCATTCCGGTTGGGGCAGAAATTCCATCCTAAATTTCTCAGCCTTTCGGCAAGCTACCTTCCATTCAAGGTCTTATTTTCAATCTGGAACATCAACTGCTGTCATTCATTAACTGGGATCTCACTCATTGACTCTCAATTTGTAACCAAGTTACAAACTATTGCTTTTCTTTTCTATTTTGAAGGGACTTTTATACCAGGGAAACTTTTAAACAAGGCTTTAAAATGTAACCCATCTCTCTCTCAGCTTGTATTTGCCCTGATTACTAATTATTGAAGTCATCTGTGTTTAGAGAGTTGGCTCCTTCCCTCCCTTGTTAAGTGAAGTCATAATGCTGTATGATAGTCAAGATATT
This sequence comes from Pelochelys cantorii, assembly GCA_032595735.1. Taxonomy (NCBI): domain Eukaryota; kingdom Metazoa; phylum Chordata; order Testudines; family Trionychidae; genus Pelochelys; species Pelochelys cantorii. The sequence goes on along the minus strand of CM064358.1, from coordinate 2,404,037 downwards.
GCCACAGCACTAGACTGACGTCACAAACCCAGGAGCATAACAACGTTATTGAAAAGGACTACTGATCTGGGGTCTGGGATTTGGTTTAGTCACTTCTCAACCAAGGCCATAAATTACTGCTAGACCTAAGGATCAACACTAGTTTGTAAGGCTGGTATTTTGTGATGCAGAAGTTTGGAATATATGCTGTTTTATTTCCTAAAGGGCACGCTCTTTACTTCTAGTCCTGGCAGGTTACAAGATACTAGATGAGACTAAATCATTCCAAATACCATCTCACTTTGTCTACCTTCACTCCAATTCTCACCTGACATATTAGTGGCTATTTCAAGGACTACTAAAACTAGAAATCTTTGCCTTAAATCAACTGGAAGTAACCACAAATATTAACAAACATTTAGACATGTGCTGAACTTACTACCATAAGCAATTCCATTGATTTCCATGAGCCTGCTCATGGAAGTGATGTTAAACGCATGTCTATACGTTCGCATGACTGGAGTCAGGGTCTTGAATGCTGGATTATGGTCATGGCAGAACTGAAAATGCACGACTATAATCAGAAGAAAACTTTAAAAGACTGTCACTTCCTTTACCAACATTTAAAAATGCCAAACCCTGAACATTCAATTTGTGAAATCTCTCAACAATTCCACAAAACTTGGCAGTTTAAGATCCTACTGCTTCTGATTTTAGAATAATTCCTATTTCCATGAAGAAGTGGCACTACATTAGCCCAAATAAAAGGAAAATTGGTATAAGATTCTCCCCTACCAAATATCTAGTTTCTCGACTGCATTTGGCCATTCTAGCTACTACTGACAGTGGACACAGTCTACTACTGACTGATGGTATCAGCAGTTTCTAAGACTCAAAAAGTCTTTCAGATTTTGCTTGGAAAGGGATCTATTATGAAAGCATAAAGATTTGTACTTAAATTTTGTGAAACTGAGAGGTTTAACAATATGAATATGTTGTAACAAAAAATATGGCTTTAACAAATAAGGAGAAATCCATACCGTCAGGTCCCACATCTCGTGAACTGTCAGGGCTAGAAACATCTTAGCCAGATATGTAAACGTTTTCCCGCTCTGGCCCTGGCCCTGGCCCATTGACCAAAGAGACATTTCAATCCCTATGACTTCATGGCAAAAGTAAACTGCCAGAGGTAGGATATGAGGGGGAAAGGTCCCATTATAAAACACATCTAAAATAAAAACCAAAAGGAGTAACACAAGTAGAACTGCAGTTTTGGACACTCCCCCTCCCGCCTCCAATTTCACTCAGTTGTGAAAGTCCCTTTATGATGCACCAACATTTGCAATTAAAAAAAATCCTCCACTAGTCTTTGACAATGGATTACGCATGTTCATGCTGTTTTATAACTGACACCTTCTAACAAATGTATACAAATTTCTAATTTTTTTGCAGCAGAAGAGTAAACAAGAGGGAAATGAGCAACACAACTCCACATAAAAATACTTGTGTGTGCTTTTAAGAAACTAATGTTGTCTTTTCCATGTAAGAAAAATGTAAACTGGATGGAATACTCCAGGACATTATGTGTGTTTTTGTTCAATATGAAGGACAAAAGGAATGACTAAGATTCTTTTTGGGGGTGGGGGGGTGGGGGGGAGGGAAGTGGATACATGAGCTAATTTATTTCATGTTGTGAGAAACAAACTCATATGAATTTTTCATTATAATATGCTGGACAAACAAAGGGCTCATGGAAACACAGACGAGAAACTAGGACACCGTCAAACAGATTCCTATAAAGGGTGTGCTTATACTGTACATCACTATTTGTCCTGCACAAACTTCTCTGGTAGCAACTGTAACATACGTTGTGGATAGGGGTTGGGGAAATGTGTGATGACATTTGGGAAACAGTGATTTCTTTTGCCACAATTTTTTTTTTTTGCACACTTGTGAGTTGGTTACCAAATATTTTTAACATACTTTCTGCTTTATGAACAGACTTGTGCTGAGGGGCAATCTGCCTGCTTTCCACATAATGGAATGAGGATGGAGTTTGCAAACAAAGAAAGGGATCCACATCCTAGGTCTAGACGGAATCAAGGGATTTGAGCCAGATGACCTTTTGCTCAGGTACCCATGCCATTTAAACGTCACAGCAGACATATTCTGGGAGAAAACTGTGTGCTTTTGTGACTTTTTGTAGTTCACATCTGTGGGATGCATGAATCTAAAAGTCAACACAAATGGGCAGAATTCTGCTTGGTTTGTAAACATACTGTATTAACTCATTTCTTACATGTCTAAAACCATGGTCTCGGGACTTTTTTTTTTTTAGTGGTGGGGAAAAGAAAGGAAAACGTATAACTGAATTATTCAATAAAAGAGAATACTTACCACCCCAACCCCTGCATCACATGAAATACAGAACTCCTTAAAGAGGAAGGCACACTAATACATACAAACAGCTCTCTGAAATACACAACTGCCTTCTTAGGGGAAGGGAAAGGGAAAGGGGAGCAACACTCTCTCTCAAACATATATAATTAAGCTGTTTATTTTTGTGCACTGTACAATGCTCTCTGGCTCTACCTTTTCAAATGATAGCAAGTGCTCATCCTAACAAAGGGAACAGTTGCACTTATGTTTCTTTGGCAAGGGAAAGGTGTTTCACAAACATCTCTGGGGACAAGAGAAGAGAAGGTTTTTCTAAGGAACTATCCACCTTTCAGTACCTAGGTAGACTGGGGGATTCCCACTGTGGGAGGAAGTCTCTCTCTATAAAAATGGGTAGGGAGTGGGGAGACAAGGGCTATTACTGCCCAACACATCCCATGTTACTACACACCTCTCATTACATCACAGATATCTTCCTGCCCACACTTAAAACTCCTCAAAGCCCCCAAATAACCTGCAGGGGTCTATGAAGTCACTGAGAACAAAGGGGACATTAATGAGGCCAGAACGGCCCAGCTGGGCTATGGTGTCCAAGGCCTCATTAAGGAGTCCACAAAGCATTTTCTTAATCCCTCCAAAAGTTGGGAGACCACAAATGGCCCACACACACCCCTTCGGAGCCTTTCGTTGCCCCCGGTGCCACCAGCTTCACTCCTCACCAAGTCTCTGCAGCTACCTACCCTATCCTTAGGAACATAACCCCTTCCCCACTGCTCCCTTCCTTCTCCCAGAGCCCCTAAGTCTGCCCCCCTCAGCTACTCTCTGCCCTATCCCCACTTCTTGTTCGTTCCTTTCTTCCTCTGTGACTCCCCACCCCAAATCCTTGATGTTCCTCCCACAGGATCCTGCTCCCAGACTGATCTCAGGCCCTGCTCCTCAAGTTCCCTCTTCCCCTGTGACCTATGATAACCCCATATACAAACCTTTTCCAGGATCCTGCCCCTGACTGAGCTTAGAACCTGTCCTGCAGGTTACCCTCTCTCTCTAATGTTCCCCTCCGCCAGGAGGTCCTACCCCCATGCAGGTCCTATTCCCCAGAGCCCTGCCCCAGGCATTCCACCCCATGGGATCCTGCCCCCAAACTACTCTAGGCTCCCCCTCCCCAGCCCTGCCCCAGATCCATCCCAGAACCCTGCCCCCAGCCCCATCTCAAGCCCGGCCAGGCCCTGTCCTATATCTCCCCATCCCATATCCCCCCTGCCCTTATCCCATATAGGCCCCCGCCCCATAAACCCCTTGCCCCTGTGTCCCATATAGGCTCCTATCCCATATCTCCCCTGCCCCTACCCCATAGGCCCCTGCCCCATAACTCCCCTGCCCCTACCCCATAGGACCCCTGTCCCATAGGCCTCTGCCCCATAACCCTCCTGCCCCTACCCCATAGGCCCCTGTCCCATAACCCCCCTGCCCCTGCGTTCCCTATAGGCTCCTATCCCATATCTCCCCTGCCCCTACCCCATAGGCCCCTGTCCCATAACCCCCTTGCCCCTACGTTCCCTATAGGCTCCTATCCCATGCCCCCCCCCGCCCCTACCCCTACGCCCCTGTCCCATAAACCGCCTGCCCCATAACCCCCCCGTCCCTGCCCCATAGGGCCCTGTCCCGTAGCCCCCCCAGTCCCATAGGTCCCTGCCCCACAACCCCCCCGTCCCTGCCCCACAGGGGCCTGTCCCGTAGCCCCCCGTCCGGATCCTGCCCCACAGGCCCCAGCGCTGCCTCAGGCCCGTCCCGTCTGGCTGCCCGGGGGCCCCCTGGCTCCGTGCCCCCCGCCCCCCCCCAAACCTGGTCCGCGGGCCGGACGGACACACGGACAGCCAGGCGCTCGGGAGAGGCGGTTACTGGACCTTTCGTCCGGGCCGTGGCGGAGGAGCTGCGGCGGCGGGCGGGGCGGGCCGCGGCTGCCGCTGTCGTGGCGGTGGCAGGACGGAGAAGGGGGGGCGGAGTGCGGGCTGGGGGGGGAGGCGGCGGGGGGGGCACTCGGGCTCTCCACGGCCATGGGGGGCACACGGGGCACAGTCACTGTACGGGGGGGGCGCACGGCGCGGCCCCGCGCTCCGCGGCCAGGCACACAAAATGGCGCCCGCCGGGCACGCAGCCGCGCCGAGCCAGCGCCCCGCGCGGGCGGCGGAAACGGCCGGAGACGGCCGAAGGGGAGCCGAGCGGCGGCGGAGAGGGCCGAAGGGAGGCGGAGGGAGCCGAGCCCCAGCGGGCGCGCCCGGAGAGGGCCGAAGGGGAGCCGAGCTGGGGACGGAGGTGGCCGAAGCGAGGCGGAGGGAACCGAGCCCCAGCGGCCAAGCACGGAAATGGCCGACGTGGAGCCGAGCAGAGGCGGACATTGCCGAAGGGGGGGGCGGGGCTCCGAAGATTAAGCTAAGCGGAGCGCCGCCCAGCAGCTGCAAGGCGGAACCGGCTCCAGCTGGTGGATGGCGGGTGGCGTCTGCAGCCCCAGCCTCTGTGTCTGAGTCACTGCCCCCTGCAGAGCTCCCCGCTCTGCCCCCCCATCTCTGGGTCACACCCCCTGCAGAACTCTGCCCCCCATCTCTGAGTCACTGCCCCCTGCAGAGCTCCCCGCTCTGCCCCCCCATCTCTGGGTCACACCCCCTGCAGAACTCTGCCCCCCATCTCTGAGTCACTGCCCCCTGCAGAGCTCCCCGCTCTGCCCCCCCATCTCTGGGTCACACCCCCTGCAGAACTCTGCCCCCCATCTCTGAGTCACTGCCCCCTGCAGAGCTCCCCGCTCTGCCCCCCCATCTCTGGGTCACACCCCCTGCAGAACTCTGCCCCCCATCTCTGAGTCACTGCCCCCTGCAGAGCTCCCCGCTCTGCCCCCCCATCTCTGGGTCACTGCCCACTGCAGAACTCTGCCCCCCATCTCTGAGTCACTGCCCCTGCAGAGCTCCCCTCTCTGCCCCCCCATCTCTGGGTCACTGCCCACTGCAGAGCTCCCTTCTTTGCCCTTCATCTCTGGGTCACTGCCCCCCACAGCCCATCCTGATTCCCCTTCCCAATGAGCATACTGAGCAGTCACGTGGCATCTTAGAGACTAGTAACTTTCTTAGGTCATGAGCTTTCAGGGATAAAACCCACTTCATCCAATGAGTTGGAGTGGACATTACAGAACCCAGGGTCTATATAACAGCAAAAGAAGTGACCTGTCAATTGTAGGCTAATTAAGTCCGGGTGCATGTGTCTCATTCATAGCATGGGATGTGGCCATGCAAATACCGAAGGCCTTTGCAGTGTGTTAAGCTTCCGTTGTTCAGCAGAGGGGAACAATATGTAAAGCCCTGTCACATGCATCTTTGGAGGGCCACAGGGCTGTTTCCATCCCACAGCCCCTGAGATACCTGACTATCCCTGCTACTGATCCCCATATGCAGCGTGCGCAGCGTGGCACAGGCTGGGTCAGGTGGGGATGTGAAGTGGTTTCCATTCCCGGGGAAACCCCCTGGCTTGGGGAAAAGGATGCCCCTAGGCCCTGCCCCTGCCATGTGCATGGGACTCACAGGAGGAGCAAGGCGCGTGCTCAGTCGCTGGGGTAACTTCCACAGAGCGGGGCGGGGCGGGGCTGGGCGCTCAGTGCCGGGGGGCGGGGCCGGGCTCAGTGCCGGGGGGCGGGGCTGTGCTGGGCGCTCAGTGCCGGGGGGCGGGGCCGCGCTCAGTGCTGGGGGCGGGGCTGTGCTGGGCGCTCAGTGCCGGGGGGCGGGGCCGCGCTCAGTGCTGGAGGCGGGGCTGTGCTGGGCGCTCAGCGCCGGGGGGCGGGGCCGCGCTCAGTGCTGGGGGCGGGGCTGTGCTGGGCGCTCAGCGCCGGGGGGCGGGGCCGCGCTCAGTGCTGGGGGCGGGGCTGTGCTGGGCGCTCAGCGCCGGGGGGCGGGGCCGCGCTCAGTGCTGGGGGCGGGGCTGTGCTGGGCGCTCAGCGCCGGGGGGCGGGGCCGGCGGCTGGCGCATGCGCAGCAGGGAGCGCAGGCTGCGCGCGGCGGGCCGGTGCCGGTCACGTGGCGGCGCGCGGCGCGATGGTGGAGCAGGCGGGCGGCGGCGCGGGCGGCATCAGCGAGGAGGAGGCGGCGCAGTATGACCGGCAGATCCGCCTGTGGGGGCTGGAGGCGCAGCGCCGGTGCGGGCCGGGCGGGGACACGGCCTGGGGGCGGGGCACAGAGATGGGGAGGGGCAGGGGGGGATGGGGAGGGGCACTGGAGGGGGGCACAGAGATGGGGAGGGGCAGGGGGACAGGGATGGGGGGGGCACTGGAGGGGGGCACAGGGATGGGGAGGGGCAGGGGGACAGGGATGAGGAGGAGCAGGGGGGGATGGGGAGGGGCACTGGAGGGGGGCACAGAGATGGGGAGGGGCAGGGGGACAGGGATGGGGTGGGGCACTGGAGGGGGGCACAGGGATGGGGAGGGGCAGGGGGACAGGGATGGGGGCGGGGCAGGGGGGGATGGGGAGGGGCACTGGAGGGGGGCACAGAGATGGGGAGGGGCAGGGGGACAGGGATGAGGAGGGGCAGGGGGGGATGGGGAGGGGCACTGGAGGAGGGCACAGAGATGGGGAGGGGCAGGGGGACAGGGATGGGGTGGGGCACTGGAGGGGGGCACAGGGATGGGGAGGGGCAGGGGGGATGGGGAGGGGCAGGGGGACAGGGATGAGGAGGGGCAGGGGGGGATGGGGAGGGGCACTGGAGGGGGGCACAGAGATGGGGAGGGGCAGGGGGACAGGGATGGGGTGGGGCACTGGAGGGGGGCACAGGGATGGGGAGGGGCAGGGGGGATGGGGAGGGGCAGGGGGACAGGGATGAGGAGGGGCAGGGGGGGATGGGGAGGGGCAGGGGGACAGGGATGAGGAGGGGCAGGGGGGGATGGGGAGGGGCACTGGAGGGGGGCACAGAGATGGGGAGGGGCAGGGGGACAGGGATGGGGTGGGGCACTGGAGGGGGGCACAGGGATGGGGAGGGGCAGGGGGACAGGGATGGGGGCGGGGCAGGGGGGGATGGGGAGGGGCACTGGAGGGGGGCACAGAGATGGGGAGGGGCAGGGGGACAGGGATGGGGAGGGGCAGGGGGGGATGGGGAGGGGCACTGGAGGGGGGCACAGAGATGGGGAGGGGCAGGGGGACAGGGATGGGGTGGGGCACTGGAGGAGGGCACAGAGATGGGGAGGGGCAGGGGGACAGGGATGGGGAGGGGCACTGGAGGAGGGCACAGAGATGGGGAGGGGCAGGGGGACAGGGATGGGGTGGGGCACTGGAGGGGGGCACAGGGATGCGCAGGGCAGCTGGAGCAGGTGGGGGGAGGTGGGCTGGGGACAAGTGTTCCGGGAAGGGAGGCCGAGGAGTTGAGGTGAGTGGGGACAGGCTGGATGGGGATGGGGGGAGTTGGGGAGACGGAGGTGATGGCCCCGTTCAAGCTGCTGCCTTATAGCGCCCCCTCCCCCAGTTTATCTGCACGGTCTGAGCTAGTGAGGCCCAAGAGCCACGGAGCCCTCTGGATCCAGTGTTGGGGGCTCTTCTGCTGTGCTAAGGCATCACCCCAGAAATTCTTGCCACCCCCCCCAGTTTTGTACCCCCCCGCAGCTGCCTCAGGTTAAGTGCTTCCCCCTTAATTGTCCTCGAACCACCCAGCTCTGCAGTGCAGTTGGGCCCTAACCATGTGGCTGCATTCAGCCACCCCACCCAGCAGCAATGCCCTCACTTCATTTCCCGCCTTCCCAGCCCTCCCACCTGCAGAGCGTGTGCTGGCTAATGCAGTAGAACCTCACAACTACCGCCTGACCGGTCACCCACACACCTCCGGTGGCACTGGAAGCCAGCAATTGGGCAGCAACAGAGACCAAAAAGAAAAGCCAAGACCCTGCACTCCTGTGTCAAACGTAAACTCCCACAAGAAAGGGGAAAGCGGCATTTTTCTTTTGCATAATAATGGTTTTAACGCTGTAGGTCAAGGGTCAGTTGTAGACTTTGGAAAGACGCACTGTGACGTTCTGTTCAGCGTTACCAACTCCCTCCCTTCCCGAGGCATTTGCAACAGGTTCTACTGTAGCTAATGCTGCTTGTCGCGCTTAACTCACGGTGTCTCCCGCCACTGGTGTGGCAGTGGGACCCACTTCACACAGCTGGTGTAGAGGGTGGCAGGTCTGGGGGGCACCCCTGGCAGAAGGGGGCGGAGTTGGCTCTGCCTTTCCTTGCGTCGTTGGCTCTGAGGGAAGTTGGTTGGGAGGGTGTATTTCTCGCCTGGCCGTTGTGTGGCTGCAGTCTCCACCCTCAGCCGCTGCAGTCCATCCGTGAAGGCTGCTCATGTGTCTCTTTGCAGGCTGCGAGCGTCCCGGGTGCTGCTGGTTGGCATGAAGGGGCTAGGAGCAGAAGTAGCGAAGAACCTCATCTTGGCGGGGGTCAAAGGCTTGACCATGCTAGACCATCAGCAGGTGGGAGCTCCAGGCTTGTCTCCACTCTCGTGCCTGGCAGGATTTCGGTGCGCACGCGCCCTTGCAGATGTGTCGTGGAGGCACAGCTGCGAAGGAGCGAGCGGAGGGAGGGAGCTCCGTTCTCAGGGGACTCATTAGGGCTGGCTCGCTGCAGGCTGGGGCAAGAAGTACCTCTCCAGGCGCTTCTCTGGTCCCCATTGCGGAGCCTCTTAGACACGCCTCCCAAACACAAACGGATTCTGCTCCCACCCACACCTGGATCTCTGTTCGAGGAGTCACCGAGCGGACATAGGAAGTGTCTCCCCAGAGCACATCGGGAGTGTGTGGCAGGCCTGGGAGTGAACCAAGGTCTCCTCTGCCCAGCCCCCGAGTCCGTGACACACCCCCCCCCCCCGAAACCCGCCCGTGGACAGCCTGTTGCTTGCTCAGCTGGGTCACTAGGGAGGTGAATGGTTAACAGAGAAGCCCCATCCTTAACGGGAACGACTCAGCGGTTACAATTAACCAGTGGGGGCTAGTGCAGCCTGTTTAATCGGTTAATTAATTCCCCGTTACGTTTAACCAGTTAATGGCTTGAAATGGGATTTTATGTCCCTTTGGGGCACCGCGTGACACTTGCATTGCCTCGTGTCTTACCGCGCGGGGCCTGGCCTTTGCCCAGAAGGCTCTTCCCCCAACCCCTTCTGTCTCGCCGGCTTCCCAAGTCCTTATTGCATGGGCGGAGGGGCCTGGCCCATGGAACAGGGTAGCGGTGGAAGGGCCACTAGCCATGGGGCTTCTGCTTGAGCTGGGATGGAAGGCGGGTCACGCTACGTGGGAGGTGGGGCGGGTGCCCACCAGTCCGGGCCTGTAGCACCTTGAGGAGCTGCCGTTCTTTCTGGGCCTGGAGCTCAGCACCAGCTGCTCTCGCGGAGGAGACAGGCTCCCCCGGGGGCGGGGGCCACCAGCTGCTGTCGACGGCAGCCTGGCCCAAAGAGACAAGGACGCCCTGCCTGGCGGGTGGAGAGCACGAACACGCACCGTGGCTGAGGGCGTGCCCACCCACAGCGATGCAATCTGCCCCACGGCGTGTGTGTAACGAGGCCCCTGCCAGTGTGGGTCTCCTGGTCAGAACTGCTGCCCGAGTTGTGATGCCGAGTGCAGGTGCTAGCATCCGGCACAAGGTGGAGCTCTTGGCTGTGGAACTGCCTGCTGGCTAAGGCTGGAGCCGGCAGGAAGGCCAGTGGAGGGAAAGCAGCCAAAGCTGCTTGCATCAGGGAAGTGCCTGCTGCCTGTGCCCCGTGGGGCCGTCTGGAGGGGTCCGTGCTGCTCTGAGCACAGCTGGGGCTCCGGGGAGGGAAAAGTGACCTCTAGGACATGTCACCCCGGCTCTGGCTGCTTAAGGATCGTACCATTCGGCCCCCAGACCAGCCCTTTCCTTCCTGGCCCGTAACTTTCCTCTTCTCCCTGCTGGCTTTGGATGAGTGTTTTAGTTCCTATGTGATAAAACCGGTGCCCTGCCTGCTGGGATGCTGGCCCCTTTGCAGGCCTGTGTCCCTGCCTCTCGGGGCTTTAGGCAGCCCCAGCAGGTCAGAGAGGGATTGATTTGATTTCCTCCGCCCCCAGGTGTCGCAGGAGGACACGAGAGCTCAGTTTCTCGTTCCTGTGGGCTCTCTGGGCCGCAACAGAGCGGAAGCCTCTTTGGAGCGGGCTCAGAACCTCAACCCCATGGTGGACGTGAAAGCTGACCCAGAGAACATCGAAGACAAAGCCGAGGAGTTCTTCACTCAGTTCGATGCTGTATGTGGCTGTGGGGTGGGGGCTGGGCGCGTGAGCTCTTGGGCAGGGAATTCAAGCGGCTTGAAAAATGGGCGTAAGGAGACCGGTGTGAATCTCGCCGCAGGTGCTTTTAACGCCCTCTAAAACCGGCTACGTCCGCGTCGCTCGCACCGGTGCATTTCCAGAGGGAGGCTCCACCCCCAAGCCAGGTTTAAACCCATCGAAGCACAGCCCTGCAGGGAGTCCCACCTGTGTAGCTAAACTGGTTTAAAAGAGTGGCTTTAGTACCCTGACGCACCTGTGTGCATGGAGCATGGCTGCAGGGCTGGCAAGTCAGAGGCAAATTTCCAGCTAAAATCTCTTCCGGCGACATTGCAAACCTGTTACTGTCACGCAAGTAAGCGTTGTCCATTTCCCTGATTTTTTAGTGTTTCCTTCCAGCCCCCCCTCCCCCCCAACCAATGTAATCAATTCCTGCGTGATTTACCATTGGGGCGCCAGCTAACAGAGAGTGTCCCTTTGAACGCTAGGTCCCCTGGCTACTGCAGAGCCACTCGGTTGGTCTGCGAGCACTTTGCAGAAGGATTGGCGCTGCACCTCTGCTTTGGCCAGCTGGGTATCTGTTTGTAAGCAGCGCCTGCATCTGGCCTGCCTCTGGTCGGCAAAGCTGAAAGATGGGGAGGAGGGAATAAGGCCTGATTTATCCAGGAGACGGGAGCAGCTATTCCTGCCCACGCAGGGTGCGCTGTGGTCTGGAACGTGGCTCCGTTGCCCTGTGCGGACAGGCCCCCAGCAGCAAGATGAAAAGCTCTGTGGAAGCTGGGCCCCCAAACTGCCCGGAGTCACAGTGGTTGGAATTGGCAGCTCCGGGTGACGCTGCCAGGAGGGACAAGCGATACAAGCTGCTCTTTGGCTGGTCCCTCCCCGCGTGCTGCCATAGTCCGAGAGGTCCCCGCCCTCCTGGCGGCTTGGTCCATGGGGCCGAGGATGACTCTGGCCCTCCTGCTCCCTCCCAGGTCTGCCTGACATGTTGCTCCCGCTGCGTCATGGTGAAGGTCGATCAGATCTGCCACCAAAATGGCATCAAGTTCTTCGCCGGGGACGTCTTCGGCTACTACGGCTACATGTTCGCCGACCTGGGGGCACACGAGTTTGTGGAGTGAGTCTGGCATTGGGGGAGGGGAGCCGGCCTGCCCCCACACTTGGGCGCCGCGCTTCTGCCAGCTGTCGTACTAGCAGGAGGGGCCAGGCAGCTGCCAGAGGTGCCATTGTTAACGTGCCAGGCAGCACCTGGTGTGGACGGAAGGGAGCAGCCCAGGAAACTACAGGCTGGGGTGTGATGTCGGCAACTCGCCTGTGGGACCACCCCCACCCCTCATGCTGGCCGCATGTGGATTGCAGGGAAGCCAGACCAGGCTGGGGGCTGTGTGTTGGGGGCCATGTGCAAATGGGTACAGTTGCGGGTGGGTTTCCCCGGTGGCAGCCTTTCTCCCCCTCCGCTCACTGCCAGGCACGCAAGCCCCCTGCGGACGGGTTCAGCGGGGGTTCAGGCTTCCCGTGTGTGAGACGCGGAGGTGCTGGCCTTCCTCGTGATGCGGGCGTGAGTCTGGCCTCCCCCTGCCGGGGCAAATCTCCTTCCCTCTCTCTGCAGAGAGAAAACCAAGGTCACCAAAAGCAGCCAGGGGGTGGAAGATGGGCCCGACACCAAGAAAGCGAAGCTGGATTCCACAGAGACCACCATGGTGAAGAAGGTGCGTGGCGGGGTCCCTGTTGCCCACCACTGAGCACCCACATTACAGGGGACCCTCCGGCCTGTGTCTAGGTGGACCCCCCAGCAGAGGCGCGGGGTAGGGCCCCGCTGCCCGTGTGCACGGTGAGCCAGGCGAGTGTTCGCCACGCTCCACACCGCCCAGCGTAGCCCCCCGCTTCGCTTCCCTCTGCCGCTCGTCGGCCACGGGGCCTAGGTCTGTGGCCCGAGCCCCACGTCCGAACACAAGGCCCTCGCCTTGCTCTGCAGCGTGGGGCTGTGGTATCCTGGCAGGCCAGCGCCTCGGCCCTCCCGCTGGTTGTCGGCAGGTGCATCGCGTCCCGGGTCTCCCCCGGCGTGCGGGACTCTGGTCCTTTCTTTCCAGCCGGAGCCTAGATCCTCGGGGGTGCTGAGAGCCCTACAAGTGGCCAGTGCCCACGGGAGGCAGCCCCTGTGGGCCAGAGCTGGGGGGTGGCCCAGCACCGACGACCGGGGGAGGTGCCGATTGCCAGCAGCTTGAAGCCAGAAAGTGGCTTGGGGCGGACGCGGTCAGAGCGTGATAGGTTGTTCCCCATCTGCCTGGGAGCAGCGGCACCGCCCTCCTGCGCCCGGCTGTAACCAGGCTGCTGGCAGCTGCGTGCGAAGCCCCGGTGGAGGCGGCGAGGGGGGCAGGGTCCCGGGAGGGCAGGGCCTTTCCCGTGTGCATGCTGGGGCCTGGGCCGTGGTAGGGTCTCGCAGCGTGAGGCTTTGCAGGCAGGAAGTGGAGTACGTGAGCTGCTTCCTGGCCTCGTGTGCCCGTCTGGGCTCGGCCGGGGCGCCTTGCGTGCAGCTTGGCCCCGCACTGGGCGCGCTCAGTACTCCCCAGCTGCCAGCCATCTGTCCTCCTCCCCCATGCAGGGGCTGGGATGCCGATCCCCGCCAGCGCCGGGATTCCTAGCGGGAGTTTGCAGCATGCCAATGCCTGGGACAGGGCCCCGGGAGGCCAGGCTGAGCCCGGTGCCGGCTGCGCCTTGCTGGGGGCGTTGCCACGGGGTCCAGACGGGGCGTCTGTCCTCGGCGCTCCTCGCACCCTGGCTGGGCGCGAGCCCGCTGTGGGGTCACCTGGCAGGGCCTGGGAGAGCAGCCGGGGCGGGGGTACCTGTGCAGGGGGGAATTGCGGGTTGGGCCTGGCGCTGTCGGGGATTCGCCAGCCAGGCTGGGCGTCCCTTTCTGGGAGCTGCCTGGCTCAGCCGGGGGCTGGGGGCGGGACACAGGGACACTGGATGGGCCCTTCGAGTGGGTGAAAGGGGTGGTACCGCTCCGCAGTGACACCGACACCCCTTGGGCTCTGGGAGAGGCTGAGCCCCCCAGTCCTCTCCGTGTCTCTCTCCTCGCTTGTCCTCTGCGTCCCGGGAGTTCGGCCCCCCCAGCCCTCTGCCAAGCATGGGGAGAGTGTCAGCTGCCCGCCTCCCCCAGGCCCTGAGCTTGGCACACCAGCAACAGAGAGAGGCCATCCTGCAAGTGGCTTCAGTCCCGCCGTGGTAGTGCCGAGTGGCAGACCTGGTGCTCAGCGCTGCATTTGGTCCCAGCCCCCTCTGGCGCCCCTCCCGTGCGGGCCTGGGCCTGCACTCTAGCCACTGAGCTGCAGCATGGAGTCGGGGGATCCTGCTGGTCAGGCCGGGGAGCCCCCCACAGCCAGCAGCAGCAGCAGCAGGCCCTCGCAGAGAACAGGCCTCGTGCCCCGGCCCTGCTGCCCTTCGCCAGGGTTCGGTTTGCGGGCTCGTCTCCGTGAGCACCGAGTGCCGCAGCCCAGCCCAGCGTGGCGTCCTGCCGCAGGGCGCCCCTGTGCTGCTCGCGCCCACCCAGGGCCGGCGGCAGGGAGAAACGCTGTACAGTCTGGGGAACAGGGCAGACTACCCCAGCCCTGCTCTCGCTGGCTCTGCCGGTGCCGCGCGTGGCTCTCGCCCCCCTCTCGCTGGCTCTGCCGGTGCCGCGCGTGGCTCTCGCCCCCCTCTCGCTGGCTCTGCCGGTGCCACGCGTGGCTCTCGCCCCCCTCTCGCTGGCTCTGCCGGTGCCACACGTGGCCCCCGCCCCCCTCTCGCCGGCTCAGCTGGTGCCGCGCGTGCCCCCTGCCCCCCTCACTGGCTCTCCCGTTGCAGCGGGTGGTGTTTTGCCAGCTGAAGGAGGCCCTGGCGGTGGACTGGAGCAGTGAGAAGGGAAAGGCAGCTCTGAAGCGCACCGCCCCGGACTACTTCTTGCACCAGGGTAAGGGGCGCCCGGTGGCCTCGGGATCGCAGCCTGCCGAGGGGGGTGGGGGCAGGGGCAGGCCATTTCCCCTCCGTGCCTCTGCTTCCCTGCCTTGCAGTGAGGAAGCCATAATTCAGCTCGTCTGGCGAGCGGGGCGGGGGCAGGGGCAGGCTCTGAGGCTTTCTCTCACATGAAAACAGCCGGACGGGGTCGGGCCAAAGGCCCATCCGGCCCAGTGTCCTGTCGGCCGACCGTGACCAACGCCAGGTGCCCCGGAGGGAGGGAACAGAACAGAGAAACATCCCGCGATCCCTCCCCTGTCGCCCTTTCCCAGCCCCTGACACACAGAGGCCAGAACACCATCTCTGCCCAGCCTGGCTAATCACCATTGATGGACCGGTCCTCCAGGAATCTGTCTAGCTCTTTTTAACCCTGTTCAAGTCCTGGTCTGGCGAGGAGTTCCACAGGTTGACTATGTGCTGAGTGAAGAAAAACTTCCTTGGGTTTGTGTCAAACCTGCTGCCTGTTCATTTCATTGGGGGACCCCTGGTTTGTGTGTTCTGAGGAGGAGTAAATCGTTTGACTTTCTCCACACCAGCCATGAGTTTAAGACCTCTCTCAACCCCCCCTCCCCCCCCCGGGTTGGCTCTTTTCTAAGCTGAACAGTCCCGTGTTTATTGGCAATCCTCAGACGGTTCCAAAGCGCCCCCTCCCCCCCTTCCTTTGCTGCCCTTTTCTGAACTTTTCCCAGCGCCAGCGTGTCTGTTTTGAGGTCGGCGATCACGTCAGCCCGCAGCGTTCAGCCTCGGCGCTGGCCGGGCTGGTGTGAGGCCCTGCGCAGCCTGGCGCTCCGAATGCCGCGCTCCTCCTGCGGAGGCAGCGGTTCCCACAGACAGACAGGCTGGCTTGGGCCTCTGCCCCCGGCTGGGCCCGGGATCTGCCCTGGGGGTGCGTCTGCCCAGCGCGCGAGCCCGAGGCGGTGCCGGGCCCCGCTCAGCCGAGCGAGCAGGCGGCGCTTCCTGTGGCAGGAGCTGGCTTTGATTTGTTGGCTTTGAGGTTGCCACACATTTCCCATAAGTGCAGGGAGCTAAAAATACCCCGGCGGGCGTGGAGCCGGCCGCGCGCCCCGGAGCGGAAGCGCCCTGCCAGCGGGGAGGGGCTGACCGGGCCCCGCCAGGTGCTTTGCCCGCTGCTCTCAGGCGCCAGCGCCCGCCTGGGCTGCTATCTCAGACCAGCCCTGGCCCAGCGCTCCCGCGTGACTCGCTCGCCCGGCGTCTGCCTGCGAGCCGGGGCTGGGAGCGCCTGCCCGCGCCGGGCAGAGCCACCGCCTCCCGCGCCAGGAGCGCAGAGGGTACAGCCGGGCCGTGGCTCGCTCCAGGCTTGGCACTCGCCTGCCTCCCCAGCTGCGCGGCTCGCCCATCCCCGCCTCGCTGCTGGCTGGAGGGGGCGTTGGACTTCCAGGACTCTACACGCCGTCCTGTGTCCCCGGGGGGGTTGGCGGGGTGGGGGCCCTGTTCCCGGCTCTGCGGGCGCTGGCTCCCCGGGGGGGTTGGGGGCCCTGTTCCCGGCTCTGCGGGCGCTGGCTCCCCGGCGGGAGTTGGGGGCCCTGTTCCCGGCCCTGCGGGCGCTGGCTCCCCGGGGGGTTGGGGGCCCTGTTCCCGGCCCTGCGGGCGCTGGCTCCCCGGGGGGTTAGCTGGTTGGGGGCCCTGTTCCCGGCTCTGCGGGCGCTGGCTCCCCGGGGGGTTAGCTGGTTGGGGGCCCTGTTCCCGCTCTGCGAGCGCTGGCTCCCCGGGGGGGTTGGGGGCCCTGTTCCCGGCTCTGCGGGCGCTGGCTCCCCGGGGGGGTTGGCGGGGTGGGGGCCCTGTTCCCGGCTCTGCGGGCGCTGGCTCCCCGGGGGGGTTGGGGGCCCTGTTCCCGGCTCTGCGGGCGCTGGCTCCCCGGGGGGTTAGCTGGTTGGGGGCCCTGTTCCTGGCTCTGCGGGCGCTGGCTCCCCGGGGGGTTGGGGGCCCTGTTCCCGGCTCTGCGGGCGCTGGCTCCCCGGGGGGGTTGGGGGCCCTGTTCCCGGCTCTGCGGGCGCTGGCTCCCCGGGGGGGTTGGGGGCCCTGTTCCCGGCTCTGCGGGCGCTGGCTCCCCGGGGGGTTAGCTGGTTGGGGGCCCTGTTCCCGGCTCTGCGGGCGCTGGCTCCCCGGGGGGTTAGCTGGTTGGGGGCCCTGTTCCTGGCTCTGCGGGCGCTGGCTCCCCGGGGGGTTGGGGGCCCTGTTCCCGGCTCTGCGGGCGCTGGCTCCCCGGGGGGTTAGCTGGTAGGGGGCCCTGTTCCCGGCTCTGCGAGCGCTGGCTCCCCGGGGGGTTAGCTGGTTGGGGGCCCTGTTCTGGGCTCTGCGGGCGCTGGCTCCCCAGGGGGGTTGGCGGGGTGGGGGCCCTGTTCTGGGCTCTGCGGGCGCTGGCTCCCCGGGGGGTTAGCTGGTTGGGGGCCCTGTTCCCGGCCCTGCGGGCGCTGGCTCCCCGGGGGGTTGGGGGCCCTGTTCCCGGCTCTGCGGGCGCTGGCTCCCCGGGGGGGTTGGGGGCCCTGTTCCCGGCTCTGCGGGCGCTGGCTCCCCGGGGGGGTTGGCGGGGTGGGGGCCCTGTTCCCGGCTCTGCGGGCGCTGGCTCCCCGGGGGGGTTGGGGGCCCTGTTCCCGGCTCTGCGGGCGCTGGCTCCCCGGCGGGAGTTGGGGGCCCTGTTCCCGGCCCTGCGGGCGCTGGCTCCCCGGGGGGTTGGGGGCCCTGTTCCCGGCCCTGCGGGCGCTGGCTCCCCGGGGGGTTAGCTGGTTGGGGGCCCTGTTCCCGGCTCTGCGGGCGCTGGCTCCCCGGGGGGGTTGGGGGCCCTGTTCCCGGCTCTGCGGGCGCTGGCTCCCCGGGGGGTTGGGGGCCCTGTTCCCGGCCCTGCGGGCGCTGGCTCCCCGGGGGGGTTAGCGGGTGAGGCCCTGGTGCTCTGGGGGTTTCCGTCTCCGCTGACCTGGAGCCGGCTGGAAGCTCTGCCTCCCCAGAGGGTTTAATTTGCTGCTCCTCTGTGCGTGACCGTCAGTCGCGGCAGACGCACTGGCCTCTTGGCTGCTTTCCCGGCAGCCCTCAGGCTCTTGTTGGATGTGGCAGGGGAGGTAGCGGCCCGGTGCCTGCCCGCCCCTCGCTAGCGCCCAGGCAGCCTGCGCGGCCAGCCGGCAGCCTGCCCACATCAACACGAGGCTCAGCGGCTGCGCTGGGAGCCACTCCAGGCAGGCACATAACCGTCCCAGGGAGCTGGGCATAGGCCCCGGACCGGTGCTCCGGCCCAGTGTCTCTGGCCCAGGCACGGGATGGCTGAGCTCTGGCTTCACCCGCCTCCCTCCCCCCCAAGGCCAGTCAGGAAACTCGTTAACAGCCAGGGTAATGACGTGCCCGTGGAATCAGGGTTGTGACCTCCCTTCCCCTCCCCCCAGTGCTGCTGACGTTCCGGACAGAGAAGGGGCGAGACCCGTTGCCCGAGAGCTGTGCCGAGGACTCGGAGCGGCTGCTGCAAATCCGAAGAGAGGTGCTGGCCTCCCTGGGCGTTGGCGCCGACCTGCTGCCCGAGGACTTCGTCAGGTGCGCGGGGCCTGGGGCCGTGCCCGGAGAATCCCTCGCCGGGGGCCATCATCCACGCTGCCGTGGTTAACGGGGGCAAAGCATGTCCCAAAACGTGGGCCTGGCTGCGTTACCCTCCCTCTGTCCCTGTGGCTCCAGGCTGCTGCGGGGGAGACTGGCATGTGGCATCCAGCCGTTACGCCGCTGGACCGCCCCCCATCCCCGTTCCCCCACAGCCCACGTTGGTGGAGGGGCTTCCGGGTGGGGCTGCAGCCCTGAGCACATGGGAGAACCCAGGGCAGTGAGGGCGGGTGGAGCTGTGGGGTGGGGGAGCCTGGGCAGAGGCAGCAGACCCCCCTCCCACCCAGGAAGTGGGGCGTGGTGTCTCCAGGAAGAGGGGTGCTCCCTGCCCCCTGCCATCCCTTCACGTGTGGGCTGCAAGGAGCCTCCCTGCGCCCGCAGATTAATTTCAGCGTAAACCCCCCGCCCACGTGCATGTTGCCACACGCTGCCCTGGGGGCCGGGGGCTGCTGCACGCCAGCAGGAATGCAGGGAATGGGCCCGGGCACAGGGCAGAGATTTCTGGCCCTATTTTTAGCAGGGTCGCATGCAGCATCCGAGGGGCCGGGCCCAGACATGTGGCTGCTCGGAGTGCACCCCCGAGGCCTCGCTGCATTGGGTTGATCCTCGCGTACCGCTGGGAACCGGTACCCAGGCGGCCCCCAGGCCTTGCGGGGGTTCCCTGCCCCCCCCCCCACTCCCCCGAGGGGCTCCCCCTGCCAGGGCCGGGCTGGCTTGGTGAGGGTCGCCCACCCCATGGCCCTCGGTGGGGCTGTCGGTCGCTTCTCGTGGGCCGGGGCCCGGCTGCGCTGACCCGGTGCGTCTCTTCCTTCTAGCTACTGCTTCTCCGAAATGGCTCCCGTCTGCGCCGTGCTCGGAGGGGTCTTGGGACAGGAGGTCGTCAAGGTAACGAGCATGGGGCTAGCCCCGGAGGGGGTAGAACGTCCCCCTCCCTCCCCCAGGAAGCCAGCGGCAGACCCAGGGCATCCTGGCTCCCTGCTGGGGCGCCTCTCCGCCCTCGGCTGCGCTGCTCCGTGCCCTGGGGTCTCGGCACAGCTGCCTGGCCCAGCTGCTGGACAGCAGCCTATGGCACTCCTCCAGCCGGGAGCCCTGCGCATTCCCGGGGCTGGGCGTGTCAGGAATCCCAGCCTGGCTTGGCAGGGAAGCGCCAGGCCCTCGGCCCGGCACGGCCGGTTAGGGGGTCCGCCTGCCCCCCACCAGCGGCTGGCCCCAGTGCACCCCTCTGGGAGGAGCATGGGGTGACTCCCCAGACCTGTCCCTGACTCGCGATGTCCTGGGGGTGGCTACCTCAGGTCCTGCAGCCAGGAGGGAACTGTGCCCCACTCCAGACTGCCCCGGGCCCGGCTGGACTGAGGGCAGAATGTGGCCCCGACTCCTGCCCCCTGCTGCGCTCGCCCCACGCTCTGCCCCCGCGGGCTCAGCTCTCGAGCGCCCCACAGCCCTGGTGTAGGTACGGCTTGCTGCTGCTGTGGTGCCCCGGGGAACGGCCCCACCTGGAAACCGCCCCCCCCGGCACCTGCTGGCAGACGGAGTGAGTGGGGGTGGGCTCCCAGGGCTGGGATTTCCCCTGCGGCCAGGCTGTAACTGCGCCCCTCCCTTCCAGGCCCTGTCCCAGCGGGATCCACCCCACAACAATTTCTTCTTCTTCGACGGCATGAAAGGGAGCGGGGTCGTGGAGCGCCTGGGTGCCCGCTGAGCCGGCCGGAGCCTGCAGCGTCTCCTTCCAGCCGGCGCAGGCACGGGGCTGCGGGCCACGCTCGCCCCAGAGCCAGCCCCCCGCCCGCGTTCCCCTGGGTTCCCCAATAAACTCCTCCCAGCCTGGCTTGTGTGCTTGCTCTCCGGTGCTGCTGGGCCAGGCTGCCCCCCACGCTCTGCCCCCAGGACGAGGCCTTCCCCCTCCCCCCCAGCAGGCCTTGGCTAGGGGAGCAGCCCACAGCGCCCAGCAGGAGCCGTGGGCAGCAGCTGGAATGGAAATAGCTGGGCCGCCGCAGCCCGTAGCTGTGGGGGCAGCCAGTGCACTCAGGGCAGGGGGGGCACTGCTGGCCTGAGCCGCTCGCCCCCAGGCTCCGGAAGAAGGGGAGGTCTGCGGCTCAGCTCGTGGGCAGGGCTGGCGTACGGCGGGGGGTGAAGCCCGAGGCCCCGGCAGCCGTGTCCTTCCCAGCATGGGCAGCTGCAGCTTCCTGTTCTAAACTTAGCTGGGCCCTGGCTCCCAAATAGCCCCTGTGAGCGGCCGGCCCGGCCCCCCGCGCTGGGAGTGACGGACGCAGCTGCCGCTTTGCTTAAATCCAGTTTTATTGAAAAGGAAACGTAGAAAAAAAAAAAGCAACTGGCCATGTACAGCGAGTGTGTCCCCGTATGTACAGTGTCCCCTATGTACAGCGTCTCCCCTATGTACAGCCCAGCCCCCTGTATGTACAGCATTTACAGTGTGCCCCATGCCAGCCCGACGCCCCCCCAAGCTCGGAGCTGGCCGTGCCTCCCCCCCATGCCCCGTGGGGTCCCGGGCAGTGTTCCCCCTCACTTCTGTGCAGAATGAACTTTGTTAGGTGCACCCCCCAGAGCTGCCATGGGGCACACAATGTCCATCCTGGTGCACATCACACAATACATTCCACACAGGGACGCCACGGGGCAGACGAGGGTCAGGGCACGGGGAGGAGCTGGGGGGGCAGGCTGCCCTGAGGACAGGGGCCAGGTGAGATGTGCCTCTCTGTGGCCCTGGCATGGCCAGGCTAGGCTGGCAGGGGCAGGTTTGGGTCTTGGGGGGAGGCCTCTCCCTTCACCTGAGCGACTGCAGCAGCAGAGAGGGAATGTGGATTTCCCCCCCCCCCGATGCCAGGCAGTGGCCCCGCTGTGGCAGCCCCCTGCAGGGTTCCCCTCCTCCGCGGCTGGGGTCGCTGTGCAGCTGCCCGCTGAGGGGAGTCGGGGAGGGGCAGTCAGCCTCCCCATAATTAACGCCTGGCCTCTGTGGTGCTCTTGAGACCGAAGGGGGGGGGGCATGAGTCCCTGAGGGGGGGCTGCTCCCCATCATCAGGCCAAGGCCTCGGCCCTGCAGGCCCACCCCCCCAGTCAGTGCTCAAATAAATAAATAAATAAAGTGGCCGTGGCCGGGGGCAGCAGCCGGAGCCCCCAGTGCCCGGGTGGGCAGGGCTGCTGGAAGTGGGTACGTTTTGCCCGGAGGAGGAGGCTCTGCGATCAGTGTGGGGGGGGGCTGGTCCCCCCCAGCACGCCCTGGCCCGGCTAGTTGGGCGGCAGCTCCGGCATCCCGTCCACAGGCATGTTGTAGAAGGCGCCCAGCAGCTGGGCGATGAAGTGGTAGAAGCGGGCCCAGCGGGCCCTCTGGCGCTGCCGCTCTCGCCACTGGGGACAGAGAGGCCAGTTAGCGCCCTGCCCCCGCACTGCTCTATCCACTAGGCTCCGGCTGCCTGCTCTGCAAATCCCCCAGGCAGCCTCCCGGCTCTGCCCCAAGGGAGGGCAGCATGTCCTGGGGGGGGGGGGGGATATGCTGCGAGGCGAGGCGGCACCGAGCCGGCAGGCAGCACGCGGGAGCCGGCCGGCCAGCTCTCCCACGCTCCCACGCAGCCTTATATACCCAGCACTATTTATAGCCCGTGACTCAGCGGCTGCCTTGCCCAACCGCCCCGGGGCGCGGCCTGGCCCAGCCTCCCCTTCTGCGCCGGGGGGGGGGGGGGGGGGTGCCCCGGGCCGGTTTGCAGTGCCTGTGGGCCAGGCAGAGGGAGCTGGGGGAGGGGGGTTTCTCCCTCTGGCTCTGCCTCATGCGTCTAACCTTTAGAACTGGGGGAGCGGCTGGAAGCTAGGACTGGGCTTCTCCCCAGCTCTGGGAGGGGAGTGGGGGCTACTGGTTAGAGCTGGGGAACTGGGGCTCCTGGATTCTACTGCCCCATCTCCTTCCCTGGGAGAGCCACTAACCCCCCCCCCCCCCCCAAGGCTCGGGCAGGGCTCAGCTCTAAACAGCAGGTTCAGGGCAGGTGGCGTAAGGCCAAGACCCCTGCAAAGGGCACCCCCCCCCGGCACCTCCCGCCCCCACCCTCACACCCGTCTCTGCCAGGACTCACCTGCCTCTCGTGAGCCTGCTGGAAGGCATCGCCCATGCGCCGCAGCCGCGCTCCCAGCACCCGCTCTGAGTCCAGAGGCTCCCCGGGGAGGCGGCCGTTGGGCCCCGGGGCCAGCTCCCTGTTGGGGCCCTCGTCCTGCGTGGGCTGCAGATCTGGGGGCGAGCAGAGCCGAGCGGTCAGGGCCCGTACCCCAGCGACCTCCCCCCCGCCGCCCCCCCAGGAAGGGACGAGGCCTGCATGCCCCCCGTCCCAGCAGGACCTTCCCTAGCTGATGGGGGGGGCTCTGACCCTCGTCCCGCAAGGACAGTGGGGCCTGGCACGGAGCCAGCTGGTCCATGGTTAGAGGCCTCTCTGCTGGCGCTGGGCCAGGCCCGGATACGGCTCCCACCACAGGCCCCAGCCCTGGTCAACAGGAAAGCCCAGAACAATTCCCATGCAGGGGGGCCGGGGGCAGCCCTGTCTCCCAGCTGATCGGTGGGACACCTGATTGTGCTCCTGGCCCCAGGGCCCTGGCACCTGCAGCCTCATGCCCCCTGCCGGGGGAGGAGTACAGCCCTGCCCTGTGCACTCCCCCCCCGGCCTGGCACCCGAGGCAGCCCTGCAGAGATGCCATCTCTGCCCAGCCGGGACATGCCTGAGCTTGTCAGCCCCATGGAGCTGCCTGGGTCACCCTCCCTGCCCCGGCAGTCGCGCTCTGCCATCCGCCTGCCCAGCTCCTGGCTTCCCGCCTGCTCACGAGCAGCCCCTGGTGAGCCGAGCAGCACGCTGGCAGCGGAGAGCCGTGAGTCAGCAGGGCGGTCTGGGGCCGCGCACTGTTTACTCAGACACGCGGTGTCTCCGCTCCAGGCAGGGCGGGAGCCGCTGGTTTTGCTGCCAGAGCCCCAGCCAGCCAGTGACCTGGCTCCCGCTAGGCTGGGGGAGGCTGAGCTGCCCGGGGGAGTCTGGCAGGGGCTAGCAGGACCACGGCTAATGGTCCGTGGCAGCTGGGGGCACAGGCGGAACTGCCCCACAGGAAACCCGGGGACCGTGCAGCGCAAGGGAGCAGAGCTAGTCCCGTGGCCTGCAGCGGGCAACAGTGGACCTGGCGCTCGTGCAATTGCACTGGGGTGCCGAGAACGTGGCCCGGCCCGTTCTCCCCTGGCTGCAGTAGTCCAGGGGCTAGCAGCTCGGGGCGTGGCACTGGCCCGCCTGGGACCTTGGAGGGCGACAGGCAGCCGTGGCACGGCTCACTGCGCCAGGGACAGACACCCCTCCCGGACCCGCTGCCTACAGCCCCGGCTGGATGAGGGCAGAAGGAGAATGGGACCTGTTAGGCCCTGTATCCACAGGGAGCAGCTGTCCCCCAGAGGAGGGGGAAGGGGAACCCCAGGGCAGATGCCGACCTCTAGGCAGGGGTCCCCTAGCAGCAGGGCCTCCTGTCCCTTTCCCCAGCGTTTTCCTGCCGCTGGCAGGGGAGACTCACCGTGTGCCACGCTGCCCCTGGTCCTGCCCGCTCCGGGGGCCTCCCAGCGCCTGGTGCCAGCGCCACGGGTCCTGGGGGGCTCGGGTCCCCGGATGCAGCGGTAGAGCGAGCAGGGCGGGGGGCCGGCGGGGCAGAGGCTGCAGCTCAGCCGGGGTGCGAGGGCGAGGCTGCCCTGGCAGATGGCGGGCGGCACGGCCACCGCCCCCCCCAGCAGGAAGGCTGGGTCCCCGGGCACGGCGGCTGTGGGCTCAGCGCGGCTCCTCTCCTGCAGTGGTCTGGCCATGGTCGGTGGGCTCTGCAAGGCGAAGCCGGGCGCTCAGCCGGGAACGCGGCCGCCTCCCTCCGGGCGCAGGCACCCGCGAGCCCCGCCAGGTGTCGCCGCAGAGCCGGCGCGGGGGGGCAATGTTTGTAAACAAACCCGGGCAGGGCGGGCCGCACCGGCGGGACCGTCCCCGCGCCCGGCCCCGATCCCGGCTCGCCGCTCCCCGTGCGCTGCACAGCCCCTCCCCGCACGAACCCCCAGCTCCCGGCGCCTCAAGTCCTGCCCCCGCACCCCGGGCACTGCCCCCTGCCCTGCCCCCTGCCCTCGGACACTGCCCCCTGCCCTGCCCCCGCACCCCGGGCACTGCCCCTGCCCTGCCCCCGCACCGCACTGCCCCCTGCCCTGCCCCCGCACCCCGGGCACTGCCCCCTCCCCTCGGGCACTGCCCCCTGCCCTGCCCCCGCACCCCGGGCACTGCCCCCTGCCCTCGGACACTGCCTCCTGCCCTGCCCCCGCACCCCGGGCACTGCCCCCTGCCCTGCCCCCGCACCCCGGGCACTGCCCCCTCCCCTCGGACACTGCCCCCTGCCCTGCCCCCGCACCCCGGGCACTGCCCCCTGCCCTGCCCCCTGCCCTCGGACACTGCCCCCTGCCCTGCCCCCGCACCCCGGGCACTGCCCCCTGCCCTCGGACACTGCCTCCTGCCCTGCCCCCGCACCCCGGGCACTGCCCCCTCCCCTCGGACACTGCCCCCTGCCCTGCCCCCGCACCCCGGGCACTGCCCCCTCCCCTCGGACACTGCCCCCTGCCCTGCCCCCGCACCCCGGGCACTGCCCCCTGCCCTGCCCTCGGACACTGCCCCCTGCCCTGCCCCCGCACCCCGGGCACTGACCCCTCCCCTCGGACACTGTCCACTGCCCTGCCCTTGGCACGGCCCCTCCGGGCACTTCCCCCTGCCCTGCCCCGGGCACTTGCCCCCCGCCCCGCCCCGCCCCGCCCCGCCCCACTCACGGCAGCTGCATGAACCCTCCCGGGCGGCTCGGGCTCGCTGGGTCCCGCGGAGGCTCGGACTGGGCGGCGGGCGCGGCGAGCTCAGCAGCAGTAGCACAAGCAAAGCCGAGCGCGTCTCGCGGACTCCAGCCGCTCCCGGGGCCCGGGGCTCGCGCCGCCCCCCGGGCCGTGACGTCAGCCCCGGCCCGCCCCCACTCCTGCCCGCGCGGACAAGTTCGGGCTTGTGCAAGCGCCTGTGGCGAGCGGGGATCCCCCGGGGGGAGGGGTGCATGGGAGATGGGGGGGCGGGGTGTGGGAGGTGGGGGGGGCTGGGAAATGGGGGGGCGGAGTATGGGAGGGGTCCATGCGTGGAGATGGGGTGCATGGGAAATGGGGGGCGGTGTATGGGAGGTGGGGGGTCCATGCGTGGAGGTGGGGTGCATGGGAAATGGGGGGCGGGGTATGGGAGGTGGGGGGTCCATGCGTGGAGGTGGGGTGCATGGGAAATGGGGGGTGGGGTATGGGAGGTGGGGGGTCCATACGTGGAGATGGGGTGCATGGGAAATGGGGGGCGGGGTATGGGAGGTGGGGGGTCCATGCGTGGAGGTGGGGTGCATGGGAAATGGGGGGTGGGGTATGGGAGGTGGGGGGTCCATACGTGGAGATGGGTGCATAGGAAATGGACGGGGTATGGGAGGTGGGGGGGGTCCATGTGTGGAGATGGGGTGTATGGGAAATGGAGGGCGGGGTATGGGATGTGGGGGGGTCCATGCCTGGAGATGGGGTGCATGGGAAATGGGGGGCAGGGTATGGGAGGTGGAGGGGTCTATGTGTAAAAATGGGGGGTGGGTGGGAGATGAAAGTACCAGGAGGTGGAGGGGGCATTTGCATATTGGTGGGGGTGCAGCAGGGACCCAAGCCCAGGGGCGCCGACCTGGGGAGAAGGCAGGAGGGGCAGGCTGCATGCTCTAGGGTGCGTCTGTGCCAGGGGAATGGGACGCCATGGGTGAGGACTGGACAGCGATAGGACACCGCGTGGGCCAGGAACCTGCTGGGAAAAGGGGAGCCGGGGGCCGGGACTCAGGGTGGGGGGAAGTGAGCGGAGCAGGCAGTGTGCTCTGGAGTCCTGGGGCTAAGGGGTCACATCCCATGGGTCCCCTTCCAAGGGAGAGGAAGGAATGGGGTGGGCGGAGGGGCTGCACTGACCCGCTCTTGCCCACCTGTCAGGACTGCCTGTTGGCCCTAGGCCTTATCCTGCTCCCCCGCGCATGGTGGCTGCCGATGCCTCGGTCAGCAGTGCACTGAGAGGGTGTCGAAAGCCCCCCCTCATGCAGCTGTAACATGCACACAAGGCCCCCTCCCCATTTCCCTGGTGCCATGGGACCCGACCCCCCCCCACTGGGTAGAGCAGAATTTGCATCTGTGCGATGGGAAAGGTGGGTAAATGGCACCTGGGCAGGGCCCAGGCCTGGCGGGTGGGGCAGGGGGGGCAACTACATGGATTCCATCACGCTGTCACAGGTTACATGCAACGCCGAGGGGAACGCAGTTACAGGCCATTCTGAGACACCCCGCCCCCCCCATCCCTGTAATTCATACAACAACAACCTTAACTCTGACCCCAAGCATCTCCCACGGGCAAGTAACACCTCACGCAGCCCCACACACTGTGTCTCTGTCACGGTCCTGCAGCACCTCCTGTTCACCCCATGCCTTTATCAGCTGTGCTGAGCAGGGCCAAAAGGACAGAATGCCTGTTGCGTCAGACGCTGCCCAGATCAGGGCCCGCTGGGCCAGGCGCCACCCAGACCCCAACTTACAAATACACATGAATCTTGCGTGATTTCAGCGCCATGTACAGGCGTTTGGGGCATGGCCCTTACAGGTGAAAGGGAAGATGGGCTGATACAGGCCCTAAGCCGTCCCCGCCCCAGTGCCCCCGCGGTCTCTGACACGCGCTCTCGCCGGTGACAAGCAGGCTCCATGGGCTCCAGGGCCCAGGGTGTGCAGGAAGCAGCGGTTCCCAAAGCCGCCCAGGGTGTGACTCAGAGGGGACTTTCATCAGCTTGGTGTTTCCGTCCTGTGCTGCTGGCTGCACAGCAAAGCCTCTCGGCTCAGGATGTGGCGGCCGGCCCGCGGCACCAGGCATCGCTGGGGGGCCACAACGGGGAGGCAGCATGGACCCCCAGCGATGGAGCTCGCCTAGACGTGGGCTTTGGTCTTGGCTCTGCCAGGGCCTCCGAGTGACCACACATGTCCCTGCCTCTGGCCCTCGCCTCCCATCCCTGCCATGTGGAGACTGTGCCTGGCTTTGCATTGCACAGGGAGCCGTACGTCGCACCAGGGGTTGTGCGTTGCACTGGGGCTACATATCCTGACTTCACACTACGGCTGTGACCCTGCTGGGCTCCAGCAGGTGAGTTGCACCTTGCAGGGGGGGGCGGATCTGAACCCCCACCCTCTGCCCAGGTATTCAGCCCCAGGGTTGTGACAGGTTTGTAGGCATCCTCATGTGGGGCTTGGGGCAGGCCCAGAGCCTCCCGCAGCTTCTCCCCCCATAATCCGTTTGCTCGCTTCGTGGGGGAGGGGCACGGCCCAGCCCACTGGCCCCTCTGCTGAGTGACGCCCCAAAGACAAGCAGCTCCCTCCCAGAATGCACCTGCCCAGCGCTGTGCTGGGGGCATGGGGTTCCAGACCTCTCCCCGCTCCTGCCTTCTGCACCTCAGAATGAGTGGGGTGGGGGCAGGCAGCTCCCCAGCTCGGGAGCCCATGGACAGTGAGGGGCAGTGTCAGGAGGGGGGCACATGGCCACCCCAGGCGGGAGCGGGCAAGGCCACAAGAGTGTCTTGAATGGGCAAGGGGATGCCAGGCTAAGCAGTCTCGTGCCTGTGGCCAGGCACCGTGGGGAAGCGGGGTCCGCACCCCTTGGAGTAGCAGACACTGTCTGGGGAGCAGAGCAGGCCCGCACGTGCACGAGGCACAGACAGGTGTAGATGTGAACACACACATACACTAACGGGCACATAGCTGTGTAGGTGAAAACACACGCGTGCATTGGCATGGACGGGTGTACATGTGAACACACACTAGCGCTCTAGCTCATGCACAGAGCCAGGCTCAGGCTCTTGGCTCTCCCCAGGCAAGGCACACAAAGCCCAGCCGAGCCCTGGACTCCCAGCACCCCCCCCTTGCAGCACCTGACCTGTTGCACACGTGGTGCACACATGACACACAGCCCCCGCCTGACCCTGGAACAGAGGGGGATTGTGTCCTCCACCCAGCTGGGCTCCTCAAGCTGCCCCCCCCCCGCCCCATGGCCTGGCACTACGCTGCCTGCAGGAGCCACCTTCATCTCCTGGGGTCCTGAGATCCTGGGCTGGCCCAGCTCATAGGCCCCTGCACTGCAGCCCCCCAGCTCTGCCTGTGCCCCTCACTCCTGACCTGCAGCCCCTGCCAGCCTAGCCCTGGGCTCCCCCCAGCTCTGCCGGTGCCCCTCACTCCCCCCCGCCCCCCCCTGCTGTGCCAGTGCCCCTCACTCCTGACCCACAGCCCCTGCCCCCCTGCACAGCATCCCCCCGGCTCTGCCTGTGCCCCTCACTCCTGACCTGCAGCCCCTGCCAGCCTAGCCCTGGGCTCCCCCCAGCTCTGCCGGTGCCCCTCACTCCTGACCCACAGCCCCTGCCCCCCTGCACAGCATCCCCCCGGCTCTGCCTGTGCCCCTCACTCCTGACCTGCAGCCCCTGCCAGCCTAGCCCCTCACTCCTGACCCACAGCCCCTGCCCCCCTGCACAGCATCCCCCCGGCTCTGCCGGTGCCCCTCTGAGTTTGTCCAGGGCTGCAGCTTGGGCATTGTCAGGGCTGGGGATTTCCCACCATGGGACTATAGGAGGGAAATTCCCACTCTGGTGGGTGAGGGGCGGCCTCGCAGCTGCTGGGCGTGGAGTCGAGTCCCCTCCCCCCCACCATGTGCCTACAACAGGGTGAGAGTTGGGGAACGCTCCACAAGGTGCCCCCTGTCCTGCGGGACCCCTCTCAACCGGGGAGCTGATCTCTGGGACCCCAGGTCTGCCGCTGCAGCCAAGGGGTGCTCCTGAAAGGGGCCCTCTGGCCCCTGGGAACAGAGACCCAGCAAACTCGTGGCACGTGTGCGCTTCCCTCGCTGCATTGCACACTGGTATTGCATGCTCGTATTGCACACTCGTGGGGGGGGGGGCGCCAGCCTCCCTCCCCCCCCCTCGGGGCAGCAGGCTGGGTGGCATCAGCTGTGGGGAGCGTTCTCGCGCTGCCCCGGGGGCAGTGCAGGGCCCTGCAGTAGGACACGGGGGACAGGGACACCCCGGATCAGCGGGGGGGGGGGGTCCCCCCGTCCTGTCACCTCGCTTGGCCCTTTCCGTGCAGGCCCTGGCGAGCTGGTGGGGAGGGAGCCCCACGCGCGGCTCGGCCGGTGTCCCCCCCCCACCGCTCTCCTCCTGGCTAGACAGCCCCCCCCAGCAGTGCCAGCTCCAGATGCGGGGGGGGGAGCGCTTCGCTCGCCTCATGCGACCTGAGGGGCGGGGCCAGGCCCGGCGGGGCGGGGCCAGGCCGGGCGGCCGAGCCAACCGGAGGCGGGTTGCGAGGCCCGGGCAGGCAGGGAGCTCGGCGCGCGCCGGGCCCGGCCAATGGGAACCGCGCGCGCCGGCCGGGCCCCCGGGAGCCGCGTGAGTCACTCGTCCCAGCGCGGCGCTGACGTCAGGCTCCCGGGGCCGCGCATGCGCCGGGCGCCCCTCCCCCCCCCGTTAGTGAGTCATGCGGCTGCCAAGGGCGGCTCACCCGGAGACAACCCGGCCTGATGCAACACACACGTGTGTGTGTGTGTGTGTGTGTGTGTGTGTGTGCGCGCGCGTGCGTGCATGTCTGTGTGTGCATTTTTGTGTGTGCGCCTATGTGTGTCTGTTCCTCTGTGCGTGTCCCTCTGCGTCTGTGCGTGTCTGCGCGTCTTTGTGCATGTCTGCATGTTTGTGTGTGTCTGTGCATGCGTATGTCTGTGTGTGTGCGTGTTTGTGTGTCCGTTATTTTGTGTGTCTGCGTGTGTCCGTGCGTGTGCATGTGTGTCTGTGTGTGCAGGCATGTCTGTGTGTTTGTCTCTGTGTGTGTGTGTGTGTGTGTGTGTGTGTGTTACCCAAAGATAGCAGGGGCCTGACGCAACATGTGTATGTGTCTTGTGTGTGTGTGTGTGTGTTACCTGGAGACAGCCTGGCCAGTCAGCACTGTCTGGCGCATGAAGCAGTGCGCGTGTGTCTGTGTGGCTACATCTGCACTGCAGGCTTCTTGTGCAAGAGTGCATCCACACTGCCATGGACGCTCTTGCGCAAGAAAGCTCTGCTTGCCGTTCACAGAACGGCCATCCGAGCACCTGTGCTTTTTCTAGTAGGGGTTTTTTGTGCAAGAAGTCCCTGTTGTCCGTCCACACGCGCCTTTTTGCGCAAGAGCTCTTGCACACAAAGGCTTAAAAGAGGACTAACTCTTGCGCAAAAAGCCCTGTCTTCTGGCGATCTACTCTACTTTTTCTTGCGCAAAAACGCGCTTGTAGTGTGGACGCTCCACGAGTTTTTGTGCAAAAATGGCCATTTTTGCCCCAAAACTCTACAGTGTAGATGTAGCCTGGGTGTGTTACCCAGAGACAGTCCTGGCCAGTCAGCAGCTGTGTGGCTCATGATGCAACGTGTGTGTGTGTGTTTCTGTGTGTGTTTGTCTCTGTGTGTGTTACCCAGTGACAGCCCTGGCCAGTCAGCGACTGCTTGGCTCACATGATGCAACGCACACAAGGGGCGTGTGTGTGTGTGTTACCCAGCGACAGCACTGGCCATCCAGCAACTGCCCGGCTCACATGAAGCAATGCACACACGGAGTGTGTGTGTGTGTGTCTCTGTATTTGTGTGCGTGTGTGTGTATGTGTTACCCAGCGACAGCACTGGCCATTCAGAACTGCGCTGCTCATGTGATGCCAGGCACACACGGGGAGTGTGCGTGTCTGTGTGTTTGTCTCTGTGCGCGCGTTACCCAGCGACAGCACCGACCATTCAGAACTGCCTGGCTCACATGATGCAGTGCACATGTGGGCTGTCTGTGTGTCCGCGTGTGTGTTACCCAGCGACAGCACTGGCCATTCAGAACTGGCTCATGATGCAACGCACAGCCCCCCCTTCCCCCCGCTTCATTCAGACACTCACTGGGCACAGGCCAGGCTTAGCTGGGGGGGAAAGGGGGCTGGGCCAAGTCCCACTCAGGTGATGGGATCAGGGAGCTTTCCCCTAAAAAGCAATGGGGGGAGGCAAGGGAGGGGGGCTAATGCCCCTGCAAAAGGCTCTTGTAAAACACACCAGGGCTGCAAATGGCCCCAGCAGGTGTCAGGGAGCCAGCCCCTCCCCTGCCACCCAGCCCCACAGCGTAAGGCCCACTCTGCCCTTCCCAGAGAGGGAGAATCTGAGCTCGGTGTGTGCTGGCCCCCGAGCCGGGCACAAGGGGCAGCACCTGGCACTGGAGTCAGCAACACGCCAGGTGCCAAGCAGGGGGGCCGCAAGAGTCGAGGGGCTCTCTGAAAAAAATTCCCCACTCCAGCTGGGGGTCTTCAAGCAAGATCAGGGCCCCGCCGGGCCAGGCGCCACCCAGACCCTAGGTGAGATCTGGGCCCAGCCCTGGCCCCGGCCCCTACCTGAAAGAATTTTCAGTCTAAATGTAAGTGTGGGAGGGGAAACTGAGGCACAGAGCAGTAACCAGGTCTCCCAGCTGCGCTGCCCTTAGCCTGAGCGCTGCGCTCTTGGCTCACATCCTGGAGCTGAAACCGTCCTGTTGGCCGGGTCCTGATGTCACGGTCAGGGCATTCCCCTCCCCCCGCCCGCCCCGTCTGCCGTCACCTCAGCCGGACAGAAAGCCCCGAAAATGAGCTCACAGGAGCTCACGGGAAATCCCCTGGAGCAAACAGGCCCGGGGCACAGTCCAGCCTTGCAGATCTCAACAGGCACAGCCCTCCCCCCAAGGCTCGGCTCCCCCATGGACACCTGGCCCCCCACTCCACCCACTAGCTACCAGGCCCCGCCCACAGCTGGGACAGAACCCAGGCGTCCTGGTCCCCCACCCCCCAACCACCACACCCGCCGTGCACAGTTCTGCCCCCACCTGACCCCCCCCAACCCCGCCATGTCCTCCCCCCGTGCCCTGAACCCCGCTCTGCCCCCTCCCCTGAACTGCCCCATCTGACCCTGCTCTGCCCCCCTCCTTCCTGAACCCCACCATGCCCCCTCCCCTCCTCTGCGCCCACCTAACCCCCTGCCTGCACCCCACTCTGCCCCCTCAACCCTGCTCTGCCCCTCCCCCAAACCCCGCTCTGCCCCCTCCCTCCTCTGCCCCCACTGACCCCGCTCTGCCCCCTCCCCTCCTCTGCGTCCACCTAACCCCCTGCCTGCACCCTGCTCTGCCCCTCCCCCGAACCCCGCTCTGCCCCCTCCCTCCTCTGCCCCCACTGACCCCGCTCTGCCCCCTCCCCTCCTCTGCCCCCACTGACCCCGCTCTGCCCCCTCCCTCCTCTGCCCCCTCCCCCTGCCCCAAACCCCGCTCTGCCCCCCTCCCTCCTCTGCCCCCACTGACCCCGCTCTGCCCCCTCCCCTCTTCTGCGCCCACCTAACCCCCTGCCTGCACCCTGCTCTGCCCCCTCCCTCCTCTGCCCCCAACCCCGCTCTGCCCCCACTGACCCCGCTCTGCCCCCTCCCCTCCTCTGCGCCCACCTAACCCCCTGCCTGCACCCTGCTCTGCCCCCTCCCTCCTCTGCCCCGGACCCCGCTCTGCCCCCTCCCTCCTCTGCCCCAAACCCCGCTCTGCCCCCTCCCTCCTCTGCCCCCAACCCCGCTCTGCCCCCTCCCCTCCTCTGCGCCCACCTAACCCTCTGCCTGCACCCTGCTCTGCCCCCCTCCCTCCTCTGCCCCAAACCCCGCTCTGCCCCCTCCCTCCTCTGCCCCAAACCCCGCTCTGCCCCCCCCCTCCTCTGCCCCCAACCCCGCTCTGCCCCCTCCCTCCTCTGCCCCAAACCCCGCTCTGCCCCCTCCCCTCCTCTGCCCCCAACCCCGCTCTGCCCCCCTCCCTCCTCTGCCCCAAACCCCGCTCTGCCCCCTCCCCTCCTCTGCGCCCACCTAACCCCCTGCCTGCACCCTGCTCTGCCCCTCCCCCGAACCCCGCTCTGCCCCCTCCCTCCTCTGCCCCCACTGACCCCGCTCTGCCCCCTCCTCCTGCTCTGTGATTGACGCTACTGGTTGCACGTGGCTGCCTCCCCCAGCCCGGCGCTCTCATTGGTCCAAGCCGGACCCGGCGGAGCCAATCATCGGGCAGCCGCCAGCCTGTCACCAAAGGAACAAGCACCACGTGCTGTTGCCAGGCCAGGGCGCCTGCCAGCAGCCCTCCCGCTCCTCCCCCTCCCCAGTGCACCCCTCCCCACTGCACCCCTCCCCCACCTCTACCTTCCTGCACCCCTCCTGCTTCTCCCATCCCCCCACTGCACGCCTCCCCCTCTTCTACCTCCCTGCACCCCTCCCGCTCCTCCCCCTCCCCATTGCACCCCTCCCCCTCCCTTCTACCTCCCTGCACCCCTCCCGCTCCTCCCCCTCCCCACTGCACCCAACCCCCCTCTTCTACCTCCCTCGCACCCAACTCCCGCTCCTCCCCCTCCGCACTGCACCCCTCCCCCTCTTCCCCTACCTCCCTGCACCCAACTCCCACTCCTCCCCCTCCCCCACTGCACCCCATCCCCCTCTTCTACCTCCCTGCACCAACCCTCCCGCTCCTCCCCCTCCCCACTGCACCCCTCCCCCTCTTCTACCTCCCTGCACCCCTCCCGCTCCTCCCCCTCCTCAGTGCACCCCTCCCCACTGCACCCCTCCCCCACCTCTACCTTCCTGCACCCCTCCTGCTTCTCGCCATCCCCCCACTGCACGCCTCCCCCTCTGTCTACCTCCCTGCGACCCATTCGGCCGCTCCTCCCAAGACACTCCCCAGTTCACCCCTCCCCCTCCTCATCACTGCACCCCTCCCCCACCTCTGCCTCCCTGCACCCCTCCTGCTCTTCCTATCCCCCTCACTGCACCCCTCCCCCTCTTCTCCACCTCCCCTGCACCCCTCCCGCTCCTCCCCCTCCCCACTGCACCCCTCCCCCTCCCCACTGCACCCCTCCCCCTCTTCTACCTCCCTGCACCCCTCCCGCTCCTCCCCCTCCCCACTGCACCCCTCCCCCTCTTCTACCTCCCTGCACCCCTCCCGCTCCTCCTCCCTCCCCACTGCACCCCTCCCCCTCTTCTACCTCCCTGCACCCTTCCCCTCCTCCCCCTCCCCACTGCACCCCTTCCCCTCGTCTACCTCCCTGCACCCCTCCCGCTCCTCCCCCTCCCCAGTGCACCCCTCCCCCTCTTCTACCTCCCTGCACCCCTCCCGCTCCCTCCCCCTCCCCCCACTGCACCCCTCCCCCTCTTCTACCTTCCCTGCACCCCTCCCGCTCCTCCCCCTCCCCAGTGCACCCCTCCCCCTCTTCTACCTCCCTGCCCCTCACCCCTCCCCGCTCCTCCCCCCCTCCCCACTGCACCCCTCCCCCTCTTCTACCTCCCTGCACCCCTCCCGCTCCTCCCCCTCCCCAGTGCATCCCTCCCCCTCTTCTACCTCCCTGCACCCCTCCCGCTCCTCCTCCCTCCCCCACTGCACCCCTCCCCCTCTTCTACCTTCCCTGCACCCCTCCCGCTCCTCCTCCCTCCCCACTGCACCCCTCCCCCTCTTCTACCTCCCTGCACCCCTCCCGCTCCTCCTCCCTCCCCACTGCACTCCTCCCCCTCTTCTACCTCCCTGCACCCCTCCCGCTCCTCCCCCTCCCCACTGCACCCCTCCCCCTCGTCTACCTCCCTGCACCCCTCCCGCTCCTCCCCCTCCCCACTGCACCCCTCCCCCCTTCTACCTCCCTGCATCCTTCCCGCTCCTCCCCCTCCCCATTGCACCCCTTCCCCTCTTCTACCTCCCTGCACCCCTCCCGCTCCTCCCGCTCTTCAGTGCACCCCTCCCCACTGCACCCCTCCCCCACCTCTACCTTCCTGTACCCCTCCTGCTTCTCCCATCCCCCCACTGCACGCCTCCCCCTCTTCTACCTCCCTGCACCCTTCCCGCTCCTCCCCCTCCCCAGTTCACCCCCCACCTCTGCCTCCCTGCACCCCTCCTGCTCTTCCTATCCCCCCACTGCACCCCTCCCCCTCTTCTACCTCCCTGCACCCCTCCCGCTCCTCCCCCTCCCCAGTGCACTCCTCCCCCTCTTCTACCTCCCTGCATCCCTCCCACTCCTCCTCCCTCCCCACTGCACCCCTCCCCCTCTTCTACCTCCCTGCACCCCTCCCGCTCCTCCCCCTCCCCAGTGCACCCTTCATCACTGCACCCCTCCCCCACCTCTACCTCCCTGCACCCCTCCTGCTCCTCCCATCCCCCCACTGCACTCCTCCCCCTTCCCTTTGCACCCCTTCCCCTCCTCTTCCCACCCTCTACCTCCCTGCACCCCTCCCGTTCCCCATCCCCCTCTGCACCCCTCCCTTACTTCCCTGCACCTTTCTCCTGCTGCACCCCTCCCTTTTCCACCCCCACCTCTCTGCACCCCTCCCACTTCTCCCATCCGTCCACCCCCTGCACCTCTACCCCTTTCTTTTCCCTCTGCACCCGCACCTCCCTGCACCCCTTCCCCCTCTGTGCCCCACTGCACCTCTCACCTCCCTGCATCTCCTTCCCCCCTGCACCTCACTCCCTGCACCTCCCCAGGCAGCCTTAGTGTGGGGGGCTGCTTCCCCCCCCCCTTCCATCTCCCCCACTGCATCCTCCTTTCCCGACTGCACCCCCCCCCCATGCATTCCCATCCCCTGTACCATCACCTCCCTGTACCCTCCTGCAGCCCACTGCCCCCTCCCTCCCTCTTGAGCTGCCCAAGACATTAGCACCTGCTCTGTCTCGGCCTTAGCGCGGTCACACGCTGCCCCCTTGTCCATTCTCTCAGCCCCCCCCTTGGTCCCCACCTCCCCATCTGTCCTGGGCATTCTTAGCCCTGGAGCAGGAATTGCCCCAACTCCCCAGCCCCTCGGCTTGCCCTGGTGACTGCAGGAAGCCAGCCCAGACTGAACCCAGCCTGGCCTCCTGCATTCACCAGACCTCCTGCTCCATGTGACCTGGGGGACAAGCTGCCCCCTTCCCCATGCAATGGGGTGCAGAGCCTGACCCCCCTTGCTGCTCTCTGGTGCGAGGTGGCTACTCTGAGCTGTGGCCCATGCCAGGGCTGGGTGGGGGTGGAATCTGGGCTGGCATTGGAGCTGTTGGGCCAGCTGGCTGATACAGTGAGGGCCAGGTCGCTGCCGGAAGGGCTGGGGCTGGCAGGTCTGAGACCGGTTACCCAGCTCATCCCAGCCTCCCTCTGCGCCAGGCCCAGCTGGGGACAGCAGCTGCTTGTCCCGCACATCTGGCTGCCCTGCTGTCCAGAAACAAGGCCACCTGGCCGCAGGACAAGCCGGGTTCATGGGCTAATCCCCAGCTCTGCAGGGCGGGGCAGAGGGAGTCTTGTAATGCGCCACCAAAAAAAGTTCTGCTTATAAGAAGCGCCCGGGATCTTTGTAGGGGGGGAAAGGCAGGACGCTGTGTGTATCGAGAATGCATTGGCAACGCAGTTAGCATGTGCACAGACAGACACAGAGACACACAGTCCCATCAATTGCTGTTACATTCACCCGTTCGGGGTCCATGGCCAATCAGACTGCTCACAGAGGGCGGGAGGGGGGCTATCCTCATGGCAGGATGTTCCCACTCTTAAGGCAAAACAGTTTTTCTTTTATAACAGTTTTTGAACACTCAGGATTAGTACATTTTGCATTATTATGCTGTTGGGGGTGTTTCTGACAGAGGTTTTTTTGTTTTTTGTTATGCTAAGCTGGTTAACATAAAAACGGCCATACTGGGTCAGACCAAAGGTCCATCCAGCCCAGTACCCTGTCTGCCAACAGTGGTCAATGCCAGGTGTCCCAGAGAGAGTGAATCGAACAGGTAATGATCAAGCGATCTCTCTCCTGCCATCCATCTCCACCCTCTGACAAACAGAGGCCAGGGGCACCATTCCTTACCCATCCTGGCTAATAGCCATTAATGGACTTAACCTCCATGAATTTATCTAGTTCTCTTTTAAACCCTGTTATAGTCCTAGCCTTCACAACCTCCTCAGGCAAGGAGTTCCACAGATTGACAATGTGCTGTGTGAAAAAGAACGTCCTTTTATTTGTTTTAAATCTGCTGCCCATTAGTTTCATTTAGTGGCTCCTAGTTCTTATATTATGGGAACAAGTAAATAACTTTTCCTTATTCACTTTCTCCACACCACTCATGATTTTATAGACCTCTCTCATATCCCCCCTTAGTATCCTCTTTTCCAAGCTGAAAAGTCCCAGTCTCTTTAATCTCTCCTCATATGGGACCCGTTCCAAACCCCTAATCATTTGAATTGCCCTTCTCTGAACCTTTTCTAATGCCAGTATATCTTTTTTGAGATGAGGAGACCACATCTGTACGCAGTATTCCAGATGTGGGCGTACCATGGATTTATATGAGGGCAATAAGCTATTCTCCGTCTTATTCTCTATCTCTTTTTTAATGATTCCTAACATCCTGTTTGCTTTTTTGACCGTCGCTGCATACTGCGTGGACATCTTCAGAGAACTATCCACGATGACTCCAAGATCTCTCTTTCCTGATTAGTTGTAGCTAAATTAGCCCCCATCATATTATATGTATAGTTGGGGTTATTTTTTCCCATGTGCATTACTTTACATTTATCCACATTAAATTTCTTTTGCCATTTTGTTGCCCAATCACTTAGTTTTGAGAGATCTTTTTGAAGTTCTTCACAGTCTGCTTTGGTCTTAACTACCTTGAGCAGTTTAGTGTTGTCTGCAAACTTTGCCACCTCACTGTTTACCCCTTTCTCCAGATCATTTATGAATAAGTTGAACAGGATTGGTCCCAGGACTGACCCTTGGGGGACACCACTAGTTACCCCTCTCCATTCTGAAAATTTACCATTTATTCCTACCCTTTGTTTCCTGTCTTTTAACCAGTTCTCAGTCCATGAAAGGATCTTCCCTCTTATCCCAGGACAACTTAATTTACATAAGAGCCTTTGGTGAGGGACCTTGTCAAAGGCTTTCTGGAAATGTAAGTACACTATATTTACTGGATCCCCCTTGTCCATTTGTTTTTGACCCCTTCAGAGAACTCTAATAGATTAGTAAGACATGATTTCCCTTTACAGACACCATGTTGACTTTTGCCCAACAAATTATGTTCTTCTATGTGTCAGACAATTTTTATTCTTTACTATTGTTTCAACTACCCACACACAGCTATACACAGCTACTACAGTCGATACCTTGGGTCTACTATCACCATAAATCTCTCCATGGACGAAGAACTGAACATCAGAATTGGGAAGGTAGCCACAACGTTTGGCAGACTTATGAAACGAGCATGGAACAATCCCAAACTGACATTGAAAATAACGATACTGATATACCAAGGGTGCGTATTAAGTGTCATGATTTATGGATCTGAGACCTGGACTACCTACTCGTGCCAAGAGAAAAAATTGATCAATTTCCACCTTCGCTGCCTTTGCAGAATCATGAATATTAAGTGGCAAGACAAAGTTTCAAATGTAGATGTCCTATTAAGAGCTGGCATATCCAGTCTCATAGCGATCCTTAACAACAGAAGACTCCGGTGGCTTGGCCATGTGAGAATGTGTGATAAACGCCTTCCCAAAGAAATCCTCTTTGGTGAACTAACAAGTGGAGCAAGGGCAAGAGGAAGGCCAAAGTTAAGATTCAAGATATATGTAAAAACACTATGAAAAGGTTTAACATCAATCCAAGCTCTTGGGAATCTACGTCATCAGATCGCAACACCTGGCGACAATTATGACAACAGGGCACATCATTTTTCCGATTGGTCCTGTGCAAGACTTGCAAAAGAACTCCGCCTCAGAAAGAAAAATTCTCAGACTCATGAATACGGAAGCAGACTGGCATGTAGCTATTGTAATCGACTGTGCAAATCCAGTATTGGACGCATAAGCCATGAAAGAAGTTGCAGATCCAGGCACAACTCATACATTGTCACCGATGCTGCTTACCACCGTCTCTCGAGACGAATGGGCCATATAGATTGTTTCAACTAATTTGTCCGGTTTTGATTACAAATATTTTGTTTGGATTGATAAATGCTTGCTTTTTAAAAAGAGCCGTCGATTTGCCCGCTGCATACATTTTGATGGGGATATGCAGCAATTTTGGGCGGTTTTGTGTTTGTTTTTGGCTTTTATTTTTGTTAGAACCTTTGCTCTGGTGGCTTTCACACTTATTTTTTATGCATTTTTTACTTTTTTACACGTAACACGGTTGATTCCTTTGTTACAGAGAAGCAGCCGGCACATTTGAACAAGGACATTACATTGCAATTAACGCCCCCCCCCCATTATTATACCCTTTTACTTACTTCATGATGTTTGTTGTAAGCCTAAGACAGAATGGGGAGCATAGGGGCCTGTTTTTGCTTTAGACACTGCTGTCTCTGAGGTGAAGCGCCCCTGTGGTTTAACAGCTTCCCAGGGAGCCCTCCCCTGGTCCTGAGATGCGGCCACCTCTGGGGTGGGGCTGAAGGGGATGTGTGCACAGAGAGCCCTCCTGGGTGCTGAGATGCGGCCACCTCTGGGGTGGGGCTGAGGGGGCTGTGTGCATAGGGAACCTTCCCCTGCTTAGCTGGGGTGTAGCCAGCCCTCCCTTTGCGGGCCTGCTGCAGTGGGGGTGCCTAGCTTCAACCTCCCCCCCCCCATGGGGGATGCTGCTCTGGGGCCGGGCTCCTGCCCTTCCACCTTGGATGTGTTTTTCCCACTATGAATAATTGAATATCCTGCCCCCCCCCCCACCGGTCCAGCCCTCCCCTCCATCTGCGCTGCCCAGGCTGCCACAGCCAATCAGCAGCCACCAGCCCAGCAGGAAGAGTAGCTGCCATGGAAACAAGGCGGGATGCTTGGCAGAGGCAAGCTGGGGACACCTTGGTGGGGCTGGCAGGGCAGGCGGCTCGCTGCAGCCGGAGAGCCTGCCAGGCTGCCCCAGGCAGCTCCCCGCCCGCTGGGGTGTCACGGGACAAAAGGGTCCCCAAGAAACACTCCCTCTTGGGGGGGCTGGAGCCCCCCATGTAGGGAGTGGTGCAGGGGCTGCAGGGTGGAGGTGAGGGGCACCAGTGGAGCTGGGGGGAGCCCAGGCCTGGGACATGGGGATTAAACTGCAGTGAGGGAGGTTTAGGTTGGACGTTAGGAAAGGCTGGGGGTGCATTGGGGAGGGTCCAGTGGAGGGCGAGGAAAACGATTCCGGGGCTGGAGCACATGGCCGATGAGGAGAGGGTGAGGGATTGGGGCTTGTTCAGTCTGCAGAGGAGAAGAGCGAGGGGGGATTTGAGAGCAGCCTTCAGCTCCCTGCAGGGGGGTCCACAGAGGCTGGAGAGAGGCTGTTCTCACTGGGGGCAGATGGCAGAACGAGGAGCAATGGGCTCACCTTGCAGCGTGTGGGGGGGTCTAGGTTGGAGATTAGGACAAACGATTTCCCTGGGCGGGTGGGGAAGCGCTGGGATGGGATCCCTAGGGAGGGGGTGGAATCTCCATCCCTAGAGGTGTTTCAGTCCCGGCTTGGCACAGCCCTGGCTGGGCTGATTGAGTCGGGGCTGGTCCTGCTTTGGGCCGGGGGCTGGACTCGGTGCCTCCTGAGGGCTCTGCCCACCCTGGGATTCTAGGTTTAGGAAAAACGTCCTGCCTGTCCGGGTGGGTAAACGCTGGAATAAGTTGCCTGGGGAGGCTGTAGGGTCTCCCTCACTGGAGACTGTAAGGAGCAGGTTGGACAGACACCTGTTGGGGTAAAGCCTGAGGCTGGGGCAGGAGGGGGCTGTGGGGCAGGATTAAGGGCCACTGGCAGGGCTGTG
Source organism: Pelochelys cantorii (assembly GCA_032595735.1). Lineage (NCBI taxonomy): Eukaryota > Metazoa > Chordata > Testudines > Trionychidae > Pelochelys > Pelochelys cantorii. The sequence continues at coordinate 2,362,956 of CM064358.1, read as the reverse complement.
TGGGGTGGGGTAAAACCCAGCCCTTTTTCCTTCTCCGGCCCCTTTGCACCATGCATCCCAACTTGGGAAGAGCGTGTGACTCCCAGGTTCCCATGCTGAGTGCTGAGCAGGGCTCTGGAGGCTGCCCAGCCGGGCGCCCAGCTGGGGTGTCCTGCATGGGGCTGGGCTGCCACCTTTTACTCACTCTCAGCGCTGGCCCACGGCCCACGGGCTCCATCTAGCGGGCTCAGGGGGAGCCGGCAGGGATGCAGGGCGGCTGACACTCTGGGCTGCGTGAACAGGCGAGTTGTGAACAAGACACGAGCAAGGCATTCTTCCGCTCGGCTCTGCGCTGATTAGGCCTCAGGCCAAGGGTTGTGTCCAGGTCCGGGCCCCACATTTCAGGAAAGATGTGGAGAAACTGGAGAAGGTCCAGAGAAGAGCAACAAGAATGATTCAAGGTCTAGAGCACATGAGCCATGAGGGCAGACTGAACCAACTGGGCTTGTTTAGCTTAGAAAAGAGAAGACTGAGAGGGGACATGAGAGCAGCTTTCAAGTACCGAAGGAGGGAGTAAAATTGTTCGCCTTGGCCTCTGAGGATGGGACAAGCAGCAATGGGCTCAAACTGCAGCCAGGGAGGTTTAGGTGGGACATTAGGAAAAACTTCCTGCCTGTCAGGGTGGTTACACACGGGAATAAATTGCCTAGGGAGGTTGTGGAATCTCCATCCCTGGGGATACTTAAGAGCAGGTTGGACAGACACCTGCCAGGGATGGATTGGATGGTGCTTGGCCCTGCCAGGAGCCGAGGGGACAGGACTCAGTGGCCTCTTGAGGTCCCTTCCAGTTCTATGGTTATAGAGGGACTGGACAGACAAGGGCTGGATGGCTGGACGGAAGGAAGGAGGGACGGACAGACAGACAGACGGAGGGAGGGATGCACCCAGGGGCAGGTGGACAGAGGGACTGACCTAGGGTTGGAGAGATAGATTGATGGAGGGACAGATGCACAGTCGGACGGATGGCGGGACAGACGGGGGGGGGCGCACGGACGGACGGACGGACGGAGGGAGGGATGCACCCAGGGGCAGGTGGACAGAGGGACGGAGGGACAGACTGACCTAGGGTTGGAGAGATAGACAGATGGAGGAATTGGTGGACGGACAGACGCACAGTTGGACGGATGGCGGGACAGACGGGGGGGGGGCGCATGGACGGACGGACGGACGGACGGAGAGGCCTCTGTGTCTGCCTGGGGGTGCTGGGGAACCCGGGCTGCTGTTTGGGGCACCAGGCGGCTCTGCCCCCATGACTGCTGGGGGGCTCCCCAACTGCCCAGGCCGGGGGGGGGAGGGGTGTCACCCTCGGGACTTGGGACCTTCCCCCCGCAACCTGCTTGAGGGGCGTGGCCCCGCGGGGGAGGGACTCAGACCCGCCCATCGATGGGCCCACAGGTGGACGGGTGTCGTGGCCCTTTTAAGGCCCCCCCCCTCCACGGCCAAGGAAGCGGATGTGCGGCCCACGTGGTGGAGGGGGAGGCGCGTGGAGGGGGAGCAGCGGGGACAGGTAGGGCGGGGGGGTCGTCAAGGTGGGGGGGCGGTAGGGGGCCAGGCGGGGGGTCCGGGGGGGGGTCGCGGTGGGACGGCGGCTGGGGGGGTCCAGGCGGGGGGTCTGGAGGGGGGTCGCGGTGGGACGGCGGCTGGGGGGACGGCAGGCGGGGGGTCTGGGGGGGTGTGTCGCTGGGGGGGGTCCAGGCGGGGGGTCGCGGTGGGGGGGTCCGGGGGGGTGTCGCTGGGGGGGGTCCAGGCGGGGGGGGCGGCAGGCGGGGAGTCTGGGGGGGGGTGTCGCTGGGGGGGGTCCAGGCGGGGGGTCGCGGTGGGGGGTCGCGGCAGGGCTGCGAGGGGCCAGGCGGGGGGGGGCGGCAGGCGGGGAGTCTGGGGGGGGGTGTCGCTGGGGGGGGTCCAGGCGGGGGGGGCGGCAGGCGGGGGGTCCGGGGGAGTGTCGCGGTGGGGCGGCGGCTGGGGGGGGGTCCAGGGGGGGGACGGCAGGCGGGGGGCTGGGGGGGGGGTGTCGCTGGGGGGGGTCCAGGCGGGGGGTCGCGGTGGGGGGTCGCGGCAGGGCTGCGAGGGGCCAGGCGGGGGGGGGGGCTTTGCGTGGCCCGGGCCCAGCGCTGCGCCACGGGGCTCCCGGCCCGGCCCGGCCCGCACGGGACTGACCCTGGTGTCTTTCAAACCAGAGCCGCTTGGCCCGGCCCCGCCCCGGAGATGGTGAGTCTGGCGGGGGGGGGCTGCATTCGCAGCTGTGGCCCCAGGCTGCCCCCTGGGATCGGGGACCCCTCCCTGGGAGTCGCGGTGCTGCTGCCAGCCCCAGGGGCCCCCCACCCTTTGGCCCTGACCCAGCCCAGACCTGGGAGACCTTCCAGCCCTCGATGGCCCCATCCCCTGGGAAGCAGCTGGGCCCCGGGGCTCCAGGAGCCAGGTGGGGGTGGGGGGGTTGCAATCGGTCGCCCTGTGCCCGAGCATGGGGGAGCCCTCCCGTGCCATGTGTGGGGCCCCCCCCCCTCCCCCAGCGCTGACCGCTCTCCCCAGGCGGCCGTGCTGGACCTGAAGTCGAAGGAGGAGAAGGACGCGGAGCTGGACAAGCGCATCGAGGCGCTGCGCAAGAAGAACGAGGCGCTGATCAAGCGCTACCAGGTGGGGCAGGCCTGGGGGGGTCTGGTGTGGTGCCCCGGGGCACAGGCCTGCGGCGGCTCCAGCCCCGTGGCGGACATGCCCCTCTGCGCGGGAGAGCCGTGTAATCCGGCGCGGGGATAGCTTATGTGGTGGGGGTGGTGCTGGAGTCGCTGGGGGCCCCCCTGTGCGCCCTAGACGGGGGTGGGGGGTGTCTTCTCTGCTGCGCCGGGCGGTGGGTGCTGCTCGGGGAGGGGGGCGTGCTGGGCCTGTGGGCTGGGTTGGGGGGTGTTGGCACGGGGCGGGAGAGTGGCGGGGCAGGAGGCGGTGCATTGGGGACTCCTGGCTTCCGCGCAGGAGATCGAAGAGGACCGGAAGAAGGCCGAGCAGGAGGGCATCGCGGTGACGGGCGTGCGCCGGCCGCGCCACCACGCCCAGGGCGAGCCCCAGAGGAAGCGGGCGGACCGGGACCTCTCCATCACTGTCCAGGTCTCGCTGGCCCCCGGGGTGAGTGCTGGGGCTGACGGGGGGTGGGAAGCAGTTGGTGGGGGAGGGGTACAGTTGCTGGGGAGGGGCGGAAGCCAGTGGCGAGGGGGGGGTACAGTGATAAATGTGGGGGAGAGGGCACTAAATTGGGGAGCAGGGCGGGGGGGGTGTTGCCTGCCCCCCTCCCCGGCATCTCACCCTCTCTCCTCTCCCGCCCCAGGAGAAGCGCGTGGTGAGTGGCAGGAAGCCCCCCGGGCTGCCGAAGGCCGGCCGTGCCCCCGCTCGCCCGTACCCCTCCAGCCGCTCCCCCCGGGCGGAGCAGCCCGACCTGCCTGCGTGGGAAGGGAGTGGTGGCGCGGGGGATGGCCTGTCCCCGAGTGAGCGGGGCGGGCGAGGGCGCCGGCCACGGGGCCGAGGAGGGCCTGGTGCAGCGGCAGGAGACGGAGGCCCTGACAGGAAGTCCAAGGTGCGTCCTTGCTTTGCTGGGCCTCGTGCGTTGCACGTCCGTGCACGCTTGCTGCACAAGTACCGGTGTTGCGTGCACGGGGCTGGGGGGGGGGTGGCAGGTGCCGCAGCCCAGAGGGATGAGTGGGCGACCTAGCAGGGGAGGGGGTTGGAGACGGGGAGGTGGGGTCTCTGGGGCAGCACCAGCTCGGACGGGGGCTGGCTGGGACGGTGGGGAATGGGACGTAGAACGGAAGGGTGCATCGGGCGCAGCCCCCGCACCGAGCACCAGCCTCTCGGAGCTCCTCTTGGGGCAGGACCCCACAAGCGAGGCCTCCTTTGCTGGCCTTGCTTATGAGACCATTGGGGGGGGGGGGCGCACATGTCTCAACCCCCCCTGAAATCAGCACCTCTCTGCGGGCCCTTCCCCTCCTCCGCCGGGTCCGTCGCGCCTGTCGGAGAAGGAAACCCGGCTGATCCATGCTAGCCATTCCTTACAACCCTGAGGGCTGCCCTCTCTGTGGGGCGCCCGCTCCGATCCGGCCCCAGGGCAGGGCCTGGCTGGCTCGGGTGGGAGGGGGGTGGGGCGGGGAATGGGACCTTCCCCCCCAGGTTGGTGCTGGTGTCCCCTGGTCCCTGCTTCGCCTCACCCTGCCCCTCCCCACGGCAGGAGTGGGAGGAGCGCCGGCGACAGAACATCGAGAAGATGACCGAGGAGATGGAGAAGATCGCGGAGTACGAGCGGAACCAGCGGGTGAGTGGGGGGCAGGGAAGGGTGGCCAGCTTGGACCCTCCCCACTTTGTCATTGCTGGGGGGGCAGGGGTGAACTTCCCCCCCCCCCCCCAGCTTTGGGGCCCCTGTGCTGAGCTGTCTGCACCCAGCGGGGAAGACGTGGCCGGAGCGCCCGTCCCCCCCATCCCCCCCGGCTCCAGGCTGACCTCTCCCCCTCCACTCTGCAGGACGGACTGCACGAGAAGAATCCGGTGCGGAACTTCCTGGACGACCCGCGGCGCAGCGGCCCCTTCCAGGAGGCCGACCGCAAGGAGGGGAGCCGGCGGCACGGCCGCAACTGGGGGGGCCCGGACTTCGACAAGGTCAAAACCGGCATGGAGCGGGAGAAGGAGTGGCCCAGCCCGGTGGGTGCCGTGGGTGGGCAGGGTGTCCGTGGGAGGGAGAGGGGGGTGCGTCTGGGGGGCTGGCTGTGAGCGTGTCTCTCCCCCGCCCCGCAGGGCCGCCGGCCGGGCCCCAAGAGCGGGGGCCCGCTGGACATGACGCTGTCCATGACGGGCCGGGAGCGGACCGAGTACATGCGCTGGAAGAAGGAGCGGGAGCAGATCGACCGGGAGCGGCTGGCCCGGCACCGCAAACCCACCGGCCAGTGGTGCCGGGAGTGGGACGCCGAGAAGACGGACACCATGTAGGAGCAGGATTCCCGGGGCGTGGGGGGGGGGGGCGTTGCTCCACGGCCGCACTGACCCCCCTACGTTTTTCAGGTTTAAGGAGGGCTCTGGTACGGCGCCAGGACCAGCCCCGGGTGCCTGGTGTGGTAAGTGATTCTGCCAGGGCATTGGGGAGGCGGGTGGGAGGGAGGGTGTCTGGCTTGGGGGTGGCTGGTTCCTGTGGGGCAGCCGTGGGGGGGGGGGGTTCTCCTGGTGGGTGGACAGCATTGGGGGGGGGACAGGTTTGCAGAGCCCCTGGCTTGGAGGCTGCCCGGCTAGGGCCTGCCTTGGCCCCTCTCCCTGACCCCCGGCCGGGGCAGCCCGGCTGTGAGTTCCTGGGGGCCATTAACCCTCCGCCCGCAGATGAGAAGAAGCGCCCACCCAAGCCGGCCGTCTGCGGGGAGTTTGTGTCGGAGCCCCGGGCCGAGCGGAGGAGGAAGGGCCGGGGCCGGCCCGCGCCTGCCAAGCCCTACAGGTGTGTCGGCTCTTGCCCTGCTGCCTGGGTCCCTCTTGCCCCGGACTCCTGGGTCCCAGTCCCAGCTCGGGGCGGGGGTTGGGAGGCGAGAGCGGAATAAACGTTGTTCTGCGCGCCGAGGCCTGGGCCAGTGTGCACCACCAGGAGAAACACAAACCCAGAGGCAGGTGCTCGGCTAATCAGCCGGGCAGCTCTAGAATCTCTCCTGGGCAGTCACACACGTGCCCAGCGTCCAGGGAGAAGGAGTTCCCACGAGCTCTCCCCAGCCTGGGAGGGGGGCAGGAGTAGGGCCCAGTGGTTAGAGCAGGGGAGGGCCTGGGAGCCAGGACTCCTGGGTATGCTCCCTGTTTAAGCCACTAAGTCCCTGTGTGTTTGGGGGGGGGGGGAAGGGGGGCAGTTTGCAGCGTGCCTCAGTTTCCCCAGGGCCAGTGTGAGCCCCTCCTGGGCTCGAGGGCCCCATTCCTCGGTGGGTTTGCTCCCCGTAGCTTGTGGGGGGGCCTCCCTGGGAACACCCCCTGGGGCTGGGCTCTCCTGACGCCTGTTCCTTCCCTGCCCAGCATGCACGACAACCGGTGGGAGGAGAAGGACAAGGGGCCGGCGGCTGAGGAACCAGACACCCACCGCGAGGAGCCGCAGGTAAGGGGGCGGGGTCCAGCATGGCCATGCAGGGAGGACCCCCCCAGTCCCGCTGCCCCTCGCTCTCTGACCGTCCCTGCGCTGCAGGCGGAGGAGCCGGCGCCCCAGCTGCCCCCCGAGTCCCAGCAGCCCCCCGACGAGGACGAGGACCAGTGGGAGGATGTCAGCGAGGAGGAGGAGGAGGAGGAGGCTGAAGGGCAGCTCAGCTCATCGGGCGAGGAGGAGGAGGAGGAAGAGGCAGCGGCGCCCCCTATGGAGTCCCCCAAAGCCCCACAGGGCCCGAAGGCCGGGCGGGGCATGGCCCCCAAGCTGGCCATGCCCCCGCCAGGGCCCCCCGGCAGCCAGGGCAAACCCCTCAGCCCCTTCTCCCCGGCCGAGGGCTACCGGCCCGTCTCTGACTGGGGCGAGGAGATGGAGCTGAACTCGCCGCGGGGCAGCGCTGGGGACAGCCCCCCCCAGGCGCCAGGAGAGACTGCAGGTATGGGGCCGGGGCGGGGGGGCAGAGTAGGAAGGGCTCATGGAGCAGGAGGTGCTGGGGGTGTACCCCCAGGAAATAGGGGCTCCCAGTCACCCCCCAGCCGCAGTGCTGGGCCAGTGCCTGGGCGCGCGGGGTCTGGCGGAGGAGCTGGTGTGGGGGCGGAATCGATGGGGCTTGAAGCCCCTGGTGGCACGGCGAGGCTGGAGCTGGTGACCCCCTGTGGCTGGGAGCCCTGAGGAGCTGGGGTGGGTCTATGCGCAGCAGGGCAGAGCTGGGGGGCTGTCACCATGACCCCGCCCCCTGCACTAGGCCTCAATTCTCCCCCTTGGCCCAGGGGGCACGGGGCTGGGCAGGGGGGGGCTGCTGTCATCCCCCTTCTGTCCAGGGGCCCGGGGAGTGACTAACCCTTCCCGTTGGGGGGCAGGCTGCCCACAGCCCTGGCCACTGATCCGCCCCCTCTCCATTCCCAGGGGCCGTGGGGGCTCTGAGCTTGCCGGAGGCAGGGCTGGCGCTGGGCCTGGTGCAGACCGCGGACGGCGGGCAGGTGCGTTAGCGGAAGAGCTCAGCCGCCGGCTGCTAGGGGGGCGCCCGCTGCCTCTGTCTTCCCGCTGGGGCGCCCCTCCCTCCCCCGGCTTCCCGCCGGGCCGCCCCTTCCCCTCCTGCTGTCTGTCCCCTGCCGCGGCGCCCTCTTGGGGCTCGCTCCGCGAGGGGTGACAGCTGGGTCCCCAGCAGGGAAACTGGCCCTGGCTTGGGCCGGCCAGGCCTCCTTGCCCCACCACCTGTCCCCCGGCTTGGGGCCGGGCCCTCCCAGGGAACTGGCATGAGAGCCGGCGAGCTCGGGGGCAAGTGGGGCAGCACCTCCCAGAAAGGGGGCCGGGTACTGGCAGGGCTCCGTTCAGCTTAACCCCAGCCCCCGGGACCCCCCTCTGCCTGGGTGCCCATCTCCTCTGGCAGTCGCTGCGCCCTGGGCCCCTCGCACCCCTGGGGACTGAGTTGGGGGGGCAGCGGGGCCCTGGGGCGCAGTGGCTCACGTCCCGCTGCACGGTGGCTCGCGGGGGTTCTTGCCCCGGCCAGGATTTGAACTCACGGCCTGTTCTCTGCATTGGACAGGAGCCAGGAGAGCCCTAATGCCCCGCGCTGCCGTGGAGACCCGGGCGCCTCTCCATGCGGCGTGGTAGCCGTCCCTTCGGAGGGAGCCGTGCGGACAGGACGTGCTCGGCTAGCTGGGGCTGTCTGGATTGACCTCCCTGGGGCTCGGAGGAGGGGGTGGCCTGGAGGGTTTCTCCTGGGGGCTTGTGGGGATCGCAGGAAAGGGAACAGCTGGGGGGGGGGCAGCCACCCTGCAATGTCTGGGCTCCGCCGGGCGTCAGTCCCCAAATTCATCTCCCTGGCGGGAGCTGGGGAGGGGCCCTGGCTTGGTGCGACGGGCGTGCGCGTGCTTTGCACTACTGGGCTGCCGTGTAAATCCCCGTGGCACAAGCCCTCTGAGCCCCCTGCCCCTGGCTGCCCCAGGCTCGCTCTGATGACCAGGGCAGTGGCAGGTGCGTGGTCCCACCGGTGGGGGGGGCTGAGCCCCCAGCTTGTCCTGTCCATGCAGCCCCTCTCCCGGGCTGGGGGCTGGAGCCTTTCGGGGCTGCAGCCAGTGCAAGGGCTGTGCTCCCAGCCCCCACTGTGCCCTGTGAACCCTTCCCACCAGGGATAGCCCCCCGTCCGTCTGCTTTCGGTCACGTCCGCGCAATGCAGCAGAAGGCGACTTCCTTCCAATAAAGCCATGGCAAAGTGCCTGGGTCTGGCTGTGTGGGGCTCTGCTGGCCGGCGCAGCTCGGCTGCTGGGGCAGGAGCCGTGCCGAATGTCCAGTGGGGCGCCCTGTGGGCCCAGCCAGCCGCCGACCCCCTGCCCTGGCTCAGGGCAGCTCTTCTGTGTCCCCTCCCCAACCCCAGCTGGCTGCCAGCTGCCCCCTGCCCCTCTTCCCCTGCAGCGTGGGCCTCCCCCCCTTGCTGCGTTCTGGTAGGGCTGCCACCGTCCACCCCAGAGGTGGCTGCTGTGCCAAACTTGCTCTCAGCTGTTGGCCTCCATATGGCGGCAGGAGCCAGCCGCTTTACCTCCAAGGATGGGGGTTCCCTGGGAGCTGGGGATGAGACCAGTTAATGCGGGCGGGGGGGGGGGTTGGAGCAGCCTGCCTGGAGTGGCCCCCTCTCCCTTTTAACCTGTTGAACGGGATTTACCGTCCTTCCTGGAAGCAGCCCGGTGTCGGCCGCCTGTGCACAGAGCTGCCAGCAGCGAGGCCTTGGCCAGCAGCGCGGACCCTGGGGTGACCGCGTTCCCTGCCCCGCTGCTGGCACCACGGTGGCCGGTGGCTGCGGGGAGCACCGCTGCTTCCAGCATATATGCCTCAGCTCCGGGGTCCCTGGCAGTGTGGGAATCCCCTGCCGGGGGGGCGGGGAGCCGGCCCAGGGTGGGATTCCAGGCCGGAAGGGCGAGGGGGTGATGCTGGGGGCAGGCACTGAGCCATCAGGATGGGACCGGGGGGGAGGTTCCCCCAGAGTGGGGAATGGCTGGGGGAGCACCCTCTTCCACTGCCTGAGCTCCCTGCCCTGAGGGGAGGGGGGCCCTGCACCCCCCTGAACTCAGGGGGGCTGCCTAGAGCCAGCCTGCCCCCCTTTTCCCTGCAGCCGGGGCGGGGGAGGGAGTTTCCCTGGATGCTGAGAATAGGAAATGCCCTCCTTCGCCTCACATGGGGGGGGGGGGAGGGTTCAAGCTCAGTGGTCCAAAGGGCCCCCCCCAGGTGCACAGGCATGGGGGGGGGCAGACGTCTGCCTCTGGGGCCAGGTTGGGGAGCTGGCAGCATGCCATGGGGTGGAGGCATCCGTGGTAGCTCTGGGGCAGGTGGGCCTGGCGAGGCTGGCACAGCAGAGGGCGGGGGCAGCCTAGCCCACTGGCCCCCTGGCATGGCCGGCAGGGTGCCTGGCCAGGGCCGCCGGGGGTAATCGGCCATGGGGGGTAGGGAAGCTGCTGCTGGTTCCTTGGGGCTGGTGTGGGCGCCCCCTGGCCCTGCAACCTCCGCGTGCCCACGAGGAGCAGGGGGCCCGCGGGCTGGAGAGGCCACGGCAGGGCCCACGGAGAAGCCGGCGGGGCCAGAGGGTGGAACCGGGCAAGGAGAGGGGACCAGGCCAGAGCTGGGGCTCTGCTGCCTGCACAGAAAAGCCACCCCCCCATGTCGCTCGGGGAGGCTGGCCGTCCCCCCCCCCCTGCTTTCTGGAGAGGTCCCAGAGTCCAAACCGCCTCGGGAGGCAGCCAAGCCCTCACCCTCCAGGAGGGAGGGCTCACACCTGCTCTGGCTGGGCTGGGAAAAGGGGCTGGAGGCCCCTGAGGGAGGGGTGGGGGTAGTGCTTGCTGGTGCCGGCCTAGGGGGGCACTAGGCTAATGTAGCAGCCAAGCCCCCTCTGCCGTCACACCTGCCCCCCAGGCAAAATGCAGGTGCCCACCGGCCGCTGGGGAAATTCGGTCTCCTTATTTATTAGACCGACAGACACCATCCGCTGCTCCTGCCCCCGCTCTGGCCGGGGTCACCCTTTCCACTTCCCCATTGCTGCAGGGGGCTTGGCACGGGGCCGAGGGGGCGGGGGCCTGGGAGCTGGGGGAGGGTGAGGGGATGGGCAGGGGCTGCAGGCATCCTAGAACCAGAAGAGGCCAGTCCCCGGCCCTCCCGGCAGAACCAAGCACCATCTCCATCATCCCTGGCAGGTGTCTGTCCAACCTGCTCTTCAATATCCCCAGGGATGGAGACTCCACAACCCCCCCAGGCAATTTATCCCAGTGTTTAACCCCCCTGGCAGAAAATTTTTCCTAATGTCCAGCCTGAACCTTTCCTGCTGCAGTTTCAGCCCGTTGCTTGTCCTGTCCTCAGAGGTTAAGACAAATTATTTTTCTCCCTCCTCCTTGTGACATCCTCCAAGGGGTGTGAGGTTGCCTGCCCCTTACTCCGATATTCACCTGGAACCCGGGCCGGGCTGTATCTCTGAGAAGCAATCAACCCGCCCTATTCCGCTGGCTGCGGACGGGGGTGCAAGGTCGGGGGGGTCCCTGCCACACCATCACAACCTCACCAAAGGCTATTGGCAGATGCCGCTGGCCCCCGAGGCCAGGCTGAAATCGGCATTCATCGCCCCAGTGGGGGGCTGAGAGTGCCTGGTCCTGCCTTTCGGCCTCAAGGGGGTGCCGGCCGCCTTTCAGTGCCTGGTGGACCAGCACCAGGGGGATGCGGGCGATGGAGAGCTTTGCCCTGGCTCACAGCGAGGACATTGGCATCTGCAGCCAGACCGGGGAGGACCGAGTGTCCGAGGCCAGCCAAATGCTGGGTGGCTGCAGGGGGCCGGGCTGACCGTAAAGGCTGGAAGTGCAGGGTGGGGATGGCGGAGGGGTCTTACCTGGGCCATAATGTGGATGCCGGAGCCGGCCAAGGTGGAGGCCGTCGGAGGCTGGCCGGTCCCCAGACCAAGCAGCGGGCCCAGGCCTGCATGGGGAAGGCGGGTGCGCCCGGAGGTTTGTGCCCCATGTTAGCTCTGTCACTGCCCCGCTCGTGGAGCCGTGTGAGAAGGGGAGGCCGGGCGGGGGGGGCTGGGTCGAGCCGGGCCAGGGGGCTCTCTGCCCTGGGAGAGGCCCCGGCCAGAGCCCCGGTGTGGGGCAACCCAGGCTGAGCCAAGCCCTTCCCAGTGCCAGCGTCGAGCTGCTGAGGAGGAGCTGGCTCCCGCTGGACTACGCCGTGGGGGGGGGCCATGGAAACGGGGGCGCTGTCCTGGAATGGGGGGGCGGTCTGAACTTCCCCAGGCCGCTGGCTGCGTGACCTGGCTCAGTCCGGTCTCGCGGAGGGGGTGTGTGGGGGGGGGGAACGTGACGAAGCGGGGGATGGGATGCTCTCCATTCACTTGCCGGTGAGTTCTGTCCTGTACTAACCCCGTGTGTATGCCTCAGTTTCCCTGGGCACTGCACCAATAGCGAGGTGGTGGCAGGAATTTCGGTGCGGCAACCCCCCCTTCCACATACACAGTGGCTGACGGTGAACCCAGGAAGGGGGTGTAACCAGGTGACACCATTTTCGGAGGGAGCTGCACAGGGGCCTGTGACGGACCGGGCCGGGTCTGGGCACAGCTGAGGGCGTCCGCTCAGGGCGAATTGCTCAAATTCGGGGCTCCTTACAGCCCCCAGACTGGAGACCCTCCCAAACAGGCCACAAACCAGTCCCATGGAGTGCTTCAGCGGCCTCCCTGGCCAGCCAGAAGCCTCACAAGCAAACCCCTCCGATACCCCAGCAATATCCGTGCCCCAAACAGCCCCGGGCCTTACACACAGGTGAGGGGTTTGAGAGCCCAATCTCACCTTCCCTGAACGGGTTCTGTCCAGTCCCAAGAAACCAGCCACAGATCCCAGGTCAATTTACACTCTGGATCTTACCCACAAGATCGCGCTGAGCCGATCCTTTAGAATCTAAAATATAAAGGTTTATTACTACAAGAAAGAAAAGCAGGAGAGTGAGGTTGTTAGAGTACCCTATATTACATGCATCGAATCTCCCAGTTCTCGATGCAGGCTCGCAGCAGAGGTGTTATAACTTCTGGCTTAAAAGTCCTTGGTGCACATCCTGTGTCAGGGTGGGTCCACAGTTCTTCCCGGCTCGTTGATCCCTGCACTGCTGCATGTGGGATGAAGAGCTGAGCTGAGCACCGAGATGGAGTCGGCCACGTGGCATATTCATATCCCCTCCTGGCTTCTTCCAAGCTGGAGATGGTCACGTGGCCAGTGGCCAGGTGTGTCTGTGGCCTCCAGAGGTCCATTGTCCCCCGGAGCTTTGCTCATTAGCATGGCCATGGGCTGGGCATTCCTTGTCTATTGCTCGGCCCAGACAGAGAAGTTTCCAGTATTGACACAGAGTACATATTCATAACTCCACACCCAGCTACCGTACAAGTCTATGGAGAGCAGATGCAGAACCAGTAGAACACAAGCTTTCATTTGACACCTCACATGGCCCCCTTTGTATCAATTTTTGGGGCACCCCCCCATGGGTGTAGCAGTGATCAGGCTGCTCCCTTAAACTTCCGTAACATGACACTGGCTCAGTCTGGTCTTACGGGGGGGGGGGGGGAACATGACGAAGTGGGGGATGGGACAGTCTCCATTCACTTTATGTTGCCGGTGAGTTCTGTCCTGTACTAATCCCATGTGTGTGCGTGCCTCGGTTTCCCTGGGCACTGCACCAATAGCGCGGTGGTGGCAGGAATTTCGGTGCGGGCGCCCCCCCCCCCACATACACAGTGGCTGACGCGGAACCCGGGAAGGGGGTGTAACCAGGTGACACCTTTTTCCGGGGGAGCTGGACAGGGGCCAGAGGCGGGGCTGGCTGCAGGGGGAAATGGGCTGTGGGGTGTGAGTGGGTCTCACTGGCTGGGGGGCAGGGCCCTGGCTCTGGGCCCCCCTATTCCCGAGATGGGCTGTCCTGGCTGCTCCTGGTCCCTGTGCCGACAAATCTGTGCTACGCTGTGTCCTGGGGAACCAAGAACCCTTCGGTTCTCCCTGCTGGCTGGGAGTCACCCCTAGCTGTGGCTGGGGGGGCAGGGCCCGGGGACCCCCGCCCTTTGGTGACAAGGAGCCCCCCTCAGTCCCCTCTCCCTGCTCCTGAGGCAATGTGCGTGCAAAGCCCTGGAGCTTCCTCTTTCTGGCCGTATAAAACCCCAGCCAGTGCTGCCTGCAGGCGCAAGCACCCATTGCGTGCAGCACCGCGCTAGCCGGCAGGCCCTGGCCACACAGGTGAGTGCTTGCTCCGCGCTGGGCCCCTTCCCCGTGCCGGGGGCCTGCCAGTGGGGCCGTGGGCCGCATGCCAGTGTCCTCCCGGCGGTGCTTTGCGGGCTGGCGGGGTCTGAGGGGCACCGGTGGCCGGGCTAGACTAGTGGCCAGCCAGAGGGGCTGGGGGCGATGGTTCCGTGGCTCCCCACTGTACACGTTGCGCCGCCCCCCCGGATCTCAGGAGAAGGGAATTTGAGGGGCACCAGTGGAGCTGGTGGGAGCCCAGGCCTGGGACATGGGGATTAAATTGCAGTGAGGGAGGTTCAGGTTGGACGTTAGGAAAGGACGTGGGCGCGTTGGAGAGGGGCCAGCGGAGGCAACGAAAACGATTCGGGGGCTGGAGCCTGTGACCTGCGAGGGGAAGCGGCGGGATTGGGGCTTGTTCAGTCTGCAGAAGAGAAGAGCGAGGGGGGATTTGAGAGCAGCCTGCAACTCCCTGCAGGGGGGCTCCAAAGAGGCTGGAGAGAGGCTGGGGGGGCAGACGACAGAACTGGGGGGGGGGCAGACGGCAGAACGAGGAGCAAGGGGCTCACATTGCAGGGGGGAGGTCTAGGTGGGAGAGTAGGACAAACGATTTCCCGAGGCGGGTGGGGAAGCGCTGGGTTGGGTTCCCTGGGGGGGGGGATCTCCATCCCTGGAGGTGTTTAAGTCCTGGCTGGGCTGATTGAGTCGGGGTGGGTCCTGCTTTGGGCCGTGGGCTGGACTCGGTGCCCCTGCAGGACCTGCCAGCAGCTCCACTGCATTCTCTGACCGAAGGAGGTTTCCATCCATCCCGGGCAGACGCTGCCCCTCGGGGTGGACTCTCTGAGGCCGTTTGCTTCCCCCCGGGGCTCCTGGGCTCGCTCCGGGCGTCTGCCCACAAATCGCCGGTTTGCCACACAGGACTCGCACGGCCGCACTGGCTCCCGCGCCCGCCGCGCCCCTGGCCAGGCTGCCTGCGGCGGGGGCTGCGCTCGGGGAGTGGGAACGTGAGATTGACTGTGGCCGGCGGGCGGCTCCGGGTGGTTTGTGGTGCGGCCAGGCTGTGTCGTTTGATGCTGAAATGATGGCTCTGCTCCTGGTTCCCGCACCTGGCCCCTCCCACGCCCTCTCCTCTCCCCCACCTGCCCCCTCCTCCACCTTCTCCCCTCACGCCCTCTCCTCTCCCCCACCTGGCCCCTCCCACGCCCTCTCCTCTCCCCCACCTGCCCCCTCCTCCACCTTCTCCCCTCACGCCCTCTCCTCTCCCCCACCTGGCCCCTCCCACGCCCTCTCCTCTCCCGCACCTGGCCCCTCCCACGCCCTCTCCTCTCCCCCACCTGCCCCCTCCTCCACCTTCTCCCCTCACGCCCTCTCCTCTCCCGCACCTGGCCCCTCCCACGCCCTCTCCTCTCCCCCACCTGCCCCCTCCTCCACCTTCTCCCCTCACGCCCTCTCCTCCTTCCCGCACCTGGCCCCTCCCACGCCCTCTCCTCTCCCCCACCTGCCCCCTCCTCCACCTTCTCCCCTCACGCCCTCTCCTCTCCCGCACCTGGCCCCTCCCACGCCCTCTCCTCTCCCGCCACCTGCCCCCTCCTTCACCTTCTCCCCTCACGCCCTCTCCTCTCCCCCACCTGCCCCCTCCTCCACCTTCTCCCCTCACGCCCTCTCCTCTCCCCGCACCTGGCCCCTCCCACGCCCTCTCCTCTCCCCCACCTGCCCCCTCCTCCACCTTCTCCCCTCACGCCCTCTCCTCTCCCGCACCTGGCCCCTCCTCCACCTTCTCCCCTCACGCCCTCTCCTCTCCCGCACCTGGCCCCTCCCACGCCCTCTCCTCTCCCGCACCTGGCCCCTCCTCCACCTTCTCCCCTCACGCCCTCTCCTCTCCCGCACCTGGCCCCTCCCACGCCCTCTCCTCTCCCGCACCTGGCCCCTCCCATGCCCTCTCCTCTCCCCCACCTGCCCCCTCCTCCACCTTCTCCCCTCACGCCCTCTCCTCTCCCGCACCTGGCCCCTCCCACGCCCTCTCCTCTCCCCCCACCTGCCCCCTCCTCCACCTTCTCCCCTCACGCCCTCTCCTCTCCCGCACCTGGCCCCTCCCACGCCCTCTCCTCACCCCCACCTGGCCCCTCCTCCACCTTCTCCCCTCACGCCCGCTCCTCTCCCGCAACTGGCCCCTCTCACGCCCTCTCCTCTCCCGCACCTGGCCCCTCCCATGCCCTCTCCTCTCCCCCACCTGCCCCCTCCTCCACCTTCTCCCCTCACGCCCTCTCCTCTCCCGCACCTGGCCCCTCCCACGCCCTCTCCTCTCCCCCACCTGCCCCCTCCTCCACCTTCTCCCCTCACGCCCTCTCCTCTCCCACACCTGCCCCCTCCTCCACCTTCTCCCCTCACGCCCTCTCCTCTCCCCCACCTGCCCCCTCCTCCACCTTCTCCCCTCATGCCCTCTCCTCTCCCCCACCCTCTCCCCTCCTCCGCCTTCTCCCCTCACACCCTCCCCCCCCTCGCCCTGGCCCGTCCTGTGCCCTCTCCCCTCCTGCCCTCTCCTCTCCTCCACCCACTTCCCTTGTTCCCCCTCCCCTCCTGCGCCCCCTCCCTTCTAATGGGCCCCCATTATTCTTCATGGCAGTAAAGAAAGCCTTGGCCTGCCTGTGCCCAGGGAAACTTTTTGCGAGACCTACAGTGTGAGCATGGGGGGGGGGGGGTTGCACTGGGCTCACTCCCATGTAGACCCTCTTACTCCACCCCAGAGCAGCAGCTTTTTGCGTGGGAAGGAGTCCGAGCCGACTGGAAACCTCCCCCCAGCCCATACCCCTAACTCGGGGAGGGGACGGCTCCCACTGCCCTCTGCAGACCAGGCTGGAGATTCCCCCACCCCCAGGGATTCCCCGCCCCGCCCCGTTCTGGTTTCTAGTTCTGTTACAATATTTCAAGTCGATGGGTTTTGGTAGCGAGGGGCTTGGGGTGTGTTTGACCCCTCCGGGTTGGAGCGGTGCACAGCCGGCCTGCTGGTGAACCCCCCCCAAGCTGTCTGCCCCCCAGTGGGATCCCCACCCTCCTGCTCCAAACCCCGGCAGCAAGACTCCAGCGTTTACCAAACTCTTCCTTCCTTCCGGAAGCTGGGTGGCTCTGTGGCTAGAAACCCCGCAGCAGCCGCGTGGCAGTTGGGTCGAGAGCCTCGTGCCGGCACGTGTAGCTCCGGTAGCGGAGTGCATGTGCTGATGCCTGACTGACCACTAGGCTTCACTGCCCTCCCGCAGCTGGGAATAGAACCCAGGAGCCCTGCAACCCCTGGGGAGCCGGCCGCTCCCGCTCCCAGAGCTGGGGGAGAAGCCGTGAACCTGAGCGGTGCCCGATCGCTGCCCCTGCTCAGGCCCTGGTCCGGAGGCAGTGCAGCAGCCGGCGCCCATCCCCTGCAGGCCCGATCCCCAGGCCTCCCGGAGCAGGGCCCTGGCCCGGAAAGAGCGCTTTATCACTAATGGTTGTTTTTTCCTCCGGGGCCCCAATTGCGCAGCGTTGCGGTTTTGTCATGGGAAGGAAGCCACATTGAGCAACGGGCTCCGACGTGCAGCATTGCCCTGCGACTGGGTCGCTCCGGGGCAGAACACGGAGCTGCTCGGGCCAGGCCCTTAGCCCCCCGTGGCCTGTACGAAAATCGCTGGGGGCCTCAGTCCACCCACCCGCGGGTGCTTGCAGGCAGCCGGCCCAGTGCGAATGCTGGAGTACCTGTGTAAGCTGGAGGGTGCAGGGGGGGGTGGGCACAGGATGGGCTGTGGGGCTCAAGTCCCATCCCCAAACCAGGAAAGTTCTCCAGAGCAGGATTTTGGGGGGTAGGGATGGGGATGAGCCCTCAGACTTCACGGCCACTCAGCCAAGGTCTGGGGTGCATGCTAACGTTCCCACTAATGGTTCCCATCCATGTGCGAGATAATTTTTGTTCTGTGCGCCAAGGCATGTGCAGGTGTGCACCACCAAGAGACACACACGCTGCAGGCAGTGGGCACTCTGCCAATTGGCTGGGCGGCATTTGAATCTCTCCTGGAGGGGCCGCCCAAGTGGGGCATGCCGGTGGGGAAACATTGCTCTTCCCTAGTGTGGATGAAGCCAGAGCCCATCTGGCAGGGTATCCCACCTGTGCCCTCAAAGAGCAAGGGAGCGGTTCTCCTCCCACACCCCGCGCCGGTCAGTTCGTATAGATCCTAGTCCCACTTCCCGAGTCCCTCCCAGCAGGATGCCAAGTGGGTACAAACGTCCTTGCTCTAAAATCCTGCTAAGCTCCTCACTGGAGAGTGATCATGTGTCGGTGAGTTCCGCAGGCCAGTCTGGAGCTGTGTCTGAATGCAACCCTGCGGTTCTGGCGTGCCGTGACTAGAATATGTCTTGTGTTGCTTGTTTGTAGGACTCTGAGCCTGGTGGAGAATGAACGCCTACGAGGACTCAGATGACTATGACCCTAACAATTTAAACTTCACCGCGCCCAAAGTCTTCGACACGCCACTGCTGCCGCAGCCTGTCAAGGTTTCCCCCGTGCTGTGGGCGTCGCTGGTGCTCTACATCCTCGTCTTCCTGCTGGGCGTGCCGGGAAACGCGGCGGTCATCTGGGTGACGGGCTGCAGGATGAAGCGCACGGTGAACACGGTCTGGTTCCTCAACCTGGCGGTGGCGGACCTGCTGTGCTGCCTGGCGCTGCCCTTCCTGGCCGTGCCCACCATCCGCGACAACCACTGGGATCTGGGCAACTTCGCCTGCAAGCTGCTCCCCTCCCTCACCATCCTCAACATGTTCGCCAGCGTGCTGCTCCTGACGGCCATCAGCATGGACCGCTGCGCCCTGGTGACCCGGCCCGTGTGGTGCCAGAACCACCGCACACCTGGGCGGGCCTGGGGCGTGTGCGGGGTGGCCTGGCTCCTGGCCCTGCTCATGTCGCTCCCGACCTTTGTCTTCCGGACCACGCACCCCGAGCCCTACTCGGAGAAAGTGACCTGCAGCGTGGACTACGCCCTCGCGGCTGGTCACGGGCCAGCCCTCGAGGTCTCCGTGGCCGCCTTCCGCTTCGCCGCTGGCTTCCTGGTCCCCTTCGTGGTGATCACCGCCTGCTATGGCCTGGTGCTGGCCCGGGTGCACCGGGGCCGCTTCAACCGCTCCCGCAAGACCATGAAGGTGGTGCTGGTGGTGCTGGTGGGCTTCTTCGTGTGCTGGCTGCCCTACCACGTGGTGGGGCTGATCCTGGCGGCCCACGGCCCCCACAGCCCACTGTTCAGAGGGACCTCCGAGGCCGACCCCCTGATCGTGGGCCTGGCCTACGTCAACAGCTGCATCAATCCCATCATCTACGTCATCATGGGCCAGGACTTCCAGGCCCGCTTCCAGCGCTCGCTCAAGGCCATCCTCCGCAACGTGCTGAGCGAGGACTCGCTGCACTCCATGGGGGACGGCCGCACCAAGACCAGAGCCACGCTGGAGACCAAGTCCACCATGGAGGAACAGAGCGCTGGCCTGTGAGCCGGGCCGCCCCCCGCCGCTTGCTGTGGCTACCTTGGGGGGAGGGAGGGGAGGGCTTGGTGCGGTCGCGGGGCCCTGTCAGGCTGTGGGAGGGAGCTTTGCTGCTCACAGGCCCGCTTCTAAATTGGCGTATCTGCATATTCGTGGCTTCGTTATCCTGATTCCCCTTCGGTGCCTCACTCCCCTCCCGGCGCCTGCCTTGATACACCTCAGTCCCTACGTCCCCGGCCCAAATTCCCACCACTGCGAAGGTCTAACTGGGGAAGGCCGCTGAAGCCCCACCCCTTCTGCCCATAGCCACACCCCTTCCCCATAGACCACGCCCCTTCATAACTCTCCCCGCCCCCCGCCAAGCCCCGCCCAGTGCCAGCTGTGGTCCAGGACAGAAGGCAACGCCTTCTCTTGCCTGCATTACCTGCCACACCCATTTCTATCTTCCCTGAGCCGACCCTGCCACGGGTGCTAGGCCAGGCCAGCATATTCACTCACCCCAGCGGCTTGCGCACGCCACCCTGGTTCCCCCCAGCGGCCCCCTTCCCCGGGGCTCCCTGGCCAGCTTGGCCTTATCTCCTGCCACCATTCCAGCTTATCTTCAGCTGTCCAGCTGCCTGCCAGCTTGTTTGTGCCGCTGGAGGCCGACTGCAGTGATCCGACGGCGTCATCCTGCCACGGCTCCCAGAGAGCGGCCATCCCTGGTCGGCGTGGGGCTCCTGCTCCGTCACCCCGCCACCGGCCTCTGGGACTGGCCGGGCAGAGGTGGGAAACTGAGGCAGAGCGAGTCCTGCCCTGACCCTTGAGCCCCCAGGGGAGGGTCCTGTTGGGTGCCCCCAGCGCCGTGTGACGGCTCAGGGCTTGGCAGCCCAATTCTCAAACCCCTACCGTGTGGCTGCCCTTCGTTACCCGCACGCCGTTCTCTGGGGTTCACGCCCTCCAGGGCAGCCACCCGGACCCAATGGCGAGGGCACGGGGTGTGATCCGGGGAGTTCGCCCGCCCTTTTCCCTGCCACGCCCGGTTACCCGCGCACAATCCCCCGTCGCATGCGCACGCTACGGCCCCGCTCAGGGGTGGGCAGGGGGGCCGCATCATAGATTTTGATACATGGTCGCGGACTGACTCCGCCCCCAGAAGGGGTGGGGCCTCGGGCAGAAAAGGTGCCATGCCTCCCTGGCGGGTGGGAGGAGACTTTGCACGCTCCCCCGCCCCAGGGTCTGGATCGGCTGGGGGCAGGGCAGCGGCACGGCTGGCCGGATCAAATGGTTGGGTGGGCTGGATTTGGCCCACAGGCCATACCTTGCCCACCCTTGGCCTAGGTCCTGGAGCTCCAAGTATAACCCTCTTAATTTAGGCACCAACCCTTCCTCTGTTCCTGGGGTGCAGACATAACCTATCAGTTTAGGCAGCTAGCCCAGTATCCTCTGGCAAGGAGTTCCACAGGTTGGCTGTGCGCTGCATGAAGCAAAACGTCCTTTGGTTTGTTTTAAACCTGTCCTGCTGAGCCAGTCATGAGACTGACATGTGACTCACCCCCCACCCCCCACCCGAATAGCTTGGATTCACCTCCCCAATCTCCCCCCACCGTCTGGATGGAGTTAGGCCTGTCCCAATGAAACAGCCGGCAGACAGGGACAGTTCCCGAGCCAGGCAGACAAACCAGAGTGCAGCGGGGACCCGAAAGGCAAACCGATGACAACTCTTGTTTCTGGCCAGGCCAAGCACCGTCAAACCACGTTTTCTGTACCGGCTAGAGCGCTGTTCCCTCCTCTGCTGAGGGCTGCTGTTTCCGTCCGGCTGCAGACCAAGGCCGTTGGGGCCTTACAATATAGCAGTGGGAAAAGGTTTCCCCCTTTCTCCCTCGCCTCTGGGCCGAGGGCTCACTGCAAGCCCCGTGGCTTGGGCTCCCCTCCCCGCCTCACTGGTGTGGGCCCCGACTGAAGAGCAGAAAGGCACCCCGCATTTGTAGGGGGCTGGGCTAGTAGATTTGGGGAGGGGAGGTCCCAAGCCTCGGTCCCCCACCCCAATTGGCGAGGCCCCTCCATCACCTGTGGGTACCGCCAGGTTGGCCCTAAACGGCTGCCTGGTCTTTCATCAGCTGTGACCACGTGTGGGAGGCCACCTGGTTATCTTCTGAAGGGAGCGTGGCGGGAGGTTACATCTGGCTGTCGATGGAGCTGTCCACAAAGCGGGGGTGTGCGGGTGTGGCACTCGTGTTCTCTCATGGCCGTGGTTGGTGCGTGGCGCTGCTCCCGGGCGCCCTTTCCCGTGTCCCACGAATAAACGTGCCTCTGTCGCTGCGTTTGCCCCAGTGTCCAGAGGTTGGCTTTGCGGCTCACGAATGGAAGTGCGGGCGCCCGGTTCGCCAGCTGTGGGGTGCAGCCCGGGACACCCGCATGTGCCGAGGGTGGGGCCCGCCGCCGCCTGTTCTTTTCCCAGCGCCTGACACGTAGCCCGGTGGTTCCTGGCAGCTGTAGCCCCACAACTCTGAGCCCGCGGTCGGCCGGCTCAGCTGCCCGGTGGCGGGGCACCTCATTTTTGGCCCTGCCCCCCGGCTCGGAGACAGACCCCTGGCCAGGAGGGCGCAGGACAGCTGTGTATTGCGCTCCCACCTCCAGGCCCCGAGTCTAGCCCGGTCCCCTTGCCGGAGGGGCTGGACGTGCCCCAAAGACCAGCCCCTGCTCACGCCCCAGACAAGTTCAGAGCCCAGTGGAAGGGGCAGGTTTGGCTACACCCTAACGCTGGGGCCAGCCAGCCCCTCTGGGTCCGGGGGAGGGCAGGGCGATTTCGCAGCTGTGTCCGGGCCTCGCCCCTCCCCAGGGCAGGAGCAGGACAGGGGTGCAGTTCCCCTTTCGGGAGCTATTTGGAGGCCTGTCACAGGACAGCTGTGGGGAATGTTGCTGCCCTCAGCAAACCCAGCAGCTGCTGACACAACCGGCCCTGCAGCCCGGCCCAGCTCTGGGGCTGCCCCGGAGCCAGGGAGGAGTGGGGGCCAGAAATGCAGCAAGGCCGGGGCGGGTGCCTGCTTCAGGCACCGTGCCAGAGCACACGTTCTCTGCCTCTGCCGGGCTGGGCTAGAGCAGGGCTGGGGACCCTTTTTGGGTCGGGGGGGGGGGAGCCCGGAACCTTGGGGGCTGGATCCCCAAGCTGGGGGCCACTTGCGGCCCCCCGGGTCTGAGGTTCCCCTGCGCTGGGCCAGTCGGACGCTGCCAGATGCGATGAGTTTGCCAGGTCTCCCTGGTGGCCCTGGGCTCTCGTTCCCCGTTGGGCGTGAGTGGGAGGTGTGTGTGGCCCAGCGCACGTTGGTCACAGCTGTGCCAGGCGGCCGGCGCTCCGGTCCTCCCTGCCTGTGCCGGGGGGAGGCAGCGCCAGGCCGGGGGTGGGGTGGGGTGGCTTCCTGGCATTTTCCGTCACCCACCCTCCTGGATGCACCCTGCTCCGCCCTGCGGCTTCCCCATCGCCTGCGGCTTTGTGTTTGGCTCCCGGCCGGCAGGCCCCGTTGCTCAACCTACGCCCGGCTGCTGTGACACCAACGAAACTGCCGTGTCAGCACCTGCTGGGCCCGGGGTTTCTTGGGGAGCTGCCGGTGGGAGGGGGGTGTTAACCCTGCCGTGCCCCGGGCTCTTCCCCTCTGCCACCCCCGCCTGGCCGCAGCGGCCAGCCCCCCGCGGGGTGGGACAGCCAGCAGGGAAGGCGCCAGCTTCGGTTCGGCTGCAGACACCCGTCGCCGGCTGCGGTGAGTGGCTTCCATCGTGCCGGGCCCGCCAGGAGGGAGCCCGAGTTGGCTTCTCTCCCTTGGCATTGCCGGCTCTTTGGGGCAGAGCCTGCCCTCTGCAGGCAGCCCCCCCCGCACTGCGGGGCCCCGGGCTCCACCGGGCACAGCGTGGGCTGGGGGGGGGGCGTCTGGGGGGCCGGAGGCCGGGCTGTGTCTAGCGCAGCGGGCGCCAAGCTTTGTAACCACAGGGTCACTGTTTCAATGTAAGAGCAACGTCAGATCCACCTCAACCCCAAATCCCCTGGCCCCACTTCCTTCCTGCCCCTCTCCGAGGCCCTGCCCTGCCCCTGCCCCTGCCCCGCCCTTCTCCGAGGCCTTCCCCTGCTCACTCCAGCCCGCTGCCTCCCCCGTCCTCCCTCACTCGCACCAGGCTGGGGTACGGGGTTGGGGGGCAGGCTCTGGTCTGGGCCCAAGGGGTTCGGCGTGTGGGAGGGGCTCCAGGCGTAGCCCAGGGTGGGGGATTGGAGTGCAGGGGGCCACATGCCTGGGGCAGGTGGTTGGGTGCAGGGGGTCACAAGCCTGGGGCAGGTGGTTGGGTGCAGGGGGCCACATGCCTGGGGGAGGAGGTTGGGTGCAGGGGGCCACATGCCTGGGGCAGGAGGTTGGGTGCAGGGGGCCACATGCCTGGGGCAGGTGGTTGGGTGCAGGGGGCCACATGCCTGGGGCAGGAGGTTGGGTGCAGGGGGCCACATGCCTGGGGCAGGTGGTTGGGTGCAGGGGGCCACATGCCTGGGGCAGGAGGTTGGGTGCAGGATGGGGTCCAGGGCTGGGACAGGGGTTCAGGATGCAGGCTCTGGCTGGGCACTGTTTAACTGAGACGGTTTCCGGGGGGTGGAGCAGCGGGGTGAAGGCAGCTCACTCCTGCCCTGGCTCTGCGCTGCTCCTGAAAACAGCTGGCACGGACAGCAAAGGTCCCAGGTGCTGCCCCTCACCTGAGCCCGCAGCTTCTACTGGCCCCGGTTCCCCGTCACTGATCAGTGGGGGCTGCAGGAGGGTGTCTGCAGGCAGGAACAGTGTGTGGGGACCCCCCGCTGTGCCTCTCTCAGGGGCTGCAGGGACGTGCCAGCCACCTCCAGGAGCAGCAATTCCCAGGGGGATCATGACTCCAGCCAGGGCAGGTTGGGCGTTGGAGAACTCACGGCGCAAAGAATGAAATGTACGCGCAGGAGAGAAATGAAAAGGATGTGTGTTGGGACGGGAGGTGAGAGTGAAGGACAGTGTGTGTGTGTGTGTGTGTGAGATAGAGACACACAGAGTGAGTGAGTGAAGGGCAGTGTGTGTGTGTGTGTGTGTGAGATAGAGACACACAGAGTGAGTGAGTGAGTGAAGGGCAGTGTGTGTGTGTGTGTGTGTGTGTGTGTGATAGAGACACACAGAGTGAGTGAGTGAAGGGCAGTGTGTGTGTGTGTGTGTGTGACAGAGACACACAGAGTGAGTGAGTGAGTGAAGGGCAGTGTGTGTGTGTGTGCGCGTGATAGAGACACACAGAGTGAGTGAGTGAAGGGCAGTGTGTGTGTGTGTGTCAGACACACACAGTGAGTGAGAGTGACAGGTTTGCCAAGCTCCCTCTGAGACGGGGTACAGGAGTGGGGGGGGGAGGGGCACCCTGACATCAGCCCCCCCCCTTCTCCCTCCCACCCCCTGCCCAGCAAGCAGGAGGCTCCCAGGGGGGCAGCTCCAAGGCAGGGGGCAGTGGGTGCAGGGGCAACGGAAGTGCTGGTGCTTGACAGCTCCCCGGCCAAACCAGTCAGGGTCCCCTGCCAGAGGCGCCGAGATCTCCCGATTGCCTGGGCCAGCGGATGGCTTGGACCCTTGATTTGGCTTCACCGGTGGGGGCAGCTCCGGCCCCACAGGGCCCCCACAGGGCCCATGGCAGATAGGGACTGCTCCGGAGCAGCCCCTGTCCGCAGCAGGGGGGCCACCCCAGCCTGGCTGCACTGGGTGGGGGGGTGCTCCAGCCGTTAATGGCCTAACAATGACATTTCCCCGGTTAACCACTGCAAGGAGATTTGACAGGACCCCAGCACGGAACGGAGCTGGGGGGGGGGCAAGCAGGGGGCCCCCGCCAAGCCGAAGTGCCATTCCAGCCTGGCGGGTGCCTGCAGCCACCCCCCCGCCTCTGGGGCCGGGGCCGTTCCCGTGCCGGAAGGGGAGACCGTCACTCACACCGACTTGTGTTTGCAGGCGGCGGCGCCCGAGCAGAATGAGCGTCACCGAGTGGTATGAGGATTACGAGGGAGGCTTGCTCCCCAACTTCACCGCGCCCGACTTCGGCGCCCCGCCTGCCCCGCCAAGCCCCGTCCTGTGGGCAGCGCTGGCGCTCTACGCCCTCATCTTCCTGCTGGGCGTGCCGGGCAACGTGGCGGTCCTCTGGGTGACGGGCTGCGGGCCGCGGCGCAGGGTGACCGCCGTCTGGTTCCTCCACCTGGCGGGGGCGGACCTGCTGTGCTGCCTGGCGCTGCCCTTCCTTGCCGTGCCCGCTGCCCGTGGCCACCGCTGGGAGCTGGGCGACGTCGCCTGCAAGCTGCTCCCCTCCCTCACCATCCTCAGCATGTTCGCCAGCGTGCTGCTCCTGACGGCCATCAGCATGGACCGCTGCGCCCTGGTGACCCAGCCTGCGTGGGGCCCACGCCACCGCACCCCCCAGCGGGCCTGGGCCGTGTGCGGGGCAGCCTGGCTCCTGGCCCTGCTCCTGACGCTCCCGACCTTCGTTTTCCGGACTGTGCGCTCCGAGCCCTTCTCCGACAAAGTGACCTGTGGCGTGGACTACGCCCGCGTGGCCGGGGCCGGGCTGGGCACCGAGGTCTCCGTGGCCGCCTTCCGCTTTGCCGCCGGCTTCCTGGTCCCCTTCGTGGCCATCGCCGCCTGCTACGGCCTGGTGCTGGCCCGGCTGCGGGGCAGCCGCGTGGCGCGGTGGCGGAGGCCCACGGTGGTGGTGCTGGTGGTGCTGGTGAGCTTCTTCGCCTGCTGGCTCCCCTACCACGTGGTGGGGCTGATCCTGGCCGCCCGCGCCCCCAGCGACGGCCTCTACCGGCTGGCGGCCACCACCCAGCCCCTGGTGGTCAGCCTGGCCTACGCCAACAGCGGCCTCCACCCCATCATCTATCTGGGGCTGGGCCGGGGCGTGGGGCGAAGCCGCCTGGCCTATGCCCTCCAGGAGGAGGGGGCAGACCTCGGGGGCGAGGCCACGTCCACCAGCAGCGGGCAGGCTGCCGAGACAGTGCCGTAGGGCCACGGGGACCCCCGGGCGGGGCGGGACCAGGCTGGGTGAGAAGCTGGCAGCCCGGCTGAGGGGCCTTGTGGGCTGCTCAGCCTGGCTGTGCTGAGGGTGGGGAGCTGACAGGAGGGAGCCCCCTGAGATCCGCGCCCCCCCCCAGACTTCCCCCCAGTGAAGGGTCAGCGCTGAATTCCCACGGAGCCCCCGCCCCTCCACGCACCAGGGGAGTGAGCACTGCCCCTCCCCTTGCACGGAGCCCCCGCCCCCCATGCACCAGGGGAGTGTGCACTGCCCCCTTCCCTTGCACAGAGCTCCCGCCCCCCATGCACCGGGGGAGTGAGCACTGCCCCCTCTCCTTGCACAGAGCCCCGCCCCTCCACGCACCAGGGGAGTGTGCACTGCCCCCCCTTGCACGGAGCCCCGCCCCCCATGCACCGGGGGAGTGAGCACTGCCCCCTCTCCTTGCACGGAGCCCCTCCCCTCCACGCATCAGGGGAGTGAGCACTGCCCCTCCCCTTGCACGGAGCCCCCGCCCCCCATGCACCAGGGGAGTGTGCACTGCCCCCTCCCCTTGCACAGAGCCCCCGCCCCCCATGCACCAGCGGAGTGTGCACTGCCCCCTCCCCTTGCACAGAGCCCCCGCCCCCCATGCACCGGGGAGTGAGCACTGCCCCCTCTCCTTGCACGGAGCCCTGCCCCTCCACGCACCAGGGGAGTGTGCACTGCCCCCCCTTGCACGGAGCCCCGCCCCGCCATGCACCAGGGGAGTGTGCACTGCCCCCTCTCCTTGCACGGAGCCCCGCCCCCCCCATGCACCAGGGGAGTGTGCACTGCCCCCCCTTGCACGGAGCCCCCGCCCCCCATGCACCAGGCAGCGCCCCCCCCCGACACGCTCCAGGCTCGGGCCGGGCGACCCCCGGCGGCCGCTGCGGGAAGGACGCGGGCCGGGCCGGGCCGGGCAGGAGGCGGCGCTTCCCGGCGGATGCGGCCTGCGAGGCCCGAGCGGTGAGAGCGGGTCGGGGCCGGGGCTGCGGGGCGTTTGGGGCACGTGGGGGCGGGGGGGTTGAGGGGCTGGGAGTGCGGGGGGGGGTTGAGAGTCTGGGGTGCGGGGGGGTTGAGGGTGTGGGAGTGCGAGGGGGTTGAGAATGCGGGGGGGGGTTGAGGGTCTGGGGTGCGGGGGGGTTGAGGGTGTGGGAGGGGTTGAGGGGCTGGGAGTGCGAGGGGGTTGAGAATGCGGGGGGGGTTGAGGGTGCGGGGGTTCGGGGGGGTTGAGGGTGCGGGGGGGTTGAGGGTGTGGGAGGGGTTGAGGGTCTGGCGGTGCGGGGGGGGGTTGAGAGTCTGGGGTGCGGGGGGGGTTGAGGGTGCGGGGGGGGTTGAGGGGCTGGGAGTGCGGGGGGGTTGAGAATGCGGGGGGGGTTGAGGGTGCGCGGGTGCGGGAGGGGTTGAGAGTCTGGGGTGCGGGGGGGTTGAGGGTGCGGGGGGGGTTGAGGGGCTGGGAGTGCGGGGGGGTTGAGAATGCGGGGGGGGTTGAGGGTGCGGGGGTGCGGGGGGGGTTGAGAGTCTGGGGTGCGGGGGGGGTTGAGGGTGCGGGGGTGCGGGGGGGGTTGAGGGTCTGGGGTGCGGGGGGGTTGAGGGTGTGGGAGGGGTTGAGGGTCTGGGAGTGCGAGGGGTGAGGGTGTGGGGGGTTGAGGGTGCGGGGGGGGTTGAGAGTCTGGGGTGCGGGGGGGGTTGAGGGTGTGGGAGGGGTTGAGGGTCTGGGGTGCGGGGGGGTTGAGGGTGCGGGAGGGGTTGAGAGTCTGGGGTGCGGGGGGGTTGAGGGTGTGGGAGGGGTTGAGGGGCTGGGAGTGCGAGGGGGTTGAGAATGCGGGGGGGGTTGAGGGTGCGGGGGTGCGGGGGGGGTTGAGGGTGTGGGGAGGGTTGAGGGTGCGGGGGGGTTGAGGGTCTGGGGGTGCGGGGGGGTTGAGGGTGTGGGAGGGGTTGAGGGTCTGGGGGTGCGGGGGGGTTGAGGGTGCGGGGGGGGTCTATGGGAGGGATGGGGAAGCTCACACGCAGGCTATGAGGACATGCCATGTTGGGGTGTGAGCTCCTTGGCGGGTCTGGGATGCCAGGGAGAGGGGGATTTGAGGGGCCCCTGGGGGAGACTGGGAGGGTAGGATCCCAAGGGGTCGTGTTGGGGCGTTAGCTCTGAGGGGACCAGGCTCTCCAGACATCGGGAGAGGGGGGCCGTGGGGGCATGTTGTGGGGGGCCGCGTTGGGGTATTAGCTCCAGGGGAAAGGGGGTCTGGGGAGACGGGGTTTCTGGGGGGTACCGGGGTGCAGAGAGTCTGTGAGTGGGTCTCAGGAGGCAGCTTGGGGCATGCTAAGTTAGGGTGTTAGCTCCGAGCGGGGGGCTCTCTTGACACGGAGAGGGGCGTTTGGGGGGCCCCATGGGAGCGGGGGTGTGTGGGGGGGGTCGCGCGGGCGCAGGCTGTGTTGGAACATTAGCTTTGAGGGGACGGGGCAGGGAACGGGCCCTCAGGTGCCCGGGGGTTTAGGATGTCCAGGGAGGGCGGTGAGCCCCTGGCCTGGGCCTAGAACGAGTTTGCATCCTTACCCCTCCCTCTCTGCCCCCCAGGCACCGTGGAGCCTCCCCTCCCCTTGCAAGGGGAGCCCCCGGAATCTGAATTCCCGGCCCCCTCCAACCTGTGGGGGCCACGGACACAGACTCCCCCGCGGTCGTGCGGGGTGACCCCAGGGGGCCGAGATGCCGGCCTCAGGGAAGGAGCCTGGGGCCAAGAGGCGGAGCCGGGGCCCGTCCCCATCCCGGGGGCCGCGGGAAGACGCCTGGGACTGGGGCTGCCTGGCGGCGCGGCGCAGGCTGGAGGAGCTGTATTTCGGGGAGCAGGGCTGCCTCCGGGCGGGCTCCGAGGAGATCTCCCAGTTCTGGGCCTTCTTTGAGCGGCTGCAGCGGTTCCAGAGCCGGCAGGCCGAGCGGGACCCCCCGGCCCAGCCCCCCGCCGCCCCCGGGCGGGCCGGCCTGCCCCCGGACTACGACCCGCGCTACCGGATCAACCTGTCGGTGCTGGGCGGGGCCGAGGAGGGGCCGGGGCGGGAGCGGCGGCGGGGGCCGGGGGTGCCGGCCGAGCGGCGTGCCCAGTTCCGCGCCGGCCTGCGGCACTACCTGGACTTCGCCCAGAAGCAGAGCTTTGCCAAGCTGGCCAAGCTGCAGCGGGAGCGGGCCGCCCTGCCCATCGCCCAGTACCGCCAGCAGCTGCTGCAGGCCGTGGCCAGCCACCAGGTGGTGGTGGTGGCCGGGGACACGGGCTGCGGCAAGTCCACGCAGGTCCCCCAGTACCTGCTGGCGGCCGGGTACAGCCACGTGGCCTGCACCCAGCCCCGCCGCATCGCCTGCATCTCGCTGGCCAAGCGCGTCGGCTTCGAGAGCCTGCACCAGTATGGGGCGGAGGTGAGTGGGGCAGAGCCAGGGGCAGCCCGGCACTCGGGCGGGGGGAGTCAGCAGCCAGCGCTGGAGGCGGGCGGGAGGACGTGGGCACTGGTGGAGGGGGAGTTGGCAGCCAGCGCTGGAGGAGGGCAGGAGGACCTGGTCTCTGGTGGAGGGGGAGTTAGCAGGCAGCGCTGGAGGAGGGCGGGAGCACCTGGGCGCTAGTGGAGGGGGAATTAGCAGGCAGCGCTGGAGGCGGGCTGGAGGACGTGGGCACTGGTGGAGGGGGAGTTGGCAGCCAGCGCTGGGGGAGGGAGGGAGGACGTGGGCGCTGGTTGAGGGGGAGTTAGCAGTCAGCGCTGGAGGAGGGCGGGAGCACCTGGGCTCTGGTGGAAAGGGAGTTAGCAGCCAGTGCTGGAGGCGGGTGGGAGGACCTGGGCTCTGGTGGAGGGGGAGTTAGCAGGCAACGCTGGAGGCGGGCGGGAGGACGTGGGCGCTGGTGGAGGGGGAATTAGCAGGCAGCGCTGGAGGAGGGCGGGAGCACCTGGGTGCTAGTGGAGGGGGAATTAGCAGGCAGCGCTGGAGGCGGGCGGGAGGACGTGGGCACTGGTGGAGGGGGAGTTGGCAGCCAGCGCTGGGGGAGGGAGGGAGGACAGGGGCGCTGGTGGAGGGGGAGTTAGCAGGCAGCGCTGGGCGAGGACGGGAGGACGTGGGCGCTGGTGGAGGGGGAATTAGCAGGCAGCGCTGAAGGAGGGCAGGAGGACCTGGGCTCTGGTGGAGGGGGAATTAGCAGCCAGCGCTGGAGGCGGGCGGGAGGACAGGGGCGCTGGTGGAGGGGGAGTTAGCAGCCAGCGCTGGAGGCGGGCGGGAGGACAGGGGCGCTGGTGGAGGGGGAATTAGCAGGCAGCGCTGAAGGAGGGCAGGAGGACCTGGGCTCTGGTGGAGGGGGAGTTAGCAGCCAGCGCTGGAGGCGGGCGGGAGGACAGGGGCGCTGGTGGAGGGGGAGTTAGCAGCCAGCGCTGGAGGCGGGCGGGAGGACAGGGGCGCTGGTGGAGGGGGAATTAGCAGGCAGCGCTGAAGGAGGGCAGGAGGACCTGGGCTCTGGTGGAGGGGGAGTTAGCAGCCAGCGCTGGAGGCGGGCGGGAGGACAGGGGCGCTGGTGGAGGGGGAGTTAGCAGCCAGCGCTGGAGGAGGGCGGGAGGACGTGGGCGCTGGTGGAGGGGGAGTTAGCAGCCAGCGCTGGAGGCGGGCGGGAGGACAGGGGCGCTGGTGGAGGGGGAGTTGGCCATAGCTCTCCTTGCTGGCCTTTGCCCCTGGCTGGGGGGTGCCGGGCTCCCCCCGCTGACCCATGCCTCCCCCCGCGTCCCCTCCCAGGTGGGCTACCAGATCCGCTTCGAGAGCACCCGCTCCCCGGCCACCAAGATCGTCTTCCTGACGGAGGGGCTGCTGCTGCGGCAGGTGCAGCGGGAGCCGGCGCTGCCCGGGTACCAGGTGCTGATCGCCGACGAGGTGCACGAGCGACACCTGCACAGCGACTTCCTGCTGGGGGTGCTCCGCCGCCTGCTGCCCGCCCGCCCCGACCTCAAGCTGGTGCTCATGTCGGCCACCATCAACATCCCCCTCTTTGCTGGCTACTTCGGCGGCGCCCCCGTGGTGCAGGTGCCTGGGCGGCTCTTCCCCATCACGGTGAGAGCCCGAGGGCCGGGTGTGGACGGGCATCAGGGCTGGCGGGGTGGGGCGCTGGCTGTATCCGCAGGGCATCCCCGGGGATCCCTCGGCACGGAGATGTGGCCATCGCTGGGGTGGGGCACGTGGGGAGAGGGCTGCGCATGCTAGGATCCCTTGCCTGGCGCTGAGATGCAGCCACCTCTGGGGTGAAGCAGTGGGGGAGGGGCTGTTTGTGCCGGGATCCCTCTCCTGGTGCCGAGATGCAGCCATTTCTGGGGTGGAGCGTGTGTGTGTGTGTGGGGGGGAGCTGTGTGTGCCGGGATCCCTCTCCCGGTGCCGAGATGCGGCCACTTCTGGGGTGGAGCATGTGTGTGTGTGGGGGGGGCTTTGTGTGCCGGGATCCCTCTCCCGGTGCTGCAATGCGGCCACTTCTGGGGTGGAGTGTGTGTGTGTGGGGGGGGGGGGGCTGGGCTGTGTGTGCTGGGATCCCCCCCATGCTGCTGAGATGCGGCCACCTCTAGGGAGGGGCGCGGGTGGGGGGGGACTGTGTACATGGATCCCTCACCTGGTACTGAGATGCGGCCATTTCTGGGGTGGAGCATGGGGGCGGGGGGGAAAGGGAGGGTCGTGCGTACTGATGTTAAATTCTTGGGAATAAACTTTGGAGAATATTCTCAAGAACATTCTCGAGACTATTTTCCAAATGTGAGAATTTTTGAGAATTTCCTCTTAAAAACTTGTTAAATAGTTTTTAAAGAATTTTACTATTTATAATAATGTCTGTCTTTAATAAAACTTCAAGAATCATGAAAGTTTCCAATTGTTAAAATGAAAATTCGGGAAAGTAAAGAAAAAAAGACAGAGGTTTAAATTACTAGAACTTTTATTACAAATCTTCTGTTGCAGGATACAAATATTTTTAACTTTCTGTATTGAATAGAAGTCTAATCAGAATCTGCACGTTCCAAATCTGACCCATATATTTTCATCTCTTCTTCTTCCTCATACATATCCTCTTCTTCGACTTCTTCTTTCTCTTCAGCATCATCAATTTCTTCTTCCTAATTTCTCTGGTTCTGTTTCCTTTTTTCTCTTGGGGATTTCAATGGAGCATCATTTGGGTTTTAAGAAGCTTTATATTATGGGCTATGAATGTCAGCTTGCCTGCCCTTTCTTGTGTTAACTTGTTTCTTTTTGCATTATGAATGATACTGAGTCTGTAAGTACTGAAACTTCTTTCAGTTGCTGCCATTGTTGGTGGCATATTCAATATGCTGATCGCTGCTTTCCCTAATTTTGATCCATAGCAAATACCTTTCCACCATGTTACTGCATCTACTGAGCCAGCTGATTTTGTTACATATGATTTTCCAAAAAAACCTTGTTTAGCAGGATACTCTGCAAGCTCTGCAATGACTTTTGCTGCGTGATCAGTGCCATACGTTCTTGTGACTAATTTATCGGTGAATTCAGTTCCTTGTATTTGTTCATTTCTAGTACGGAACTCACCATTGAATTTTGGATCTAGAATATTTTGCAGCATAGCAAATGTCTTTTAGCGCCATATCTTTTCCTTTTTCAAAACTGTTCATCACATCCTGTTTTCTTGTTTGGTAAGTGGACTTTCGGGAAGTAGCCTATCAAAATGATTGCTTAATTCCCTGAAACATTCAGGAACGTTGCTCATTTTTGGCTGGTCAGATTCAAGCAGCGTAATCCATTTAACAGGACTTATCAGTGCATGCAGATTTTGGACCCGTACCCAAAATACATCTTCATCCAGGATTGAATTCCTGGTACGTTTGCTCAGTTTAGTCTGTAAATCTTCATGGACAACAAGGCATTTTAAGACACTTTTTTATTTCAATAAGCTTTTCAAACAATATAAAATGGAACCCCACCTAGTTTTAACTGGCAATTTAAGTGCACAAGTTTGATTTTTCTCTTTTTGAAATGCAGTAAAATGAGCTCGTAAAACTTGCGATTTGTTAATTTCCTTCACAGTAGTTTTACAGGTAGCTTCAGTTTCTTGAACAGATTTTAAGTTACTGATGTCACCAATTAACAAATGTAGGGTACGAGCAGCACAAGTGTACCTGACAATGTGATTGTGTTTTTCGTTAAGCATTGATAAGGATTTCACCATTGCTGCAGCGTTATCAGTGACAATGGCACCCAATTTTTCAGTGCCTACATACAGAATGCCATATACTCAGCAGTATGGCGTTCAACATCGGTTGCCACTGTCTTGTAAAACACTGGTTGGGGTGTTGATATAATAAAATGTATAACAGATTCATTTCTTCGGTTGCTCCAAGCATCACACTGCAGTGCAAGAGAAGCGGCTTCGGCAATTTTTGTTTTTATAAGAGCATCCACACGCTGATATTCAGCTCCCAAAAGTTTGTTAGAAAGTGTGTACCTTGTAAGATGGTCTTAATTTTTGCATGAAAGTAATCCGATCTTTGTTTTCAACCAGAGAAAGAGGCGATCCCGATGAGAATATAGCTCGTGCAAAAAATTCACCCAAAACTTTGTTTTCAGTTTCATTCATAGAATCAAAGTAGCGACTTATAGAGTGAGACACCTTGGCTGAACTAGATGTGGAAGGTGGTGATGTAAATTCACTAGCACTATCACCAGGGCTCACCAAGCGGCGGCGAGCCCCGCTCGCCAGTCGCGCGGTTTCGCGCGGTTCTGCGTTCTGTGCATGCGCAGATCGCTCTGCGCCGGCTCTTCCGGGTTGTAATCTACTCGCCACGGGCCAGTAGATTACATTATTTGTCGAGCCCTGACTATCACAGTGTTCTATAGATGTTGATGGTTGAGGTGATCTGCTTCTGGACTCTGAGAATTGTGTTGCCTTTTCCTTGATGTGAGCAGGAGTCTTCAGACAATTGGAAATATACTTTCTCAGCCTTGTCGCATTTCTGATGTATTCAGCCTTGCAGTACTTACATTCATGGAACACTTTGTCTTTAACTGTTTTATGAAGGAAATAATCCCACACATCACTTTTAGGCTTAATTCTTCTTTTCACACTGATGAAAACACAATTACACCTTTCACAAAAGAGAATAAACGTGTTATTGCCTCTTTATATACTTTTTGTGATGCTTCCAGAAGGTACCATAACAGTCAGAATTCCCGATCTTGAATGATCAAGAACGCTCTTTAACATTCAGGGTGTTCTAAAAGTTGAATACAATACATTATTTCAAGAGGAAATGAAAGATTAGAAAATTCTCAAAAATTCTCGGGAAATAATCTTTTGGAGAATGTTCTCAGAATAGTCTTGTTCTTGGAGAATATTCTCACCTCACGTCACCAGCTGTGCAGGCTGTGATCCCACTCCTGTTGGTGAGATGCGGCCACCTCTGGGGTGGAGCACGTGGTGGAGGGGCTGTGTGTGCCGGGATCCCTCTCCCGGTGCTGAGATGCGGCCACCTCTGGGGTGGAGCACGTGGGGGAGGGGCTGTGTGTGCCGGGATCCCTCTCCCGGTGCTGAGATGCAGCCACCTCTGGGGTGGAGCACGTGGTGGAGGGGCTGTGTGTGCCGGGATCCCTCTCCCGGTGCTGAGATGCGGCCACCTCTGGGGTGGAGCACGTGGGGGAGGGGCTGTGTGTGCCGGGATCCCTCTCCCGGTGCTGAGATGCAGCCACCTCTGGGGTGGAGCACGTGGTGGAGGGGCTGTGTGTGCCGGGATCCCTCTCCCGGTGCTGAGATGCGGCCACCTCTGGGGTGGAGCACGTGGGGGAGGGGCTGTGTGTGCCGGGATCCCTCTCCCGGTGCTGAGATGCGGCCACCTCTGGGGAGGGGCACGGGGGTGCTCTGTCTCTGCCCTCACAGCCTCTCTGCCTGGCCAGGTGGTGTACCAGCCCATTGCGCAGGAGGAGGCAGGTGGCGGCGGGAGGCCGGAGCGGCTGGACCCCCGGCCCTACCTGCAGGTGCTGCAGGCCATCGACCACAAGTACCCGGCCGAGGAGCGGGGTGACCTGCTGGTCTTCCTGAGCGGCGTGGCCGAGATCGGCGCCGTGCTGGAGGCTGCCCAGGCCTACGCCGCCCGCACCCAGCGCTGGGTTGTGCTGCCCCT
Source organism: Pelochelys cantorii (assembly GCA_032595735.1). Taxonomy (NCBI): domain Eukaryota; kingdom Metazoa; phylum Chordata; order Testudines; family Trionychidae; genus Pelochelys; species Pelochelys cantorii. The sequence continues at coordinate 2,327,880 of CM064358.1, read as the reverse complement.
ACACAGTACCCTCTCCATCGCAGAGCAGGACAAGGTGGGGCCGGGCCGGGCCAAGGCCTCTGCAGGCAGGGGGCAGGGCGCTGTGGGGTTGGAGCATGGGGCAGGGCTGGGAGAAGGGGGCCGCGGGGGAGCGCTAATGAGAGGGTGTAATCGGGGCGAATTGCTGAGAGTTGGGGCTACTCCCAGCCCAAGCCTGGGGGCGCCCCACGATAAGGCCCCAAACCAGACACACCAAGCTCGTCTGTTTCCCACCCTGGCCAGCCAGGAGTCCCACAAGCGACCCCCTTAGACACCCCAGTTCTGGGCCCCGACCAACCCTTCCCCATACCCGGGGGAGAGGTTATAAACCCATCTCCCCCGTCGGAACAGGTCCTCCCGGTCCCGAAGGACCAGCCACGATCCCAGCTCAATTCATAACTGAGAATCTTACCCAAGAAATGTTGTAGCCCAGTGTTTCTCAACCTTTATAAAGTACTCCCTTTTTCAAAAAAAAATAATTAGAGGTACCCCCAGTACCTACAGTTTTCAGAGAGACATTTTTTTCTACCATGGCAACACATTTGTTTCAAGAATTTAATCGTAGCTGGGCGGGCGGTGAAATTTTTAGATGTAAAAAGTACGAAAATAATAAAGCGCTGTCAAACTTCACACACAAATTCAGTTTTCTCCAAACTTCAGTTGTGTTGACATACCCCCCCCCCCCGACTTCTCTCGAGTACCCCTACGGGGATTCGTCCCCCTGGTTGAGAAACACTGTCGCAGCCACCCCTGCAGAATCTAAAATCGAAAGGTTTATGGAGAGAAGGCAAGCAAGCAAGAAAAAGCAAAGCAAAGCAAAGCAGTAAGGAAGGAAGGCAGAGCAAAGAGACAGAAAGAAAGGCTGAGAGTTAAAATTGGGGAAGGAATCAGATACGGACACCAATTGCTGAGTTCCCAGGACAGGCTGGGAGCAGACAGGGACTAAACTGCTGGCTTAAGCCAAGTCTCCGCAGCTGGAATGGGCTGTCCCGTCCTGAATTTCAGGGGTGGGGACCATTTTTGGGTCAGGAGCCACTGACCCACAGAAGAATCAGTCGGGGACCGCGCATAAGGAGAAGCAAAAAAGCAACCCCCCTCCACCCCTCACTACATGGCCCCTGACTGAGGGGGGAGACTCTTCCCACATCGCCCTTGCACGCCGGAGCCTAGGCGGGTCTGGGATAGTAGATTTGGGGCACTGCAGCCCCCAAGGGGACGGCAGGGGGACTGGAGTGCCAGAGCAGGCTCCCCAATGCTGGGAGGGGAGCCCTGAGCCTCGGGGGCCGGATCTGGGTAAGCCTTAGGTTCCCCGCCCTGGGTTAGAGCTTGTGTTCCTAGCCCAGCCCCTGTGGAGGGGAGACGCCGGCCGGCAGAGAAAATGGAGGGGTTTCCAGGGCCCTGTCTCTCTCCGCCCCCCGGGGCAGGGACCTGGGCTCAGGGATGGGGCCCAGGGCGGTGGTTGAGGGGGGTTAGGGTGGGGAGTGCCCGTACGTGTCAGGCTGAAGGCCTGTGGGGAAGGAGAGGGGATGCTGGAGCGCGTCAGGCTGTGACCTCCCCCTCTGCCCCCCAGGTGTTTGACCTGCCCCCCCCCGGAGTCCGGAAGTGCATCGTCTCCACCAACATCGCCGAGACGTCGGTCACCATCGACGGGGTGCGCTTCGTGCTGGACTCGGGTGAGGTGCCCACCCCTCGGGCTGGGAGGGGGTGGGGGGGGGCCAGCGTGGGCCCCCCGCTTGGGCCGCGGGGCTGGGCGCGGCCGGTGGAGGCCGTGCCCAGAGCGCCTGCCTGGCCCGCCCGCAGGGAAGGTGAAGGAGCTGAGCTACGACCCCCAGGCCAAGCTGCAGCGCCTGCAGGAGTTCTGGGTCAGCCGGGCCAGCGCCGAGCAGCGGAAGGGCCGTGCGGGCCGGACGGGCCCTGGGCTCTGCTACCGGCTCTACGCCGAGTCGGACTACGACGCCTTCGCCCCCTACCCCGTGCCGGAGATCCAGCGCGTGGCGCTCGACGCCCTGGTGCTGCAGGTAGGCCGGGCCGGGGGGGCTGCCCCGTCCCGGGGTGGGGCTCCCTGCGTGGGGGACACTCGGCTCCGGAGGGCTGAGGCCCACCCTGTCCCGGGCGGGGACAAGGTCTGGAGCATCCCAGCGCCCCCCCCAGTCTGAGGGAGGCGTCCAGAGCGTGTCCAGGGCACTTCTGCCTTGTCTGTCCTTATGGGGAGCAGCTCGGACCCCATGTGGGTCGGGCCCTCCGAGCACCCCAGAGAGCAGGGGGTCACGCAGCAGCAAGTCCAGTTACATAAAGCTGCGACCTGCTGTGTGGAGCCCGGCTGAGCGCGCCCCGTTCTGTGCCCCCCGGCACGGCCGCCCCCCTCCCCCCGTGCGTGCCACCGCCCGGCTGCCTGCCTGCCCCCCGGGAGGAGTGCGGGGCCTGCCCCCGGCGCCCCCCACGTTCCCCGGCGCTGTGCACTCACGGGAAGCACCCGGGGTCTTGAGGGGGCCTGGCTTCTCGCCGCGGGTTTCTTCTGCCAGGCAGAGCGGGCTGGGATCACGCGTGTCTCGTCCCGCTGGGGCAAACGCCGGCTGCTTCCCTCCGCGGCGGGGGGCCACGCTGCCCTCTGGTCCCTAGAACGGGCAGGGAGCGCGAGAGGCCACCGAGTCCCGACCCCACCCTCACGGCACCCCACCCATCATCTAGACCGGGGTGGGCAATAATTTTCTCGGGGGGGGCCCATGTAATGAATTTCGATATGAGCCAATGGGCTGGCTCCACCTCCTTCCAGAAGGGGCGGAGTCACGGGTGGAAGGGGCGGGGCTGGGGACTAGCCTCCTTTCCCTGCCCCCCCCCCCCGTCCCCCCGCAAGTTGTCTGGGGCCAGAGGCTTTGAAGTAAAAACACCGCAAAGGGCTTGTGGCTCCGGCCCTGCCACTACCACGCTGCCGAGGCTATTGAAAAGGCTCGTGGCTGCGGCCCCTGTGAGGCAGTGCCACGGCTGGGAGCCAGGAGCCGTGTAAATAGGACCCTGCTGCCTGAGCCACCGCCTGGAAATTCGGTGGCCTGGGCAGTGGGATAGACATAGAAAGTGGCCAGATGCTGTCCGGAGGCCGGATCAAAGTGCTAGGTGGGCCGGATCCGGCCCCCAGGCCACATCTACCCTGCCCTGGTCTAGACCATTCCCGGCAGGTGTCTGTCCAACCTGCTCTTCAATATCCCCAGGGATGGAGACTCCACAGCCCCCCCAGGCAATTTATCCCAGTGTGTAACCACCCTGGCAGGCAGGAAGTTTTTCCTAATGTCCAGCCTGAACCTCCCTTGCTGCAGTTTAAGCCCCTTGCTGCTTGTCCCATCCCAGAGGCCAAGGAGAACAATTTTTCTCCCTCCTCCCTGTGACACCCTTGTAGATACTTGAAAACCGCTGGCATGTCCCCTCTCCGTCTTCTCCTTCCCAAACTAAACAAGCCCCAGTTCTTTCAGCCTCCCCTCCTGGCTCCTGTCCTCTAGACCTTCCATCATTCTTGTTGCTCTTCTCTGGACCTTCTCCAGTTTCTCCACCTCTCCTGAAACGTGGTTCCCAGAACTGGCCACGGTGCGCCCACGTGGCCGGCGTCCGGCCTGCTGCGTGGGGGCGACCGCCGGCAAGGGGCTAATCGGCCGTTCTCCCCCCCCCCCCCTCCAGATGAAGAGCATGGAGCTGGGTGACCCCCGGACCTTCCCCTTCCTGGAGCCGCCCCCCCCAGCCAGCCTGGAGACGGCCTTGCGCTACCTGCGGGATCAGGGGGCGCTGGACGGGGCCGAGAACCTGACGCCCATCGGGAGCCTGCTGGCCCAGCTGCCGGTGGACGTGGTGGTTGGTGAGGTGCGGGGGGGCTGGGCGAGGGACTGGCGCTGGTGGGGGGGGCCCCCCCAGTAACAATCTCCATCCCCCCCCCCCCCCCCGCCCGCAGGGAAGATGCTGGTGTTGGGCGCGCTCTTCGGCCTGGCAGGGCCGGTGCTTACGGTGGCGGCCGTGCTGAGCGTGCCCTCCCCGCTCCTGCGCCCTGCCCACTCCAACCCGGACTGCGCCACGGCCCGCCGGCCCCTCGAGAGCCCCCACGGCGACCCGCTGACGCTGCTCAACACCTTCAACGCCTGGCTGCAGGTGGGGGGCACCCTGCGGGGGAGCAGAACCCCCATGGTGGGAGCTGGGGGGTGTGTCTGGGGGGAGCAGAACTACCAGGGCGGGGGCTGGGAAGGGTCGGTGGGAGGAGATGCCACTGGAGGGGGCAGTGGGAGGAGATGCCCCAGGGTGGGGGTTGGGGGGGCGGTGGGAGGAGATGCCCGAGGGCGGGGGTTGGGGGGGGCGGTGGGAGGAGATGCCCCATGGCGGGGATTGGGGGGGGCGGTGGGAGGAGATGCCCCAGGGCGGGGATTGAGGGGCCGGTGGGAGGAGATGCCCCAGGGCGGGGGTTGGGGGGGGCGGTGGGAGGAGATGCCCCATGGCGGGGGTTGGGGGGGGCGGTGGGAGGAGATGCCCCATGGCGGGGATTGGAGGGGGCGGTGGGAGGAGATGCCCCAGGGCGGGGATTGAGGGGGCGGTGGGAGGAGATGCCCCATGGCGGGGATTGAGGGGGCGGTGGGAGGAGATGCCCCAGGGCGGGGGTTGGGGGGGGCGGTGGGAGGAGATGCCCCATGGCGGGGATTGAGGGGGCGGTGGGAGGAGATGCCCCATGGCGGGGATTGGGGGGGGCGGTGGGAGGAGATGCCCCATGGCGGGGATTGGGGGGGGCGGTGGGAGGAGATGCCCCATGGCGGGGATTGGGGGGGGCGGTGGGAGGAGATGCCCCATGGCGGGGATTGGGGGGGGCGGTGGGAGGAGATGCCCCATGGCGGGGGTTGGGGGGGCGGTGGGAGGAGATGCCCATGGCGGGGATTGGGGGGGGCGGTGGGAGGAGATGCCCCATGGCGGGGATTGAGGGGGCGGTGGGAGGAGATGCCCCATGGCGGGGATTGAGGGGGCGGTGGGAGGAGATGCCCCAGGGCGGGGATTGAGGGGGCGGTGGGAGGAGATGCCCCAGGGCGGGGATTGAGGGGGCGGTGGGAGGAGATGCCCCAGGGCGGGGGTTGGGGGGGGCGGTGGGAGGAGATGCCCCATGGCGGGGATTGGGGGGGGCGGTGGGAGGAGATGCCCCAGGGTGGGGGCTGGGCGTTGCAGCGGGGCAGCCCCCCGCCCCTCCCCCACTCACCGCGGCGTGGCGTGGCCGGCAGGTGAAGTCGGCGCGGGCTGGCAGCTCCCGGGCGTGGTGCCGGCGCCGGGGGCTGGAGGAACACCGGCTCTACGAGGCAGCCAACCTGCGGCGGCAGTTCCAGGTGAGTGCGCAGTGGGTGGGGGGGCTCCAGGTGCCCCCTTCCTCTCCCCCCTAACCCGCCCCTCCTGCCCCAGGAGCTGCTGCGGGAGAAGGGGCTGCTGGAGGCTGGGCCGGGGCGCAGGGACAGCGCCGCGCGGCAGAGCCGGCACCGGGAGCGCCGGGAGCTGCACCAGCTGCGGCGGCGGCACGAGGCGCTGGAGGGCCGGAAGCGCAAGGTGCTGAAGCTGCAGGAAGACGCCGGCTCCTCCAGCGAGGAGGGAGAGGGCGCTGGCCGGGCCGGGCCGCAGGCCGTCGATATCCAGGTGCGGGGGAAGGGAGGTGGACTTTTTTCCCGAGCAAGCGGAATAAACTTTGTTGCATGCACTGAGGCAGGAGCGACGTGCACCACCCTGAGCCGCACACCCCGAGCTGCGGGCACTCTACTATCCGCTGGGTGGTGCTGGGATCTCTATGGGAGAGCTGCCATGCTCCCAGGGCACACTGGGAGGGGTGGGGGTTGGGGGGCTGGCCGTGTCTCTGGGGCACTGGGTATGTCTGCTTCCCTGGGGGCCGGCCAGGGCAGGGAGGCCAGGATCTGTCAGCTGCGGGGTTTGCCGGGATGGGGTCAGTGCAGGGGCCCAGGCTGGGCGGCCCCTTTGCAGGGGGGCTGCTGGGGCCCCCACGCACCCACTGCCCTTCTCTCCACAGGACGTGAGGTTCAAGCTCCGGCATGACGTGGCCGAGCTCCAGGCCGCCTGCGACGTGGCCCTGGCCCCCTCCCAGCTCGCCCTGCTCAAGCTGGTGCTGTGCCGGGGGCTGTACCCCCAGCTGGCCGTGCCCGACCAGTACAACAGCTGCCGCAAGGACTCCGACCAGGTGCGCGCCCCCCCCGCCCCCCACCTCGCTCCAGACCCTGGGGCCTGCCCCGGCTTGGGGAGGGGAGAGGCTCAGAGCCAGGACTCCTGGGATCTCTCCCTGGCTCTGGGAGGGGAGTGAGGGCTAGTGGTTAGAGCAGGGGGGGCTGGGAGCCAGGACTTCTAGGTTCTCTCCCTGGCTCTGGGAGGGGAGTGAGGGCTAGTGGTTAGAGCAGGAGGGCTGGGAGCCAGGACTCCTGGGTTCTCTCCCTGGCTCTGGGAGAGGAGTGAGGGCTAGTGGTTAGAGCAGGAGGGCTGGGAGCCAGGACTCCTGGGTTCTCTGGCCAGCTCTGGGAGGGAAGTGGAGGCTAGTGGTTAGAGCAGGGGGGCTGGGAGCCAGGACTCCTGGGTTCTCTCCCTGGCTCTGGGAGGGAAGTGGAGGCTAGTGGTTAGAGCAGGGGGGCTGGGAGCCAGGACTCCTGGGTTCTCTCCCTGGCTCTGGGAGGGAAGTGGAGGCTAGTGGTTAGAGCAGGGGGGCTGGGAGCCAGGACTCCTGGGTTCTCTCCCTGGCTCTGGGAGAGGAGTAGGGGCTAGTGGTTAGAGCAGGGGGGGGTGCTGGGAGCCAGCTCTGGGAGGGAAGTGGTGTGCAGTGGTTAGAGCAGGGAAGGCTGGGGGCTGGAGCTCCTGGGTTGTCTCCCCGCTGGGAGGGGGCGAGGTGCGAGCTGGCGGGTTGGGGAGCTCGTGGCAGGGTCGTGGTCTCCCCGCCGGCCGCAGTGGCCCGGCCCGGCCGCTGACCCTGGTCTCCCTGTAGATTTTTCACACCCAGAACAAGCAGGGGGTCGTCCTGCACCCGACCTGCGTGTTTGCCGGCTGCCCCGAGGAGCTGCAGGCCTCCCAGGAGGGAGCCGAGCCCGGGAAGGGCAGAGGTAGGGGGGACACGGGGGCGCCTGGGTGCTGGAGCCAGGGCCCCAAGGCCCCTGCTCCCCCCCCCCCCGCCCCGGCCCGTTGGGCCGGGCCTCAGCGTGTGGGGCAGGGTCAGAGCTGAGCCCCTCTGTGCCCTTGCAGGCTCCCCCGACGCGCTGAGCAGCCGGCACCAGCTCCTGGCCTTCGTCTCCCTGCTGGAGACCAACAAGCCCTACCTGGTGAACTGCCTGCGGGCACCCGCCCTGCAGGTGTGCGCCCCCCCCGGCCCTCTGCCCCCCCCGGCCCTCTGCCCGCCCCCCCCCTCCGGCCCTCTGCCTGCCCCCCCGGCCCTCTGCCCGCCCCCCCCCTCGGCCCTCTGCCCGCCCTGCAGGTGTGCGCCCCCCCCGGCCCTCTGCCCGCCCCCCCCCCGGCCCTCTGCCCGCCCTGCAGGTGTGCGCCCCCCCCGGCCCTCTCTGCCCCCCCCGGCCCTCTGCCCGCCCCCCCCCTCCGGCCCTCTGCCTGCCCCCCCGGCCCTCTGCCCGCCCCCCCCCCCTCCCGGCCCTCTGCCCGCCCTGCAGGTGTGCTGCCCCCCCCGGCCCTCTGCCCGCCCCCCCCCCCGGCCCTCTGCCGCCCTGCAGGTGTGCGCCCCCCCGGCCCTCTGCCCGCCCCCCCCCTCCGGCCTCTGCCCGCCCTGCCCCTGGCCCTCTGCCCCCCCCGGCCCTCTGCCCGCCCCCCCGGCCCTCTGCCCGCCCCCCCGGCCCTCTGCCTGCCCCCCCCGGCCCTCTGCCCGCCCTGCCCTGGCCCTCTGCCCGCCCCCCGCCCCTCTGCCTGCTGCCCCCGGCCTCTGCCCGCCGCCCCCGTGGCCCTCTGGCCTGGCCTGCAGGTGTGCGCCCCCCGGCCCTCTGCCCGCCCCCCCTCCGGCCCTCTGCCCGCCCTGCAGGTGTGCGCCCCCCCGGCCCTCTGCCCGCCCCGCGCTCCGGCCCTCTGCCCGCCCTGCCCCTGGCCCTCTGCCCCCCGCCCCCGGCCCTCTGCCCGCCCCCCGGCCCTCTGCCCTGCCCCCCGGCCTCTGCCCGCCCTGCCCTGGCCCTCTGCCCCCCCGCGCCCCTCTGCCTGCTGCCCCGCGGCCCTCTGCCCGCCCCCCCGGCCCTCTGCCCGCCCTGCAGGTGGGTGGGGCTGCCCCGCCCGGCCCTCTGCCCGTCCCCCCTGCCGGCCCTCTGCCCGCCCTGCAGGTGTGCGCCCCCCCGGCCCTCTGCCCGCCCCCCCCCTCCGGCCCTCTGCCCACCCTGCCCCTGGCCCGTCTGCCCCCCCCGCCCCCGGCCCTGCTGCCCTGCTCCCCTCCGGCCCTGCTGCCCGCCCCCCCGCCGGGCCCTCTGCCCGCCCTCCCTCCGGCCCTCTGTCTGCCCCCCCCGCCCTGCCCCCGGCCCTCTGCCTGCCCCCCTCTGCCCTCCTCCGGCCCTCTGCCTGCCCCCCCCGCCCCGCCCCTGGCCCTCTGCCTGCCCCCTGCCCCACCCCACACCCCATACCTGCCCTGCCCTGCCCTACCCACCCGCTGCTCTGCTCTTCTGTCTGCCCCCTGCCCTGTCCTGGCTCTGCTTGGCACTCCCCTTGGCCTGCCCGCCCCCCAGTCCTCTGTCCCCCCCCCCCGACCCCAGCCCTCGCTCCGCCCCCCGTAACCAGCCGTTCCTCGCGCCAGGCTCTGCTGCTCTGCGCCCGGGCCCTGGACACCAGCGGGGACTGCACACGCCTGGTGGCCGACTCCTGGCTGGAGCTGCGGGTGCCGGACGGGGAGGCCGCCCTGCGCCTGCTGGCGGCCGCCCTGCGGCTCCGCACCGCCTGGGAGGGGCTCCTGCACCGGCGGCTGGAGCGGGGGCCGGAGGAGCCAGGGCGGGGGCCGGACCCTCGGGAGGTGGCCGCGCTCAAGCAGGGCCTGCTGGAGTTCCTGCAGCACGAGGTATCCCCCCGCCCCGCCGCCCCCGGGAATGCCCAGCCCAGGTGGTGGGGTGCCCTTCCCCGGGAGTGCCGGGGGGCGCAGGTGGCGGGGTGCCCCTGCCCGGGAGTGCCGGGGGGCGCAGGTGGTGGGTTGCCCTTCCCCGGGAGTGCCAGGGGGCGCAGGTGGGTGGGGTGCCCCTGCCCGGGAGTGCCGGGGGGGTGCAGGTGGCGGGGTGCCCATGCTGGGGGGTGCAGGTGGCGGGGTGCCCCTGCCCGGGAGTGCCAGGGGGCGCAGGTGGCAGGGTGCCCCTGCCCGGGAGTGCCAGGGGGCGCAGGTGGAGGGGTGCTCCTGCCCGGGAGTGCCAGGGGGCGCAGGTGGCGGGGTGCCCCTGCCCGGGAGTGCCAGGGGGCGCAGGTGGCGGGGTGCCCCTGCCCGGGAGTGCCAGGGGGCGCAGGTGGCGGGGTGCCCCTGCCCGGGAGTGCCAGGGGGCGCAGGTGGCAGGGTGCCCCTGCCCGGGAGTGCCAGGGGGCGCCGGTGGCAGGGTGCCCCTGCCCGGGAGTGCCAGGGGGCGCAGGTGGCGGGGTGCCCCTGCCCGGGAGTGCCAGGGGGCGCAGGTGGCAGGGTGCCCCTGCCCGGGAGTGCCAGGGGGCGCAGGTGGCGGGGTGCTCCTGCCCGGGAGTGCCGGGGGGTGCAGGTGGCGGGGTGCCCCTGCCCGGGAGTGCCAGGGGGCGCAGGTGGTGGGGTGCTCCTGCCCGGGAGTGCCGGGGGTGCAGGTGGCAGGGTGCTCCTGCCCGGGAGTGCCACGGGGTGCAGGTGGTGGGGTGCCCATGCGGGGGGGAGGGGGGAGGCAGGTGGTGGGATGCCCATGCGGGGGGTAGGGGGGAGGCAGGTGGCGGGGTGCCCTTGCCCGGGAGTGCCGGGGGGCGCAGATGGCGGGGTGCCCCTGCCCGGGAGTGCCGGGGGAGTGCAGGTGGTGGGGTGCCCATGCTGGGGGGTGCAGGTGGCGGGGTGCCCCTGCCCGGGAGTGGGGCGCAGGTGGCAGGGTGCCCATGCTGGGAGGTGCAGGTGGCGCGGTGCCCATGCCGGGGGGCACAAGTGGTGGGGTGCCCTTGCCCAGGAGTGCCGGAGGTGCAGGTGGCAGGGTACCCCTGCCCGGGAGTGCCGCGGGGTGCAGGTGGTGGGGTGCCCAGGTGGTGGGGTGCCCGGCAGTGCTGGGGGCAGTGGGGGAGGAGCGGCTGATGCGCTCGGCGCCCTCCGCAGGTGCAGTACAGCCTGCGGCGGCTGACGGCGCTGGAGAAGCAGACCCTGTACGTGGGGCCACAGACGGTGGCGGCCGCACCCGGGCTGCCCGGCCTGTTCCAGGGGATGGAGATGGTACCTGACGAGGAGAAGGGGGGCTACCGGGTGACCGAGTTCCTGACCTACAACTGCCTGGCGGTGAGTGCAGCCTGTGGGCCAGGGGCTGCGTGCCCCCCCCCCCCAGCCCAGATCGGGGGGCTGCCCCACCCCCCTGGGAGCCTGGCCGAGGTGACGGGCTGCGGCGTGTCTCCCGCAGAGCGACACGGACCTGTACAGCGACTGCCTGCGCAGCTTCTGGACCTGCCCTCACTGCGGCTTCTACGCGCCCTGCACCCCCCTGGAGCGCGTGAGCCACGAGAGCAGCTGTCGGCCCCAGCCCCAGGAGGGTGAGTGTCTGCGAGGACCCCTGGACTCTTGGGCGGGTGTCCCCCCGGCTTTGGGAGGGGAGTGGAGGCTAGTGATTAGAGCAGGAGAGCTGGGCGCTGGACCGCCTGGGTTTTCTTCCTGGCTGTGGGAGGGGAGTGGGGGCTAGTGGTTAGAACAGGGGCCTGAGAGCCAGTGCACCTGGGTTCTCCCCCTGACTCTGGGAGGGGAGTGGGGGCTAGTGGTTAGAGCAGGAGAGCTGGGAGCCAGAGCCCCTGGGTTTTCTCCCCAGCTCTGGGAGGGGAGTGGGGGCTAGTGGTTAGCTGGCTTAGCCGTGCCTCCTGCCCTGTCCCTCCAGAGGGAGGGGGGACCCTAGCTGCTGGGGTAGCCGCTCGGCATCTCTGGTGACCCGGGTCCCCTGCTCTTGCAGCTCCCCCGGAGGAGGCAGCAGCGGGTTCAGCCAAAGGCACCGCTCTGCAGAGGCCGTACCGCTGCGACGTCTGCCAGCAGGACTTCACCTTCACTCCCACAGAGATCCTGCGGCACAGAAAGCAGCACCGGTGACAGCCCGGATGTGTGGCGGGGCCTAGGCCTGGCAGGGAGCCCTCGTGATCAGAGCCAGGATGTCTAGTGTCCTCTCCCTGGCTCTGGGAGGGGAGTGGGGACTAGTGGTTAGAGCGGGGGGGCTGGGAGCCAGGACTCCTGGGATCTCTCCCTGGCTCTGGGAAGGGAGTGGGGGCTAGTGGTTAGAGCAGGGGGCTGGAAGCCAAGCTGTCTGGATTCTCCCCTGGGCTCTGCGAGGACACGTCCTGACCCTACTGAGCCTGTGGCAGCAGGTTCTGACGGGGCTGGCTGGACTGGCGGTGGGGGGCCGGGGTGGGAGTTGGGTCCTGTGGCGTCCCTTCCCCCCAGCCAGCCCATGGCGCGTGGGGCAGGCGGGTTTGTTCTGGGGTGGGCAGGGCTGCCGGTTGGATGGGGCCTGGCCGCTGGAGCAGAGGCGCGTCTCCCCGTGGCGGGGACACGGGGCCGGGGGGGGGCATGTGTGTCAATAAACACCCTTGGGCCGAGGAGCACAGCGTGCCGTGTGTCCGTGGGGCCAGCGACCACCTGGGACACGCAGCAGGCTGGAGGGAGGGACACAGACCCCCTCTGGCCCCAGCATCTCGGGGGCTGGCGGCTGGCACCAGCAGCCGCTTTCTCCTCTGCGGCAGGGCCTGGAGGTGCCTGCGGAGCCGGGGCTGGTTCTCCGGCCCTGCCCACCGCTGCTGGAGAGGGGCCTGGGCTTTGCGTGGCCACAGGGGGGCAGCCGCGCTCCATCTCTGCAGGATTTGTCCACCTGGGATGGCGAGATGGGGACCACCCAGGCTGCCCGGAGCCTCCTTGCTTGTGGGTCACCCGTGAGGTGTCACGGAGCAGAGGAGTCTAGACCGAGATCCGGCCCCGTCGGGCTGGGCACTCCCCAGGCCCCGGCTCGGAGCCAGCGCCCTGACAGCTCTGCAGAATGTAGCAGCCAGTGGATGCTGGCCGGCTCCCTGGGGGTGGGGGGCTTGTGAGAGGCTGTATCCCTCCCTGAGCTCTCTCCTGGTCTTTCTGCTCTGGGAGGGGAGTGGGGTGTAGTGGTTAGGGCGGGGTGGGGTGGGGGTTGGGAGCCAGGTCTCAGCTCTGGGAGGGGAGTGGGGTCTAGTGGTTAGGGCGGGGTGGGGTGGGGGTTGGGAGCCAGGTCTCAGCTCTGAGAGGGGAGTGGGGTGTAGTGGTTAGGGCGGGGTGGGGTGGGGGTTGGGAGCCAGGTCTCAGCTCTGGGAGGGGAGTGGGGTCTAGTGGTTAGGGCAGGGTGGGGTGGGGGTTGGGAGCCAAATCTCAGCTCTGGGAGGGGAGTGGGGTCTAGTGGTTAGGGCGGGGTGGGGTGGGGGTTGGGAGCCAAATCTCAGCTCTGGGAGGGGAGTGGGGTCTAGTGGTTAGAGCAGGGTGGGGTGGGGGTTGGGAGCCAGGTCTCAGCTCTGAGAGGGGAGTGGGGTGTAGTGGTTAGGGCGGGGCGGGGTGGGGGTTGGGAGCCAGGTCTCAGCTCTGGGAGGGGAGTGGGGTCTAGTGGTTAGGGCGGGGTGGGGTGGGGGTTGGGAGCCAGGTCTCAGCTCTGGGAGGGGAGTGGGGTCTAGTGGTTAGGGCAGGGTGGGGTGGGGGTTGGGAGCCAGGTCTCAGCTCTGGGAGGGGAGTGGGGCCTAGCGGTTAAAGCGGGGCGGGGGAGCTGGGAGTCCCTGCTTTCCAGGCGGAGTTACAGCGCCTCTGCCCAGCAAGAGCCCGGTGCGTGGGGCCAGGGCTGTCCGTGCCTATATGCAAAACACCCAGCTCTGTGGGGTGCCACGAAATTGCCCCACATGTCCTGGTGGCCCATGGAGCTGGGTGCTGTGTTCAGGCTGCGGTGCCCCCCATCCCCTAGCCGGCCCCCCGGCTCAGCACCGGCTCCCGCAGCCCCCATCCCCCACAGGATCAGTGGTGGGGCTCTCTCTAGGGCAGGGCTGCTGTGCCCCATGGCCTGTGCTGGGGGTCACGACGGGGAGGGGATTCCCCTCGCCCTCCAGCAATCTCCTCTTCCCAGCGCCAAATGGGTTCGACCGTCACGTGTTACTGAATTGCTGAGGCTGGTCGGCGCAGCCTGTCCTCGCACGGTCCGCAGGAGACCCTACTGTAAACAATCGTGGTTACACGCGCGGGGCACAAGTGCCCCTCGTGAAATGCAGCGGCTTCTCCCAGTCTGGGGTCGGGGGCCCCCCGCGTGCTGGCGGGCTCGTCTCCCCTGGCGAGTGCTGCACCGGCAGGGAGATCCAAGGGATCTGGCGATCGGTCGGTAATTGTGTCGCCTCCCGCCCCGCGCTGGGGGGGGGGATTCATCCGCCTGCTGAGGTTAATGCAATGTCAGTTCATTTCTCATAAGAGCCGCCTGCTAAACGCGTATTGATTTCAGCCCCGCGAGAAGCTGCTGGCCAGCCCTGCCGCGGGGGCGGGTCCAGGTGGCCCCCGTGACATGCACGGAGGAGCTGGCTGGGGTCCAGGCCCCCAAAGGCATCCGGAGCGTGGCCGGGAGGAGTTTTGCACGGACAGGGCAAGAGACCATCTCTGCCCCAGAAAGCAGCCCACGCCGAGCCCTCGTCTGTCTCTGCCGAGGCCCTGAGCGTGGCCCCGTGGCCCCGAAGGCGCAGCCTGGTGGAGGCTGCAGCCTTTTGGCGAAACGGGCCCACGGCGCAGCGCCTGAAGGGGAGGGCGAGAGGCGCTCCTGCAAAGCGGCCCCCCACGTGGCTGCCCCGTGTTGCAAAATGGTGGCCCCAACATGGCTGCCCAGGGTCGCAAAATGGGGGCCCCAACATGGCTGCCCAGGGTCGCAAAATGGGGGCCCCAACATGGCTGCCCAGGGTCGCAAAATGGGGGCCCCAACATGGCTGCCCAGGGTTGCAAAATAGCGGCCCCAACATGGCTGACCCGTGTTGCAAAATGGGGGCCCCAACATGGCTGGCCAGGGTTGCAAAATAGCGGCCCCAACGTGGCTGACCCGTGTTGCAAAATGGCACCCCCAACATGGCTGCCCTGTGTTGCAAAATGGGGGCCCCAACATGGCTGCCCTGTGTTGCAAAATGGCACCCCCAACATGGCTGCCCTGTGTTGCAAAATGGCGGCTCCAACATGGCTGCCCAGGGTTACAAAATGGTGTCCCCAACATGGCTGCCCAGGGTCGCGCTGGGGGTGAGTGGCCAAGCAGGCGGTGATGCTGGCTCTCCGGAGATCCCCTCCGGCGCTGTGCCCAGTCTCCCCTCCGCCCCGCCATCTTCCGAGGGGGGGGGTGTACAGGGACCGCGGGGGGAGCCAGCTGCCCGCCTGTCGGATGGCACCGCACAAAATGGCAGCTCCTCTCGGCTAGGCGGGTGACCTCGTTGGGTCTCGTTCTGCTGCAGGCAAGCTACGAATTAAGGCTGGAGCCGGAGCCGGACCTTAGAGCAGGGCCGGGGAACCATTGTTGGGTTGTGGGGGGGCTGCTGACCCACAGAAAAATCAGTCGGGGGGCACACAAGTGCGACACAAAAAACCCCAACCCCTCACTGACGTGGCCCTGACTGGGAAGGTGCCATGCTCTTCACATTCCCCTCCTGCACACAGGCTGGGGGCCTGGACTAGCAGATTTTGTGTGCTGTGTGTGTGTGTGTGTGTGTGGGGGGGGGGGCTGGAGCACCAGTGCAGGTTCCCCCATACCGGGGGGAGCCCTCAGCTTAGAGGGCCAGGTCCAGGCAAGCTGGGGGCTGCATCCAGCCCCCCAGGCCTTAGATTCCCCACCCCTGCCTTAGAGGCTGCTCTGAGGCAGGTGTGAATTGGGTGTGATGCTGCTGAGATCAGGGGGCAGCCAGCTGCCCCCCTGCACTGTGGGCGTAGTATCCTGCGAGGGGGCGGGCCTGGGTTGGTTTTACCGCAGCCCCAGGGGAATGGCTCCTTAACGAGGGTTTTCTTAATGGCGACGTGACATTAAAAGTGCCGGCGGTGCGTGGGGGGGGGTGTGTGTGTGCGCGTGAGATTTACAAACCCTCTTGTGCTAAGTGTTTCGAGGATGGAAGCGGGGTAATTAGAGCATAAATTGTGTTTATGACTCATAAACAGAAATGTCGCCGGCTTCATGAACTCGAGGCGTGAGCTAATAAAAGGATATTGCACTTCATCAGCGGGGCGACAGGGAGATCGATCAGGATTACGGCCGAGGGAAGCGGCACCTGCCTGACGCCCGGCTCAGCCAGCGCAGGGCTGAGAACGGAGATTCCCCGGGCGGGCGGGGGCAGAAATCCATCCGCCTCTGGGGGGGGAATCCTGTTGGAGCCCGGTGCCCCGGAGGGAATGAACAGAACAGGGAATCCTCACGTGATCCCTCCCCTGTCACTGATTTCCAGACCAACAGAGGCGGGACACCATCCCTACCCAGCCTGGCTAACAGCCATTGATGGACCTAACCTCCATGTGTCTGTCTAGTTCTGTTTTTGAACCTTGTTCACGTCCTGGTCTTCCCCACATCCTCTGGCAAGGAGTTCCACAGGTTGAAGAAAAACTTCCTTCTGTTTGTTTTTAAACCTGCTGCCTGTTCATTTCATTGGGTGACCCCTAGTTGCTGTGTTACGGGAACAGGTACATCACTTTTCCTTATTTGCTTTCTCCACACAAGCCATGATTTTATAGACTTCTTTCTTCTCCCCCCTTCCTCTCGTCCTTTCCAAGCTGAAAAGTCCCCGTCTTTTAATCTCACTTCATATGGGACCCGTTCCAAACCCCTCATCATTTTTGTTGCCCTTTCCTGAACCTTTTCCAATGCCAAGAGATCTGTTTTGAGATGAAGCGACCACCTCTGCCCGCAGGATTCAAGCTGTGGGCGTCCCATGGGTTTATACAGAGGAAATAAGCTATTCTCGGTCTTATTCTCTGTCCCTTTTTTAATGATTCCTAACACTCTGTTTGGTTTTTTCGACTGCCGCTGCCCACTGAGTGGGTGTTTCCAGAGAACTCTCAGACTCCAAGATCGCGCTCTCAAGTGGTAATAACTAATTCAGTCCCCATCATTTTATGCGTGTAGTTGGGACGATGTTTCCCAGTGTGCATTGCTTTGCATTTATCAGCATTCAAATTCATCTTGCAATTTGTTGCCCTAGGGTGGGGAGGAGCTGGGAGGGGTTCCCTAGGGTGGGGGTGGAATCTCCATCCCTGGAGGTTTTGAAGTTCTGGCTTGACACAGCCCTGGCCGGGATGATCGAGTTGGGGTTGGTCCTGCGTTGGGCCGGGGCTGGACTCCATACCTCCCAAAGGCTCTTCTAGCCCTGATCTTCTGTGACCTCTCAAATGTCTCTGGAACAGCCAACGAGCCATCCATCGCGGAAGAGCCAGGCCGCTCCAGGAGAGACGCCAGCCCGGAGATGCTACCCGCTAGCACCGAGGCGGGTCACCCCAGCCTGTCCCCAGTCTGCCACTGCTGAGCTGGATGTCCGTGCAGTCAGCCATCACTCCCAGTTGTTCCCGTTTGCATTGCGGGGAGTCAGTCCCCCGGCAATCCCAACAGTCGTGTTCCGGTGTCCCCCATGGCCATGCAAACCGTGTGCCGTGCGAGCGGGGGCAGATCGCTGGGTCGGAAACCGCATTTCTCCTGCAAAAGGGGGACAACAACCGCAGTTAGGAGCTGGGGACTGGTTTAGTAGCTTTTCTTCGGCCGGACCTGCGCTCACCCTGCTGCGTTGTGGGGTTTGCTTGATTGGCTATGAGGGCCAGCCCTGCCCCGTGTGGGCAAGGGGGTGCTCTTTGGAATAGAACTGGTACAGAGCTGTGCCCCCCCCCCCGCCCCATATCCCCTTCCACAATGGGCTGTGGTAATGCTGGTTCTCTGCTGGTGTGGTGCACTTGTGGGCAACGGCTACTTGCTTCTGGACATTGCTGCTGGATTCCAGCATCCTCTTAGTGCGCTGGCCGGCATTGACTCTGGGGTACTCCACAGCTCGGAGCCCCCCAACCCTTCACCACAGCCTGCATCCCCAGCCAAAGCCCCCAATCCACAGCTCGGAGCTCCCCAACCCCTCACCACAGCCTGCACCCCCAGCCAAAGCCCTCACCCCACCCCCAATCTACAGCCCGGAGCCCCCCAACCCCTCACCACAGCCTGCACCCCCAGCCAAAGCCCCCAATCCACAGCTTGGAGCCCCCCAACCCCTCACCACAGCCCGCACCCCCAGCCAAAGCCCCCAATCCACAGCTTGGAGCCCCCCAACCCCTCACCACAGCCTGCACCCCCAGCCAAAGCCCCCAATCCACAGCTCGGAGCTCCCCAACCCCTCACCACAGCCCGCACCCCCAGCCAAAGCCCCACCCCAATCCACAGCCCGGAGCCCCCCAACCCCTCACCACAGCCCGCACCCCCAGCCAAAGCCCTCACCCCACCCCCAATCTACAGCCCGGAGCCCCAACCCCTCACCACAGCCCGCACCCCCAGCCAAAGCCCTCACCCCACCCCCAATCTACAGCCCGGAGCCCCCCAACCCCTCACCACAGCCCGCACCCCCAGCCAAAGCCCTCACCCCACCCCCAATCTACAGCCCGGAGCCCCCCAACCCCTCACCACAGCCCGCACCCCCAGCCAAAGCCCCCAATCCACAGCTTGGAGCCCCCCAACCCCTCACCACAGCCTGCACCCCCAGCCAAAGCCCCCAATCCACAGCTCGGAGCTCCCCAACCCCTCACCACAGCCCGCACCCCCAGCCAAAGCCCTCACCCCACCCCCAATCTACAGCCCGGAGCCCCCCAACCCCTCACCACAGCCCGCACCCCCAGCCAAAGCCCTCACCCCACCCCCAATCCACAGCCCGGAGCCCCCCAACCCCTCACCACAGCCCGCACCCCCAGCCAAAGCCCCCACCCCCCCAATCCACAGCCCGGAGCCCCCCAACCCCTTACCACAGCCCGCACCCCCAGCCAAAGCCCCCACCCCCCAATCCCAGCCCGGAGCCACCTCTTGCACCCCACCCCTTGACCCAGTTCATTAGAAGTGGGGGAGTGTGAGCGAGGGAGGGAGGGGAGTGGAGTGAGTGGGGGTGGGCCCTCAGAGAAAGGGTGTGGCCTTGGGGAAGGGGTGGGGCAGAGGATTCGGTTTTGGGGGAGCAGAAAGTTGGCACCCCTAGGTGTGGGCTGGCCGGTGCCCCCAGTTGAGATGGTGCTGGCCTGGGGGTGCCTTAGAAGAGCCAGCCTACTGCAGGGAGGGGGGGTGCAAACACAGGGCCCTGGTCTGGAATCCCATGGGAGGGGAGCGACCCAGGGCTGCTGACGGGGGGGGGGAGGGAGGGGGGGCTCTGCTTAGCCTCTGTGGCTGCCTTCCCATCTCCTGTCTGGCAAAGAGTGCGGGGGGGGGGCACCTTGACAGCCTCCCTCCCACCCCAAGTTACACCTCCCGCCCCAGCGCCTTGCTCGCCCAATCAGACGCACCAGGACAAAGGGGTCCCAGCCAAGTGCCCTCCAGGGGGTACCCAAAGAATTTGAGTCCCACCTTCCTCCACCACAGAGCCACGCAGCAGCCCTGGATGTGGAAGGGAAGCTGGGGGGGGGGGGCTTGGTGGGTGGGGGGGCAGGGCTGGGGCCGGGCTATGGTGCGGCTGCCCCCTGCATCCTTGTTCCCCCCCTCCTGCACCTCTCTTCCCCCCTTGCTGCTCTCAGAGCCTCCTGCCCCCTTCACCCTCTGCCAGCTCCCCCCCCCCAGCTGCCCCACTCCCCACAAACCCTGGGGGCTGGCAGCAGCTTACCCCTGCCCCAGGCAGGAACTCGCCACCGCCCTGCGGG
This sequence comes from Pelochelys cantorii, assembly GCA_032595735.1. Taxonomy (NCBI): domain Eukaryota; kingdom Metazoa; phylum Chordata; order Testudines; family Trionychidae; genus Pelochelys; species Pelochelys cantorii. The sequence continues at coordinate 2,308,868 of CM064358.1, read as the reverse complement.
GAGCAGCCTGGGGCAGCCCCTGCCCTCCCCCCAGGCTGCCCCAGGAGCAGGTGTCACCTCCCCACAGGGTGGGGGGGGGTGCTGGTGGGGAGCAGTGCTCGGGGTCCCAGCAAGGGGGGCTGGGCTGGGGTCTCTGTACTGGGAGAGTCCCTGGGGGAGCAGCACTGCTGATGGGGACCTTGAGGTGGGTGCCCAGGACAGAGCCCCCTCCGCAGGCAGCTGGAAAGCAGGAGCCCTGGTCACAGTGGGTGGACACTGGACCGTGGCCGGCTGCCCCCATGCCCCCATGCCAGCCCTGCCCCCCCACCCACCAAGTCCCCCCCCCCCCCAGCTTCCCTTCCACATCCAGGGCTGCTGCGTGGCTCTGTGGTGGAGGAAGGTGGGACTCAAATTCTTTGGGTACCCCCTGGAGGGCACTTGGCTGGGACCCCTTTGTCCTGGCGCGTCTGATTGGGCGAGCAAGGCGCTGGGGCGGGAGGTGTAACTTGGGGTGGGAGGGAGGCTGTCAAGGTGCCCCCCCCCCACACTCTTTGCCAGACAGGTGCCATGGGGGCAGCGCGTGGTGCGCAGAGCGTGTGGACCGACTTGGCTGGGGCCTTTCCGAGGAGCCCGAGGTACAACTGGGCCGACGACTAGAGTGGCTGTGCCGCTTGGGGGAGATCTGTGCACCCCGGGGGTGCTAGGGTGGGGCAGAGGGCTGGCAGCCCGCCAGGGTCTAGATAGCCAGCCGTGACTGATAGTGAGCAAAGATTGTGCGTGGCCGCGGATATTAAGGGCACCCACATAAACCACCCCCCTTATCTATTGTAGCTGGGGGATTTCAATCTGCACCAGGAGAAATCTCGCGCAGAGGACGTTGAAATGCCGAGTCAGAAATCGGGGGGTGCCTGTGCTCGGCCTGGTGATGTGCAGCTCCGTCTCCGGGGGTAGAGTCAGGGCAGCCAGCAAATTTCATCTCTGCGACTTAAAGAGCAGAAGGCACGGGAAGCCGGCCCCTCACCAGTCTGCGGGCTGAGGCTTCTCCAGCCCTGGCCTCAAACCAGGCTGCTGTCTAGGAAGGAGCCCTGCAGGAGGGGATCTAGGGGGCACAGTGGATGACAAGCTAAATATGAGTCAACAGTGGGATGCTGTTGCAAAAAAGCAAACGTGATTCTGACACGAGGAGTCATTCTTCCGCTCTGCTCTGCACCGATTTGGCCCCGGCTGGAGTGTTGTGTCCAGTTCTGGGCACCACAGTTCAGGAAAGATGTGGAGAAATTGCAGAGGGTCCAGAGAAGAGCAACAAAAAGGATGAAAGGTCGAGAGAACACGAGCTGTGAGGGAAGACTGAAAGAATTGGGCTTGTTTAGTTTGGAAAGGAGACTGAGAGGGGACATGAGAGCGGTTTTTCAAGAATCTAAAAGGGTGTCACAAGGAGGAGGGAGAAAAATTGTTCTCCTTGGCCTCTGAGGACAGGACAAGCAGCAATGGGCTTAAACTGCGGCAAGGGAGGTTCAGGTTGGACATTAGGAAAAACTTCCTGCCTGTCCGGGTGGTCAAACACTGGAATAAATTGCCCAGGGGGGTTGTGGAATCTCCATCTCTGGGGATATTGAAGAGCAGGTCGGACAGATACCTGTCCAGGATGGTTTAGACCAGCGGTTCCCAAACTTTTCGGCATCACACCCCCATTTTGATTTTTGAGAAACCCTCGCCCCCCCCCCAGCAAAACATGTTGAGCAAAAAAAAAAAGGAACTGACCAGGGCAGCTGGGTCGCCTTGCACCCCACCTGGGGGCCCCTGGTCTAGACAGTGCTTGGTCCTGTCGTGAGGGCAGGGGACTGGACTCGGTAACTAGGATTCCGGTTCTAGGATTCCATGGAAACGACAACGGCGAGGAAAACGGTGTGTGTGGAGGTGAAACTGATGGGGATTGGCGTTGAGCTCCCCCAGGGAGACGCGCTCTTCCCGTCCATATTTAGGAGCCTGTCCGCCGCTGAGGTCTGCCGGGCGTCAGGAGGTTTTTGCATTTGCAGGTGAGTTCTTTACCTTGCCGTGGTGCGAGCGGCTGCTGTGTCACCCCGCCGGGCGTTTCTCATCCCGCCGCCGCTTGCAGGCGCGTTCGGACCCTCAGGAGCCGGGGCCAGCTCGGATTTACGTCAGAAACCCAGGCGCAATCTGTGAGCCATTAACTGTGTGTGTCCCTGTGCCACGCGCTACCCTGCCGCGGTGATGCAGAGGGTTAGGGCTGTCAATTGTGCGCCGACACCCCTGACGACTGCGGGAACTGAATTAAGGATATTATTTTGACAGCTTGACAGTAAAATCGCTGCTGTGGGTGCTGCCTCTTTATTATAAGCTTCACTCCGAAGGCGACCGCTCAATTCAAAGCCAATCTGGGGGGGCAGGGGAGGGGGGGGCCCGTTCTGGAGTCAGATGGATAGCTTTTGTCTGCATGACCGGCTCTCCGTCTGCACAATGCCGCCTCTCGGACAAGGTCTAATGGTTGGGCCCCGGGGCTGGAAATCAGGACTCCTGGGTTCTAGTCACCAGACTGCTGCGGGGGGGCTTGTCTGCTCTGTAACCCTGTGTCCCCACCTGGCTGTGCTGTGAGGTGGGATTCCCACTGACTCACCCACGTGTGGACTGGCCCAGACACCTCGGCCCAGCCTGGGCAGGGAACAAGGCTCTTCCCAGGGGGAGAGACAAGGGCAGGGAGGGGGAGACCCCTGGCTGGGGGTAGGGCCTGGGAGCTGGGCAGTCTTGGCTGGGCAAACATGCAGCGAACAGACTAAGCCGAGTGCGGGGGGGTTGAGGGGCCTGGGTACCCCTGCCCCAAGGGGTGTGAGCCTGCCTGCCCCTTACTCTGATGTGCACCTCGAACCCGGGCCGGGCTGTATCCCTGAGAAGCAATAAGCCCCCCCTATTCCGCTGGCTGGCGGAGTCCCATCTGGCTGCGGACGGGGGTGCAGGGTCGGGGGGTCCCCGACGCGCCGTCACAGGTGGACACGGCCAGGTCCCCTCTCCTGTGAGGTTCGACTCACCCACCTTTCAGAGAGTCCACACAGGCCCGTCCGGGCCAGCTGGTGACCTCCTGCCTGGCACGGGCCAGAGGATTTCATCCCCGGGGTCTGGCGTCCACCCTGGAGTGGGTGCTGATCCACAGGGAGCTTTTACCTCTCCGTTTCCAGGGCTTCCCGGGCTGGACGGACATTCCGCCGTGCCGCTGTGGGAGCCGGTCCCACGGCTGGCTCCCCGCGTGGGTCGGAAGTTTCTTTCCAGCCGGACTAGGTCGAGCGTTGGCATTTTGTTCTGTCTCTGGGAGACCGGCGAGCTGAAGGCTTCCCGCTTGGCGTGGGGCTACTCATTGGCTTCCTGAAAACGACAGGTTTTTCAAGACCACCCGTTATCCGCGGCGCTCTTTCCCGAACCTTTCCCAGGAGAGGGAATCCCTGCTCCCCACGGCCCCCTCTCTCCCCAGAGCATCGTGTGATGGGAGCGCCTCCCTCACTGCTTTCCACCCCGAACGCCTTTACGGAATCACCATTGAGGCGAGAGTCTGCCGTCTCGGGTGGCAGATGTTCTTGGGCCCTGGACGGTATGGAGCAGACTAGGCGCCATAATCTGTCCAACGCCGCTGCCCATAATGATGGGCGATAATTGTTTCCTCTGCACCGACCTCTCCCGGTCGCTTTTCTAACACCCTCCCGGAGACAGTGGTGCCCGCAGGAGTGGAAATGGAGTAGGATTTTTTTTCTGGACTGTTAGCGTCTTTATCTTTACCTGGTGCCTCTACAAAGAAAGTCTTTAATCCTTTGAGGTGACCGGGATGCGTCAGCCAGGGCTGCGTCCCGCTGTGGGAATGTGAAACATGGACTTTCGGTGCTCGTTAGTCAGGAACTTCTCCCCCCCCCCCCCCCCGCAGCTTTTAAAATCCCATTTTCTTGCTGCGTCCCCAGGGAAATGTGCGCAGTGGGGTGGGGTTAGGACGGGCGGGCTAAGGGGGTTTCTCTGCTCTGTGACAGCTCCAATGCTGGCCCCGTGAGAACCTCGCGGAGACGCCAGCCTGCCACATTGGGCTCGGCAGGGCCATCGATAACAAGCGCAAAGTGATGCATAGAAACGGTTTTGAGAAAGGAATGGCGGGGCCTGGAGCAGCACGATGGAGGGGTGGGAGAGGAAAGCGTGGGAAGTAACCCAGCCCCATTGATAGCGCTCCCGCCCGCGAGGCCCTGTCTCCTCACCCCGGCGTGGGAGTTCATCGCGCAATCCTTTATTAATACAAAACCAGTTCCAGTGAGTTATTCATGGAGCCCTCGTTAAAGGTGCAGGACTGTTCCCTTCGAGGGGCAGGGGCCCCAAATGCCTTTGGCCGGGAGCCTCGGGGAAAGTCACGGCAAGCCCCGGATTCTAGTGCAAATGACGGGTCGCGGCCCAGCACTGGGGCGTGGAATGTCAGACATGGATGGATCTCGGCCGGGGTCTAGGCGGCGCCCGACCTGACGGGCCCTGATCTCGGCCGGGGTCTGGGTGGTGCCCGGCCCGACGGGCCCTGATCTCGGCCGGGGTCTGGGCGGCGCCCGGCCCGACGGGGCCCTGATCTCGGCCGGGGTCTGGGCGGCGCCTGGCCCGACGGGGCCCTGATCTCAGCTGGGGTCTGGGCGGCGCCTGGCCCGACGGGGCCCTGATCTTGGCCGGGGTCTGGGCGGCGCCTGGCCCGACGGGGCCCTGATCTTGGCCGGGGTCTGGGCGGCGCCTGGCCCGACGGGGCCCTGATCTCGGCCGGGGTCTGGGCAGCGCCTGGCCCGACAGGGCCCTGATCTCAGCCGGAGTCTGGGCGGCGCCTGGCCCGACGGGGCCCTGATCTCAGCCGGGGTCTGGGCAGTGCCCGATCTTGGCCAGGATCTGAGCGGTGCCCGGCCCAACGGGGCCCTGATCTCAGCTCCTTGTCCCTGCCCAGGGACCAGCCAGATGCTTCCCAGTGACTCTCCCAGCTGTGCTTTTGGGCTCCTCGTTCCTGGCTTCCTCCCCATTTAACCCCCCCTCGCCTGGCTCCAGCTTTAGCCAGATGGCAGCAGAATCCTAGAACTGGACGGGACCTCGAGGGGTCACCAAGTCCAGTCCCCTGCCCTCATGGCAGGACCAACCACCATCTAGACCATCCCTGACAGGCGTCTGTCCAACCTGCTCTTCAATATCCCCAGGGATGGAGATTCCACAATCCCCCTGGGCAATTCATTCCAGTGTTTCACCACCCTGACAGGCAGGAAGTTTTTCCTAATGTCCAGCCTCAACCTCTCTTGCTGCAGCCAAGGAGAACAATTTTTCTCCCTCTTCGTTGCAACATCCTTTTAGGTGCTTGAAAGCTGCTCTAACATCCCCTCTGTCTTCTCCCTTCCAAACTGAACAAGCCCAATTCTTTCTGCCTCCCCTCCTAGCTCATGTTCTCTAGACCTTCCGTCATTTATGTTGCTCTTCTCTGAACCTTCTCCAATGTCTCCCATCTTTCCTGAAACGCGGTGCCCAGGACTGGACCCAATCCTCCAGCTGAGGCCTAATCAGCGCAGAGCCGAGCGGAAGAACGACTCCTCGGGTTTTGCTCGCCACACTCCTGTTCATGCAGCCCAGAGGGATGCCTCGGTCTCTGTCTGTTGGGCAGCTGGGCACCTGGCTGGCACCCACCGGACATGTCCTGTTTGGTGATACCCCCCACCCCGACCACCCCTGGCTCCGACCCGGCTGTGCCGCCACACGCCTGTTTGACAGAGGGTGCCCAGGAGGGAGGTGGCCCTGTGGTAATTTTTGTAGCAAAGCAGCCAGCGAGTGACTGAGTTCCTTGGCTAACCCTCTGCCTGGTCCCCCGGGCCAGCACTTGAAATAATTATTCTGCACAACAGAGAAGCCGTAAATGAAAGGAACAGGGTAGAATTTAATTAGATCAATTAGGCCCTTTATTGTGGCACCAAAACAAGGCATGCCGGTTTAGCGGCATTATCGTTAAATAACTGGGGCGCAGGCGTGATTTGCATATTTAGCCATCGCCCGCCCGCCTGCCTTGTTCCCCGCCCGGGGAGAGCTCTGCTCCGCGCACCCCGCGCTCCCCGGGAGAGAGAGGAGCTCCGGGGTGAGAGAGAGTCTTGTTCGCGGTCCAGACCGGCCTTGCTAGCTTACGGCTCTCATGACCCAGTGTCTTGCGCTCTGGTAACGTCCTGTGAATCATGGCACCCAGAGACGTCAGGGCCGTGGAAATGGTTCCAGATCCCAGAGGGGAAACTGAGGCAAAGAGAGACACAAAGGACAGCCCTCTCCAGAGAGCCTATAGGAACATCAGAACATAACAACGGCCAGACTGGCTCAGACCAAAGGTCCATCCAGCCCAGTGTCCTGTCTTCCGACAGTGGCCAGTGCCGGGTGCCCCAGAGGGAGTGACCAGAACAGGGAATCATCACCTGACCCCTCCCCTGTCACCCATTCCCAACCCCTGACAAACAGAGGCCAGGGACACCATTCCTACCCATCCTGCCTAATAAGTATTGATGAACCTGTCCTCCATGAATCTATTCAGCTCTTTTTTTGAACGTTGTTAAAGTCCTGGTCTTCACCACATCCTCTGGCAAGGAGTTCCATAGGTTGACTATGTGTTGAGTGAAGAAAAACTTCCTTTGGTTTGTTTTCAATCTGCTGCCTCTTCATTTCATTTGGTAACCCCCTAGTTCTTGTGTTCTGGGCACAAGTAAATATCTTTTTCTTATTCACTTTCTCACCACCAGTCATGATCTTATCGACCTCTCTCCTTTCGTCTCCTCTTTTCTAAGCTGAAAAGTCCCCGTTTCTTTCACCTCTCTTCGTATGGCACCCGTTCCAAATCCTAATCTTTTTTGTTGCGCTTTTCTGAAACTTCTCCAGTGCTCAGAGATCTTTCTGGAGAGGAAGTGACCGCTTCTGTACCCAGTACTCGAGCTGTGGGTGGCCCATGGGTTTATATAGATGCAATAAGCTATTCTCTGGCTTATTCGCTGTGTGACTTAGGAGCCACGATCCCTCTTTCAGAAGTGACGTAGGAGCCTATGGAAAGGAGTCCCACATGCGAGAGCCACGCAGGGGCTCAGACAGCCATCCACCCAGGCCACGCTCCCTTAGCTTGCTGGCAAGGATCCTGTGGGAGATGTATCAAAAGCCTCGCTAAAGTCGAGGTGGCTCGCCCCCGCCTCCCCCATGTCCTGCAGAGCCAGTTACCTTCTCCCAGAAGGGAATCCAGTCGGTCAGGCAGGACCTGCCCTTGGTGAATCCACGTTGACTCTTCCCGATCACTCTCCTCCCCTCCGAGCGTTTGAAAATGGCTTCCTCGAGGCTCCCGCCAGGATATTTCCGGGGATGGAGCTGAGGCTGGCCGGTCTGCAGTTCCCCGGAGCCCCCTCCTTCCCTTCCTTAAAGACGGGCACCACATCTGCCTTGTTCCAATAGTCCGGGAGAGTGTTCCCTGTAATATTTTCCACCTGTGTGCAGAATAAATTTTGTTTTATGCACCAAGGCAGGTGCAGGTGTGCACCACCCATAGAAACACATGCTACCAGCTGTGGGTGCTCTGAGAATCAGCTGGGCGGCCTCTGATTCTCTCAAGTGCTCAGCTGGCAGGGAATGCTGGTCCGGGACCTCCTGCGATCTCCACTCGCAAGCACACCAGCCAACTCCCTCCACACCCTCGGGTGCGTTAGATCTGGCCCCATGGACCTGTGCCTGTCCAGCTTTTCTTGATAGCCCTGAGCCTTCTCCTTCTGCTCCCCTCCGCCCTGTGTCCCTCTCCCTCAGCACCCCCGTTCCTGGAAGCAGAGAATCATTGAATCATAGAGCTGGAAGAGACCTCAGGAGTCATCAAGTCCAGCCCCCTGCCCAAGGCAGGACCAATGGACCACAAGCTGAATATGAGTCAGCAGTGTGATGCTGTTGCAAAAAAAGCCAACGTGAATCTGGGCTGCATGAACAGGAGTGTTGTGAGCAAGACACGAGGAGTCATTCTTCCGCTCTGCTCCGCGCGGATTAGGCCTCAGTTGGAGTATTGTGTCCAGTTCTGGGCACCGCATTTCAAGAAAGATGTGGAGAAATTGGAGAGGGTCCAGAGAAGAGCAACAAGACTGATGAAAGGTCTAGAGAACATGAGCTATGAGGGAAGGCTGAAGGAATTGGGCTTGTTTAGTTTGGAAAAGAGAAGATTGAGGGGGACATGAGAGCGGTTTTTAGGTATCTAAAAGAGTGTCACAAGGAGGAGGGAGAAAACTTGTTCATCTTGGCCTCTGAGGATAGAACAAGCAGCAATGGGCTTAAACTGCAGCAAGGGAGGTTCAGGTTGGACATTAGGAAAAACTTCCTGCCTGTCCGGGTGGTTGCACACTAGACTAAATTGCCCAGGGAGGTTGTGGAATCTCCATCTCTGGAGATCTTTAAGAGCAGGTTGGATAAATGTCTATCAGGGATGCTCTAGACAGTGCTGGGTCCTGCCGTGAGGGCAGGGGACTGGACTCGATGACTCTTGAGGTCCCTTCCAGTCCTACTGTTCTATGATTCTAGGATTCAATCCCAACTAAATCAACCCAGCCAGGGCTTTGTCAAGCCGAGACATCGAGCGGGTCTTTTTCTGCCCCACGGCCAGGGTCTGTGACAGAGCCTCCTTCGGCTGCAGCTCCCGGCAGGAACAGCGCCCCGAAACAACCCAGCGCTGCCCCCGCCTCCACGTTCCTCCGCCGCTGCGCATTTGGCTCCGTGTCCCGTTACAGACAACGGACGGAGCCGCGATGGCAGGAGCTGCTGTCGTTATTCCCGTTTCGCGCGGGGAGCTCGTCCAGCTTCAGAGACTCTGAACCCGAAATCCCCGTGCCATGGCCGTGACGTGCGAGCCGGCGCGGCCGCTGGAGAGAAGACGCAAGCCGGCTCGTGCCCCGTCTCCCAGTGTCCAAGCTGCAGAAAACACACTCTCACCACTGCTGCTTCCCCAGGCTGAGGGCGAACTGCCTGGCTGCGATTAAAACACGCGGCGCGCGAGCGGTTTACATGCCAGAAAATTAAATAAGGCTGCTGCGGCCATAAAGGAGCAGGATTAATTTTGTCGGCGTGCTGCTAATGAAGGCAACAAAATTAAACCTGAGGCCATAAAAATGTTGGGTCTCCTTTTTAATGAAGCCATAAATCTCGTAACCCTTAAAAAAACCAAACCGGCGGCCTGCTGACGTCGGCAGACTGCGGAGCCGCAGAGTCGGGGGCAGGCTGAGCGGAAGTGCTGGGTTTGGAGGGGTCTGGAGGGGTGACCGGGGCGGGGGGGGGGCGAAGGGCCCACCCAGGACCTAGGAGAGCTGGTTCCTCGTGGCACAGAGCGGAAGGGAAGAAAGCCCCCCCCAAGCTGTTTGATCCAGCTGTGTGGGGGGGAGGGGGAGAGGCGTCCGCATGTGGCCCCCCACCCCTGCTAAATCTGTGGGGACAGGGCAGCATAATTTCTCAGCTCCCCTTGGCCTGTTTCTGACCAATAGGAGCGGAGAGATTTTGCTGGGGGGCAGGGGCAGCGCATGAGTTTTTCCTTCCCCGTCCCGGCAGCACAGAGGGCCACGTGCATAGCCAGGCGGTCTGGGGTGAGGAGCTTGCCAGAGAGGGCTGCAGGCTGGGAGCTGCTTAGGTCAGTGCCGCCCAGCCAGAGCCTGCCTCTGGCACCCCCCCCCCCAACTCCTTCAAATCTCGTGGGGTCGCGGCATCAACAATTTCCTTCTGCTGGGTCATAGGGCTGCCAGATGGTTTCCCCACAATACCGGCCACACGTGCTAAACATTTGTTTAGCAAAAAAACCCAAAAAAGCAACCCAACCACCACAACTACGCTTAACAACAACGGGAACTTTATTATAAACAATCAACCGTCTACATCACATATTTTGACTCCCAGCGCCGACTGCAGCCCCACCTCCCCAGCCACTCCCCCCGCCAATCTGGGGCTTGCTCCTCCAGGGACAACTTTTAAAAAACTCGAGTAGTCCTGTGGCACGGTAGAGACTAACAAAAATATATCCGAGAATCCCAGGGCGGGCAGAGACCTCGGGAGGCATCAAGTCCAGCCTCCTGCCCAAAGCAGGACCAACCCCGACTCAACCAGCCCAGCCAGGGCTGGGTCAAGCCGGGACGTAAACACCCCTAGGGATGGGGATTCCACCCCCTCCCTAGGGAACCCCTCCCAGCGCTTCCCCACCCGCCTAGGGAAATCATTTGTGCTAATATCCAACCTAGACCTCCCCTACTGCAACGTGAGCCCATTGCTCCCCGTTCTGCCATCTGCCCCCCCTGAGAACAGCCTCTCTCCAGAGCGTAGTGTGATGCGCCTGCTGGAAAAGGCAAAATTTGCACCCCCAATCCTCAGCCGGACCGCCCCCTTTCCCGTCCCACCGCCATCTGGGGCTTCCTCCAGCGCACACACAGGGCCATTCCACTTCCAGCCAGACTGACGTGCCCTCTGGCCAATCAGCGGCTGTGGTTTCTTGGAGGGGCGGGCTACAGGCGAGGACCCGGGTGCTGTGGCCCAATGGGCAGTGCCTTGGACCGACTGGCGGCGAAGGGGATTGTGGGGGTTGTAGTTCTGTGCATGCTCAGCCTGAAGCCCCGCCCTGTGCTCCGCCCTTGCTGGGCGTGTCACACTCAGTTGAGGTGCAGAAGATGCTGGCGCCCGCGGGGTCCTAGTGCCGTCCTTCCCTCTTCTGCTAAGTTGGCGCCTCTCTAGCATGGCACTCGGGAGCAACTGCCCCCCCTCAACCCCTCTGGCTATGTCACTGTCTCCATCCCTGGGGATACTGAAGAGCAGGTTGGACAGACACCTGTCAGGGATGTTGTAGACCAGTGTTTCCCAATTTTATTTGGCCACAGGTTGTTTAAAAAAAAGAGGCCCCCGCTGCGATTTGTCAAGCAAAAAAAAAAAAAAGCTGTCTCTTTAAGAGGGGGCGGGAGTGTGCCGGCGCCTTGCAGAACCCCAGGGTTTCACTGCTCTAGACGGTGCTTGGTCCGGCCGCGAGGGCAGGTCCCTTCCGGTTCTAGGATTCCGTGATTACCATCTATAGAATCGTCTACATGGGAACAACTAATTCCCAAAGGGCTGGTCCCTCAAGCAGCGACAGGCAGCGGGCCGCTGATGCTGGACAGATCCAGACTGGACATAAACGGCACTGTTGGGAGAGTGGGTCATTTGTCACGCGCTTTTGGGTGATGCCAGATACGGGGGCAGGAGGGGTTGTGCTCTGAGCCCTGCAGCCTTGGGCAGCGATGGATTCCCCTTCTGAGCCCCCCGCAGACCTGTGCGACTGAAGGAGCCAACCCAGCTCCGAAGACCACGTCCTTTAAAGCAGTGGTTCTCAACTCGTTTCAGTCCACGGACCACCAGGCCAATCAAAACCTTTTCGTGGACCACCCCCTTTTTGAGACATGATAAAAAAAAGCAGACAACGACCATTTTGGTTTGAACACGGTGTAAAACAGCCAAACGGCAGCGCCTGCTCACGCCGTGTGACTTTGGACAAAGTTCCTGTGGACCACCGAAAAAGTCACCATGGACCACCCGTAGTACATGGACCACCAGTTGAGAATCACAGCTTTAAAGGAAAGGTCTGTGCGGGGTCACGGTTCCCAGGGGGGGTTTTAGATGCCACTCGTCACAGAACCGAACTCTGAATGGGGACACGCCGGCGGCCAGTCGGCCTTGTTAGCACATGTCTAACGAGGAGGAGGGAGCCGCAAATGGGTAAATCCGTCTGGTTTGTATCGGCTCACCGAGGAGCTGCGGAGGGGAGGCGAGAGCTGACAGACGGTATCTGTGAAAATCCGTCTGACCTTTAGCCACGCCACTGTGTGCATGTCTCCCCCCCCCCCCCCCGGCCTCCTTCGATTTTGTACCATGCCATTTAAATTCATATTCTCAGGGTTTTTGACACATAAAAGAGAACGGCCTGTGTGAGCCGCGGCCTAGACTTTAAACACAAAGACAGCGGAGACTTTTAAGCTTCCGACGGGGGAAAGCCCCCCCCCCCCCATGCAAAGGCTCTTCCCAAGACGAGCCGGGGCGGGGGGGGAGGGGTGTCTACCCAAACCAGTTGCACGCACTGACTTGGGGTTTTAAAACGACGTGTGTGAAACTGAGGCGACCCCCCCCCCCCGTGCAGATGTGAATAGGGATCTAAATGGGGCTTCACTGGTTTCACCGCACCTGGTTCGTAAGCCAGATTCAAACGGATGAGCGCCACAGCGGCGTGGTGCCGGTTTAATGACTTGAACATAAAGCTCGTTAACCCACCCAGTGATGGGTGCAGGCCCTGTCTTGGCCTATGTCTGTGCCGGGAAGGTTTGGTGACCAAAGTGCTGTCAACCTGTGTGATGTGGGGGGAGGAGGGGTCAGACAGCTGCAGCGGCACAGGAGCCAGCAAACAGAGCTGTAAACAGGGGAGTTTGAGTGGGAGTTCTGTTGGAGGAGAAGTTTGTATTTGTATTCTTTGTATGTGTAGAGGCTTGTAGGGGTAGTGTGCTGGGAGAGAAGTTGAGCCCTGATTAGGGGGCGGGGCTTCACTGATTAGGGGTCCTATAAAGGTAGCCTTCTAGTCAGGCAGCGGCACAGACAGCTGCAGCGGCACAGGAGCCAGCAAACAGAGCTGTAAACAGGGGAGTTTGAAAGGGGAGTTTGGATATTGGGATTTGTTTGGGGTTTGTTTTTGCTGTGGAGGGGGTGTTTTGGTTTGTTTTTGTGTTCACCGGACTAATAGGATTTTGAAGAGAAAGTAGATATAACAGAGTATATATATGACCCAAGTAGTAGAGAACACAAGGAGGATGATTGGATGTGGTAGCTGTGGTATGTACATGATTCTGGAGGGGTTACCCGAAAGGAGTTTTGTTTGCATGAAGTGCCGCCTGATAGAGTTGATGGAGGAAAAGATCCGAGGACTGGAGATGTAGGTGGAAACTTTGGTTGAGTTTAGAAGGGGGTTTGAGCAGATGATGGAGCAAAGGCATGACGTGGCTAAAGGGGAAAGTTTAGATATGCAGATAGAAGCAGGATCAAGCCCCTTAGAGGGGGGACTGCTGGGCGAAGAAAATGGACAGTGGAAGCATGTGACTAAGAGAACCAGGCAGAGGAAAAGATGGGTTAGTGAAGGAAAAATAGAGCTTAAGAATAGGTATGTGGAGTTGGAGAATGAAGGAGGGGTACAACAGGCAGATAATGAAGATGGAAGGGTAAGGAAGAAGAGAAGAGTGGCTAGCCCTATAGATAAAGGGGAAGAGTTAATGGAAACAGCACCAATAATGAGTATTAGGAAGATGCAGGATGGGTTAAAGAGGATTACAAGGGAAGACAGGAATGGCAAGGACTTGCAGCTAGAGGAAGCTAGAGATAGACCAGGCAATCACACTGTCACTAGGAAAAGGCAGGTTTATGTGATTGGGGACTCCTTATTGAGAAGAATAGATAGGCCTGTAACCAGAGCTGATCCAGAGAATAGAAGGGTGTGTTGTTTGCCAGGTGCTAAGATACGGGATGTGGAACTGAGGTTGAAGAGTATTATTAAGGGAGCAGGAAGGAATCCGTTGATCATCTTTCATGTAGGAACAAATGATACGGCTAGATTTTCGCTGGAACGAATTAAGGGCGACTATGCTAGGCTAGGGAGGATGCTCAAGGAAATTGAGGCTCAGGTGATCTTTAGTGGCATCCTGCCTGTTCCTAGAGAAGGGCAACTAAGATGTGACAGGATTATGATGATCAATAATTGGCTTAGGCAGTGGTGCTATAAGGAGGGCTTTGGGATGTATGGCCACTGGGAGGCATTTATAGACAGAGGACTGTTCTCTCGGGATGGACTTCATCTAAGTAGGGAGGGAAATAGACTTCTAGGATGGAGGTTGGCTCAACTGATAAAGAGAGCTTTAAACTAGGAATTTGGGGGAGATGGTTGGGAGATGTTCAGGTAATCTCTACGCCAGATTTTAACACTGAGGGGGAGGCAAATGAAGTAAAGGATATAGCTGGGGGTAGGAGAATGTACATGAGGAAGGGTAGGGTGGATACTAGTCTAACAGGTCATATTGGAGGTACAACGTCCGTGCCAAATTGGGTAAAGAATGTGAGTGAGGCCAAACAGCAAAAATTAAGATGTTTGTACACCAATGCGAGGAGCTTGGGTAACAAAATGGAGGAACTAGAGTTAATGGTCCAGGAAGTGAAACCAGATATTATAGGAATAACAGAAACATGGTGGAATACTAGGCATGATTGGAGTACAGGTATTGAAGGGTATGTGCTGTTTAGGAAAGACAGAAATAAGGGTAAAGGTGGTGGAGTCGCATTGTATATCAAAGATGAGGTAGATTGTAAAGAAATAAAAAGTGATGGAATGGAGAAGACAGAGTCTGTTTGGGCAAAAATCACATTGGGGAAGAAAACTATCAGATCCTCCCCTGGGATAGTGCTTGGGGTGTGTTATAGACCACCAGGATCCACTTTGGATATGGATAGAGACCTCTTTAATGTTTTTAATGAAGTAAATACTCGTGGAAACTGCGTCATCATGGGAGATTTTAACTTTCCAGATATAGATTGGAGAACAAGTGCTAGTAATAATAATAGGGCTCAGATTTTCCTAGATGTGATAGCTGATGAATTCCTTCATCAAGTAGTTGCTGAACCTACAAGGGGGGATGCTATTTTAGATTTGGTTTTGGTGAGTAGCGAGGACCTCATAGATGAAATGGTTGTAGGGGATAATCTTGGCTCGAGTGATCATGAGCTAATACAGTTCAAATTGAATGGAAGGATAAACAAAAATAAATCTGAGACTAGGGTTTTTGATTTCAAAAGGGCTAACTTTAATAAATTAAGGAAATTAGTTAGGGAAGTTGATTGGTCTAAAGAAATTATGGATCTTGAGGTAGAGGAGGCCTGGGATTATTTTAAGTTAAAGTTGCAGAAACTGTCAGAAGCCTGTATCCCAAGAAAAGGGAAAAAAATTATAGGCAGGTGTGTTAGACCAAGCTGGATGAGCAGGCATCTTAGAAAGGTGATTAAGAAAAAGCAGAAAGCATATAAGGAGTGGAAGATGGGAGGGATAAGTAAAGAAAGTTACCTTATTGAGGTTAGAGCATGTAGGGACAAAGTGAGAGAGGCTAAAAGGCAGGTAGAGTTGGACCTTGCAAAGGGAATTAAAACCAATAGTAAAAGGTTTTATAGCCATATAAATAGGAAAAAAACAAAAAAAGAAGAAGTAGGACCGCTAATTACTAAGGATGGAGTGGAGGTTAAGGATAATTTAGGAATGGCCCAATATCTAAACAAATACTTTGCTTCAGTCTTTAATGAGGCTAGTGAAGAGTTTAGGGATAATGGTAATATAACAAATGGGACTAAGGATATAGAGGTAGATATTACCATATCTGAGGTAAAAGCCAAACTTGAACAGCTTAATGGGAGTAAATCGGGGGGCCCAGATAATCTTCATCCAAGAATATTAAAGGAACTGGCACATGAAATTGCAGGTCCATTAGCAAAAATTTTTAATAAATCTCTAAACTTAGGGGTTGTACCATTTGATTGGAGAATTGCTAATATAGTTCCTATTTTTAAGAGAGGAAAAAAAAGTGACCCGGGTAACTATAGGCCTGTTAGTTTGACATCTGTAGCATGCAAGATCTTGGAAAAAATTTTGAAGGAGAAAGTAGTTAGAGACATTGAGGTTAATGGCAATTGGGATAAGTTGCAACATGGTTTTACAAAAGGTAGATCGTGCCAAACCAATCTGATCTCTTTTTTTGAGAAAGTAACAGATTTTTTAGATAAAGGAAATGCAGTGGATTTAATCTACCTCGATTTTAGTAAGGCATTTGATACAGTACCACATGGGGAATTATTGGTTAAATTGGAAAAAATAGGGATTAATATGAAAGTTGAGAGGTGGATAAGCAACTGGTTAAAGGGGAGACTACAGCGGGTCATATTGAAAGGGGAATTGTCAGGTTGGAGGAAGGTTACTAGCGGAGTTCCTCAGGGATCAGTTTTGGGGCCAATTTTATTTAATCTTTTTATTGCTGACCTTGGCACCAAAAGTGGAAGTGTCCTGATAAAATTTGCAGATGACACAAAGTTGGGAGGTATTGCTAATTCAGAAAAGGATCGGGATATCATACAGAAAGATTTGGATGACCTTGTAAATTGGAGTGATAGCAATAGGATGAAATTTAACAGTGAGAAGTGTAAGGTTATGCATTTAGGCATTAATAACAAGAATTTTAGTTATGAGCTGGGGACACATCAGTTGGAAGTAACGGAGGAGGAGAAGGACCTCGGAGTCCTGGTTGATTATAGGATGACTATGAGCCGCCACTGTGACATGGCTGTGAAAAAGGCTAATATGGTCTTGGGATGTATTAGGCGAGGTATTTCCAGTAGGGATAAGGAGGTGTTAGTGCCATTATACAAGGCATTGGTGAGACCTCATTTGGAATACTGTGTGCAGTTCTGGTCTCCCATGTTTAAGAAGGATGAATTCAAATTAGAACAGGTACAAAGAAGGGCCACTAGGATGATTCGAGGAATGGAGAACCTGTCTTATGAAAGGAGACTCAGGGAGCTTGGCTTGTTTACCTTAACCAAAAGAAGGCTGAGGGGGGATATGATTGCACTCTTTAAATATATTAGAGGGATAAATACCAGGGAGGGAGAGGAATTATTTAAGTTTAATACTAATGTGGACACAAGAACAAATGGATATAAGCTGACTAGTAGGAAGTTTAGACTTGAGATTAGACGAAGGTTTCTAACCATTAGAGGAGTGAGGTTCTGGAATGGCCTTCCAAGGGAAGTAGTGGGGGCAAAAGATCTACCTGGCTTCAAAATTAAACTAGATGGGTTTATGAAGGGGATGGTTTGACAAGATAACATGGTCTTGGTAACTAATTGACTAGTCATTATCAGTGGTAAATAGGTCAATGGAGGGATGATAGGGGTTACTATAAAGAACTTTCTGGGTGTCTGGCTGGGGAGTCTTGCCCACATGCTCAGGGTTTAGCTGATCGCCATATTTGGGGTCGGGAAGGAATTTTCCTCCAGGGTAGATTGGCAGAGGCCCTGGAGGTTTTTCGCCTTCCTCTGTAGCATGGGGTACAGATCACAGCTGGAGGATTCTCAGCATCTTGGGGTCTTCAAACTATTTGAGGGCTTCAATATCTGAGATATAGGGGTGAGGATTATTCTAGGAGTGGGTGGGTGAGATTATGCGGCCTGCATTGTGCGGGGGGTCAGACTAGATGATCATAATGGTCCCTTCTGACCTTAAAGTCTATGAGTCTATGAGTCTATGTTGGGCAGTCACTGGTTTCTGGGTTGGGCTGTGGGTGACCCCTACTGGCCAGTGTCTGTAAGCACTGCCCGGGGCGGGGCGGGGGGTGGTTCCTTAGGGCAGGCAGGTAGGCCATGACTAGCAACTTCCTTGAACAAAGGCAGGGGGGTGGCTACCTGGGGGGCTGAGTGTTCGGTGGCTGGGAGAAGGCAGGCGGAGTGAAGGGGCAGCATGGAGGAAGGAGACTAAAACCAGTATGGGGGGTTCAGTGGCCTGGGAACCCCTTCCCTCCAAGGGAACGAGGGCTGTCGGCCTGTCCTGTGCCTACATCAACCCTACGCTGGGCTGTATCTGGGAGAAGCAATAAACCCATTTGTACTCTACTGGCTGGCGGAGAGGCACATCTGGCTGTGGACGGGGGTGCAGGCTTGGGGGGCTCCCTGACGTGCCGTCACAGCATGCAAAAACCGGGCAAACTGGTTTTTCTGCCTCCCGCAGTCCACGTTTCCTGGCCACAATGCTAGCCCCCCTGTGGACAGATACAGCAGAGCATTGTGGGTGAGCATCCCCCAGGGCAGTGTGGTGGGAAGGCAGAGCTGGTCCCGGTGCTTCTTGGGAGTCTCCCCGAGTTCTCCCCCAGCCTTCTCAGCTGCTGGGAGCAGCAACGTGAGTAGTGCTGGGAGCTCCCCGGGCTGAGGGATGCCAAAGCAGCACAGCAGCCTGTCCAGCCCTCCCCTTACAGCAGCAGCCTGCCTGCCACTGGGTTCCTAGCCGGGCAGAACAGGAGTGCCCCAATGATTTGCTCTTTCTTTGTTCCCCACACGGAGCAGCTCCCTCAGCTGACAGACTCTTCCTGGAGCTTTGACAGGGGAGGGGTGCAGGCCTGCAGGGCAGCAGAGATCACAAAACACTGAGCAGAGCCAGCAGGGCAGCAGAGATCACAAAACACTGAGCAGAGCCAGCAGGGCAGCAGAGATCACAAGACACTGAGCAGAGCCAGCAGAGCAGGCATAGTGGGATCCTGGCGGAAGTCAGTTCTCTGGACAAACCAAACAGCAGAGTCCGCACTGACTCCTGGTCGACAATAAAGGGAGGGGAACAGACAAAAGTCTCTCGTGGGGGGGTGGAAGTTTTTGCCACCAAAACTGGGTGTTGCCCCTCCCCCCGGACAAAAGTCACAGGGCAGTGTAAACGCTCTCACGATTTTCTCGCCAAAAGGCAGGGTGGGGGGACAAAACTTGCCAATGTAGACAAGGCCTAGGCAGCACGCCACAGCCGTAGGGCTGACCCAGAAGGAAAGACGTTGAATCCTTCTTTCCGGAAATGCCACGTCTGGGAGAACCCGGCTGGCCCCGCGGCACACTCTGTTCCGTAGCCCGGTGGTCTCGTTCTGCCAGCGACCAGAGATGCACACCGCTGCTGGCAATCAGAGAGCGGCCAGTGACAGGAAAGAGCAGCCATTCCTCCACAAAAGGCCCGTCCTGTCTAGCCAGTCTCATGATTTTAGTGATGCCCGGGTCTGAGTGGCCTTTCGCTGCGATTGCCTAGGAACCATTGGGCCCGGAGGGAATAAGAAACCCAAGAACATATCCTGGAGGAGAGAGAAACTGAGAAGTGAAGAAAGGGAACATTTCCGGGGAGCGAGCTAGGGAAAAAAATGACAGCTCTGTTTGGACATTCATCGCAAGTGACTGGTTATCAGGCATCCAGGAGGGAATCTGCATGCAGGCCACATCCGAACAGAGACAGCCGGGTTTGAACGGAGTTGGGAGGGGGCAGCCCCAATCACCCTTCTATTACAAGACAAGAGAATGAAATGCCTCAGTGGCTCACGGTAAAACTCCGCCCCTCATCCAGCCCCCCCGTGTCTGCGTCTGGCTCATGCTGGCCGGGTGCAGGTTCCTAAAGGCAAACCCCTTCTAACCTGGGTCCCTAAGCACTGAAGTTCTTCCTCGCACTGGCAAAATCCAGGGCTGCCCACCTCAGTTCAAAACTCCGTGGGTCAGGCCCCCAGCGACGTCACAAGACTGGAGTCAAATAAGAGACTCGTGAGAATAAGTTAGGGATTTATGTGTGTTTGGAGGGTCCACCCCACCCCCCGCCTGCCCTTCTCCTGTAGCAGCTCCTGGAAGGCACATTTTCCAGAAACAGGTGCTGGAGATATGGCTTAGACTCTGGGTACGTCTACACTGAGGTATCCTGAAATAGCTACCCCCTGTCTTTTGAACGCGCCCGCTATTGCAAAATATAGTGGAGGCGCTGTTTCGGCATCCCTGTAAACCCCGTTCCACGAGGGACGTCTTGAAATGGTGTGTGGTCTGAGATTTCATGCTCGGTGCCTGCTCCAGGCTACGTCTAGACTGCATCCCTCTGTCGACAGAGGGATGCAGATCAAGCACATCGAAATTGCTAATGAAGCAGGGATTTAAATATCCCGCGCCTCAATAGCATAAACATGGCCGCCGCTTTTTTCCGAAATGGAGCTTTTTCGAAAAAAACCCCAAAAATGGCAGTCTAGACGCGGAGCTATTGAAAATAAAGCCTTTTTTGACAGATCATGTATTCCTCAAAAAATGAGGTTTACAGGATCTGTCGAAAAAGGGTTTATTTTCAATAGATCCGCGTCAAGACTGTCGGTTTTTTTCAAAAAAGCTCCGTGTCGAAAAAAAGCAGCAGCCATGTTTATGCTAATAAGGCGCGGGATATTTAAATCCCGGCTTCATTAGCAATTTCAATGTGCCTAATCTACATCTCTCTGTCGACAGAGAGGTGTAGTCTAGACACACCCCCAGAGCAGATTCGCTGCTCTGCCTCCTGTTGCAACGGCCAGCTTTTCAAAGCAGAGCCGCGGGAATCATGCTGCCAGGGGGCGGGCGGCCGAATCTGGAGGGCGCGCCCGCGTCTTCCGGCCGGGCCCCTCCTGGTCCGAGCTCTTCGCGGCAACCTGCCTCAGCTTCTGAACTCCCTCCAGAGCAGTGCTCTCTGGCTACCACGGACTCCCCATGGCCCTGCCCGGCTGGCACATCTTGTGGGTGCATTTGCCCGTCCAACCGACGGGAGCCTCTTCGATATTGCTCCAGCCCTTGCTGCACACCAGAAACCGATTCCTTCAGGGTGTCCCGCTGCCTTGCCTCTGGCGTGGCCCTGCATCAACCGTGGCCTTTCTGGGTGCTGGGGTTGTAGCGGTGGCGGTGCCCTTGGAGCCTTCTGACCCGCCGAGGAGGGTGCAACTTCACAAAGCACATAGTCAATCTGTGGAACTCCTTGCCTCAGGAGGCTGTGAAGGCTAGGACTATAACAGGGTTTAAAAGAGAACGAGATAAATTCATGGCAGTTAAGTCCATTCATGGCTATTAGCCAGGATGGGTAAGGAATGGTGTCCCTAGCCTCTGTTTGTCAGAGGGTGGAGATGGATGGCAGGAGAGAGATCGCTTGATCATTCCCTGTTCGGTTCACTCCCTCTGGGGCACCTGGCATTGGCCACTGTCGGCCGACGGGGCACTGGGCTGGATGGGCCTTTGGTCTGCCCCAGCCTGGCCGCTCTCATGTTCTTATGTTTAACTTGCCTGGCCCCACTTGTAGGCTAAAGAGAGAAAGAAACAGGTCTCGGGACATCTGAGGTCCTGGGGATCCTGACGCCGCCTTCTGCCCTCCGCTCTGGGGGAGGGGTCGGGTCTGAATGGCGAGGCAGGGTGCCCGTATGTGTGTGTGGAGGGGGGCGGGCATCTTTCCGTGCTTAATTTGAACGAGTGGCTTGGGCCCCGCCCACCTTCTGCACATGCCGCACCCCTGACTCTTGCAACCCCCCACCCCTTCGGCCTCCTACCTGGAGCGTAAGGGCCTGGGTAAATGTGCCAGTGAATAAATACAATGCATCAATCTTCCCCCCCCAGCAATGCATCAGTGGGTATTCCAAGCCAGGCAGCTTCCATGGGGGGCAAATGGACGGCCCCCTGGGCATGGGGCAAGGCAGTTGCTTTGCTGGGGCGTGAATGGGGCAATCGAGGGAATGCTCCCGCGGAGATGCCAGCTTCTAATTAGCAGCCGGAAAGCTGCCATCCTGAGCATCCAAGGTTATTTGGGAGCCCTGGGAGTGATTAACATGTGAGAAAAGCCAGAGCTTTGGAAACCAAATGCGGGTAAAACCAGGTCAGCCTTAGTGGGAGGATAAATAAGGTAAGGTGGTTTTTTTTCCCCTCCTTCTGCAGGCTGGAGATGGAAGAGGCCCCATGACTCACTGCAATAATGTGTAAAAGCCAGTCTGGGTTTAGGGATTTATCTAAGGGGCTTCAAAGCCGCCATTGGTACCTGCCGGGGGAGCCCCACCAAATTAGCCTTGCATGAAATTAAAGGGCAGAGCAGATGTTAAGAATGGCCAGATGGGTTCAGAGCCAAAGTTTGTCTAGCCCACTGTCCGGTCTGCTGACAGCGGCCAATGCCAGGGGCCCTCAAAGAACAGAAAAGGTAATAATCCAGTAATCCATTCCCAGCCTGTGACAAACAGAGACTAGGGACCCCCTCCCTACCCATCCTAGCTAATAAGTATTGATGGGCCTAGCCTCCGTGAATTTATCTAGCTCTTTCTGGAACCCTGGTAAAGTCCCGGTCTTTACCACATCCTCTGGCAAGGAGTTCCACAGGTTGGCTGTGCGCTGCATGAAGAAAAACTTCCTTTGGTTTGTGTTTAAACCTGCTGCCTCTTCATTTCATTGGGTGACCCCTCGTTCTTGTGTTTTGGGAGCAAGGAAATCACTTTTCCCTTATTCACTTTCTCCACACCGGTCGTGATTTTATAGACCTCGGTCCTGTCCCCCCTTCGTCTCCTCGTTTCTAAGCTGAAAAGTCCCGGTCCTTTGAATCTCTCTGCGTGTGGCCGAGACAGAATTCTGCCTCAGTGTAGGTCTCTCGGGCAGCTCAGACTCCATCAATCATTTTAACACCATTCCTAAGGGGTTGGATTGCTGCCGAATGTCACCGTGTTTGTTCACTCGGCGCGGAAGGGCCCCCCAGAATCCCCCTGCCTGGGAAGCGTCTGGCCGCACACCTGCCGTTCGCTCATCCCTCACGTGTGCCGGGCCCCTCCCACCTCGACCTGTCCATCGACGGCGCTGGACTCATGCCAGAACACGGAATGGGGTCTCTTTGGAGGCGACGGGGCTCAGCGAGGCCTCCGCAAACGAAGGCGAAGGACAAAAGGAGAACGAGGACGGGGCTGCGGTAGGTGTTCGACACGAGCCGTTCAGAAAATGTGAGAGGATGCCAGGGCGGGCAAAGCACTCAGGCGGCACCGAGTCCAGCCCCCGGCCCAAAGCAGGACCAGCCCCGACTCAATCAGCCCAGCCAGGGCTGTGCCAAGCCAGGACTTAAACACCCCTAGGGATGGAGATTTCCCCCCCCTCCCTAGGGAACCCAGCCCAGCGCTTCCCCACCCGCCTACGGAAATCGTTTGTCCTAATCTCCAAACTAGACCTCCCCCCCACTCACTGTGGCTTGAGACCGTTGCTCCTTGTTCTGCCTGTGGCGTAGTGGGGGTGCTGTCTGCTCTGTAACCCGGGGTCCCCCTGCGCTGGGTTGTGAGATTCCCACGGACTCTCCCAAACGTGCATTAACCCAGACACCTGGGCTCAGCCTGGGCCGATAACGAGGGATTCCCAGGGGGAGAGACAAAGGGAGAGAGGTGGAGACCAACAGGAGGCTGGGGGGGAAGGGTCAGTTGCTGGCTGGGGAACATGAAGGAGTCAGCCTAAACTGAGGTTGGAGGTCTGGGGGGGGGGTGTCGATGGACCCCCTAACCCAAAGGATCTGAGGGATCCTGGCCCAGACTTCTGTAGCCACGTCACGTCTGTGCTGTGCTGTAGGCTGGAGGAGCAATAAACCCTCTTTATTCTCTGGCTGGCGGAGTCTGTTCTTGCTGCTATGGGGCTGCAGGATTTGGGGGAACCCCGACTCGGCGTCACACTGCCATCCGCCCCCCCTGAGAACAGCCTCTCTCCAGCCTCTTTGGAGCCCCCCCGCAGGGAGTTGCAGGCTGCTCTCAAATCCCCCCTCGCTCTTCTCTTCTGCAGACTGAACGAGCCCCAATCCCTCAGCCTCTCCTCGTTGGTCATGCGCTCCAGCCCCCGAATCGTTTTGGTTGCCTCCGCCGGACCCTCTCCAATGCGCCCACCTCCTTTCTGTAGTGGGGGGCCCAGAACTGGATGCAACACTCCAGATGTCCTCTCTGCCCCTCACTTGCCGGGAACATGGCCCTGTGTTCTGTTTGGCCCTGTGCAGCTGTGTCTTCCTAATGCCATTCCTTGGGATTTGAGAGCCGCCTTCAGCTACCTGCAGGGGGGTTCCACAGAGGAAAACTCGTGGTGACAGGTTCAGAAAAGGGCAACAAAAATGATTCGGGGTTTGGAACGGGTCCTATATGAAGAGAGATTAAAAGATGGGGACTTTTCAGCTTAGAAAAGAGGAGACTCAGGGGGGAGAGGAGAGAGGTCTATAAAATCATGACTGGGGTGGAAAAAGTGAACAAGGAAAAATTATTTACTTATTCCCACAATGTAAGAACTAGGGGTCCCTAAATGAAATGAAGAGGCAGCAGGTATAAAAGAAACCCAAGGAAGTTTTTCTTCACTCAGAGCACAGCCAACCTGCGGAACTCCTTGCCGGAGGATGTGCTGAAGGCCAGGACTTGAAAAAGTTCAAAAAAGAGCCAGATAGATTCATGGAGGTTTGGTCCATCAATGGCTCTTAGCCAGGATGGGTAGGGATGCTGTCTGTCTGTCTGGAAATGGGTGACAGGGGAGGGATCATGTGAGGATTCCCTGTTGTGTTCCCTCCCTCTGGGGCACCCGGCATTGGCCACTGTGGGCAGACAGGACACTGGGCTGGATGGGCCTTTGGGCTGACCCAGCCTGGCCGTTCTGATGTTCTTATGACCAGGGGAGGTTCCGGCCGATTGGAAAAGGGCAAAGGTTGTGCCCGTCTTCAACCCGGGGAAGAAGGAGAATCCGGGGAGCCGTGGCCTGGTCAGCCTCGGCTCATGGAAAAATCCTGGAGGGGCTCGTCGCGGCGTCCGTGTTGAAGCAGGCGGAGGAGAGGGAGGTGCGAGGCGAAGCCAGACTTTCCAGCTTCGCTGCCGGCGCAGAGGGGATGGGTGCACAGGAAAGGAACGAGCCCTGCGTGAAGCAGGGGGGAGGGTGTGTTTCTGTTTCTTCTCAGGAGCACAGAGCTCTGGGTTCGAGCCTCCCCTCGGACACTGTGGAATTGTACCCCCCCCTCTGTGCCCCGTGGGCATGGTGCAATGTCGCCGGGGGCTGGCTTTGTGAGGGGCACACGCCAGGCCACCCCGGGGGAGGTTAGTGCATTGGGGTTAATGGAGCGGGGTGGCCACTCCTGCTCCAGGCATAGAAAGGGTTAAAACAGCCCTGGGAGGGGGCTGTAGCGTGGAACCAATCACAAGAGGCCTAGCGGCAGCCAATCAGAACCCAAGAGGGCTGTATAAAAGAGAGGGCTGCCCCACGCACTCCAGCCCTGGAGGAAGAAGGACCTGGCTGTCTGCTAGTATGGGGGGGCTCAGGGAGGACTCCAGGGTGTGGGGGCACTGGCGTGGGCAGTACTTGGAGGCCAGGGCGCCGTGGTCGGGGAGGGACGCGGGTCCTAACACAAGGTGGCAGAGCCGTTAACAGGGAACAGCAGGGAATTCCCAGAGTGACCGGCGGGGGGGTGAGTCACAGCTTGTTACGGTGACATTCAGTGACAGCTCATGCAACAGGATCACATCCCAGGCAACCTGGCGCCCACCCCTCTACTCCGTACACACCCCTCCCCACCTCCGGGCATAGAACCTAAGAATCCTCGCCCCCAGACCTTTGCTCTAACCACTAGACCCCACCACCCTCCCTGGCTTTCTTCCACTATGGCCTCCGTGCCGCGTCCATTGCAAATCCACAGCTCTGCCTCCTCCCTGGAGGTCTGATGCCTCGTCTTAGCACGGCGTGAGGGGGAACGGGCAAGCGAGCGCCTAGATAACACTTGCCGATTTAATGAGCGTTGTCGGATGTCACGGCCCGTTTAGGACGTGATTTCAGAGCGGGCCCTGGCCGCAGCGGAAGGATTCCCGACTAAAGCCGTGATATACTCACACGCTGGGGCACGAAGCTGATATTAATAAAATCACAGGGACTTAATTACAGTAAATTATTGTGTAACGATGCTTCCCAGAGAAGCAGCTCCAGGGTTCAATATTTTCTCTTTCTTGGAAGCTGTACCAGTCACCTGGCCGGACACTAAATACTTTGTCTTGTTCCACTGCCGGCAGAAAGCAAAGTGTGTTGGGGGATGGACGGTTTTTGTCTGCGCAGTGCCGACGCGGCCTGCCTTTTGGCCACACGGCCGTCGTGTGGACTCCGCTTTGGCGGGCCGCGTCTAAGCTAGGATCTGCCATTTATTTAAAAGACCTCATTTGAATGGTCCCAGCCAACCCCCTCCGACCTAGATGTCCCCCCGAGGTCCCCGCCGACCCGCCGAGTCTGTTTCTGTGTTCGCGACAGTGAGTGAGAAGAACTTCGATCAGCTAGCTCCGCGGTTCTCAACCTGTGGGTCGTGACCCCAAAGTGGGGATCCAGCCCGCTTGACCTCCTGCGGGCCGCCCTGGTAGGAACGGGCGTGGGCAAGAGACTTCAAAACGGTTGGCAGTTCCCGCTAGACCCTGACGGGGCGGTGGGAGAGTTCGTACGTTCCCTCGCCCCCCAGACCTGCTCCCAGCTGCGGCGATTGGCCGGGGGCGCGCAGGCGAAATCTCTTGCTCCCCCCTCCCAGGGGTGCATGGCCCTGAGCGGCACAGGGAGGGAACCGATGTGGCCGGGGCTGCTGCAGGAGGGAGCCTGCCTCGGGGACCCCATTGGGCTGCTGGCTGGGAGCCGCCTAAGGTAAGGGATTCCCGGCCAGAGCGCCTCGCACTTCCTAGCTCCCTGCCCCAGGTCACCCCTGCTCTTGCCCTAGGTCACCACCCAAATCCTCAGCACGCACATCTCCCCCAGGTCCTGCACCCCCTCCCCCAGCTCAAAATTCTCTCCTGCACCCTTCCCCCCTCCTGGACCCTGCACCCCAACCCCCCCCCAGGTCACCACCCCCTCCTTCACCCAAACTCCCTCTCAGACCCCACACCCCCTCCTGTACCCCAGCCCCCTACCCCGAGCTCCCTTCTGCCCCCCACCTCCATCCCAAACCCCGCACCCCTCTGTAGAGAAGTGCAGCCCAGTCTCGGAGTGCCCCCCCATCAGAACGGGTTGCCCACCCTGGGTTAGAGGGAGGGGTTTAATTGAAGGGGGGGGGGGAACGTGGAAAATGACTAAATTGGCAACACTGCATGTGACGAGTTGACCCCCGAGGAGGGGCCGGGGGGGAGTCCCGGTGCATCCAGCCAGGCCTGGCTATTTAACCCCTTAGCTGCTGCAGGGCCCTGTCAGATCCAGCTCCCTGATTCATTCGCCTGCTCCTGGCCCCTCCTTGCCACGCCAGGGGGCTGACTGGGTGACTGGCGCCGTTCCCTGCCTCCCTGCCTGGGCATCCCTGTGGTGGTGCCCTTTGGATTTGGCCTTTTTCCTGGGGGCGGGGGGGCAGCCCTGGAGCCCCGGCAGGCGCTGACAGGCTGTGATGGGAAGGAGGGAGCCGTAGCACAGACGGAGGGAGGAGACACCGTAATTTTATTCCCATTTCGTGCAAGACGCGGTGCCTTCCCCAGCCTGCCTGACAGCACAGCTGTCTCCAAGATGGCTGTTTACACAGTTGGAGCCGGGTGGGGGGGCCTGGGAAGGAGAGACAGGCACGTCTTGAAAATATAACCCTCATCTTCGGCGAGCGGCTCGGCATGCCGGGGTTAACCTTTGGCACGCGAGTGGGTGCTCTGGCTGAGAACAGAAAGGGTTCATGTCTGCACAAAGCAGGGCTGCCCTGTCCTCCCTCCGCTGGGTGCGTGCCGGGTCGCCCCAGGGGGAGAACCAGTGGACGTTTTGCACCAAGCCCCCTGCGGAGCTCCAGGACATTCAGTCCCATTACAGGGCAGCGGTAGTAAGCTGTTATCCTCTAGGGGCGGATTGTTATCCTCTAGGGGCGGATTGTCAGAACAACGCAGGGCGTTGAATGCGGAATGTCTGTCCTTGTGGTTCAGCGACGTGTGGGGGACCTCGCTTGGGGTCTTGCATCATCCACTCTACCCCCTGTGACGACGTGTTGGGGTTCCTCCGATCTTGCAGCCCCGTAGCAGCAAGAACAGACTCCACCCGCCAGTAGAACGGAGGGGCTGTGTCTAGACTGGCGCGATCTTGCGCCAGAGCTACGCAAATGAGGCTCAGCGTGGAATATCGCCGAGCCTCATTTGCATAACTAATGAGCCGCCATTTTTGCGGAAGAGGCTCTTGCGCAAGACGGCGCTGTCTACACTGCCCCGTCTTGCGCTAGAAAAACCCTCTTGCGCAAAGCCGTTATGCCTGAAAATAATCAGCGGCTCATTAGTTATGCAAATGAGGCTCGGCGATATTCCACGCTGAGCCTCATTTGCATAGCTCTGGCGCAAGATTGCGCCAGTCTAGACACAGCCAGGGGGTTTATTGCTTCTCCCGGATACAGCACAGCACAGACGTGATGTGGCTACAGGAGTCTGGGCCAGGATGCCTCAGCCCCCTTGAGATGGGGTCCCTAGGCCCCTAGATTCCAGCCCCCTCCTTAGACTGGTTCCTTCATGATTCCAGCCCCAGACTGCCCCTTCCCCCAACACTCCCTTCCTCGCTGCCCTCAACCGGTCAGACCGGTTGGGTCTTAGGCAGCCCACCTGCTGGGCAGTGCTCCGGACACCGGCCAGTAGGGGTCACCCACAGCCCACAACCCAAGCATAGTGACCAGCAAGGTACTGACACTACATCACCCCCCCCCCCCCCCCGCCAGGTCAAGATGTAAGACAGGACTGGGCAACATGGATCTGGCCCAAGTGCCGGATCTGGCCTACCTAACGCTTAGAAGGATACAGTGAGAGGCCGCTGGACTGGCTTTGCGGCTCAACTCTGGCTGCGGACTTGCCACTTCCCAATCGGTTTCTGAGTGCTCGTGGCTTTGGCGAGAGCCGAGTCGGCCACGGTCCCCCTGCACTCAGCCGGCAGGGGCTCTGGACGGGTTGGCATTAAACCTAGTAACCGCTCCCCACCTGCCGGGGCCTGGCTGGACAGAGTCATCCTCGTAAACCCAGGGATGACCCTTTGCTCGCTCAGCTGGTCACGCTCGCCTCTCCATCCTCTGACCCCAGCAAGAGGGACCGGCGGGGCCTCCTTTCCTGGGGTGGTGTCCGGGAACGGATCCCGGCTCTGGAGTTTCTGCGTCTGACAGAAGGCGTCTTGCGCACCAGCCGGGTTGTGCCAAACGCTGCCCGCCCTGGTGGGGAGCCCAGCTCTGTGCTCTCCCAGGCGGAGAAGCCAGCTTAGTTTTGATGCCATGAATCTTGGAGCATAAGAACAGAAGAACGGCTGGACGGGGTCAGCACAAAGGCCCATCCAGCCCAGTGTCCTGTCGGCCGACAGTGGCCGATGCCGGGTGCCCCAGAGAGAGGGAACAGAACAGGGAATCAGCCAGCGATCCCTCCCGTTGCCCACTCGCAGCCTCTGACAAACGGAGGCTATGCCTAGACTACAAGCCTCTTTCGAAAATGAGCGTCTAGACTGCAGCCAGCACTTTGGAAAAAGCAAGCCGCTTTTTCCAAAGAGAGTGTTACCCGTGCAATTTTCTCTCTCCCTTCCACACTGTAGGGACACCCACCTTTACCCAGTTCCTAGGGCTCAAGGTACAACCCTGTTCATTTACACACCCACCCTCACCCAATTCCTGGGGCTCAGGGCGCATCTTCCTGCAGGTTGGCGGGATCTTTAGCCACTGAAAGAGCCTCGCACAGTAATATCTGTATCCTCTATTGATTGACAATCCCCAAACAAGCAGAATACACACACTAAGCACACAGTGTCATGCTCACCAATCCGGGTGCAGGCGGACTTCCCCTGTTGGCCAGGCAATATCAGTCTCTCTGGTCTTAGGCTGTGTCTCGGAGGTGAGTTGTTCTTTCCGGGTCTTGCCCCTCCTCCTGGTCTTCTTCCAGCCTTTTCTTCCTTCTGTTCCTTCTTTTCCTTCTTGAACCCCAGTTTATATAATGAAACCTGAGTCTTGCTTAGCTAGACCTTAACCAATTTTTAGCATAATTTTACTAACCAATCATAACAAAATTACCTAACCAATCATACCCCACCACCTTCATTGATTTACACCTAGCAAATTAATTATACAGCAGACAGAAACAGTTGCAAACCAGACAGAGCTCACACAGTCAAACAATAGGAAAGTGAGAGAGGATGAGGACTCCACAACATTCTCTATGGAGAAGCAGTTTCTTGCCAGACAGAATGGCGCGACTTCAGTTTTCTTTACCCATCTAAGATCCGTTTCTTTATCTGGTGACAGTGGGGGAGCTCTCAGGGCAAAGCCCCCCTCCTCACAGCCTGGTGGGACACTCTGTAATACAATTTAGCTGGAACTGTGAGTATGTAACTCCAGGCCTTACCTTTAATGGCTGCTGCTCTTCAGTCTGTCCGCAGAAGGCGGCTTTGGTTCAGGCCTAGCACAGGCCTTCCCACGTGGCTACAGAAAAGCCAGATTGTTACAAGAGCACCCAGGCAGTATGGATCCTCCTTTTCAAAAAAGCACAGTTTGCATTACATAGCGCCTTTTTTCAAAAGAGCATTTTCGAAAAAAGGTGTTATTCCTCGTAAAACGAGGTTTTCCGCAGTCGAAAAAAACTGCTGCGTATTTACTTTCGAAAGAATGCGGCAGCAGTCTAGACAGCAGGGGAAGTTTTTTTGAAAAAAGGCCACTTTTTTCGAAAAAACCCTGCAATCTAGACACACCTAGAGGCTAGGGACGCCATCCCTGCCCAGCCTGGCTAATAGCCATTGCTGGGCCGATCCTCCATGAATTTATCCAGCTCTGTTTTGAGCCCTGTTCAAGTCCTGGTCTTCACGACATCCTCTGGCAAGGAGTTCCACAGGTTGACTATGCGCTGCGTGAAGAAAAACTTCCTTTCATTTCTTTTAAACCTGCTACCTCTTCATTTCATCGGGTGACCCCTAGTTCGTATGTTATAGGAACAAGTAAATAACTTTTCCTTATTCGCTGTTTCCATACCAGTCCTGATTCTATAGACTTGGCTCCTTTTTGAACTCTCTGACAGTCCTGGCCAGGTCTGTCTATGAAGACGATTGTGCTGCATTAGGATTCATTTGTATGCCACAGCCGGCAGAAAACCCAGGCTTCCCTTCCATAGCAGGCGGCCCTGGGGCTCCATGGGATGGGGGTTCTTGCTCCACGGGGTGAATGGGGATCCGAGAGCCACTGAGTCGGGGGCATATATGGCCCATTCCAGAGAGCGGTGTCCGAGCATTGACGGGCATGCAAGAGCAGGGAGAGACCGAGGGGAGGGGAGTGAATGCAAAAGCAAGCAAGACACTGGGGGCCCTGTGAATATGGAGACACCACGTTCTAGGCCTTCTGTTACCTCAGAACGGCGCCCTAGGGACACGGCGTAGAACCCACTTGTCAGCACAGGAAGCAGGAGCCGCCGGTACAATCCATCTCGGGGAGGGGGGGCCCGGACCCAGGGCCCTGAGCCCCTCTCCCTGTATCCTAAACCAGCCAAGACACACACACACACACTCAGCCACCGGGCTCAGCTCTACAGGCCGTCCTGCCTCCTCCGTTGTCGTGAATGTGCTGGCCTGGGCAGTCTCCCTCAGTGGGAGTCCCACCCGAAATTCCCACCCCCATCCAGGCACTGGTGCAGTGCTCAGGGAAACTGAGGCACACAGCCAGGGTTACCCCAGGACAGTAGCAATCCCATGCAACACAACAAGCGCAAATTCTGGCCAACCCTCCGGCAGTCAGAGGGGCCAGACACAGCGCCCCGGCTGGGGAGCGATTAAACTCTTCCTGGGCCTTGTCTCCATTACTGGTTTTCGCCCGGCAACGCTTCTGTACCACTGACACAGGCTGTCCCTCATGTTCATGGGCAGTACGGAGACACTGAGTTATTTAGGCTCCTGACGTCCATGGATTTCTAAAGGACTTACCTCGGGAGTTTAAAAACATAAGACCAGCCAGACTGGGTCAGACTCAAGGCCGATCTAGCCCAGCGTCTTGTCTGCTGACAGTGGCCAATGCCAGGGGCCCCGGAGGGAGTGAACAGACCAGGGAATCGTCACGTGATCCCTCACGTTGCCCTTTTCCAGTCTCCCACAAACAGAGGCCAGGGACACCATTCCTTCCCAACCTAGCTCTTTTTTGAACTCAGTTCAGGTCCTGGTTTTCACAACATCCACTGGCAAGGAGTTCCACAGGTTGACACTGCACTACATGATGAAATACATCCTTTGGTTTGTGGCAGTTAGGAATCAAACCAAGGTCTGCTTGGGTGCAGGTACATTCTTAGCCCTGTGGACTAAACCATGGGGTGGGAGAGAGAAGATGGACCCAGGAGATCTGAGCTCGGTTGCCACCTCCTTTGTGGGATCCTGGGCAGACCACTTTGGGCTTCAGTTTCCCCATCTGTAAAATGGACATAAGGGCCCTTTGCTTTGTCTCCGGAGATGCAGCCAGTTGGGGCAAAGGCGGCCTTCCCACGGTATCTCTGTGCTGCGCCCCACCCCATGGGCTCCCATATCACCTGGCAGTGCACTGATCGACCATACGTAGTGAGAGAGAGGGCTGCCCAGGAAACCAAGCCCCCCCACCTCCTTGCAGAGAGACAAAGGAAAGCTCCACGCTTCAGTCGCTCTAAATCAGATTAATCCGCCTTCCTTCCTCGTCAATGGTTTGTTGGGTTTTTTTTGCGTTGACCTGGCAAGATGTTATTCTTTGGTGGATTGTGCATAATGACTCACAAGACACGGCCAGAAAGCAAGTTAGGGAGAAAAGCGTAATAATTGCCTATCTGATTTTATCCCGGCTTCAGGAGAGCCGATAACCTTGAATAAACAATGCACTCAATTACCACGCGGTACGTGCACGCGCCGAGAGGAAGGATGTTTCTGCTGCGGGCGGACGCGCCACGTCCTAGGCGTGGGACGGGGCCGAAGTAAACACGGGCCTCGAGCCTCCTGGCCACAGGGAATCTTAGTGCGGGAAAGAAAACCAAATCTTTGCCATAAATAAACAAACAGCTGGAAAATCCCAGCTACTCCTGGGAGCAAGAGGGGTGAGCTGGCTCTGACGTGGAGAAATGCATCAGATTTCAGAGAGGGGAAAAGGCAAAAATAAACGGGTCCATGGGAGCGTGGACATCATCCGCTGGGGAGCTGCTGGCCGGGGGACTAGGGGAGGCTCGGCACAAAGCTGCTGCCCCTCTGGTGACTCTTGGCTTCGCTAGCCAATGTATCTTTGTCGCGTTAGGCAAGTGTGGAGGGGCAGCGCCGAGGGGGCTCACGCAGGTCGGGGCCACTTTGTGCCACAGGCAGCGGGGGAAGGCAACCCCCAAGCCCCGCCCCTTTCACTCCAAGCCACGCCCCTTCCCCCGAGGCCACGCCCCTTCAACCACATCCCTCCCCAGCCAAGTCCCGCCCAACCCCAGCCCTCCAGCCAGATCCTTCCTGGCCACCCAGAGGGCTAGGGCTGCCGTGCCATGGGCCAAGCCCACCCCGGTGCCCGCGGCCGGGCAGGGTAGGCCGTTTTGGGACGGCAACTCCTTCCCTTGCCTACCTTGCCCGCCGCCATGTGTAGGGCTTCAGAGGAGAGCCCCCTCCCTTCCTCAAAAGCGGCCCATTGGGGTCCTCCCCCACCCCAAATCCAGACGGAGGGTTAGTGGGTAGAAAGGTGGAATGGGGCTTTCAGCCTGCCCGGCGCCCGTGCCCGGCTCTGCTGTGCTACAGCCTCCCTGCGGGAGCACGGCCCCCCCGTCTGTGACGGACACGGGACAAAATCTTCCCCTCCATCAGTCCTCTGGGGCAGAAGTTCAGTGCAACCGGTGGGGTGAAAAATCCACCCCTTGAACGTCAGCATCGACTTCCCCGCCAGCCGGGGGGGTCCTCAGTACCCCCCCCGCCATGCTAGCACCCCCTGCATGCCATCCCTTCCTCCAAGCGCCCCCCCCGCTCCACCCCCCATTCCACCTCTTCTCCCGAGTTCGCCCCCCGAGTGCGCCCATCCCCGAACGTGGCAAATCAGCTATTAGCAGGGAAGGGGGTTAACCCCGCTGATGGAAGACCCCCCCCCCACTCCTGCCACAGCAGCACCTGCTCTGGGCAGGGGGGCACAGCACGGTAGCCAGGCCCCAAGACCTGTGTGGCTGGTGGGGGGAGGCGGGATGGGGGTGGCGCTGACCCCCAAACCGCAAGGGGGAGGGGATTTATTTTGCATAAGCCCCCCCCCCCCCGTGTCAGTGGGTAACAGGGCGCGACGCGTCGCCGCAGCGCCCCCTGCTGGGCACGCTGGGAACGAGTGCCACTCAACCCTGGAGCGCCCCCTTCTGGCCGGGGTCTCGCCTGCTGTACCCCGTGTAGGTGTTTGTGGTTCTGCCACATTACAGTAGAATGCGCGGCCCTCCCAGACCGCAGCACCCCCCCCCCGCTCCACAGTAGTGCCCCCCCCGGGGTTCTCCCCCTCAGGGACCCCCTTATCCCCGCCGTGCCTCAGTGACCCAGGCCAGTCACCATGCAGTGGGGGCAAACTGCAGCCTGAAATGGCCACTCAGCATTGGCAAGAGGGGTGGACCTGCTGCCTCCTGCTGCCCGGGCTGCTTCCCCACTAGGGTTGCCAGGTGTCCGGTTTTCACCCGGACTGTCTGTTATTTGGGTCCCCTGTCCGGTAAAAAAAACAGCCTGGGATCAGGGTCTGGCCGGCGCTCCCCAGCTCTGCCTGCCTTTCCCCAGCCCTGCCCCATCTCAGGCCCCTCCTGCTCCCATGGCCGGAGCGAGATTGTCTCCTCCTCCCTCCAGAAGCCTTTATTTATACAGCCCCCAGCTGGGCCCTCTCCCTAGGCTGGACTGAACCCTCCTTGGGCCAGTGTGGGGCAGCCGCCCCGTCCCACAGTGCTTATCGGAACCTGCTGGAAGAGTCCGAAATCTCAGCTGGGGACACTCCGGGGCAGGAACTCCCCAGCCGGGCGGGTCATGGAGCTACCAGAAAATAACCCTGAGGAGAAAGCCTCCGGGGAAAGGCCAGGGCGTTTGCTCTCAGCCGAGTGCGCGGTGAGGCAGAATTCACGGCAGGGCTACAGGCCTGGCATTCGTAGATCCCACGGACTTCCGTGCGCACGGCAGGCGCTCAGCGCCTCGGGACCCCAGGCTGCGGCTTTCCCGCCCGCGACCATCTCCGCCTCCGTGTTTTTAACCAGTGCATGTTTGCTGTGGCAGCTGGCTGTGCTGGGGACCCGATGTGCAGGCAGAGCGAGGAGACGCAGGAGTGAAAAATGGAGGCCAAGCCTGGAAAAAATCCCATCCCGTTGCAACAATTACGATGTCCTATTGGCATGGTTTTTTATCATGTTCTCTGGCTCCTCAGTTCTTCCTGCCTCCCCACCTTCCCTGGAGCTTCCACGCGCACCAGAAAAAGGGGACGTGGAGTTAATTTTGCAGCATGCCCTTCTGGATATTTGCAGAACTACATACAACCTGCTGGGGAGGGGGGTTGAGTCTCGTTGGGCAACGCGGTTATTAACGAGATGGCCACATACCTGGGTTCAATCCCGCTCCATGCACAACTTGGCCAGCAGAGGGCAATTCCTCAGTAGAGAAACATCGCGGAACGGAGCCGGCTTGATTTTTTGAGGGGTTTTTTTTTTTTGCCAAGGGAATTGGCCTAAAAACCGAACAAATCTCTTCGTGAAACAACACCAGCCGAATCAACGTTCTCCGCAACTTCGTCCGTGGTGGTTTTTTTTAAAGAATAAAAAGTTATCAAAGTTGTGCTCGTCCCCAAAACTGGATTTTTACAAAACAAACAAAACAATGAGCTGAAAAGAATTCATGTCCAGTTCTGGTCTGGAAAAGAACAGGCCTGGTTCTGTTGTGGAGAGTCCCATACAACCTCATCGTTGACATTTTTAGCAAAACTTGGGTCCCACCAGCTTTATTACAGACCAGATGGACACACGGGGCAGATGGTGTGTGTGGGGCGATTGATAGGGGACATTCTAGGCCAGTAGTCCCCAACCTTTTGGGGCTGCTGGGCGCCCGCGGGTGGGGCCGGCCCCGATCACTTGGCGGGCGCACATAAATGCCCCAGCGGGCGCCATGGTGCCTGTGGGCACCCTGTTGGGGACTAGTGTTCTAGGCCATCCCCTGCCTGGTGTCATGGAGACATTAGTTGTGGTTTTGGTCCCCGGTGCGTGTTCCCTGACTGCATCGTGCTAGGAGACAGGGGCACGCAGCAGGGCAAACCCGATTTCGGGATCTCCCGCGTTTTGTTCCAGGGCCTATGGAGGGAGGTGGCAGAAGAGCTGAGTGGGAATTATACAGTCCCCGAGGAAACCTTCCCCATGGACCCCTGCTGCTGCGTAGCGCCGGGGCGCCTCCTGCTGGTTGCGCAGGGAATTAGCCCCCCTGCAGGTGGGGTCTTGCCTTTGATCTGCTCTCCTCTCCGCTGCTCCTCTCCAGGGACCCTCTGGCGGCCGCTATGTCCTGCCCTTGACGGTTCATGTTCCCAGGGCCGCCTCCCCGCAACCCTTGCACCTTCTTGGCCCGGGTGCCCAGGGCGGCAAGCCAGGGCTCTCGCTGCCCTGCCCCTCACTGCTTTATGGGGGCTGCCCTCCTTCCGTGACAGCCTGCCCTTGCCCCTCCCTGCCCAGAGGAAGCGTGAGCAACCCCCTGCCGCCTTTTATAGGGCCCAGCCTGGCCCTGATTGGCCAGCTTCCCCCCTCCCCCTGATTGGCCAGGGTTGTGCAGACCCCCATCTGGCCTGCGTGTAACCCTTTCCCTGCTGGAGCGGGCCAGCTGCCCCCCCCCCATTACTTTATGATCATTATCACCTGTGTGAGGGGGCGCTCCGAGAGGCCCTCGCCAAAACGAAGGTGCTCCAGGACAGCAGTGGGGAAACTAAGGCCCGGGGGCCGGATGCAGCCCCCAGCTTGCTTAGATCCAGCCCCTGAGGCCTGGGGGCTCCTCCCTCAGCATTGGGGAGCTCACGCTGATGCTCCAGCCCCCCCTACCCTCCCATGGGGCTGGAGCACACAAAATCTACGAGCCTGGGCCCCCCCCGGCTCTGGTGTGGGAGGGGAATGTGGGGAGGGTCTCTCTCCTCCTCAGTCGGGGCTACATCAGTGCGGGTTTTTTTTTTTTTTTACTTCTTACTTGTGTGCGGCCCCCGACTGATTTTTCTGTGGGTCGGCGGCCTCCGGGCCCCAAACAGGTTCCCCACCCCCGCTCCTCTCATTACGCCCGAGCTAAAGCAGGTGTGACTCCATCCACCCCTCCTCTGGCTATACTCGTGTAAACCTGGCGTGGCACCGCGGCGTGGGAGGGCAGGAGGGGCGCCGGCCCCACAGCCCTTCCCTAGGTGTTACCTCTGGCTGTTGCCCATGGCAATAGCCCCTGTTCTCTGTTTACTTCTGTCTGAAACTGGCAGCCCGCACCTGGAGAGCTCCAGCGGCAACAGGCGGTACCACGCCGGCAGCCCCCGGTGTGGGACACCTCAACCCCGCCTCCCCCAGCGGCGACAGGCGGTACCACACTGGCAGCCCCTGGCGTGGGAGCAACCCCAACCCCACCTGGAGAGCTCCAGCAGTGACAGGCGGTACCACGCCGGCAACCCCTGGTGTGGGATCAACCCCAACCCCACCTGGAGAGCTCCAGCAGTGACAGGCGGTACCACGCCAGCAACCCCTGGCGTGGGAGCAACCCCAACCCCACCTGGAGAGCTCCATCAGTGACAGGCGGTACCACGCCGGCAACCCCTGGCGTGGGAGCAACCCCAACCCCACCTGGAGAGCTCCATCAGTGACAGGCGGTACCACCCCGGCAACCCCTGGTGTGGGATCAACCCCAGCCCCACCTGGAGAGCTCCAGCAGTGACAGGCGGTACCACGCCGGCAGCCCCTGGCGTGGGAGCAACCCCAACCCCACCTGGAGAGCTCCAGCAGTGACAGGCGGTACCACCCCGGCAACCCCTGGCGTGGGAGCAACCCCAACCCCACCTGGAGAGCTCCAGCAGTGACAGGCGGTACCACCCCGGCAACCCCTGGTGTGGGAGCAACCCCAACCCCACCTGGAGAGCTCCAGCAGTGACAGGCGGTACCACGCCGGCAGCCCCTGGTGTGGGATCAACCCCAACCCCACCTGGAGAGCTCCAGCAGTGACAGGCGGTACCACGCCGGCAGCCCCTGGCGTGGGAGCAACCCCAACCCCACCTGGAGAGCTCCAGCAGTGACAGGCGGTACCACGCCGGCAACCCCTGGCGTGGGATCAACCCCAACCCCACCTGGAGAGCTCCAGCAGTGACAGGCGGTACCACGCCGGCAACCCCTGGTGTGGGATCAACCCCAACCCCACCTGGAGAGCTCCAGCAGTGACAGGCGGTACCACCCCGGCAACCCCTGGCGTGGGATCAACCCCAACCCCACCTGGAGAGCTCCAGCAGTGACAGGCGGTACCACCCCGGCAACCCCTGGCGTGGGAGCAACCCCAACCCCACCTGGAGAGCTCCAGCAGTGACAGGCGGTACCACGCCGGCAACCCCTGGCGTGGGAGCAACCCCAACCCCACCTGGAGAGCTCCAGCAGTGACAGGCGGTACCACCCCGGCAACCCCTGGTGTGGGATCAACCCCAGCCCCACCTGGAGAGCTCCAGCAGTGACAGGCGGTACCACGCCGGCAACCCCTGGTGTGGGATCAACCCCAGCCCCACCTGGAGAGCTCCAGCAGTGACAGGCGGTACCACGCCAGCAACCCCCGGCGTGGGAGCAACCCCAACCCCGCCCCCCCCAGCGGCGACAGGCGGTACCACACCGGCAGCCCCCAGCATGGGATAAGCCCAACCCCGCCCCCCAGTGGTGACGGGTGGTACTGTGCCCAGCCGCCCATCACACGCCATAGACCAGAGCAGGGGTCTTAAACAGCATTGCTCCCTGCGGGCACCAACATTCACTTTGTGACCCTGGATGGGAGGGGGGGGGCAGAAGCCTGAGCTCACCCAAGCCCCCCTGCCCCGAGATGGGGGCCAAGGCCCGAGTCCCACCACTCCAGGGGCCTGGCCTGAGGTGAGCAGGGCTGAATCCCTCGGCAGCGGGTTCCTGGGCCACCGTCCAAGAACGGCTGCAGTGGAGGGATGGAGGCAGCCTGGTCTCTGTGCTGTTTACATCTCGCCGTAGCCCTCGTCCAAGGACCAGGCCCCGTTTACACCAGGGCTGGAGAACCTGCTTTTGGGGGAGGGGGGGGCGCTGACCCAGAGAAAAACCAGCCGGGGGCTGCACACAAGTGAGAAGCAAAGAAAAACAACCCCCCTCACTGACGTGGCCCCCGACTGAGGAGAAAGACCCTCCCACACCAGAGCCGGGGAGGGGGGGCGGCCAGGCTAGTAGATTTTGGGTGCTCCAGCCCCGCAGAGGAGCAGCAGGGGGGCCGGGCGTACCCACATAGGCTGCTGGGGCAGGGGAGCCCTGAGTTTTGGGGGCCAGCTCTAAGCAAGCCGGGGTTTGCATCCGGCCCCCGGGGCCTTAGGTTCCCCACCCCGGTTTGCCCCCTATTTCAGCCCTCCCTCGTCCAGTCAGATCCTGTGACCACTTCCGGAAAGGCCCCCAGTCTTGGCAGGGGCGACATCGAGCCACCGAGACCAGCTGTGGCGGCGTGGCGGGTACCCCCCAATCCTGCACCCCATCTGCAGCGAGATGGGACTCCGCCAGCCAGTCGAACAGGGGGGTTATTGCTTCTCCAGGGTACAGCCCAGCACAGACGTGGTGTGGTTACAGGAGTCAGGGGCTGGCAGCCCTAGACCCCTTGGGGCAGGGTCCACAGGCCCCTGAACTCCCAGCACCCAGCTTAGTCTCCTCTCTTCATGTTTTCCCAGCCAAGACTGCCCAGCTCCCAGGCCCTGCCCCCCAGCCAGGGGTTGGTCTCCACCTCCCTCCCCTTGTCTCTCCCCCTGGGAAGAGCCTTGTTACCTGCTCAGGCTGGGCCTAGGTGTCTGGGCCAATCCACATGTGGGTGAGTCAGTGGGAATCACACAGCCCAGCGGGGGGGACACCGGGTTACAGAGCAGACAGCCCCCCTACAGTCATCTTCTCCTGGCACCGTGTCCCGGTGGCTTTGCCCTGGCTGCGGAAAACGCAGGCCCTTCCTCAGCCCACAAGCTCTTCCGACAGCTCGAGAAGAAAGTCTCTTCCTTCCTCCGGTGCCGCAGCTTGGCCCCGGTTCCCAGGCGACAAAAAAGTGGGCTTGCGGGGACGCTACCGATTTGCGGGTGAGCAGGGAGTACGTTTTACGGGCGTTCGCACGCGATCCAGCGCTCGCTCCATCTTGGATTCCCCTCGCCCCTGTGTCCTGGCACGTGGGTTTGGGGCTTGGAAGGGAACGCTCACTTGGCTTTGCCCACATCCCGTTATACCGGCGCCAAACATGCGCCACGGTCCATTAGCCTTGTTCTGCAGCCTGTGCTCCATTAACTCTGCCTCGCAACCCGCCAGCGGAAAAGGCCGGCAGTTTGGAGGGCGGAGCCGCGCCGGGTGTCTGGGAGGGGCGGCTGGAGAGCAAAGGAAAGGAAAGAGGCTGGAGAGAGGCTGTTCTCGGGGATGGCAGACGGCAGAACGAGGAGCAACGGTCTCAAGTTGCAGTGGGGGAGGTCGAGGTTGGAGATTAGGAAAAGCTATTTCCCTAGGTCGGTGGGGAAGCGCTGGGCTGGGTTCCCGAGGGAGGGGGTGGAATCTCCATCCCTGGAGGTGTTGGAGTCCCAGCGTGACCCAGCCCTGGCTGGGCTGATTTCCTGCTCCAGTTCCACTTCCCCGGGGTGCTGAGACCATGTTTCTGCTAACTGCAGCGTGGCAGCGTAGGCCCCTCTGACCTCAGAAGGGTTTTCCCTCGCCCTAGGGATTCCCACTTCCTGAGAGCAGTGGCCGAGTTCTCCCCCCAGACTGGCCAGGGCAACGCTGGAAGTGAGGCGGCTGTCACGGCCGAATGAAGTCTGCCACCCGAGAGATGTCGCTAAGTCAATCTACGCGTTACGTGCAGACTCTGAGGGCCTCTAGGTCCCTCAAGGAGTCTGCGTCAGAGGAGGAAATGGAGCCGAGGGCTAGTCTCCTAACCACTGACCTGTCCCGTCTCGCCAAGGGAATATTGCTCTCTGACAGCGATAGTAGGCTGTTATCCTTTCTGAGACAGGAGCCTTTCCCTGGGCATTAGCAAGAGACAGCTGTGTTACTGACTCTACCAGCTGGGGCTGTCTGTCACCTGCCTGGCGATGCCGGCCCAACGTTTGAGAGTGACTTTCCCTGAAGCTCTGACATCTTTGCCGGGCATCTGGGCTGGATCCTTGGTTGGTGCAAATCTCCCTCTTTCTCGCTCATGCAAACGCGCTGGTTCCCGCTTCAGGCCGTGTGAAGTCCAACATAATTATCCCAAGAGAGAAAAAAATGAGCGAGCCGGAGAGATCTCTGCGCCGAGGCTCACAGCTGCCACGAGCAGACGTGCGTTTTTCATCTCTTCCCCGTGCCAGATTAGCTCTGCCAATCGGCAGGCACAAGCCCGAGCAGAGGTGTGCAGCACACGGGGAGGGGTGTGGGTTGGGGGGGTGTGACCGTAGGATTATTGTCTTTGTGGTCTGCACCGCTGGCTGGATCCTTGGGGGGTGCGTAAGTGGCGCATGGGTGGGAGGAATCCCACCTCCCAGGGCAGGCAGAATGGTGCGCTCACGTCTTTTCTTAGGGGAGATACTGTGGGGTGGGGTGCCCAAGGGGAAGATGCCCTCTGCCCAGCCAGGCGGGACGGGGGCACCGAGTGGAATAGCCCAGCCCAAGTCTTTCGGCGGGGCTGGGCGGGACTCGCAGAGCCAAGTTGCCATGCCAAGGGCCACCGCGCAGGACCCCTGCCGGCTGCGACCCCCAGTCGGGAAGGGATGGCGGGATCTTCTCCCACCCGGATCCCATCCCTTCTCCTTTACACCCCTGTGCCGGCCCCGGGCGGGAGGCCGGAGCTGAGCTGTCAGATCCCACGTTCATGGGGCTCTGCTGGAGAGAAAGGGGCCACGGCCGGACAGGAACTCATGGCCTCCGCTTCGCTCCGGAACAGCTGGGAGAGAGGCTGCGTCACATCCCACCAGGGCGTCTTCGCCCTACGGTGGGGACCCATAGCCCCGATGGCTCGGAAACTCCATAGACTCCTAAACTAGCGGCGCCCGGCCCGACGGGCCCTGATCTCGGCCAGGGTCTGGGCAGCGCCTGGCCCAATGGGCCCTGATCTTGGCTGGGATCTGGGCAGCGCCCGGCCCGATGGGGCCCTGGTCTCGGCCGGGGTCTGGGCAGCGCCTGGCCCAATGGGCCCTGGTCTCGGCTGGGGTCTGGGCGGCGCCCGGCCCGACGGGCCCTGATCTTGGCCAGGGTCTGGGCAGCGCCTGGCCCAATGGGCCCTGATCTCGGCTGGGATCTGGGCAGCGCCTGGCCCGATGGGGCCCTGGTCTCGGCCGGGATCTAGGCAGCACCTGGCCCAATGGGCCCTGGTCTCGGCCGGGGTCTGGGCGGCGCCCGGCCCGACGGGCCCTGATCTTGGCCAGGGTCTGGGCGGCGCCCGGCCCGACGGGCCCTGAGCTTGGCTGGGGTCTGGGTGGCTCCTGGCCCAATCGGGCCCTGGTCTCGGCTGGGGTCTGGGCAGTGCCTGGCCCAATGGGCCCTGGTCTCGGCTGGGGTCTGGGCAGCGCCTGGTCCGACGGGCCCTGAGCTCAGCCAGGGTCTGGGGGGGCCCAGCCCGAAGGGGCCCTGATCTCGGCCGGGGTCTGGGCCACACCCTGCCCGACGGGCCCTGATCTCGGCCGGGGTCTGGGCCACACCCGGCCCGACGGGCCCTGATCTCGGCCGGGGTCTGGGCCGTCCCTGTATTAATAAGGCCACAAGTAAGACTGTTGTCCAACTGTATAGGCCACCTGCCCCCTCTGCTCCCCATTGAATCAGCTTTGCAGGCGAGCCCGTGGGGTGAGCCATGGTGCCCGGGCGGGATGCCCTGCGGCCAGGATGCTGCGTCTGCCCAGCGGCTGCTCTCCATTTCGTGCCTTCCTCGCTCCAGCCAGGGCACGGCAGATGGCCCCGGCCAGCTCCTCTGCAGCCTCAGTGCCTAGCGGCAGGCCCGGCAGAGTCAAACGCCTTCCCAGGGAAGCAGTGAGGCCCGGAGCGAGTG
Organism: Pelochelys cantorii; assembly: GCA_032595735.1. Lineage (NCBI taxonomy): Eukaryota > Metazoa > Chordata > Testudines > Trionychidae > Pelochelys > Pelochelys cantorii. The sequence continues at coordinate 2,266,172 of CM064358.1, read as the reverse complement.
GCTGATTACAGCGCCCGGCCTGTTCCATTAACAGCCGAAGATTGAGTTCCCGTCCTCCCACTCCATCCTGCGTCCTGACAGCCGCCCCTCCTGCCGCGGGGAGGGACCCGCCGCAGCAATTTGCAATCTGCCGGGGTTAACGAGGCCGTGGGGTTGGCTCGTGCCTGCGTCCGGGAGCAATGTGGGTGCCTGTGAGCAAAGGGGGGAGCAGGATTTCGCCTTCTACTCCGGAGGCAGCAGCCTGGCCCCAAACCCACATGCTGCGCTGGCATTTTCCCTCCGAAATTCGAGTCGTCAGCTCGTTGTTATTCATTTGCTCTCTAGGAGCAATTGAATGGCTCAGCTGAGCTCAGGGCTCCGTTGGGTGGCCGTGCCAGCCGACCGCCCTGGTGTCCTGGGCTAGCCCTGGGCTAACGATTGAAATAAATGAAGGAGGAGGAACCCCATTTTATCCTGGGCAGCCAGAACCCAACGAAAGGGGGGGCAGGCCAAGAAATGTGGCAGGTACCCTGTCCAAAGCATTAGCCATGGCCTCGGTCCTAAGCACCCGGGAAGACCGGGAAGTAAATCCCGAGCTCCCTCTGCCCCCCCGCCTTCGAGAACACGTCTCCACAGCCCCTGGAGCAAGTCCCAGAGCCGCCTGCAGTGCTGAAAACAGCTGTATAGACTCCCCCCCGCCTCCCGCCAGCTTTCTGGCTTGCTAGCCCATGGCTCCGGGGCTGGTTTTAGTGGGGTAGCTTTGAGGAAGGGGGGCTGTTCTGATGCATGTGATTTCCGTGGTCCTGTGCTGTTCTGTAGCACCCTGCTGTGTGTGTGCCTCAGTTTCCCTTGGGTACTGCGCCAGTGCCTGGATGGGGGTGGGAATTTTGGGTGGGAGAGAGGCTGCCCCAGCCCAGTCCAGTCACAACGGCTGAGGCCCTTCATCCCCCGAGCTGGTGATGGGGGTGTGACCAGGTGACCCCCCCCCTTTTGACAGGGAAGGGGACAAAGGAGGAGGCAGGGCTGGCCCGGGTGGCTGGGTGTGGGACTTTCGGCTGGCTTAGGAGGCAGCCCCAAAATGGGTTGTCCTGGCTGCTCCTGGTTCCTGTGCCAACAAGTCGGGTCTACGCCATGTCCCGGGAAACCAATAAACCTTCTGTCCTCCCTGCCGGCTGAGAGTCGCCTCCGGCTGCGGCTGGGGGGGCAGGGCCCGGGGACCCCCCCCACCCCTCGATGACAGTAGCACAAGCCCGAGTCTGCTGCCCCAGGCTCTGAGATGCGGCGGGGCCACTCCCCAAGTTGCTGCACCCCAAAGCTCCACGGTCCCTGCCGGCAAACCGACCGCCCCTCCCCCCCCCCCGCCGCCAGCAAACCGCCTGCCTCCCCGGCCTTCCGGCTGCTGCCAGCGCTGCCTTGCTGCGGGCGAACAGCTTCGCTCTGGGGAAGGAGACCCCATCATTAACCACCGTCCCCATCAGCCAGCGCCACCGAGGAAAGCTGCGTCTCAGCTCTGGCAGGCCGTAAGTCAGGCAGCGAGACAGGGAGACGTGATCTACGGCGCCGCTGCCACAGAGCATCCATTACCCGGGCCCGGTGCTTTTCCCACCGTTAGGGGACCGAAAAGGCGAAGGCTGGGGGGGGGGGGTTAAGCATGGCCAGTTTACACTTCGAAACGGGCACGTTTCTCCTGCTCCGCCAATGGCATGTTATCCGCTCAGGGCTCGGACAGGGCCGGCTCGAGCCATTCCTGCGCCCCGGGCACGCTGCGCACCTTACAGCCGCAATCGGGCGCGCGGCCCCTGGTGGCAGCTCTAAGGGGCGCTGTGCGGCCCCCCAGCCCCGGGCATGCAGTGCCTGATTGCAGCTCTAAGGAGCGTGGCGCCCCTTACAGCTGCCATCGGGCGCCCCCCATAGGTTGGTGCCCCAGGCAGCTGCCCGGCTCGCCCCCCCCCGCTTAATCTGGCTCTGGGCTCGGAGTGCTACTTGCAAAGGCAGCTTGACACCAGCAGGGTTCAAAGGGCAGCTAGCATGTCGGGAGTTTGGAAGGGCCACAAACCTTCCTGTTTCCAGGCATGAGCCAGCCCCGATCCAGAGACTTCTCCTGCAAGCAGCACCCAGTTAGTCATAGAATCCGAGAATGCTGGGGCGGGAAGAGCCCGCAAGAGGCATCGAGTCCAGCCCCCTCCCCAAAGCGGGACCAGCCCCGTCTCAATCAGCCCAGCCAGGGCTTGGTCAAGCCGGGACTTAAACACCCCTAGGGATGGAGATTCCCCCCCCCCCCCGGGAACCCGTCCCAGTGCTTCACCACCCGCCTAGGGAAATCGTTTGTCTTAATCTCCAACCTAGACCCACCCCCGCTGCAACTTGAGACCGTTGCTCCTCGTTCTGCCCCCACTGAGAACAGCCTCTCTCCATCCTCTTTGGACCCCCCTTCAGGAAGTTGAAGGCTGCTCTCAAATCCCCCCTCACTCTGCTCTTCTGCAGACTAAACAAACCCCAATCCCTCAGCCTCTCCTCGTCGGTCATGCGCTCCAGCCCCCCAATCGTTTTGGTTGCCCTCCGCTGGACTCTCTCCAATGCGTCCACGTCCTTTCTATAGTGGGGGGGCCCAGAATTGGATGCCATCCTCCAGATGTAGCCTCTCCACCGCCGACTAAAAGGGACTACTCACTGCCCTAGATCTGCTGGCCATGCTCCTGTGGAACTCACTGCCACAAGATACGGAAGCCTAGCATAGGCCTTCCCAGAAGCGCAGGAGCTAGAGTCAGGACAGAAGACGAGAAGGGGCCAGCGGGTGTCGCAGCTGCCCTGTCATTTAGCAAAGCTCCAGCTGAAAACGAGCGAGGTTGTTGGCTCCTCACCGGACCATAACTCCTCTGTGCCTCAGAACTCTTCCAATTCCCATGCTGAATTTGGTGCCTGGCCGATCTCGCTTTGTGCTGGGGCGAGCCTTGCCCATTAGCTCCTCCCTCTCTGGGCCTGACCCCCGGCTGTGTTCACAGAGCGGGCTCAGACCCCTCTTCGCCCTCACTGTGCCAGGCGCAACAAGCCGTGTTCTTTGCGCCTTTCCTCTTCAAAGGGGCTCTGCGTCCCCCTGGTCAGCCTAGCAGCCCCTCACGGCACCTTCCCAGGCTCCGTTCTTGAAGAGACAAACCCACAGTCTGGGATGGGGCCTTCCTGTTTTACTGAAACCAACCTCCAACTTTTTCTTCACTCAGCGCACTGTCAACCTGTGGAACTCCTTGCCAGAGGATGTGGTGAAGGTTAGGACTTTAGCAGGGTTCAAAAAAGAGCTAGATAGTTTCATAGAGGTTAGGTCCATCAATGGCTATTAGCCAGGATGGGTAGGAATGGTGTCCCTAGCCTCTGTCTGTCTGGAACTGGGTGACAGGGGAGGGATCATGTGAGGATTCCCTGTTCTGTTCCCTCCCTCTGGGGCAGCTGGTATTGGCCACTGTGGGCAGACAGGACACTGGGCTGGATGGACCTTTGGTCTGACCCAGTGTGGCCGCTCTTATGTTCTTATGGACAAGGGTTGGGAAGACTTTGCCACATGGACAGACCAGGGGGGCTGTAAAGAAAAGTTTTTGCTGGGAGAGCGAGGGTCCCATGACACCTCCACACACGTGGCTCCACCCCGCCCAGCCCAGGCCCCCCCCCGCTCTCCCCCCTCCTCTCCCCATCCCATGGGATGGTCAGAACCGGAACAGCTACTCTAGACCACCAGTTTCTTCCTTGCTCCCCCAGGCATCCAAACATCTGACCCCACTTTCCACCCCGGCTGCCTGAATTGCTTCTCAGTCACGTGAACAACGCCCCTTCCCTGCAGCTGTTTACCACGCAGGAGCTTGTCTTGCAGAGGCCCAGATAACTTTTATTAAAGTCTGCCACATGCAAGATTTATTGAATCCAACGTCGGGAGCCGCTCCTTGTGGAAAGCCAGTCCACGGGGAAGAGAGCTGCTCCAGATATTTTGATTCCTCTGCATAGCTCAGAAGATTGCAAGCTCTGGGAGGAGGCGGCGTCCTTTAGACACCATCAAATACAGATTTTGTAAGCAAACCTGTATGCTGCTGGGCTTCAGAATCCCATTGGCATCATCTCTGCTGTCTACAGACCTGGCACAGGACTTTCCCTGGGAGGCGTCCATCCTCACCTTAACTCTTCCATCTCCTGTGGCCGGAATGGTGAATGATAGTCCCCCCAGTGCAGAGAGCCAGCCAGAAGCATCCCTTACATCCCAGAAAGAGGGTCTCTGCTCTGGGGTGAATTTCACAGCCTCAGAGAATCACAGAATCCTAGTATGGGCAGGGTCTCGAGAGGGCCTCCACGCCAGTCCCTTGCCCTCCCGGCAGGACCAAGCTCCGTCTAGATTAGGGGCGGGCAAGAATTTTTTGCCAGGGGCCATTTCAGAAATGTTTGAAGTGGCCCCGGGCTGCACCGGAAGGGGCGGGGCCTCAAGCAGAAAGGGCGGGGCCAGGATACTTCCCTACCCACAGACCATGACTGGTATGGAGATGGGGGAGTGCGTAAAGTCTTCCCCCCCTAGAGGTTTCCCTTAGGCGCCCAGGTCCCTGGCGGTGGGAGGAGACTTTGCGTGTCCCCGCTCTGCCCCCAGGCCAATGAGGGCTGGGGGGCAGGGAAGCGCGGTAAGTCTCCTCCTGACCTGCCGGAAATGTGGGGGCTTCCAGCGCCATGTGTTCCCTGCGGGGCGGAGGAAACTTCGTGCACTTTCCCCTGCCCTCACGCCCTAATCAGGCTGGGGGTGCGGGAGCGGCAGGGGCTCCGCGGGTCAGACCAACCGCTTGGCGGGCCGGATCAGGCCTGCGGAGGTCCCTTTGACCACTCCTGATCTACATCATCGCTGGCAGGTGTCCGTCCAACCTGCTCTTCAATATGTCCAGGGACGGAGATTCCACAGCCCCCCTCGGCAATTGATCCCAGTGTTTCATCCCCCTGGCAGGCAGGACGTGTTTCCTGATGTCCACCCTCAACCTCCCTGGCTGCAGTTTCACCTGTGAGGCGCAAAAACTGCAGCTGACAATATGCCGGCTGCGATTCCCTAAATCCTTCCCTGCCCTGCCCTTCTAACTTTATCTTTTTAAGCATTTAATGGGTCCCCGCATGCTAGAGCCATCGTCTTCTCTGGCGATGTGCGGATTGCCACCGGTGGAGGAACAGTCCTGCCATTCCTAGCAAGCGCCTCCCATGAGCTTTTCTCTGCATGCGAGAGACCAGATGGGGGAGGGGATCGCTTTCATGGCAACCAGGGGAACTCCTTGCTGCAGGGGGGCAGAGTGTTAGCTCCCTGAGCTCACTCTCTGTCCAGGCCCTGCCTGGCAGGAAGCGTGTGAGTATTACCCTTCAGTGCAGGTTTCACGCTGCATTCGATCGATTGCTGCTTTTAGCACTGATGGATGGAGCCAAAGAGGTTAGGAATTGACCTGGCTGCCTTAATTTGGGGAAGCACTGGTAGGGATGTTAAATCCCCTGTAATCTGTTCACCAGTTAAACGACAGGCGAACCGAAAGCTTACTCGGTTAACCGAAAGTTTACTCGGCTAACCGAATGTTTACTCGGTTAACCGACTGTTTGCTCGGTTAACCGACTAAGCGGGATCCGGGCGGGCGACCGCTCCAGCCCAGATGGAGCAGCCCCCTGTCTAGGGGGTGCCTGCCCCCCCCCCCAGGGGTGCTGCTTCTGGCCCTGCCAGCTTGGGCTGGAAGCCGGCAGCCCTGCACGGGGGCCCCGGGGGGCTGGAGCAGCCCTTGGCAGGCCACTTGTGGGGCTGCTTCTGGGCCCCTTTTAACTATTACCCAGTAAGGTGGTGAGGTTTCCATCAGGCTGAAACTCTGCTAGCCAGGGAAATGCAGAGCTGGGATTTTATGGCATGGTTTCTCCATCATGGTGAAGCTGCGTGTCCACTCAGAAGCTTGTCTCTCTCACCAGCCAAAGTTGGTCAAACACAAGGTGTTCTCTCCCCCCTCTAATCTCCTGGGCCCAACGTGGCCAGATCTTCTGGCAATGCTCCTACTAAAGCACCCCAATGTGTCCTTGGCCTCACCCAAATTCAGGCATTCCACACACCTGTTCCCCCACCTCCCCATCCCTCCCGCACTCATCCTGACATCAGGTCTTCTTTGCATTCCCTATCCTTGCTCCACCTTGGTTTCTGGAATGATCACTCATCTCAAACAGGGGGGCTGTGTCTGGACTGGCAAGTTTTAAAAACTTGCCAGCTGTCTACCCTGGCCGCTTGAATTTGCGCAAGAGCACTGACGATCTCATGTAAGAAATCAGTGCTTCTTGCGCAAATACTTTGACGCTCCCGTTTGGGCAAAAGCTTTTGCGCAAAAGGGCCAGTGTAGACAGCTCAGATTTGTTTTGCGCAAAAAAGCCCCGATCGCGAAAATGGCGATCGGGGCTTTCTTGCGCAAAACCGCGTCTAGATTGGCACGGACGCTTTTCCGCAAAAAGTGCTTTTGCGGAAAAGCGTCTGTGCCAATCTAGACGCTCTTTTCCGCAAAAGCTTTCAACGGAAAAACTTTTCTGTTAAAAGCATTTGCGGAAAATCATGCCAGTCTAGACGTAGCCGGGATGTTTAATAAAGAAAATACCTACAACCAGGCTTCCACCCAGCTTGAGTACTCACTTTGTCTCTCTTGTTTGCCAGGGACTGCACAACCTGCTTGGAACTCCAGAGAGGACCCAGGAGCAGCTAGCGATGGTAAGTAATTGTATCAATATGATGGTCTAGCTCCTGGTCCTTACAGTTTTTTTCCCTTCCATATCTCCTGTGATTCTTTAATTCATTCTATATAGGTTCTAATACCACACTCCACACCAACCATCTCTCCTTTTGCCTCCCGTCTCTGACTCATTCGCAGATCTAATTTATTCTTTAATTACAAACAGTGCAATAGTCTCTTAATGAAAATATCCGGCAAAGTCAGTGGGATGAAGCTGCCACAGACACGTGAAACAAATCCAATTCCCCTTTTCCTCTTTGGTAAGGTGACAAACAAGGTTTCATCTCGGCCCCACACCCCCACGTCCGTGCGTGTGCATGCTCATCATGATTTAACGCCACTGCAGCTTCAGAGACTCACATTTAATGCTCCCAGATTGTGCTGCGTTCAAAGGCTTGCCCAGAGCTAACATTATAACTGATCTGATCTCTGGAACCAATTTCGTTCCTGTGTATGAAAGCCAGGTGACCTGTCAAAGTGGAGCGGGGCTAATCCACTTCCCCTTCTAAATAAATAACGGGGCCTGCCCGTTTGCGGGCGTGGTGGGGGAGGAGAGAACGAAGAACAAGATGCAACTAGATGCAAGCAAAGCATTTGGGTCAGCGCGTGTTCTGAGCGTGTTCAGGAGCCTGGTCTGCGAGAGTACGCCCTGGTCGGCACGGGGGATTTATTTCAAAATAGCTCCCCTTCTTTCGAAATAGCAAGCAGAGCGTCTACACGCCCACGCCCGTTATTGCGAAAGAATAACTCCAGCTTTCCACGAGGAATAGCGTTTATTTCAAAATCGTTATTTCCGGCGTTATTATTTCGAAACACGTTTTTTCAAAAATAATTTCCGAGTGTAGGTGAAACGTTTGATGCAGGCCCCTTTGGATTAATTATCTATTAGCAGAGTCCTTGCTTGTCCTGATCATTTGGTCAGTTGGGAGGTTAAACAGGAGTGAAAAAAGTGATTCCTTCTGTCCTTGGAGCCTCTTTCTGAGGAGAAGTGAAATGGATTACAGATTGGGGTCAAGTGACCTTAGTGTAGACAGGACTCCGGCGCAGGCCTCATATTCCAGCTGAGCAAAAACCCTGCCCCAAAACATTATACAAAGGACGCCATCCTGGGTGTGTCTAGACTACAGCGTTTTGTCGACAAAAGTGGACTTTTGTCAACAAAACTATACCTGTGTCTACCCTACCGCCGAGTTCTGACGACATAACGTCGCCAGAACTCGGCAGTTTTGTCGACGGCGGTAAACCTCATTGTACGAGGAATAACGCCTTTTGCCGACCGAGTTCTGTTGACAGAAGGCGTTATCGCATCTACGCTGTCCTTTGCGTCTACGCTGTCATGTCGACAAAGCGGCTTGCTGTGCTGACAGAACTGGATGTTCAGTATCTGTCGACAAAGCCTCTGTCGACAAAAGCCTGTAGTCTAGACGTACCCCCTGTGTCAGAGCAGAGGGGGCTGGAAGGAAACGGGGATGAATTCCCCTGCCCAGCCACGTCAAGCACATCCGGGACAGCCTCTAGTAACGTCAGATCGCCTGGCGGGAAGGTGAGAACTGGGCCCAAAAACCTCGAGGACGTTTGCTCTCACGAGAGACCTTCCAGTAACCGTCCCGGCTGGTAAGGAGGAACCGAGAAGGTGTGGGGGAGAAGCACAGGGCAACCAGGGGCACTCGGATACCGCGAGGGGAAAAAAATCTCCGCCACGCACGTGCCGAACGCGGAATCAACAAGCACGTGAGGGACTGAAATTCTGATCCTGTCCCATGCCTCCTGTGGCTGGGATGCCCGGCGTGGCCACCTGCTGCTTTTGGGTCCCTCGGGTGCAAAGCGGGGGGCTGGCATATATACATTTTCCTGACACTCGTTTGGGGGTGTCCTGCGGATGCCAGGCGGCGTGTCCGCCTGCCGCAATGCAGCCGCAGCAATTAAAGCTTTCCCACCGCCCCGCTCTGTATTCCTGGGTGTACAAAAGAGCGTGCGGAGGAAAAAAAAAATAAATCAATAAACAAGAGGCTTCTGTGGAGACTGCATTCCTGGCATAGCGGCCTTGTGTTCCCTCTCCCTGGCACATCTCACGCCCCGGCGGCTGGCTGTTTCAAAAGCCCCGCAGTGATTCAGGTTTCAGGGAGAACCTCCTAAGGCTTGTGGGGTGTTTTTTATTCCCCCTCCTCTTTATTCTTTTCATGAATCGGACGCGCCACAAAAGCTGCCCTGCTTCCATTCAGGCTCGTGGCCCAGCCCGGGCTCCGTTTGTGCCGGCGCTGGTGTTTTGCTCCTCTCGAGGCGAGGGTGGCGGTTTTTCTTTGGATGGGTGGTGGTGGGGGGGAAAGCAAAAGCCAAGGGGGGTGGGTGTGTTCCCTCCCCCGCCCACCCCCGTCCTTCGAAAACACGGCCCAATCAACCCCCAGAAACAGCAGCACAACAACAAAAAAACCCAACAACCCCGACCCGCAACTCGAGGTGAGGCGATGCCTGTGTGAGGCCTCGGATTGTCATGGAAACGAGGGCGCCCGCACAAGGTTACCAAGGCGTTTGCAGGGCTGCTTTGTCGTGTGAAATGTGTAAGGCTTGGGAAAAACCAGATGCCCACAGCTGATGCGCCCCTCGAATGCAAGCCCCTCGCTGTAGAGGGAGGGCGTGTGTGTGTGTGCGCGCGCCCCCAAACACCCCCCACGCTGCAGGGCCTTGGGGTTGTGTTAGAAAGGGTACCTCGCCTGGTTAAACGGGGGGGGGAACCGGCCCCCCAAGGCTTGGGGCTCCCTCCCCCAGCATCGGGGAGCTGGCGCTGGCCCTGCGTCACCCCCTGCAAGCCCTTTTGGGGCTGAAGGGCCAGCTTCCCGCTGCAGGGGTGAAGCCTCAAGGTTTGGGGGGCCGAGGCAGGCAAGTCGGGTTCAGATCCAACCTATGGGTGCGGAGAGGAAGGGGGTCCTGCACCCCCCCCACACCCAGCCCCCCACCCCAGCCCGCTCCTGCACCCTCCCACCTCCCAGACCCATTAACCCCCACCCCACTCCTGCCCCCTCCTTCCTGCACCCTCCCACCTCCCAGACCCATTAACCCCCACCCCACTCCTGTCCCCTCTCACCCTCCCAGACCCACTAACCCCCAACCCACTCCTGTCCCCTCCCAGACCCATTAACCCCCACCCCACTCCTGTCCCCTCTCACCCTCCCAGACCCACTAACCCCCAACCCACTCCTGTCCCCTCTCACCCTCCCAGACCCACTAACCCCCAACCCACTACTCACCCCTCCCACCCTCCCAGACCCACTAACCCCCAACCAACTCCTGTCCCCTCCCACCCTCCCAGACCCATTAACCCCTACCCCACTCCTGCCCCCTCCTTCCTGCACCCTCCCACCTCCCAGACCCACTAACCCCCACCCCACTCCTGCCCCTCCTTCCTGCACCCTCCCAGCCCCACTAACGCCTACCCCACTCCTGCCCCTCCTTCCTGCACCCTCCCACCCTCCCAGACCCACTAACCCCCACCCCACTCCTGCCCCCTCCTTCCTGCACCCTCCCACCTCCCAGACCCACTAACCCCCACCCCACTCCTGCCCCTCCTTCCTGCACCCTCCCAGACCCACTAACCCCCACCCCACTCCTGCCCCTCCTTCCTGCACCCTCCCAGACCCACTAACCCCCACCCCACTCCTGCCCGTCCTTCCTGCACCCTCCCAGACCCACTAACCCCCACCCCACTCCTGCCCCTCCTTCCTGCACCCTCCCAGACCCATTAACCCCCACCCCACTCCTGCCCCCTCCCACCCTCCCAGACCCACTAACCCCAGCCCACTCCTGTCCCCTCCCACCCTCCCAGACCCATTAACCCCCAACCCACTCCTGTCCCCTCCCACCTCCCAGACCCATTAACCCCCACCCCACTCCTGTCCCCTCTCACCCTCCCAGACCCACTAACCCCCAACCCACTCCTGTCCCCTCCCACCCTCCCAGACCCACTAACCCCCAACCCACTCCTCACCCCTCCCACCCTCCCAGAGCCACTAACCCCCAACCCACTCCTGCCCCCTCCTTCCTGACCCCTCCCACCCTCGCAGACCCATTAACCCCCACCCCACTCCTCACCCCTCCCACCCTCCCAGACCCATTAACCCCCACCCCACTCCTGTCCCCTCTCACCCTCCCAGACCCACTAACCCCCAACCCACTCCTCACCCCTCCCACCCTCCCAGACCCATTAACCCCCACCCCACTCCTGTCCCCTCTCACCCTCCCAGACCCATTAACCCCCACCCCACTCCTGTCCCCTCTCACCCTCCCAGACCCACTAACCCCCAACCCACTCCTGTCCCCTCTCACCCTCCCAGACCCACTAACCCCCAACCCACTCCTCACCCCTCCCACCCTCCCAGACCCACTAACCCCCAACCCACTCCTGTCCCCTCCCACCCTCCCAGACCCCTTAACCCCCACCCCACTCCTGCCCCCTCCTTCCTGCACCCTCCCCCCTCCCAGACCCACTAACCCCCACCCCACTCCTGCCCCTCCTTCCTGCACCCTCCCAGACCCACTAACGCCTACCCCACTCCTGCCCCTCCTTCCTGCACCCTCCCACCCTCCCAGACCCACTAACCCCCACCCCACTCCTGCCCCCTCCTTCCTGCACCCTCCCACCTCCCAGACCCACTAACCCCCACCCCACTCCTGCCCCTCCTTCCTGCACCCTCCCAGACCCACTAACCCCCAGCCCACTCCTGCCCCTCCTTCCTGCACCCTCCCAGACCCACTAACCCCCACCCCACTCCTGCCCGTCCTTCCTGCACCCTCCCAGACCCACTAACCCCCACCCCACTCCTGCCCCTCCTTCCTGCACCCTCCCAGACCCATTAACCCCCACCCCACTCCTGCCCCCTCCCACCCTCCCAGACCCACTAACCCCAGCCCACTCCTGTCCCCTCCCCCTCCCAGACCCATTAACCCCAACCCACTCCTGTCCCCTCCCACCTCCCAGACCCATTAACCCCCACCCCACTCCTGTCCCCTCTCACCCTCCCAGACCCACTAACCCCCAACCCACTCCTGTCCCCTCCCACCCTCCCAGACCCACTAACCCCCAACCCACTCCTCACCCCTCCCACCCTCCCAGAGCCACTAACCCCCAACCCACTCCTGCCCCCTCCTTCCTGACCCCTCCCACCCTCGCAGACCCATTAACCCCCACCCCACTCCTCACCCCTCCCACCCTCCCAGACCCATTAACCCCCACCCCACTCCTGTCCCCTCTCACCCTCCCAGACCCACTAACTCCCAACCCACTCCTCACCCCTCCCACCCTCCCAGACCCATTAACCCCCACCCCACTCCTGTCCCCTCTCACCCTCCCAGACCCATTAACCCCCACCCCACTCCTGTCCCCTCTCACCCTCCCAGACCCACTAACCCCCAACCCACTCCTGTCCCCTTCCACCCTCCCAGACCCACTAACCCCCAACCCACTCCTGTCCCCTCTCACCCTCCCAGACCTATTAACCCCCACCCCACTCCTGTCCCCTCTCACCCTCCCAGACCCATTAACCCCCACCCCACTCCTGTCCCCTCTCACCCTCCCAGACCCACTAACCCCCAACCCACTCCTGTCCCCTCTCACCCTCCCAGACCCACTAACCCCCAACCCACTCCTCACCCCTCCCACCCTCCCAGACCCATTAACCTCCACCCCACTCCTGTCCCCTCTCACCCTCCCAGACCCACTAACCCCCAACCCACTCCTCACCCCTCCCACCCTCCCAGACCCACTAACCCCAACCCACTCCTCACCCCTCCCACCCTCCCAGACCCACTAACCCCCAACCCACTCCTGTCCCCTCCCACCCTCCCAGACCCATTAACTCCCACCCCACTCCTGTCCCCTCTCACCCTCCCAGACCCACTAACCCCCAACCCACTCCTCACCCCTCCCACCCTCCCAGACCCATTAACCCCCACCCCACTCCTGTCCCCTCTCACCCTCCCAGACCCACTAACCCCCAACCCACTCCTGTCCCCTCCCACCCTCCCAGACCCATTAACCCCCACCCCACTCCTGTCCCCTCTCACCCTCCCAGACCCACTAACCCCCAACCCACTCCTGTCCCCTCCCACCCTCCCAGACCCATTAACCCCCACCCCACTCCTGTCCCCTCTCACGCTCCCAGACCCACTAACCCCCAGCCCACTCCTGTCCCCTCCCACCCTCCCAGACCCATTAACCCCCACCCCACTCCTGTCCCCTCTCACCCTCCCAGACCCACTAACCCCCAACCCACTCCTGTCCCTTCCCACCCTCCCAGACCCATTAACCCACCCCACTCCTGTCCCCTCTCACCCTCCCAGACCCACTAACCCCCAACCCACTCCTGTCCCCTTCCACCCTCCCAGACCCATTAACCCCCACCCCACTCCTGTCCCCTCCCACCCTCCCAGACCCACTAACCCCCAACCCACTCCTCACCCCTCCCACCCTCCCAGACCCACTAACCCCAACCCACTCCTCACCCCTCCCACCCTCCCAGACCCACTAACCCCCAACCCACTCCTGTCCCCTCCCACCCTCCCAGACCCATTAACTCCCACCCCACTCCTGTCCCCTCTCACCCTCCCAGACCCACTAACCCCCAACCCACTCCTCACCCCTCCCACCCTCCCAGACCCATTAACCCCCACCCCACTCCTGTCCCCTCTCACCCTCCCAGACCCACTAACCCCCAACCCACTCCTGTCCCCTCCCACCCTCCCAGACCCATTAACCCCCACCCCACTCCTGTCCCCTCTCACCCTCCCAGACCCACTAACCCCCAACCCACTCCTGTCCCCTCCCACCCTCCCAGACCCATTAACCCCCACCCCACTCCTGTCCCCTCTCACGCTCCCAGACCCACTAACCCCCAGCCCACTCCTGTCCCCTCCCACCCTCCCAGACCCATTAACCCCCACCCCACTCCTGTCCCCTCTCACCCTCCCAGACCCACTAACCCCCAACCCACTCCTGTCCCTTCCCACCCTCCCAGACCCATTAACCCACCCCACTCCTGTCCCCTCTCACCCTCCCAGACCCACTAACCCCCAACCCACTCCTGTCCCCTTCCACCCTCCCAGACCCATTAACCCCCACCCCACTCCTGTCCCCTCCCACCCTCCCAGACCCACTAACCCCCAACCCACTCCTGTCCCCTTCCACCCTCCCAGACCCATTAACCCCCACCCCACTCCTGTCCCCTCCCACCCTCCCAGACCCACTAACCCCCAACCCACTCCTGTCCCCTCTCACCCTCCCAGACCCACTAACCCCCAACCCACTCCTCACCCCTCCCACCCTCCCAGACCCACTAACCCCCAACCCACTCCTCACCCCTCCCTCCTGCACAGACCCCCCACACCCCAAGCCAGCTTCCCCACAGCCTCCCCTCCCACTCATAAGCCCCTCATTTTTGGCCCCATAGCTTGTGTGTGCGGTGGGCGGGCGGGCGGGGGGGAGGGGGAGATGCACAAAAATCTACTAGCCCGAGCCCCCAGGCTCTGGTGTGTGAAGAGTGTTTTACTGCTTTGTAGTCAGGGGCCACTTCTAAAAAAATTTGCTTCTCACTTTTGCGCGGTCCCCCAGTGGAATTTTCTGTCCCTCAGCGGCCCCTGACCCTAAAATGGTTCCCAGCTCCGTCTGAAAGGCTTGGCCTGGGAAGCTGGGTTCAATTTGTGCTCCGGCTGCAAAAGTCACTGACTCTCCTTGGCCTTTCCGCCCCCATTTGTAAAGAGAGGCGTGTGCCAGGAAAGACCAGAAAAGACCCTGGTCTGCTGGGCCGGTGAGGTCTCGTGCTCTGTGTCTGACACAGCGCAAAGCAGCAGGGGAAATCAAAATTATTCAGGCCCCAGACACTGCAAAAATGTCACGTTCCAAACTGTGAAAATAGTTTTAGTTCAAGTCGTTCCGCCGCTCGGCTCTGTGCTGGTCAGGCCTCAGTCAGAGGATTGTGTCCAATTCTGGGCACCACGTTTCAGAAAGGAGGTGGAGACATTGGCGAGGGCCCAGAGAAGAGCAACAAAAATGATTTAAGGGCTACAGAACAGGAGCTGTGGGAGAAGCCTGAAGGAACGGGGCTTGTTTAGTTTGGAAAGGAGAAGACTGAGAGGGGACATGCGAGCGGTTTTCAACCCACGCGCTGCAGGCTGCGGGGCTTTTGGGGCGCTGTCGTCTCTTTGGAGCCGTAGCTACTGCAATTAGCCACTTTCTGCCAGGGAGAAAGCCATGAACTTCTGAACCATAATTAGCATTTGCTCCCCGGGAGACCGATCACATTCTGGCAGGCAGCTTTCCCAGGCTCTGCTCCTGGTGGGCGGGAGCGTTGCCTGATTCCTTTGCAGCCTTAGCAAAATCCCGGCCGTGTGAGCTGCAGATCCCACTGGGGTTTTTAGGCTTGGGTTTCCCTTTGCTTGAAAGCCTGAGCCTTGAATCCTTTCGAGTCAGCCACGCAGCGAGGCCTGGCATCAAAATCGCCTGCCACCCCTGGCTGCTCAGGCTGTCTCCAGTCTCGCACTGTGTGTGTCTTCTGGGCGGGTGCTGTGCTCCTCCCCAGAGACAGGGGCTGGCAGGCAACATGTTAGGAAGGCTCTGAGCTCAGGAACAGACGGGCATTTCCTGGTCTCTGTGGAGAACCCTGCTTCTGGGCCCCTGGGGTTTTGACTTGAGTGGCTGGTTGGCTGAGGGGTGCTGAGTCCTTGGGCAGCTTTACGAACCCCAATCTTAGGAAATGAAGGCAGCTGTAGCGGCCCTGGGGGGTGGCTGGCAGCTGAGAGAAGTGCCTAAGTGGTGGATTTAGGTGCTGAAGGAGACAAGGTAGGTTCCGAAATACTTATAAGGAGCTGGGCCTGTATCACTTGCAAATGCAATTTAGGCCCCTAAGTCACTTGGGAAATTGACACATTTTTGCAGTAACTGCCACGCCAAATGTCACACATGGCGGAGCAGGGACCAGCCCCCCAGAACACGGTGCCATCTCTCCCCCAAATGCCTCTCATGAACCGAGCTGCCTCGCAGATGGGTTTCCCAGGCCAAAGTCACGCTGCTTGAGAGGGCCAGTCAGGGCAGAACTTTGAGGGGTTGTGGCCTCTGGTTTTAGGGTCAAGCCTGTCACATAAAAACCAATATGTGGGGCCTGCAGCATAGCAGGCTGGGGTGGAAGGTTCCATCCTTTGAGTACATAACCTGGGACCCTGCAGCTGGCCCTTATCAGCTTTAACCCAGGCCTTGAGCTGGGAAACTACTAAGCGGTAAACAAGTTTGACCCTGGGCTCGGCTCATGAGAAATTGAAGAGTGGCATTGAGCCAGCATGAGCACACCCGGTAAACAACTGTAGTATAACTGGTGTAGGGAGTCCCGTGCCTGGTGAGTCTCACCAGGGACCTAGACCTCGGAGGGTGCCCTGGCTTCCCCCAGCTGGAGCCACATCCACTGCAGGACTCCCCACAGACTGAAGGGGCGTGAGCATTTCTAAGTGCCTGTTGCTCTCTTATGCATTGCTCTGCCTGTGCTTATTGATGTGTCACTTTGCAGTAGCTGTGTAACCACAGGGCAGCATTAACCCTGTAATAGTAGTGACGTAGTGAGATTAATAAAAGCAACTATCCCTAATTGACTCTGTGTGAAGCGAATCCATAATCCTGTTTGGCCATGCCCCTGTGAGTTGACAAAGCCAAAAAGGGGATCCTGTGAATTGCCCAGGCACAAAATGGCCTCTCGCTTGTGCAAGAGAGTTTCTCTGCGGGTCAGGGCCCACGGGCACCATGAAAAACCCCAGGAGGTTCCATGGGCCAGCACCTTCCGGTACCATGGGGTCCTCCGCACAGCTTGAAACCGCTGGGGTTGCCCTGCTGGGAACTGAGTGGCCCTAGGAGGTGATTCAGAGGCTGGAATCCCATTTACAGAGCGGGGCTACGACGCACACGCATGGGGGGGATTGTGTGTCTGCCCAAGCAAAGGCAGCTGGGGTGGGAACTTGCCACCTCCCTGTGCCGCTGTGCCCCCGACGGGAAGAAGCAGGGGGGTGCTTTGGACTCAGGGAACATCTCCCAAGTGTGAGGTCCCGCCGTGGAGGCAGCTGGGAGCTCCCTCCCCCAGACACGGTGCACAAGAGAGGAGCGAGGTCTCACACCGTCACCAGGCTTCGGTCACAAGGCAGGAACTCTAATCCCACCCCCCCGCCCGCTCCCTGCTCAAAACTGGGACCAGAACGCAGGGGCCTTTGCTTTCAGACTTCTTTAGCAGCATCAGTCTTGCCTGGATGCTGGAGGGACGTATGAGAAGGGCTTTGCCAGGGCTTTTCCGTCTCTGCCTTTATGCTGCCCGGTACTGCTGTTTGCCTGCTTTCAGAGAATCAGAGACTCCCCGGGCTGGCAGAGACCTCAAGAGGCACTGAGGCCAGTCCCTTGCCCAAAGCAGGACCAACCCCGACTCAATCAGCCCAGCCAGGGCTGTGCCAAGCTGGGACTTAAACACCTCTCGGGGTGGAGATTTCCCCCCCCCTCCCTAGGGAACCCATCCCAGTGCTTCCCCACCCGCCTAGGGAAATAGTTTTTCCTAATGTCCAACCTAGACCTCCCCCACTGCAACTTGAGCCCATTGCTCCTCGTTCTGTCATCTGCCCCCACTGAGAACAGCCCCTTTCCAGCCTCTTTGGACCCCCCCTTCAGGGAACTGGAGGCTGCTCTCAAATCCCGCCTCACTCTTCTCTTCCGCAGACTGAACAAGCCCCAATCCCTCAGCCTCTCCTCGTAGGTCGTGTGCTCCAGCCCCCGCATCATTTTGGTTGCCTCCACTGGACCCTCTCCAACGCGCCCACCTCCTTTCTATAGTGGGGGGCCCAGAATTGGATGCCACCCTCAATATGTGCTCTCCCCAGCGTCGAATAAATGGGAATAATCACTTCTCTAGATCTGCTGGCCATGCTCCTCCTACTGCACCCCAATACGCCATTAGCTTTGTTGGCTACAAGGGTGCCCTGTTGACCCACCTCCAGCTTCTCATCCACTGTAATCCCCAGGGCCTTTTCTGCAGAACGGCTGCTCAGCCAGTCGGTCCCCAGCCTGTACCGATGCTTGGGATTCTTCCGTCGCAAGGGCAGGACTCTGCCCTTGTCCTTGTTGAACCTCCTCAGATTCCTTTAGCAGTGTAGATAGGGGAGACGAGACTTGGATGCACAGAACGCTGCTCTGAGGCTCTGCTGGGTCTTTGCTCTCCTTGCATAAGCAATGCCTCACCATCTCCACTGCTGGTGCCGCCGGGAGCCATGTTGCGTGCATGCCCCACTGCGCACCTAGACCTCCCTGCAACTGGAGGTGCGTTGCAGTATGCTCTAATCTAGCTAGCACCCGTACCAACAACACAGACATGGTGTCAGCATGGGCTGGCTGTGCTTTGGGCAGCTGCAAACAGCCCACGCAACCGCAGTGGTGCAACACCTGGCAGCATGCTCAGTAAAACCCGACTCGGATACGTTGGCCCGTGCTGCCGTCATGGGAGAACCTCACGAGAATCCCCCACCACAGAGCAGAACTTCCAGCACTGTGGCTGCACGGTAGCGGCAGTTATGAGGTGGTTCCTGGGAGGATCTTAGTTAGCTGGGCTGTGTCTGCCAGTGTGAAAGGTCATTCGGAGAAACAAAATGAATTCTTTGCGTCAGTTTTCACGGCTGAGGACGTGAGGGAGATTCCCAGACTGGAGCCATTCTTTTCAGGTGACAGATCAGAGGAACTGTCCCACATTGAGGTGTCATTAGAGGAGGTTTTGGAACAAATTAATAAACTAAACAGAAACAAGTCCCTGGGACCAGACGGCATTCACCCGAGAGTTCCACAAATGTGAAATTGCGGAACTACTAATCATGGTTTGTAACCTGTCCTTTAAATCAGCTTCTGTTTCTAATGACTGGAAGACAGCTGATGTGATGCCAAGTTTTTAAAAAGGGCTCTAGAGCTGATCCTGGCAATTACAGACCGGAAAGTCTAACATCAGTACCAGGCAAATTAGTTGTAACTATAGTAAAGAATAGACTTGTCAGACACATAGATGAACATAATTTGTTGGAGGAAAAAGTCAACATGGAGTCTGTAAAGGGAAATCCTGCCTAACTAATCTACCAGAGTTCTTTGAGGAGGTCAATAAACATGTGGACAAGGGGGATCCAGTAGATATAGTGCACTTAGATTTCCAGAAAGTCTTTGACAAGATCCCCCCACCAAAGGCTCTTCAGTAAAGTAAGTTGTCACGGGATAAGAATTATCTCGTGGACTGACAGCTGTGCCCATGAAAGCTCATGATACCATCTACATGTTTTGTTAGTCTATAAAGTGCTACCAGACCATTTGTTGTTTTTTAAGTTTATCCTGTACAGACTAATTCGGCTACCCCCTGAAGCTTCCGAACTGGTAGAAAGATAGGAAACGAAGGGTTGGAATAAATGGTCAGTTTTCAGAATGGAGAGAGGTAACTAGATGTGTCCCCCAGCGGTCTGTACTGGGGTCAATCCTATATAACATACAGCCAGTCCCCGAGTTGCGAACGGTCGACTTACGACCGTTGGCAGTTACAACCAAAGCTGTCGTAAATGGCGGACCCCGAGTTACAAACGCAATCCGCGCTTATGAACAGCGCGGTCGTGTGTAACTCTATGGGGTCCGACTTA
The DNA here is from genome assembly GCA_032595735.1 of Pelochelys cantorii. Classification (NCBI taxonomy): domain Eukaryota; kingdom Metazoa; phylum Chordata; order Testudines; family Trionychidae; genus Pelochelys; species Pelochelys cantorii. The sequence goes on along the minus strand of CM064358.1, from coordinate 2,246,772 downwards.
CGAACGAACCGAGTTACGCCCAATTGCGTGGTCCGTCCCGTTCGTAAGTCGGGAAGAGGCTGTGCTCATCAATGATCTGGAGAAAGGGGTAAACAGGGAGGTGGCAAAATTTGCAGATGACCCCAAACTGCTCAAGATAGTCGAGGCCAAGGCAGACTGTGAAGAGCTTCCAAGGGATGTCACAAAAAATAGGTGATTTTTTCGGCAACAAAATGGCAGATGAATTATAATGTTGATAAGTGCAAAGCAATGCTCATTAGAGAACATAACCCCAACTATACGCATAAAATGATGGAGAACAAATCAGCTGTTGCTACTGAAGAGAAAGAGATCTTGGAGTCATTGTGGATCGTTCTCTGAAAACATCCACTCTGTGTGCAGCGGCCGTCAAAAAAGCAAACAGAACATTGGGCATCATTAAGAAAGGGATAGAGAATAAGGCAGAGAATAGCTTATTGCCTCTATAAATTCATGGGATGCCCGCCGCTTGAATCCTGCACACAGATGTGATCGCCTCATCTCAAAAAAGCTATATTGGCATTGGAAAAGGTTCGGAAAAGGGCAACAAAAATGATTAGGATTTGGAACGGGGAGGGACTTTTCAGCTTAAAAAAGAGGAGACGAAGGGGGATATGAGAGAAGTCTATACAATCATGACTGGAGTAGAGAAAGTGAATGAAGAAGAGTAATTTACTCCTTCCCACAGCACAAGAACTAGGGGTCATGAAATGATGAATAGGCAGCTGGTTAAAAAAAAAAAGTATTTCTTCACACAACACAAAGTCAACCTGTGGAACTCCTTGCCAGAGGATGTTGTGAAGTCCAAAACTATAAGAGGGTTCAAAAAAGAGTCAGATACATTCATGGAGGATCGGCTCATCAACGGCTATTAGTCAGGATGGGTAGGGATGCTGTCCTGGCCTCTGTCAGAGGCTGGGAATGGGTGACAGGAGAGGGATCACTTGAGTCTCTCTGGGGCATTTCTGCCACTGTGGGCAGACAGGACACTGGGCTGGATGGACCTTTGGTCTGACCCAGCCGGGCCGCTCTGATGTTCTTATGGGCTGTGTTTGTGCAACACCCGGCATAAAATGCCCTGAGCCGAGCTGGGACGTTCAGGGTTGGTGTAATTAACAGCGTGCTGCACTTGCAAGAATGTACCTTTGAATTCAGTTTCCCTTTGCACTAAGCCATCCTGAATACCTTTTAGCACCCACTGCGATGCAATGTGGCTTACTGTGGGCTCCGCTGGAATAGCAAATGCTGATGCCTTATTGAAATAACCTTGGGCCACTGATGCATGAAACATTAAGTAATTGCCAGGGAAAAAAAAACCCCTGCAGAAAAGAGAAAAGTCACTTTTTAACAAAGGAAAAAAATTGCCTGAAGTGTTTGCTAGCGGGGGCCTGCGGGTGGGCCAGCAGGTGGGCTGGGGAAGAAACTGATTTTTAAAATGTCCCTAAAAAGTAAAAAAAAAAAGCAAATCCGCCCCAGGGTACTCACAGGGCTCCTGGAGACGTGAGAAGAGGGAACCCCTCTGTGACGTAGTGTGGGTTCCTTGCTGATTGCTATGCTGGGCGGTGGGCTGGGAGTGACCCCCGCTGGCGGCTGTTTGTACAAAGCACAGCCCAGCAGGACAGGGGATCAGTCATTATGCAAGGGTCTGGTCCGACCAGTTACTTCCCAGGGAGAGAAACAAAGGAAGGGGGCGAGGCCAGGCCTGGCAAGGGGGGCAGGGCTAGAAGAGGGGCAGTTTCTGTCTGGGATCATGGAGGAGACAGCCTAGGGAAAGGGGCTGGAATTTAGGGGCCCAGCATCCCCCATCTCAAGGGGGGCTGAGGCATCCTAGGCCCGGTTCCTGTAACTGGATGACATCTGTGCTGTGCTGTATCCTAGAGAAGCAATAAACTCCCTCTATTCTACTGGCTGGTGGAGTCTGTCCGTGCCATTACGGGGGTGCAGGAGTCGGGGGACCCCGACGCGCCGCTACACCCTCGTCCAAGGAATCTCATTTGTGTGTGTGCAGGAGTTTCCCCTCCCCGCCCCAGACTTAGACTCTTGCCTGGAGAGATGATGTTTCTTTCAAGCTCCTAGCGCCACAGAGGCAGGAATTTGGCAGCACAAGCCATGGCAGCAGATTGGAGCGGGGGAAGCAGGAAAACCCAATAGGCTAGACCTCGTGGGCCAAGGTCACCATAGCTCTTAGCACCAACGAGGCACTAAAAGGCATCACAATCTCTGGGGTGTTTCAAGGGGGCGGGAGAAAAAAATTGTTCCCCTTGGCCTCTGAGGACAGGACAAGCAGCAATGGGCTGAAACTGCAGCAAGGGAGGTTTAGATTGGACATTAGACAAAACTACCCGTCAGGGGGGTTAAACACTGGAATAAATTGCCTGGGGGGGCTGTGGAATCTCCATCACTAGAGATATGGAAGAGCGGGTTGGACAGACACCTGCCAGGGGTGGTCTAGACTGTGCTTGGTCCTGCCAGGAGGGCAGGGGATGGGACTTGATGACCTTTAGAGGTCCCTTCCGGTGCTAGGATCCTGTGATTCTATGGACTTCTGCCGTGCGTGGATTTGCATTGGAGAAAGCAGGAGAGGATTACTGGCTCCGATGAGGAACTGAAGCCCAGAGATGGGACCGAGGGGCCTGTGGCTTAGGCAAGCACTGAGCCAAGCTCCCCCCTCACCGGTTTGGGCCACAGGGCCAGGCTGGCTCCCCACGCCGCCGTCCATCCAGCCTCCGGTGGAAACGGAGCCCGCAGGGCCACGCGGACGTTTGCAAAGAGACACGTTCAGCAAGCGAGAGGCCGGGGGGAGACGTGCACGGGCTGGTGGCCGAACGGGCTTGGGGGTGAACGAGCCACGTGGCACAGAGCAGAGGAAGAGCAAAACCCTCAGGCCACCAGGCCCTCCGACTTCAATCAATGGGAATCTGTCTTCAGGTTCCTGGCAACGGGCATGGCCCAGAATTGAGGCCTGAAGCAATAAGCCGCTGCATTGCAGGGCAAAGCAATCCATCTCCTTCTCTCTGACAGCTCCCCCGCGCTTCCTGTCCCCGGGACATCCATCCTCCCTGGCCAGCGGGGAATCCAGAGCGCCGCACAGACCTGAGCAGCCACATCGGCGAAAGCGCCCTCCAGCTGTCTGCACCCACCGGCTGCTGTGCAGTGTGTCCTCCCCGCCGCGTCTCCGCACGCACCTCTTCGTCTGGGCCCGTCTCCGTCCTCCCCGCCGCGTCTCCGCACGCGCCTCTTCGCCTGGGCCCGTCTCCGTCCTCCCCGCCGCGTCTCCGCACGCGCCTCTTCGCCTGGGCCCGTCTCCGTCCTCCCCGCCGCGTCTCCGCACGCGCCTCTTCGCCTGGGCCCGTCTCCGTCCTCCCCGCCGCGTCTCCGCACGCAGCCTCTTCGCCTGGGCCCGTCTCCGTCCTCCCCGCCACGTCTCCGCACGCACCTCTTCGCCTGGGCCCGTCTCCGTCCTCCCCGCCGCGTCTCCGCACGCGCCTCTTCGCCTGGGCCCGTCTCCGTCCTCCCCGCCGCGTCTCCGCACGCGCCTCTTCGCCTGGGCCCGTCTCCGTCCTCCCCGCCGCGTCTCCGCACGCGCCTCTTCGCCTGGGCCCGTCTCCGTCCTCCCCGCCGCGTCTCCGCACGCGCCTCTTCGCCTGGGCCCGTCTCCGTCCTCCCCGCCGCGTCTCCGCACGCGCCTCTTCGCCTGGGCCCGTCTCCGTCCTCCCCGCCGCGTCTCCGCACGCGCCTCTTCGCCTGGGCCCGTCTCCGTCCTCCCCGCCGCGTCTCCGCACGCGCCTCTTCGCCTGGGCCCGTCTCCGTCCTCCCCGCCGCGTCTCCGCACGCGCCTCTTCGCCTGGGCCCGTCTCCGTCCTCCCCGCCGCGTCTCCGCACGCGCCTCTTCGCCTGGGCCCGTCTCCGTCCTCCCCGCCGCGTCTCCGCACGCGCCTCTTCGCCTGGGCCCGTCTCCGTCCTCCCCGCCGCGTCTCCGCACGCGCCTCTTCGCCTGGGCCCGTCTCCGTCCTCCCCGCCGCGTCTCCGCACGCGCCTCTTCGCCTGGGCCCGTCTCCGTCCTCCCCGCCGCGTCTCCGCACGCGCCTCTTCGCCTGGGCCCGTCTCCGTCCTCCCCGCCGCGTCTCCGCACGCGCCTCTTCGCCTGGGCCCGTCTCCGTCCTCCCCGCCGCGTCTCCGCACGCGCCTCTTCGCCTGGGCCCGTCTCCGTCCTCCCCGCCGCGTCTCCGCACGCGCCTCTTCGCCTGGGCCCGTCTCCGTCCTCCCCGCCGCGTCTCCGCACGCGCCTCTTCGCCTGGGCCCGTCTCCGTCCTCCCCGCCGCGTCTCCGCACGCGCCTCTTCGCCTGGGCCCGTCTCCGTCCTCCCCGCCGCGTCTCCGCACGCGCCTCTTCGCCTGGGCCCGTCTCCGTCCTCCCCGCCGCGTCTCCGCACGCACCTCTTCGCCTGGGCCCGTCTCCGTCCTCCCCGCCGCGTCTCCGCACGCACCTCTTCCTCTGGGCCCGTCTCTGTCCTCCCTGCCGCGTCTCCTCATGTACCTCTTCGTCTGGGCCCGTCTCCGTCCTCTCCACCGCATCTCCACATGCGCCTCTTTGTCTGGGCCTGTCTCCGTCCTCCCCGCCACGTCTCTACATGCACCTCTTTGTCTGGGCATGTCCCCATCCTCCCCACCACGTCTCCACACACACCTCTTCCTCTGGGCACATCCCCGTCCTCCCCGCCGCATCTCCACACGTACCTCTTCATCTGGGCCCGTCTCCATCCTTCCCGCCACATCTCCACACGTACCTCTTCGTCTGGGTGCGTCTCCATCCTCCCCGCCCATCTCCACATGTACCTCTTCGTCTGGGTGCGTCTCTGTCCTCCCCGCCGCGTCTCCACATGTACATCTTCCTCTGGGCCTGTCTCCATCCTCCCCGCCACGTCTCCACATGCACCTCTTCGTCTGGGCCCGTTTCCGTCCTCCCCACCACGTCTCCACACATACCTCTTCCTCTGGGCACATCCCCGTCCTCCCCGCCACATCTCCACACGTACTTCTTCATCTGGGCCCATCTCTGTAATGTCCATCACATCCATACACACCCATCAATCTGTATCTAGCCGTCATCTCTATCTGCATCTTTGCATCTGGGTGCACCTCTGTCCTCCCCGCCCCGACATCCATACGTAGCCCTCAATCTATATCCAGCCACTATCGCCATATGTACCTCTTCTTCCAGCCGCCTGTATTCATCTCCCTACAGTGGTCTGTCTGTCTTCCATCAACAGATGTATCCCTCTTTCTGTTGATCCTGCCCTCTCTCTTCCGGCTGGGTGTTTTGGCTGGGGCCCTTCCCTAGGCTGAGTGCCACAAACGATGCACCCCCAGGACACGGTAAGTTGTGCCCTTTCTGCGCACACGGTTTTCTGCAGCAGCAGCAAGAGGTTCCTCCTCTGTCTAATTTGCCTACCCCCAGAGCAGATGAGCCTCTAAGTTAAAACAAGTGACTAAGCAGCAGCCTGTTAATAAGCCAGCTGACGTGGAGAATTTATTTCTAAGGCGGGGGGGGGGGTGCATTGAAACCATGGACGGGGGAGGCACCTTTCCTGCTGCCTCTTGCCCTGCACAGTGCCCGTACAATGCCAGCTGAAGGAGGTTCCCAGAAGAGGCAACGTTCAGCATTAAAGGCACAGCAGCCTTGCAGCCGCACAAAAGGCGCAACCCACGGGGACTTTCACTCAGCTGCGAGTCAGACGCATGAACCGTAGTTCCTGCACCATTAGAGTAGCCGGGCGCGAAGGCTTTCACCACGTTACATGCTCAGCTGACCTCCATGGGCATGCTCCGGCCACATGCACCAGTAGCAATGGTAATCATGTGACCAGGGCAGGGCTGAAGCAAACGTCTCCTTTGATCTGCAGACAAACTCACCTAGAGCGGGTATTCGTGCCTAACACTAGGGGACAGACGTCTCAAAGAGGTTGCCATCTTAGTCTGTAACTTGAAAAACAACGAATAGTCCTGGGGCAATTTAGGGGCCGTCTACACTGCATGCTTATTTTGAAAGAAGCTATTCCAGAAGAAATACTCCAAAATAGTGCATCTACACTACAAAGAAGCCTCAAAATGAGTCCGAGGCCGGCTTCCCTAATGTGGACGTGCTACCTCGATTTAGAGCCCCAGGAGATGCTGGGGCGTAATTACTTTGAATGGCCCTGGGGAGGAGCAATTTCGAAATAGCAGCAGCGGTGCGTCCACACGACCGCTATTCCGAAATAGCTCTTTTGGAAGAGGTGTTATTCCTCACGGAGTGAGGTTTATAGAAGGTGGAATAAGCCGCCTGTTATTTTGAATTTAGTTGGAAATAACGGAATTGCTGCGGAAGTGCTCAGTGTTAATTCGGAATTACAGCCATGATTCCGAAATAACGTGGCTGCGTAGACACATCCTTAGGGATGAACCAAAATATGCGTGCGCTTTCGTGGGCAAAACCCACTTCCTCAGAGGAGCTGGAGGGGGGAGTCAGAATCCAAGATATACACAAGAGCAAAAATAAAAAAAAAATTGCCCGTCAATTGTGGGACCCTTGTTAATGAAGCTAATTAAGTAGGCTGGATGCATGTCAGAGGCAGGGGAAATTGCCTTTTTAGTATGTTAACCAGCTAATCTCTTTATTCAAGCCCAGGAAGACAGAAGTCCATGATTCCAGGAAAAGGGGGAGAAATAGCAGCTTATAAGAGGAGCTGCCCAGGGTCAGCATCCCAGCTGTTCCTCGGACCCGTAGAGAAACTTTTATCTTGCAGGCAACAACTTTTCCAGAGGCGGGAGGAGTCAACACACCTGGTGACGCCAGGTTCCAGAGCTCGGGGGACTCTAGATTCTCACTCTCCGGCGCTCGAGTCTTTCCTTTTACTAATCATATAAAAAAATCTCCCCTCCCCCTTCCTCCTTTTTTTTTTAAAAAAAAATTGTCTTTTAAATGCTTTATGGCACATGTAATGGCCCATTTAGTTTCTGTGCAGCTGATAGATGTTTTGCCGGATGATAAAAGGCTTTTCGCTCTAGAGATCGGGGCCTTGAGATGTCATAAAATTTTCCCTCACCGCAGCCATTAATTGGATTTTCCATTTCAAAGCGAGGGGAAATCAGATAACTTACAACTGCCCAGAGGAACATCCTTCTCACACCGTCCCCTGAGCCACCTGCGGCAGTGACAGGTTGCAGCTGCCGTCTTGGTCTGAGGAAGGGACGAGGATCCTGCCGTCTCGTTTTGGAAATGGTTACAGGGCCATTTAATATTGACTAAAAATTGTGTTGAGTGGAACGTCAAGGCTGTTCCTCACTCCGGCACTTTGAGCGAGGTGGGGGCCCGCAAGAGACCTTAAAAATCTCTTGCCACTAGAAGCTTCTGTTTTAAAAACTCCCCACGGTTACAGTTTCCCTGGCCTTGGGAGGTTGCTGCCACCACCCAAGTAAGAAAACCTCTTTCTCCTTGAAAGCACTTGGGGACATCTCCCAGAGGGCCACCCCAAGCTCTGTTACCACAAGAGAGCTTGGAAAAAAAAAAGAAAACAAACTGCAGTTGCCAATAGCTGACCTCTCAGACTTAGGCACACACAGACCTCCTGTTGCCTTCCAGGACACACAAATGCAAGCAGAACCTTTAAAAAAGGTGATTTCGTTAACAAAACAAAAAGCTATACGTGGTAAAGCGTGCTTGGTTGCTAGGTGTTAGAGAGCAATGAAGAAAAAACAGATTAAAGCACAGAGAATTGCTTCCCTGGGATTCAGCTTTAAGTACAGTGTATGGGGAGGGCACAAGGACTCAGCAGAGAGGAGTTTAACCAAACCACAAAAGAACCTGATTGCATCTAACTAAACAGTCCCTATCTACTCACATAGCCGTGCTTCCAAGGTCTAGTCCTTTTCCAGTTAGGGGTACTCCTTTTTCCTGGACGTGGTTAGCCCTGTGGTTCAATTCATCTGTCCCTCCCCTCCTCCCCCCACAAAACTCCCACAAAAGAAACTGCAGCAAGCAGATTCCCTTTCCATTCAAATCTCAACTTTTTCTTCCCATTGGTTCTCTTTGTTCAGTCCGCTCCCCTGCTCTGAATTCCTTGGAGGCATGGTAGTCCTGCCTGGGTTTAAATCATGTTGTCTCTCCACTCCTGGTGTTACTCTCCCACACAGAGAAAGCAGGCAGGGGATCTATATCCAATTCAAATTCCAAGTCTCTATCTCGATTGGCCCGTGGCCGACACCTTTGCTAGGTACCTGAGTTAACCCCTTAGTCACCGGGTGCTGGTCAGCACTCCTCCTGTTCATGACATGGAGATTCATCGAGTCCAAGAATCCTAGGACTGGAAGGGACCTTGAGAGGTCATCGAGTCCGGTCCTCTTGCTCTTACGCCATGGTTGCCTCCCATCTGCCTAGAGTGAGCACCCAAAGAACAGGCTAAGAATCAGTTGAAAAGCTTTCACCATGACGGACCTGCCCAGGGTCCGGAGCCAAATGAAAGTGACACGATGTTGCCACGGGCAGGGTTATTCAGCCCACAGGTCTGGAATTCAGCCAGACTTCAGCAGGCATTTCTTCCGCTTTCCCCGCGGCAACTGCCGGGCATAAAAGGGTTTCACTTGTACTGGTACTAGTGAGGAGGAATTGAGAATTGGCCTACAGAGAGTTGAAGATCTCATCTGTGGCTCCATCTGGCGTTTCTTGCTCAGGTAGCGTGGGTCAGGGAGAAAGGCCCATACCGAGCCCCGAAGACCGCAGCTGGAGTCAGGAGGGATGGTCGCCAGTCATGGGTAGTCAGCTGCAGTTTGTGATCGAAACACAGAATCCCAGGGCGGGCAGAGACCTCAGGAGCCACTGAGTCCAGCCCCCGGCCCAAAGCAGGACCAGCCCCGACTCAATCAGCCCAGTCAGGGCTTGGTCAAGCCGGGACGTAAACACCCCTAGGGATGGAGATTCCACCCCCTCCCTAGGGAACCCATCCCAGTGCTTCACCACCCGCCTAGGGAAATCTTTTGTCCTAATCTCCAGCCTAGACCTCCCCCCCTGCAACTTGAGCCTATTGCTCCTCGTCCTGCCACCTGCCCCCACTGAGAACAGCCTCTCTCCATCCTCTTTGGACCCCCCCTGCAGGGAGTTGCAGGCTGCTCTCAAATCCCCCCTCGCTCTTCTCTTCTGCAGACTGAACAAGCCCCAATCCCTCAGCTGCTCCTCGTCGGTCATGTGTTCCAGCCCCCGCATCATTTTGGTCGCCCTCCGCTGGCCCCTCTCCAATGCGCCCACACCCTGTCTGTAACAGGGGGCCCAGAATTGGACGCGACACTCTGGATGTGGCCTCCCCAGTGCCGAAATAATCACAGAAGTCAGATCATCGAATGGCCCCAGCGTTCTGGCTTTAATCGCGATGGGCTGATGCATGGGCACAGCTGGGGAATGCGGCGCGGTCTCCACGCACTCCCTGTGGCTGTGTGGATGAACAGCTGAAAAGGCAGTGAGGGGAGAACCAGCCCCCAGGCTCAGCTCCTCTCAGTGCTCCCAGACAGAGGGCTGATCATGCCTGGAACTTGGCCAGGGTGCTGGGGGACCAGCTTCAGTGCTTTCTAGGTGGTGGTGCTCCAAAGCGCCTGCTCCCTTGGGTCCTGCTCCCCCTCCAGAGCCAGACCACTGATCTGAGCTTTGCACGGCTGGATTTCATCCGGCGGGAGGTTCCCGCTGGCAAACTGAGCTAGGAGCCCCTATTTCCCCCCTCCAATTCCGGCAGCGTCGCCTGGATTTTCCACGCCTCCCTGCACGTTGTCGTGTTGCTGACACAAGCACCAGGGCACGACAGTAGTGTTTTGCACTGGTGTAAATAACCGTGCTCTGGGGAACCCGGCCACATCAGACACGGAATGATACTACAAGGTTCCCTGCTCCAGCATCTCACTGAGGAATCCCTTCGTGCTTTCGAGAGGAGATTGTTGTAAATTGCAGTCGTGAGGGACCAACCGAGGGGTAGGTGTTCCACCAACATGCTCATCGATTTAATTGGTTTAATAACGGCCCAGGCCGTTTGGAGAACACCGCCTTCGCACCCATGGCCCACTGGTATAGGTGCACTAAGTTTTCCAGCTCTTTTTCCCAAATTACAGGAGCTTCAAAAAGCACCTGGCCTCTCCGAGTGCCTGGGAGATGGTGGTCTGGGGGCAGAAGGAAGGGCACGCCCCCCAGGCCGCTGGCGGCATACCCAGACACAGGGACACTGAGGCACGCTGGGCTGGGGGCGTGCCGGTAGCTGTAGTGTAGCCAGCAGTGGTAATGCTAGCCTGCCCCCCATCCACGCTTACTTGCAGCAGCAGGCTGCTCCGCTCCATGTTCGCTCGGCTGCCAAAACGTGTCCCGTTAACGTTTCGGGGGGGCCGAGCGCCCCTTCCTTCCCCGCCCCCGCCACCTCCAGCCGTCACTGGTAAGAGCTCCCCATGCCTTGCCTCCTTCAGAAAGGGATATTTTTAGCTGCCACGACTGGCAGGGTGGGTGGGCTTCGGGGGGAGGGAGGAGCGCAGACACCTCCCCAATCCCCTGGCAATTACTTCCCGATCCAACGACAATCAGAAAGCGCCTCTCTGCTGCCAGAACAGTCACCCACACAGGCGGCGGCCTGCTGTTCTCCTGCAGTAACGAGGGACCCCCAACCCCGCTCCAGACTGCGGCTGCCTGTCACAAGCTGCGCGCGATCGCTTGTTATTCTGGAGGGGTCTTCGCATGACCGGATTTCGCGCCACACCAACCAGGGCTGCCCAGAATCGTGCACAGGGGGTGTTCAGGGGCGCGTCTACCTGATGCATGGCTTGGTTAGTCTCTAAGGGCCCGTCTACACTGCAGGGCACGAGCCGAACAAAGTGACGCTACTTCAGCCACGTCAATTGCGCAACTGACGTCAAAATGGCTTCCCTCGGCATTCGGCCCTGTCTCCACAGCCGGAAATCGAAGGGAGAGCGCTCTTCCGCCGGCTTCCCTTACTGCTCGTGAAACGAGGGTTGCAGGAGTCGGAGGGAGGCGTCCGCCCAGCTCGACAGTATTTTGAACTCACGGCTGGCGGGGTGGCCGCGCGCTTTGGTATTTTGAAATAACGCCTGTTACTCCCAAACAACGCTGCGGGATAAACCTTGTGGCACCGCAATGCCAAGAGCAGGCGCGGTCCACGCTGGTTGGAGACGGATGCTATGTTGACGGGAGTTAGCGCTGTATTCACCGGGGGGCTGCTTGGTGTAATGACACCTCTCGGGGTGTGAATCTCTGCACTCAAGCGACGTATTTGTACCGCCCTCACTTGGCAGGCGAGACCTTCGCTCCAGTCCGAATGGGACAGAGCGCCTGTTACGCCCTTGCCTGCCTCGTTGAAAGAGCTAGCTGGGCTGAGAAATCTCTTTGCCACCATCAAATCCTCAACAGGAGTGTTGTGTCCACATCTGGGCACTGCATTTCTGGAAGGAGGTGGAGAAATTGGAGAGGGTCCAGAGAAGAGCCACAAAAATGATTTAAGGTCTAGAGAATACAAGCTAGGAGGCAGGGCCATCCCGAGCCATTCGCGCGCCCCAGGCCCGGGAGTGCGGCGCCGCCCCCGGGAGTGCAATGCATGTGCGGCCCCGCCCCGGGTGCCAGGTGCATGCGTGGCCCCACCCCGGGTGCCCGGCGCATGCGTGGTGCCGCCCCCGCCTGGCCTGGCCGCCCTGCGCAGAGCCCCCTACAATGGTGCGCCCCGGGCGGTAGCCTGGCTGGCCCGTACCTTGGGCCGGCTCTGCTAGGAGGGCAGACTGAAAGAATTGGGCTTGTTTAGTTTGGAAGGAGAAGACTGAGAGGGGACATGCGAGCGGTTTTCAAGTACCTAAAAAGGTGTCACAAGGAGGAGGGAGAAAAATTGCTCTCCTTGGCCTCTGGGATGGGACAAGAAGCTTAAACTGCAGCAAGGGAGGTTTAGGTTGGACAAAAGGAAAAACTTCCTGCTTGTCCGGGTGGTGAAACACTGGAATAAGTTGCCTGGGGGGGTTGTGGAATCTCCATCCCTGGGGATATTGAAGAGCAGGTTGGACAGACACCTGCCAGGGATGGTCTAGATGGTGCATTTGTCCTCACCTGCCCCCCGGGAAGCAGAGAACTGAGGCATGGAGTGAGCAAGGGGCATGCTCCAGGTGACGCAGGAAGTCTGTGGGAGAGTCAAGACTTGAACCCACATCTGTCAGTACCTAGCCTGATGGCTGAACGCTGGGCCAGCCTCCCTCTCCGGCCTGTATTCACGCAGCAGGGCCCATTCCTTGGAGGAGTAAAAGCGCAGTCATGCAAACGATGAGGGGAAGAGACACAGCAGACGTGTCTCTCTCCTTGCGCACGGAGCCCGGTGCCCTGCGGTGGAATTTCTCCTTTCGATGGAAGTGATACTGAGCTAATCCAAACAAGGGAAGCAAGATAGACGGTCACCGAGCCGCGCTGTCTCCCCGGCCTGCTGCGCGCTCGCTTTGCTTTCTTCCCGCCCCGAGAATTACAACTTGGGCGCTTGCCAGGTTATCGCCGCTGATGTATTTAGATAAACGCGACTCCATTTCTCAACAGCAAAGCAATTCTGCTATCGGCTGCACCATCGCCCTTGGGACTGCCAGCGCTTTCCGAACACACCGCTCTCGTCAGACAGCTCAGCTCGTCCAACGGCATCGTCGCGGGAGCCGGCCAAACCCTGGAGTTTTCCCCACTCCACAAGAGCTTCTCCATCATCTCAGCAGCAGACAGCTCCCCAAGGGAGAACGCTCCCACGATGACGGAAAAGCAGGCGGCAAGAGATAAACTCCGTGGAGTTGCAGCAAGAGACTTAGCAGGGAGACCCAGGAAAGCCCCGGTTCTGTTCTGAGCCTGCATTGGTTCCACGTGTGGTGGAGACCCATGTTCCCGCTATTTTTTTTTCTGTCTGCGTGCGGAATAAATTTTGTCACACGCGCAAGGCACGATGTGCAGATGTGCACTGCTGATAGAAACACACGGTGCCGGCGGTGGGAGGCGATTCAGAGGCACGGCATTTGAATCTCTCCTGGGCACCCACCCCAGCGCTCAGCTTCCAGGGAACCCTGGCGGAGACGCTCTGAACCAACTGAGCAGAGCTCTCCTGTCGGCGTAACCCTATCTGTGCAGGAGGCACAGGTCCATGGGGGCTAATCTCCCACTAACACAGCCCTGTCTACATGGCGGGGACGGGGGCAGCTCGGCATAACTGCAGCATGCAAGGCGGGTGGATTTTTCACACCCCAAAGGAGGCAGTTATGCTGAAGCAAGCATGGGCTGGTTGGAGCTCTCTGCTCCGGCACCTTGGGGACCTGACTGGTCCCAGATGGGGGATTTTGCTGGACCAGGGGAGGTCATTTCTGGCCCTCTTACTGCTGGCCCCACCCCCTGCCCTGCTGCCCCACCTGGCTTCCCACCCCCTGCCTGCAGCCCTGTCGGGGCTCCCATCTGCATCACGCCGGGCTCCCGGCCTCCCCACCTGGCCGCAGTACGCCAAAACTCTGTGATCCTGGAACATCCCTGAACTCCGGGGGGCCCCAGCCTGCTGCTCTGGGCTTGCCCTGCACACAGCTGGTGCCTGGCTTTGCCAATGGGGAATTAAACATCGCCCGACCACACGCGCCAGGGCACTGACCTTCCCTCGAGCTGCCCACCCTGCGAAGGGAGGGGGGCGCGCCCGGAGCAGGACCGGGTTTTGTACAGGAAGAGAAACACGGCCTCTTTCCCCGCAGCGCCACGAGGAGCCGCACTGGGGCCGCTAATACCTTGGCCCCTTCTAGATCCAACTCATTCCACTTTATGTGCATTGCCCGTCTCCCCCCAAGGGGACGCACCATGGTTTCCGCATCACGAGAGGGCTCCGAGTGACCTAGTTAGTAACGTCCCACAAGCCCGGCCCTGTCGGCGCCACCGAACGCCCATTGGCACGGGATGTAACAGCCCCGCGACAGGCGCCGGATGAAGGAGGCAGCTCGGTTTATTCGGACTCTGCACCGTTCACAGTTCCAGTCCCCCACTCCCATGTGGGCAAGGCAAATGTCACAGGACGAACAGCTGGGCGGAGAGTCTACAGAAGTGATTATTCCCCTTTATTCGGCTCTGGGGAGGCCACCTCTGGAGTGTTGCGTCCCGTTCTGGGCTCCCCGTTACAGACAGGACGTGGGCGCATTGGGGAGGGGCCAGCGGAGGGCGACTGAAATGATTCGGGGGCTGGAGCACATGACCAACAAGGGGAGGCTGAGGGATTTGGGTTTATTTGATCTGCAGAAGGGAAGAGAGAGGGGGGATTTGAGAGCAGCCTGAAACTCCCTGAAGGGGGGGGGGTCCAAAGAGGCTGGAGAGAGGCTGCTGTCAGGGGGGGCAGACGGCAGAACAAGGAGCAATGGGCTCACGTGGCCGGGGGGAAGGTCTTGGTTGGATAGTAGGGAAAACGATTTCCCTAGGCGGGTGGGGAAGCTCTGGGAGGGGTTCCCTGGGGGGGGGGGGGAAATCTGCATCCCTAGGGGTGTTTAAGCCCCGGCGTGACCGAGCCCTGGCTGGGCCGACTGAGTCGGGGCTGGTCCTGCTTTGGGAGGGGCTGGACGTGATGAGGTCTCTTCCTGCCCTGGGATTCCCTGATTCTACAAAGGTACAAGCCTGGAGCCCCCTTTCTGGGGCCTGCTGCTCCCCAAGCGGAGATGTGGAGACCCCAGATGAGTGAGGAACAGACAAATCGCGCCCCTCTCACGTTACCTAAATCCGCGGCGGGGTGGGGGTGGGGGGCTCTCACCCAGCAGCTCTCAAACGCCAGCAATATGAGGCTCCCCCCTTTGGATTCCAACATTTCTGCAGCCCCCCCCCCCAACTCCCCCACTCCACCCCTTCCCCCAGGGCCCCACCAGCCTCTTCCCTGCTCCTCTTCCATCTCCCTCTTCCCCGCCAGGCCTTCGAACAGGCCTTCGAACAGCTGCTCCCACGCACGCAGGGGCCCTGGGAGGGAGGGGCAGGAGCTGATCAGTGGGGCCCAGGGCCTCCGTGGGGCAGCCCAGTTTGACAAAGGTGGCTCCAGCGACAGGAGGCGGAGAAGGAAAATGCGAGCTCCTAGATTCCATGGCCAGCTCTGAGTCCGGAGCGTGTTCTGGGTGCTCGAGCGGAGCGTGGGAGCAAGGACTCTTTGGGTCTGTTCCCTTTCCTGCCTCCAACATGCTTCCTGCCCCCACGTCCGTTGCGCTGCCCCTCCGGCGGCCGGCGTGGGATGTCAGAGACCCAAGGAGGACAGGCAGTGTCTGGGAGCGAAATGAGCTTTCGAGCCATCCCTTGGGGCAGGGCAGCAGGGACAGCAACTCCCTGCAATGTCTTTGGCACATAAGAACGGCCGGATGGGGTCAGCCCAAAGGTCCATCCAGCCCAGTGTCCTGCTGCCGACAGCGGCCAACTCCGGGTGCCCCAGAGGGAGTGAACAGAACCAGTAATCATCCAGCGATCCCGCCCCTGTCACCCATTCCCAGCCCCTGACAAACAGAGGCTAGGGACACCATCCCTGCCCACTCCTTTTTGAACCCTGTTAAAGTCCTGGCCTTCACCACATCCTCCGGCAAGGAGTTCCCCAGGTTGACTGTGCGCGGCGTGAAGAAAAACTTCCTTTGGTTTGTTTTAAACCTTCTGCCTCTTCATTGCATTGGGTGACCCCTCATTCTTATGCTATCGGAAGCAATAAATAACTTTTCCTTATTCACTTTCTCCACACCAGTCATGATTTTACGGACGATCTTACAGAATTATTCATCGTTTTGGAGCCCGTCGTATTAGAAATGCAAAGTTTGTCTGTGACTGTGCGTGAAGTCTCCAAAAGGGGCACAAGGCAAGTGAAATCCCTGGGAAGCGTTATGAGCATCAGAGGATTATTTTAAACCAGGTACTGGACAAGAGGGCACCTTTAAGAACGTAAAAACGGTCAGACTGGGTCAGAGCAAAGGTCCATCCAGCCCAGGGTCCTGTCCGCCCACAGTGGCCAATGCCAGGTGCCCCAGAGGGAAGGAACAGAACAGGGAGTCATCACGTCATCCCTCCCTGTCACCCATTTACAGACAAACAGAGGCTAGGGACACCATCCCTGCCCATTCTGGCTCATAGCTATTGAGGGACCAGTCCTCCATGAATTTATCTAGCTCTTTTTTAAACCGTGTTCAAGTCCCGGTCTTCATGCCATCCTCCGGCGAGGAGTTCCACAGGCTGACTGTGCGCTGTGTGAAGAAAAACTCCCTTTGGTTTGTTTTAAACCTGCTGCCTGTTCATTTCATTAAATGACCCCTTGTTCTTGTGTTCCGGGCACAAGAAAATGACTTTTCCTTCTTCACCGTCTCCGCACCAGCCATGATCTGATAGACTTTGTGCCAAGGAAGTGAGGTGGCATTGCAAGGTCGGCGTGATACTGTAGAAGGGCAGAAGAGACAGCCCGGAGCAGCCGCGCGTCAACAGGTTTGCAGGGAGCTGACTCTGCAGATCGGGTGCTGTGCAGCCTGGAAAACCCCTGGCCAGGAGGGGCAGAGATGTGGGTCTCCACCCCAGAAAGAGGCTGGCTCAGGAGCCAGGGGCCTAGAGTGGGTGCGAGGTGTAGCCCCAGATGGGTGTGGGGAGGAGACCTGCATGAAGAAGTGAAGAGCGGCGATAACCAGGGGACCACATCAGCGGGAGTTGTGTGTCTCTAGCCATTCCTTTTGCTCCGACAACCCCCCCCGGTTCCATGTGATTAGCGCAGGCGGTTCTTTGCCTCCCGGCACAGGCACTCCGGGCTCAGCCAGGAAAAGCTAATTTCCAGAAACAGCAGCGAGGCCGCTTGCGCCAACAACCCTCGGAGGCCGATGAATAGCGCCAAGTGCCCAGTTCGGCGCAGCGTTCCCGCGGGCCTTGGCTGCGCATTAGAAATGGGGCGACCTCGGATTGGACCAGTGCAGCCAGCCCATCCACGCTCAGTGGCATCTACTACGCAACAGGGAGAAAAAGCCCAACTCCCCTCCCCTGGAAGCACTGAGCCCCCTGTGATTTCACAGCCGTCGGGTTTTCCACCGCAGCCGCGTCTCGAGGGCACCCGGGAACAGCACGGCAGCCCCGCAGGAAGGGAGAGCCCATTTCGGTGTGCCGGGCAGCCAGGAGAGCCAGGCTTTGGGGAGGATGGGCAGAGGGCTGTCTTCCCCATGGAACACACCTGCCCTCCCTGCAGAGAATCCTGGCCCCAGACCACATTAAGCAGCAAACTTCTCCACTTTGTGGAGGACGACAGGCTGATTTCCCCCTGCCCCATTGCCCCTCCAGCTCCCCACAAAGCAGGTGGATGCTGGGTAACAGGCCTCTGCAGCTCCCAGAGACCGAACCGAACCTGGGACCTCTGGATCTTGGTGCATGAGACTATCAGAGCAGCCAGGCCAACAATCCGTTGTCCTTTCTGCCAACCATGGCCAACGCCACTGCCCCAGGGGCCGTGAACAGAACAAGAATGATCACGTGATCAGTCTCCTGTCTCCCATTCCCAGCCTCTGACAGGGACACCCTCCCTGCCCAGCCTGGCTAATATAATCGCCATTGACAGACCGATCCTCCAGGAACTTATCTAGCTCTTTTTAAAATCCTGTTAGGTTACGTCTACACTGCAATGCTATTTCGGGATACCGGAGTATCCCGAAATAGCTATCCCACGTCTTAACAGCAAGCCTGTTATTTCAGGCTTGCTATTCTGATGTCCCTGTAAACCTCATTCCATGAGGAGCAAGGGACGTTTCGGAATAGCGCTTTATTTCAAAATTACGAAATAAGCTATTTGGAAATAAGATACTCCATTTGCATAGCTCAAATTGTGTCTCTTGTTTCGAACTACGATGTAGACGTAGCCTTAAAATCCTGGCCTTCACCACATCCTCTGGCAAGGAGTTCCACAGGTCGACTGTGCGCTGTGTGAAGAAAAGCTTCCTTTGGTTTGTTTTACACCTGCTGCCTCTTCATTTCATTGGGTGACCCAAACAGCAGGTACAAGCCAGTAAGGAATCTAGGCCCCCCTCAGTCATGCTCTAAGCTGTGTCTAGTTTTTCTTCACACTGTATCCCCTGGAACAAGAAATTCAATTCTACCAAGTTTCAACCTGCGAGGAGACTAATTTTTAAATTAAAAACAGCTTTCATTTAAAAATAATCCAATCAAACCCCAAGCAATAACTCCATCGGAGGAAGAAATAATTGCCACTGGTATCTTGGCTGTAATTAATGGGCATTTCCCTCAAGTCCCCCCCTTACGCTGTAGAAGGAGAGGGAGTGGCGTGACTTTAAAATCTGCCACAGAGGCAATACAATTAAACCCATAAGGCCGGGAAAGTGAGGCGAGAAGATGCTGAAATACGATTAGGCCGTTCATTCGGTTCGAATTGCCCCTCTCATATTCCGACGGGTCTTGACGGGCAGCTGGTAGCACAGGCATCATTACGATTTGAAACCTGCGCAGAAGGAGACGCGCACCACGCGGCACCAGTCAGTAAGGCGGGTCCCAGGCGAATTCTGACCCTGCACGGTTTCTCGGCAATTGGCTGCGGAAACGCCTGTGTAGAAGGACGGCTGCAGGTTTGTGTGTCCCGTTAGGGTGTGACGTTGTCGGTGCCCCCAAGCGACACCGTCACAGAACCCAACCACATCAGCCACAACATCAGGGGCTCCGACGACAGTGCAGCCTCGAATGGGTTCTCTGCCCTCGGGGGCCGGCAGTGCCCCTCTGCTGTGGATATTGGCCCAACCAAACAGTCTTTGCCACAAAGGATTAATGGCCACAAACCAGACATCATAGAACACTAGAATGGGCAGCACCAAGCACAGAACTTCCCAGCTGGTGCTCTGGGATTCCCCGCCCCCTCTCCCCCTCTTAAAGAGACAGCGTCTATTCTGCGTTTCTTTTTTTTTTTTTTTTTGACCAGTTTTACCCTGGCAATCCTAGAGGTTCCGTGAAATTCTTTTAAGATGAAAAGGGTTCCAGGGCCAAATTAAATCGGGAAACACTCGTCTAGATCACCCCTGACAGGTGTCTGTCTAAGTTGCTCTTAACTATCTCCAGTGAGGGAGATTCCACAGCTCCCCTAGGTGATTTATTCCAGTGTTTAACCACCCTGACAGGTAGGAAGCTTTTCCTAATGTCCAACCCAAACCTCTCTTGCTGCAGTTGAAGCCCATTGCTTCTTGTCCTGTCCTCAGAGGCCAAGGAGAACAATTTTTCTCCCTCCTCCTTGGAACACCTTTTTAGATACTTGAATACCGCTCTCACATCCCCTCTCAGTCTTGCTTATCAGTCCATCCATCGTGGCTCACGTCCGGCTTGCCGGCAGGGCAAGGCTAGCTGAGAGAGGAGTCGGGATTCCTCTGAGACTCCTCTAAGGCTTGGCCTGCAGGACTGAACCCAAGGCGTGTCTAGACTACACCTCTCTGTCAACAGAGAGATGTGGATTAGGCACATCGAAATTGCTAATGAAGCCGGGATTTAAATATCCCACGCCTCATTAGCATAAACATGGCCGCCGCTTTTTTTCTAAACTGAGTTTTTTCGGAAACAAACCCAGCAGTCTAGACGCGGATCTGTCGAAACTAAAGCCTTTTTCGACAGATCCTGTAAACCTCATTTTTTGAGGAATACAGGATCTGTCGAAAAAGGCTTTATTATTTCAGGTGTACACACCGACCCTCCACGCACTTCCGTGGCATTTCCGGCAAGATCAACGGTCACTAACGGACCAGGACAAAGAAGGGATTCATGCACGGCTTACTTTGAGATGCAGACGAGGGGTCCGACTCGATCTGTAAAGCTACCAGGAAGCAAGGCCTTACAGCAACGTTGTGGGCTGTGCACACAAAAGCTCACAATCCCATCTACATGTTGTGTTAATCTCTAAAGTGCTGCTAGTCTATACGTTTGTCCTGTTAGGGTATGTCTAGACTACTTGCCTCTGTCTCCAGAGGCATGTAAATTAGACGACCCAACATAGTCAGTGAAGTGGGGATTTAAATATCCCTGGCTTCATTAAAATAAAAATGGCTGCCGCGCTGTGCCGGCTCAGCTGATTGTTGGCACAGCGCGGCAGTCAAGACGCGGATCGGTTGACAGGGAACGCCTTTGTCGACCGCTCCTGTAAACTTTGTTTCACGAGGCATAAGTTTTACTTTAGGGCTGAGATTTTCCAAGTGATCTCTTTCCTGGTTTTCTGATCATTACTTGGGTGGTGGTAGCGGATTTTTATCCCCAAACTCTAGGTTTTTAAGATTTTGGGGGGAAGTTTTATGCCAAAACCTGGAGAGATAAGGTTTTGGGGTACTTTTGCAGGCCCCCACTTCTGCATTTATCGTGCCAGAGTGGGGAAAAAGTCTTGACAGAGGCAAAGGAAGCAAACCGTTGCTGGAGAACGCCGGTTTTGATTTAAGGATATTGACGCTAGGATTTGTACAGGCAAGGCTGAGAATTTGTGGTTTAATGGTTACAAAGCTAGCACTCTTTCATTTTCACATCTGGTGCAATTAAACCATTGTCTGACACCCCCCCCATTGTCTGACACCCCCATAATTTCCTTCAGTTCGGAAATTTTAACCTGAAAAATGAGTGTAAGAATAAACATGGCTATTATCCTGCAACCTTGTATAAAAATAAAAAATCAAAGTCTGCCGAGGCGCCGTACACGTGAGTGGAGGCAACTGTGATGGCAGGCTTTGGTTCCTGTTTTGTTAGGGACTCCACCAGTGATAAATACATTAATGTATACACAACCCCTATTGTCATTTGGGGAGGTTCTGTTGTATGAACTCCTCAAGGGGCGCACAAAATAAGGGTTCTACTAAATAGGAATATACCCAAGAGAGGTCTAGGGGGGTAATGCATGGGACCCCGGAGACCTGGGTTGTTCCTGGTTCTGGTACAAGTCATCTTCCATCGCTGGGCCTCAGTTTCTCATCTGTCAGTGGTGGGTGATCGCAGCTTGACCACAGCTCAGAGGGTTTGAAAGACTTTGGGTCAACATTCCAGGGGGGCACGGTTTTCAACCGAGCAAAGAGAAACCGACCAAAAAGCCGAACTCTGTTCGTACTATGACCTCCGCTTATCGCCGCCTGGCTACCTCGACCTGGCTCTCTTAAAGGGGGGACATTTGAAGGCTCGATTCTGGATTAGTCAGGCCCTGGCATGCCAGCCGGATGTCAGCTGGAGGGGACTCTCACCGGTACGGT
Organism: Pelochelys cantorii; assembly: GCA_032595735.1. Taxonomy (NCBI): domain Eukaryota; kingdom Metazoa; phylum Chordata; order Testudines; family Trionychidae; genus Pelochelys; species Pelochelys cantorii. Next base: position 2,225,515 of record CM064358.1, on the reverse strand, counting down.
GGGCTGAGCCGCATGGCGTGGGAAGAAAAAGGTTTTCGCCTTGCGTCTCACTGTAGTGCGTCCTTTCGATATAGGAGCGGTTCGGGGACCGCCTGTCTCTGTGGGGATAGCTCTCCCTGCCCCTTGTAACAGGGTTATGCATAAAAGCAACAACTGTAAAACCACCAAGGCCTGACGGTGCATCTGAAAACAAGGCCTGCCGACCGGGGAGGGGGGGCGGCGACTCAGAGGGGACCAGGTGGGATGGAGGGTGCAAAGAATGGAGTCTAGTCAGACCAGAAACGGACCCCGCATAATGAAATTAACCTGCCCCCTTTTCTCTCCCCCTTCTGTCCACAGAAGAGGGTGAACCTGGGCCCGGAATGCCCCTCGGTCCACTGTGTCCGAACATTGTCTGCGGCTTTCAGATCTTGTTACCCGGCCTCCGAGATCCCAAGCCTCCAATTCATTTTCCTTTAATTTCCAGCGCGATAAGAGCGGCCTGCCCCCCGCAGATTATTTGTCAGGCGGCATCATTCATTCCGGGATTTACAGATGCGGCAGCGTGACAAGGAGGGTCGCCGGGGAAAAGGGCCCGCTCGTTTCCAGGGAGGGGTGCTCGTTTGCTCCGGGGCAGCTGTGATACTGGAAATGCACCAGGGCGGGAAACGGGAGTGAAACGGCACGGAGGGAGGAGGTGGAATCTGCCCAGCTAGCCTGCTTGCCTCTCCCCAGCCGGGCTCACAGCCAGCTGCTTGCAGGGGACGTGGAAGGCCCCTCTCACGGCGCAGCTGTCGGATAACGCCCCCCCCCCCCCACCAGTGCTCATTAGCATGCGGTTGGCCAGTATAGCAAAAATCTTCTCTCCTTTATTCCAGGTGGGCAGAGACCTTGCTCAGCCCGGCATTTACTGTAGCCAGAGACAGTCCTTGCCCCTTGGGCCAAACTGAGAAAGGGCGCATCATTACATGCCATGTTACAGAGGGGAAACCGAGGCACGGGGCGACCACCTGGCTCACCCCAGGTTGCGCACGCAGGAGATTTGTCCCACATTTCCTGAGCTCCATGCAATTCATTAAATGCACCATCAGACTTGCCTTCCTCTGCCATCCCTGCCCCCGGGACCCATCTTCTTCGGCAGTGAGCTAGGCAAACTCCTTACGCTACCTCTCCTTGCTGGGCTTTTCACTCCCTCGTCTACAGGCAGACCTGCACTGATTTAACTAAAGGGTGAACCTGCCAAACCATTGACAGCCTAGCCTGGAAAACGATCCCTCCCTCTCGCAAGCCTTGGGGGGACCGGCCCATCCCAGCCCCCTAACCACAGGGTGGACCACAAGCTACATATGAGTCAACAGTGTGACACCGATGCAAAAAAAGCAAACCTGATCCTGGGAGGCGTGAACAGGAGTCGTTCTTCTGCTCTGCTCTGCGCTGATTAGGCCTCAGATGGAGTATTGTGTCCAGTTCTGGGCACCATGTTTCAGGAAAGATGGGGAGACATTGGAGAGGGCCCAGAGAAGAGCAACAAGAATGATTCAAAGTCTAGAGAACAGGAGCTGTGGGAGAAGACTGAAAGAACTGGGCTTGTTTAGTTTGGAAAGGAGAAGACTGAGAGGGGACATGAGAGCAGTTTTCAAGTACCTAAAAGGGTGACACAAGGAGGAGGGAGAAAAATTGTTCTCCTTGGCCTCTGAAGACAGGACAAGCAGCAATGGGTTGAAATTGCAGCAGGGGAGGTTTAGGTTGGACATTAGGAAAAGCTTCCTACCTGTCAGGGGGTGAAACACTGGGATAAATTGCTTGGGGAGGTTGTGGAATCTCCATCCCTGGGGATATTGAAGAGCAGGTTGGACAGACACCTGCCAGGGATGGTCTAGATCATGGGTTCCCAAACTGGGGGGCTTGCCCCTCTGGGGGGGGGGAGGAGCGTGAAGAAATTTCAGGGGGGGCATGAGGCGACCCAGTTCCCTCCTCCCATCAAGTTTTGCTGCCCCGGTCTGTTCTGTTTTTTTTTTTTTGTTCAACAAGTTTTGCTGCTATTTGGGGGGGGTGGGCGTTGAGGGTTTTGCAAAAATCAAAAAGGGGGTGTGATGCCAAAAATTCTGGGAACCACTGGTCTAGATGGTGCTTGGTCCTTGGCAGGGGACTGGACTTGATGGCCTCTTGAGGTCCCTTCCCGTTCTCGGAGTCTAGGATTTTATAAAACAGAAAAGGGGAGATGGGACGTAATCTGGTGTTCAGATGCCACATTAAGTGTCGATGAAACTGCAATTATGAATCACGCTTCACTTTCACACTTGGCCTGGGAATCTGTAAGAGCCAGCCAGCTTTCGAAATGAAACCCTGGATTTTTTTTGGATCCAGAGTAACATTTTATTATTTTACGAAAGGGGGTTTAATTTCTTATAATAATTGCTTCACCAAATCAGCCAAGATTTTTTTCTTTGGGTTGGTAACCTGAGTCGATGGAAAACAGCATTCATCTAATTTAATTACAGCTGCAAAATAATGCATTAAAGATGCGCTCCCTGTGTGTTTGCTCTTACATTCAAGGGCTGGAATTAATTAGTTCTTAACTTTGAAAAATATCTGCAGCTTCCTTGTAAACAACACAAACACTTCAGCAATCGCCTTGTGGGGACATGACCAGCACCAGTTTCTTCCCCGCCTTCACTGCAAGGGAGCAAAGCTCGAATTTTCCAGTGATTCTGCCTCAAAAGCCATGAGAGAAACCCGGGGACTGGGTTAGCGCAGAGTGGCCGAGATCTACCCGGCTCCCGCTCCGCTGGCTGGGGACTTCTGCTCTAGCGCAGACATTAGAGGCTTGTTTCTACCCTTGCAGCTCTCCACTGCTATGGAAACCAACGTGACACGCCATCAGGCTCTGTATTATCAGGTGAAAACCAAATGGGCAGATCCTTCAGGCGGACCGGAGTCTGCCCTCAGGATGCCCAAGAAAGACATACATCAATACCAATCCCGCAGGGAGCCCGCCAGCTGGCCGGTCTGCAGCCGTTTCTTGAGGAACAAGAAGGGCCCCACACAGGTGCACGAGCCGGGAAGGCTGCTTTGTGCTTTCGTTCACATGTCACGCAACGCGTCCCTGCCACGGCCTTCGCGGAGCAGCCCCCGTAAACACCTCCACTTGCAGCATGGAGCCGTCCGCTGAAAACCCACCTGGTTTAAAATAAGCGCTGTGTTCCCAGGTTAGCCAGTCCAGGCTCAGAATCACCTCTTAGAATCCGCGGGCGGGCAGAGATCTCAGGAGGCACCGAGTCCAGCCCCCTGCCCAAAGCAGGACCAGCCCCGACTCAATCAGCCCAGCCAGGGCTTGGTCAAGCCAGGACTTCAACACCCCTAGGGATGGAGATTCCACCCCCTCCCTAGGGAACCCAGCCCAGCGCTTCCCCACCCGCCCAGGGAAATCGTTTCTCCTAAGATCCAACCTGGACCTCCCTGTGATGCAGCTATGGACGACCCTGCCCAGTGTGAGGTGAGGACATCTGTCTCCCTTCTGGGGCGCTTGTGGAATTCTCCACTTTTTCTCCCTGATCCGTGCTCCTAGCTGCTCACAGCTCTACGGCTGAGGGGCCAAAGTCAGCAAACCCACCGAGGCCCACGGGACAGGGTGGCCCAGTAGCCAGAGCCAGTAACTTGCCCTTATCTGCAGGGCAGTGGGGCCAATGGCCAGAGCCAGTACCTTTGCCCCTATTCACAGGGCAGTGGGGCCAATGGCCAGAGCCAGTACCTTTGCCCCTATTCACAGGGCAGTGGGTCCCAATGGCCAGAGCCAGTACCTTTGCCCCTATTCACAGGGCAGTGGGTCCCAATGGCCAGAGCCAGTACCTTTGCCCCTATTCACAGGGCAGTGGGTCCCAATGGCCAGAGCCAGTACCTTTGCCCCTATTCACAGGGCAGTGGGTCCCAATGGCCAGAGCCAGTACCTTTGCCCCTATTCACAGGGCAGTGGGTCCCAATGGCCAGAGCCAGTACCTTTGCCCCTATTCACAGGGCAGTGGGTCCCAATGGCCAGAGCCAGTACCTTTGCCCCTATTCACAGGGCAGTGGGTCCCAATGGCCAGAGCCAGTACCTTTGCCCCTATTCACAGGGCAGTGGGTCCCAATGGCCAGAGCCAGTACCTTTGCCCCTATTCACAGGGCAGTGGGTCCCAATGGCCAGAGCCAGTACCTTTGCCCCTATTCACAGGGCAGTGGGTCCCAATGGCCAGAGCCAGTACCTTTGCCCCTATTCACAGGGCAGTGGGTCCCAATGGCCCGAGCCAGTACCTTTGCCCCTATTCACAGGGCAGTGGGTCCCAATGGCCAGAGCCAGTACCTTTGCCCCTATTCACAGGGCAGTGGGTCCCAATGGCCAGAGCCAGTACCTTTGCCCCTATTCACAGGGCAGTGGGTCCCAATGGCCAGAGCCAGTACCTTTGCCCCTATTCACAGGGCAGTGGGTCCCAATGGCCGAGCCAGTACCTTTGCCCCTATTCACAGGGCAGTGGGTCCCAATGGCCAGAGCCAGTACCTTTGCCCCTATTCACAGGGCAGTGGGTCCCAATGGCCAGAGCCAGTACCTTTGCCCCTATTCACAGGGCAGTGGGGCCCAATGGCCAGAGCCAGTACCTTTGCCCCTATTCACAGGGCAGTGGGTCCCAATGGCCCGAGCCAGTACCTTTGCCCCTATTCACAGGACAGTGGGTCCCAATGGCCAGAGCCAGTACCTTTGCCCCTATTCACAGGGCAGTGGGTCCCAATGGCCCGAGCCAGTACCTTTGCCCCTATTCACAGGGCAGTGGGCCCAATGGCCCGAGCCAGTACCTTTGCCCCTATTCACAGGGCAGTGGGTCCCAATGGCCGAGCCAGTACCTTTGCCCCTATTCACAGGGCAGTGGGGCCCAATGGCCAGAGCCAGTACCTTTGCCCCTATTCACAGGGCAGTGGGTCCCAATGGCCCGAGCCAGTACCTTTGCCCCTATTCACAGGGCAGTGGGTCCCAATGGCCCGAGCCAGTACCTTTGCCCCTATTCACAGGGCAGTGGGTCCCAATGGCCCGAGCCAGTACCTTTGCCCCTATTCACAGGGCAGCGGGTCCCAATGGCCAGAGCCAGTACCTTTGCCCCTATTCACAGGGCAGCGGGTCCCAATGGCCAGAGCCAGTACCTTTGCCCCTATTCACAGGGCAGGGGTCCCAATGGCCCGAGCCAGTACCTTTGCCCCTATTCACAGGGCAGCGGGTCCCAATGGCCAGAGCCAGTACCTTTGCCCCTATTCACAGGGCAGCGGGTCCCAATGGCCAGAGCCAGTACCTTTGCCCCTATTCACAGGGCAGTGGGTCCCAATGGCCAGAGCCAGTACCTTTGCCCCTATTCACAGGGCAGTGGGTCCCAATGGCCAGAGCCAGTACCTTTGCCCCTATTCACAGGGCAGTGGGTCCCAATGGCCCGAGCCAGTACCTTTGCCCCTATTCACAGGGCAGTGGGTCCCAATGGCCCGAGCCAGTACCTTTGCCCCTATTCACAGGGCAGTGGGTCCCAATGGCCAGAGCCAGTACCTTTGCCCCTATTCACAGGGCAGTGGGTCCCAATGGCCAGAGCCAGTACCTTTGCCCCTATTCACAGGGCAGTGGGTCCCAATGGCCCGAGCCAGTACCTTTGCCCCTATTCACAGGGCAGTGGGTCCCAATGGCCCGAGCCAGTACCTTTGCCCCTATTCACAGGGCAGTGGGTCCCAATGGCCAGAGCCAGTACCTTTGCCCCTATTCACAGGGCAGTGGGTCCCAATGGCCAGAGCCAGTACCTTTGCCCCTATTCACAGGGCAGTGGGTCCCAATGGCCAGAGCCAGTACCTTTGCCCCTATTCACAGGGCAGTGGGGTCCAATGGCCTGAGCCAGTAACTCGCCCTTATCCGCAGGGCAGTGCAGTCCATGGCCAAAGTCGATAAGTTGGCCTCAACTCACGGAGTTGTGCAGTTCCCTCTTAAGGGACAGGGTTTATATCCCCCCAGCAGTGGGGCCAGGCCCTCCCGCTCTACTGGACCCCAGCCCAGGGCCTTGTTAGTGGCTGTAATTTTAGCCGCTGAGTCAGTAGGGAAAAGCTCCGATGGAAACACGCCGAGTCCCCGGCGTCGGCTCACTCACCAGGTCACCGTCGCCTTCCCCTGGGCTGCTTCCTGCTGGGGTCGCCCCAGTGCCGATCTCCGTTTCCCCTCCCTTCTCTGGGGTCTGTCTCCTCCTGCTGGCCTGCCACGTCTGGGTGGTCCCTAGCAGTGCACATCCTCTTCCTCCGGCCACCGGCCCCCAACTGAGCTGAGCTGCTCCCTTTTATAGCTGTGCCGCTCGAGCATGCCCAGTAAGGCGAAGGGGCGTGGCTTACTCAGCCCCCAGAGCCGGCTCTACCCAGGGATTTCCTCACACGCCTTCAGGAATTGAACCAGGGCCCTGCAGCACTAACAGCAGACGTCACCCCACAGGGACCTACGGAGGCACCTCGCTGGGAGGCTGGGCCCAGAGCAGGGCTCGTGCTGACGGGTGGGTGCGTGTCTATCGGGGACAGATGGGAACCTGTCTATCCCAGGCCAGAGAGCCTCACCCGCCGTGCCCCGTAGCTGGAGCTTGGCTAACACCTCTCCCAGAAGGGCAGCCGTCGGGAGACAAAACTTCCAGGACTGGAGAATCCGCCACTCGCCCTGGGGAGGGTGCGGGGGGGGGCGGTCCCACTGCTTAGTCACTCCTACTACCTCAGTCGCCCTTTCTGAGAAGATAAGTAGCGGGAGCTCTTTCTGTCTCTCGGCATCAGGCGTTTTTTCAGAGAACCCTAGGACCGGAAGGGACCTTGCAAGGTCACCAAAGCCAGGCCCCTGCCCTCACGGCAGGATCACGCACCGTCTAGACCATCCCTGACGTGTCCGTCCAACCTGCTCTTCAATATCTCCAGGGATGGCGATTCCACACCCTCCCCAGGCAATTTATCCCAGTGTTTCACCCCCCTGGCAGGCAGGAAGTTTTTCCTCATGTCCAACCTAAACCTCCCTCGCTGCAGTTTAAGCCCATCGCTTCTTGTCCTCAGAGGCCAAGGAGAACAATTTTGCTCCCTCTTTCTTGTAACACCCTTTTAGATACTTGAAAGCTGCTGGCACGTCCCCTCTTAGTCTTCTCCTTTCCAAACTAAACAAGCCCAATTCCTTCAGTCTTCCCTCATAGCTCATGGTTTCTAGACTTTTATCATTTCTGTCGCTCTTCTCTGGGCCTTCTCCAATTTCTCCCCAGCTTTCCTGAAACATGGGGCCCAGCCCCTCCATTCGTTTCTGTGGCTCTTTCCTGCACCACCGCACGTTTTCCAACGCCCATTTGAAACGTGGCCAACAGACCTGGATGACAGGAGGGGAAAACCTCATTGTTTGCTGACAGCGCCCCGCACGTGAAATTTTGGGTCACCTTTCTATGCTTTCTCACTGCGACACTGCAGGGCCCACCAGGGAAGGGGGCATTGCATTTCGTCGGGGGCGGAGAAAGACACAGCCGTCCCTGAGAGCTGATTTCAGCTGACAATTAGCACCTAACAGCTTTTAATATTGTCTCCCTCACCTTAGCACACACCAGGAGCATGAAACATAGTCGTACATTATTGCTTAATTACTTGGAAAAGTCTATAGACACTTTCTATTAACTCGCGCCGTGTGATTTACCCAAAGGCGAGGGGTTTTGAGAGGGAGACGAGACACTTTCTTTTTCCAATTAAATCCATTTCTTAGTCCCCCTGGCAAATCCTGGAGAATTCTCTAATTAGGATCCTGGAGTTGTGAGGCCGGATGCTGCCTCTGGGAACCGATCCGAAGGGGGAAAAGCCGGGTCTGCAGCTGTTTTTTTCTGCATCCTAGGGGGGCTACTAGGCCCCAGTCTTCACTGTGCGAACCATCTCCAGATCACGCAGCAGCAAAGCTGGGGATTTCTTGCAATGCAGCCGTGCACTTGGGGTCTCCTTAAGGGCATCAAAAGCGAAAACGGCCCAGCAAGAAAACAGCTAATAGCATCTTTTTTTTGTGGGGGGGGGGCGGGCGGGGGCGGTTATCGCTTAAGAACATAAGAATGGCCATACTGGGTCAGATCAAAGATCCATCCAGCCCAGTACCCTGTCTGCCGACAGTGGCCAATGCCAGGTGCCCCAGAGGGAGTGAACTGAACAGGTAATGATCAAGCGATCTCTCTCCTGCCATCCATCTCCACCCTCTGACAAACAGAGGCTAGGGACACCATTCCTTACCCACCCTGGCTAATAGCCATGAATGGACTTAACCGCCATGAATTTATCTAGTTCTCTCTTAAACCCTGTTATAGTCCTCGCCTTCACAACCTCCTCAGGCAAGGAGTTCCACAGATTGTCTATGCGCTGTGTGAAGAAGAACTTCCTTTTATTTGTTTTAAACCTGCTGCCCATTAGTTTCATTTGGTGGTCCCTAGTTCTTACCTTATGGGAACAAGTCAAGAACTTACAAGGCACTTTGCACACTCAAATATTCCAGCACACTGAGAGCCCCCCAAAAGAAACAGCTCCTGAACCCCAAAGGCACCGCGGGGCTCCCGGCTTTCAAGGACCTGGGAGGCAGTGTCTCTTCTCCCCTGCAATCGGATATTGCTGCCGACAGCTGAGAAGGTTGCATTAGAAACACGGCCGATTCTGCCCCCTTTCAGAGGCTACAGCCGCAGCAAACTAAGTCTGGCTCGTGACGTTATCTGTCAGCTGCAGTTTGCCACGGTCAGTCCCTTGGGAGGCCCCCCGCCCCCAAAAGCCCATCCCCCAAACTCAAAGCAGAGTAGTGGGTTTGCAAAAGAATATTTCTTCCGGCACAAAAGCATCTAGCAATGATGAGCAATAATCCCCCGCTGTAGCTCATAGAGGGACTGTTATGTAGCCATTTAGAAGAGGAATTTTCATAATAGTGATGCTGTGTGGGTCTAAGATAATTCAGCAGAGTGGCTAGGGGGCTCTGCCAGCCCACGATTTATATGCAGATAGCTCTGAATCGCACCGCCCTTGATCAAATGACAATGGCGCCGGAGGGTCTAATCCACCCCTAACCCCGCCACTTGTGCTCATGAGTCAGCAGGGTGACACTGTTGCAAACAAAGCAAACACGATCATGAACAGGAGCGTGGTGAACAGTCGTTCTTCCCCTCTGCTCTGCGCTGATTAGGCCTCAGGCGGAGGGTTGTGTCCAGGTCTGGGCCCCACATTTCAGGAAAGAGGTGGAGAAATTGGAGAAGGTCCAGAGAAGAGCCACAAAGGTCTAGAAAACATGAGCTACGAGGGCCGGCTTCCCGTGGCGGGAGACGGGCGAGTCTCGCGGGCTGGATCCGGGGGAGGGGGGGCTGAGCGCCGTGCCCGTGGCCCCGCTACAAGATGGCCGTGGCCTGCTAGCGATCTGTGGACCCCACTCTGAGAGCCCCCAGGTGCACCCGAGTGGTGTTTCACATCACCGCCATCCATGTGTGGAATAATTTTTGTTCTGTGCACCAAGGCATGTGCGGATGTGCACCACCAATAGAAACACATGCTGTGGGCACGCTACCAATCAGTGGGGCGGCCCCTGACTCTCTCCTGAGTGGCTGCCCAGGGGCTCAGCTGACAGGGAGTGCCGGTGCTGGGGTCCCTCCCCCCCTACTGGATGGGCTTTCAGGGTTTGCCGGTGGGTTCAGCAGCTCCCCGCTCCCCACCCTACACATTATTCCAGCAGCCCGGCAAGAGAAAAGCCCATTTCTCGCTGCCCACGCCCGTTAGCCGCTGTGGCCTGGTCTCCCCGGAGGAATGGGTCGCATGGTTGCAAGCAATCGCTGCGGGCGCAGCGGATTGAGGACAGATCTTTCCATGACCGGATGGACACACTGGCTGCTGGGGGGGGGGGGGGCACGCGGCGGGGGGCGAATTGATTTGGCCTCCGGGCCAGGAGGAGCGGGCGCGGGGGCCCAGCCGTCCTGATGGAAACGGAGCACCTGGGCAGTTTTGCTCCAGGCGGGTCCCTCACCTGGAGTGGGCTGACGGACGCGTCCCACACCGCAGGTGGCTGGAAATGTGGAATCGCGTTGCGCCCGGCTTTCGGGCTGCGCTGGGCCCGTGTGTGTGTGTGTGTGTGTGTGTGTGTGTGTGTGTGTGTGTGTGTGTGTCCCCCCTACACCAGCGGGGCCCAGCGTGCACCACACCATGGCAGCGCTGATGCGGGAGCGTGAGGCCCACCCCCTGCCCCGGCTGAGGGCCCCACGGGGGGAATGGGATGATTGCTTCTTTCCTTGCAGCTTGGCCGGGCCTCTGTAGGGTAATGGCACCTGAGGAATTATTTATGGCTGGTCTGAAGCCGAGAAGCTATTCCCTTCAGTGCCCGGAATTTACGTCCTCGTTAGCCCCTTCTGGAAGGAGCCAAAGGCCGTTCGCACACTTCTGCCGAATGGACAAAACGGCCGACTTGCCGGCAACACTGCACGGGCCTCGGACCCTACAGGGCCCTCCCATCCTCCTGCTCAGCTGGGCTCTGAGGGTATGTCTACACTGCCACCCTAGTTCGAACTAGGGTGGCTAATGTAGTCATTCGAAGTTGCAAATGAAGCCCGGGATTTAAATATCCCGGGCTTCATTTGCATCTTGCCGGGCGGGCGCCATTTTTAAATGCCCTTAGTTCGAACTCCGTGCCCGCGGCTACACGCGGCACGGAGTAGGTAGTTCGAATTAGGATCTCTAATTCGAACTACCGGTACTCCAGGCGGCGCCCAGGGTTGCGTGTTGAAGGTGTGGCGCGGTCCGGGCGGCCCTGAGGCTTGCGTGTTGAAGGTGTGGCGCGGTCCGGGTGGTCCCGAGGCTTGTGTGTTGAAGGCATGGCACAGTCCAGGTGGCGCCCAGAGTTGCGTGTTGAAGGTGTGACGCGGTGCGGGTGGCGCCGAGGGTTGCGTGTTGAAGGCGTGGTGTGGTCTGGGTGGTGCCGAGGGTTGCGTGTTGAAGGCGTGGCGTGGTCCGGGTGGCCCCGAGGCTTGCATGTTGAAGGCGTGACGCGGTGTGGGTGGCGCCCAGGGTTGCGTTTTGAAGGCGTGGCGTGGTCCGGGCGGCCCCGAGGCTTGCATGTTGAAGGCGTGATGCGGTGTGGGTGGCGCCCAGGGTTGCGTGTTGAAGGCGTGGCACAGTCCGGGAAGCCCCGAAGGTTGAGTGTTGAAGGCTTCCCCAGCACAGAGAGACGGTAACGGTGACAGACACGCCTGCACGCACAGCCGTCATACACGGCCATCAAACCAGCCTCAAAGCAGCCTGCTCTTCTTCCTGAGGCTGGGCCAAGCCGCTCCACCGGGCCCAGGAGGCCGCAGAGCATTAACACGATGGCGGACGCAGGGCATTTAACTGCTTCCAGGGCGACAGTGCAACCCTTCCTCGCCACGAGGGGCAGCCCCACGGTGCAGCCTCTGCAGGGTTCCCAGGCCTGCGGCTGCCATTGGAAGCGCCCACCGCTCCAGGGACGGGAGGGCCCGTTGAAAGAGGCAGGGGGCCTCGGCTGGCCAGTGCCGACAGACGGCGTGCTCGGGCCGACGGCGGAGCTTCCGCGCCGACGGAGGCTGAAGCCCCCAGCTGAATTCGGAGCCTTTGCAGCTGTCCAATGCCGTTGCTGCTCCGCCGCATTCGCTGTTTCAAGCTGCTTCCGAACGTTTGGGGCAGCCCTGACTTCCCGGCTCGCTCCCGGTGCTCGTGGGCGCAGGGGCGGACGCGGTCACGCCCTCCTCATGCTGCAGGGGCGCTGGACCGTGGCGCCCACCGACTGACGTGTGCCTGGGCCCAAGGGTCTGACACCGCACCCAGGCCCCGTTCGCGCGCTCGCCCTTGGAGGACGAAGCGCCTAGAGGGAGTGTCAGCCCGAGAGCGCTGACTTCTCCCCGCAGTCATTACATCGGGGGGGCAAATCCCGGCCCGCAGGCTGGGTCCGGTTTACCAGGGTCAGCGACCGGGACACCGCTTCCCACAGCTCCCATTGGCCGGGAATGGTGATCCGGGAGCATCCATCATCCAATCCCAGGGCTGGCAGACACCTCAAAAGGCCGTCAAGTCCAGCCCCTTGCCCAAAGCAGGCCGACCCCAACTCAATCAGCCTGGCCAGGGCTTGGTCCATCCCGGACTTCAACACCTCTAGGGATGGAGATTCCACCCCCTCCCTTGGGAACCCAGCCCAGCGCTTCCCCACCCGCCTCGGGAAATCGTTTGTCCTAATCTCCAACCTAGACTGCAACGTGAGCCCATTGCTCCTCATTCTGCCATCTGCCCCGGCTGAGAACAGCCTCTCTCCTTCCTCCAGCCCTTCTGCAGGTCTTAAGCCGGCGTTCCATTTTGCTTCTAAGACCAGGTTCCCGTGTGAGATTTGTGAATGGATTTTTGCAGAGGTCCCAGGCAAAAAAAGTCACCACGTCCCCCGTCCTGCCAAAATTAAGCTGCCCCAGCACACGGGCAAACGCTGTTCGAAATGGTAACGACTGCCCGTGGTGCTTTCACTTCACGTGCTAGTTAAATGTTGACTTTTATCCTGCCGAAGAAAGTACCAGCTACAGCCATAAAGGTATATTCCTCCCTCTTCTGTTCTGCCCCGGAAATCGCAACACGTCCTTCCCTGGGAGAGTAGGTATTTGGAACGAAAAGCAAACAGGATGCATTTCTCCAGGCTTTTACAGTGCTAATGAACGGTCCACATTTCAGCGGTAGAATTACGTACAAGGGCATCTCTTCTCCCTTTTGGGACATGCAAGGAAACTCTGGTCGCATCAGAGAGAGGGAGGCATTTCGAGATGCATTCCACAGACGTTATCCACGATGGAATTTAACGGATTGCCCTTCGGTGCATTTGTTTTAGCAGCTTGGCTCACGATACTGAATAGAAAATCGTTTTTTAATGCATTCTTCAGCCTTATCAGGGCTGCCAAATGACACCGCCTCTAAATGGCATCAAAGCCCATTTGTCTGGCTTGGCAGCTCTCTCTAAAACAGCTATTGATTGGCAAGAGACCCTGGGCGCCCGGGACCCTGAACTGCTTCTGTAATCGTCGTGGGCTTTCCAAACCCAAGACTGTGCAGAAACAGGTCAGTGTCTTGAAGACAGAGGCTCTGGGCTTTCTCCTGATGAGAAGTCTGCAATTTAGAGGCCTTTTCAGCTCTTTGGAGCACTTTCCACTAGTAATTTTCAAAAGCCTTTGCCGGGAGAGTAAGTCTCATTCGCACCATTTCCAACGGGGGCAGGATGGGCCCAAAGATAGAACCTACAATTCCAAAGTCCCAAGCTGCATGTACCAAAAGTTCTTAATTTGGGCCCAAGAGGAAGGATCGGGGCTGGTATGTGAAAGGTTAAGGTCGCCTCAGGCTGTGTCTTCACTAAATGGAAGATTGACGCTGCCGTGATCCATCTTTCGGAATTTGATTGAGTGGGTCTAGGTAAGACTTGCTAAATCAAACTCAGAGGGCACCCCCTGCTTCCACGAGGAGTAAGGGAAGCCGACGGGAACGTCGATGTCAGCTATGCAATTAATGGAGCTGGAGCTGTGCCTCCCTGGGAGCTGGCTTAGGATGCAAGGAGGAGCCCCAGGGCCCTGATTCTGGGCCCCCCTCTCCCCAAGATGGATTGTCCCGACTGCTCCTGGTCCCTGTGCCAACAAGTCTGTGCTATGCCATGTCCCTGGGAACCAAGAAACTTTCTGTTCTCCCGGCCGGCTGAGAGTCACCTCTGGCTGTGGGTGGGGGGTGCAGGGCCCGGGGACTCCCCCACACTTCGGGTGGGATGGGTAAAGCAGGGAGGTGGGGGCCTGGCCTCGGTGCAAATGGAGGGGGGCAGGTTGGGAAGGCAACGCCTTCTCCTGCCTGTGTTACTTGCCGCTCATGCCTGGAGAGGCACAGTGGGCATTTCACATAACAAAACCGACCACAGCTAACTTCGCCGTCGTCCCGGAAATGTCCATTCAAAATGGCCACTAAAATAGCTCAGGGCGCCGAGAAGAAACAGTAGCTCTCCTACCCTGGCGGCGTACCCCTAGTCCTCCAGCACTCAACCCCCTCCCCCCCCCAAGGAAACTGCCGGAGAAGGAGCAAAGCTTGGGGTGCGTTGGTAGCGGCCGCCTTTCCTGCTTTAGCGCGTAACAAACATCCAGAGACTTCGCAGCCGAACTGATTAAAAAAACCCAGCTAATTATGCCGTGTGGAGAAGAGAGCCGGCATTTCCATACCATTTTCAAAGCATGAATAATTTTATTGAAACTTATAAAAACTCTGGAAAGTCACTTTCTACCCAGGGATTTCAGCAGGCTTTGCAAATACTAATTACGCGTTAGCAAACCCCCCCACCCCGAAAGGCAGGCACGGCTAGCTCCATTTTACATATAGGAACCTGTACAGCAAGCCCGAGATACAGGATACAAAGCAAACAACCCCTGGGTATTTTCACTGCCAGCAGAAGCTTTTGCCTTTGACCAAAGAACAAAAAAGTTATTGAATTACAGCCGCGCCCGTTCCCCAGGCAGGGCTATGCTGGCCAGGACCCCAAAGTGGTTCATGACTCTGTTTTAAGGGGTCACCGGGGCTCACAGACCCTGGGGTCCAAGCTCAAGGGCATCTGGTGGGCGGGTGTGATGAGTTTGGTAGGGCTCAGATTGCAGGCCCCCTCCCTACCCCAGGCTAACTCCCTTGGGTGAGGGGGGGGTGCTCGCGCTCAGCCCCCCTCTTGGGGTCGTGCAGTAACTTTGTTGTCACGAGGGGGTTCATGGTGCAGAGAAGATTACGACCCCTCCCGGCCTGGACTGTGCTTTGTGCAGGGCCAGTGACCAAGGTTCCGGCTAATTGTTCCCATCCATGTGCGGAATAAATTTTGTCATGCGCACCAAGGCATGTGTGGATGTGCACCACCCGTAGAAACACATGCTGCCAGCTGTGGGTGCTCTGACAATCAGTTGGGCGGCCCCTGAATCTTTCCTGGGGCGCTGCCCAAGAGCTCAGCTTACAGGGAGCGCTGCCTGGGTCAGGGCTGATTCCAATTTGATAGAGGGGGAGGGAGGAAGAAACTTGCCCAGGATCACCCTGTGGGTCAGTAGGGGAGACAAGCACTGAAAGCGGATCTCCCAGTCCTGACCCCAAACCCGACGCACCACGCAGCTCCCCCGTGCCTGCCGGGGGGCTTGGCTTTTCTAAAATCCGCTGACCCCTGCTCTGCTCGCGCCAGAGCTGAGCGCGGCCCCGTGTCTTGTCTCTTCCTCGGACGCAGCCGGGGCTGGCCCCTCTCGGAGACGGGACGTTGGCCTTCCGGGCCCCAGCTCTGACAATTCCTGCAGCCTGAAGCCAAGGAGCTAGCTGAGGGCCACACCAGTGAAAAACTGAAAGGAGCCCAGTGTTGGCAGCATGGAAGCTCGGCATGCGAATTTGGAGATTTCAAGGCAGAATCCGGGGCGGGGAGCCGGCGGACGGGCCCGAAGTAAAACCCTGCCCTTCTCTCGGCAGAACCACGCCGCTCACTCCCCTGCCATCCGAAACCCCGGCGGTGAGCCCAGAGAACAGTGTCTGGTCTCTTGCTGCTCCTCTTTATTCTGGGCTTTGCAAAGGACGGGGTGCACCCCAGCGCTGGGATGTCGGGCGCGGGGGGCTCGTGGCTGCAGGGGGGTCAGGGGAGCAGTGGGGGGCTAAGGTGGCTCCCTGCCTGGCCTGGCACCGCAGACTGTGCCGCACCCCAGAAGCAGCTGCAACAGGCCCGGCTCCTGGGTGGGGAGGGGGAGCGCACAGGGCTCCCTGCACTGCCCTCCCCCGAGCACTAGCTCCGCCCTCCCCCTGGCTGGGAACCTGCTGAGTGGGAGCCGCTTGAGGTCAGCCCCCCCCCCCCCCGCAAAGTTTGAAAAGCGCTACCATGGGACAAGGCCTGTTCTCTTTTTTGGCCCCTCCACAGCCCCCCCAGCGACTTCCGCTCGGAAAGGACGCGGCGTCACACGTGCGGGCGCGCAGGAGCCGTGAGCCGGGGCCATCGTTCCGCTTTCCGGGGTCGCTTCCCCCAGGGGGTCGTTTTCTCTCCAGCAGCTCGGAGCCAGCCCCTCCTTCTGACCATCTCGTCCAGGTTGCAGGGGAAGAGCCGCCAAGCCCTGCACAGACCCGGGGTCTGGGGCCCGGGGCCCGTTCTCGACGCGAGTGACTTCATTTCTCCTCCTGCCCCCCGCCCCCCGCATCTCCCGGGTGCCTCACGTTCTTTAAAGCCCATTTCTTTCCCCCGGTTCATTAACTAGGACCTGGAACCAGCTTCAATTAAGAGGGAAAAGCTCACGGCCCGCAGAGTCAGAGGCAGGAAATGAGCATCCGGGAAGAGGGGAACTTTTTTGGAAAGTGGGGACAGTGGGAGGGCCTCGGAGGCTCGTGTGACAACCTTCCCCTGTTATTTCATTCATGATTCACCCACGCTCAGCTGCCCCATTGCGTGGCGCCATGGGGCAAGCAGCACCCTTGCCGGGGGTGGTAGTTAACATAGGCAAGGGAAGGCATTGCCTTCCTAAAAAGGCTGGGGAGAAAGGTCGTGAAAGGGCGTGGCCTTGGGGGAAGAAGTGTGGCTTTGGGGGGAAGGGGCGGGGCTTCGGCCACCTTCTTCAGCTGGGCTGTCACCTGCCGCCCGTGACCATCGTTGTGAGGAGAACTGGAACGGGGAGATCTGGATTCTGTCCTCGTCTCCATGGCCGCCCTGCTGTGGGACCCTAGGCAAGTTTCCTCCCTCTTTCCTACTAAACTGCAGTAAGGACAGGGGGGCTCTCAGTGCACAGCTAACCTGCGGAACTCCTTGCCAGAGGATGTGGTAAAGGCTAAGACTTAAACAGGATTCATGGAGGTTGGGTCCATCAATGGCTATTAGTCAGGATGGGTAGGAACGGTGTCCCTAGCCTCTGTTTGTCTGGAGCTGGATGACAGGGGAGGAATCACATGAGGATTCCCTGTTGTGTTCCCTCCCTCTGGGACCCTTGGCATTGGCTGCTGTGGGCAGACAAGATGCCGGGCTAGATGGGCCTTTGCTCTGACCCAGTCTGGCTGCTCTTATGCGGGGCTCTCCTTCCCGGCACTTTTACTGCCTTGACACTAGGCTTTGGCAGGTCCCACAATGCTAAAGGAAAAACTCTGCCCCATTCCCAGCCCGTGCCTTGTTGGCAAGCATTCCCAGTGCCACGCTGGCCCGCTGCCCGGCACGGGCTCCCTGCTGAGATGCCACTCGCTTGGCCAGCCATGGGATCGGTCCGGCGAAGAGCGGAATTCCTTGCCCAGCGCACCAGGGAAAGAAGTGGCCTCGACTGGCATTTCATTGCAGCCTCTCCCTGGACCTGGGCCATGCTCTCAGCTAGGGCCGGGGTGCCTCTGGCCATGGGAACAGGCTCTTGTGCGATGCCAGCCAGCTCGTAGATTTGCCTGTGCCAGGCACGTACCTACTGGTTACAGAAGGGCTAGTACCGTGCCCAGCTAGGGAAACCATGCCTCACTAGGGAACCCAGAGCTCACTCGTAGCATGGCATGATGGATGGATTGCACCCTCAGCAAGTTTGCAGATGACACTAAGCCAGGCGGAGAGGTAGATACGCTGGAGGGCAGGGGTAGGGTCCAGAGTGACCTGGACAGATTAGAGGATTGGGCCCAAAGAAGTTTGATGAGGTTCAATAAGGACAAGTGCAGAGTCCTGCCCTTGGGACGGAAGAATCCCAAGCATAGTTACAGGCTGGGGACCAACTGGCTAAGCAGCCGTTCTGCAGAAAAGGACCCGGAGATTGCAGTAGATGAGAAGCTGGAGATGAGTCAACAGGGCGCCCTTGTAGCCAACAAGGCGAATGGCATATTAGGGGGCTTTAGGAGGAGCGTTGCCAGCAGATCGAGCAAAGTGATTAGTCCCCTTTATTCGGCTCTGGTGGGGCCACATCTGGAGTGTTGTGTCCAGTTCTGGGCCCCCCCACTACAGAAAGGATGTGGACGCATTGGAGAGGGTCCAGTGGAGGGCGACCAAAATGATTGGGGGGCTGGAGCGCATGGCCTACGAGGAGAGGCTGAGGGATTTGGGGTTGTTTACTCTGCAGAAGGGAAGAGCGAGGGGGGATTTGAGAGCAGCCTTCAGCTCCCTGAAGGGGGGGTTCCAAAGAGGCTGGAGAGAGGCTGTTCTCAGTGGGGGCAGATGGCAGAACGAGGAGCAACAGTCTCACATTGCAGTGGGGGAGGTCTAGGTTGGATATTAGGAAAAATTATTTCCCTAGGCGGGTGGGGGAAGCGCTGGGCTGGGTTCCCTAGGGAGGGGGTGGAATCTCCATCCCTAGAGATGTTTTAAGTTCTGGCTTGACAAAGCCCTGGCTGGATTGATTTAGTGGGGATTGGTCCTGCTTTGGGCAGGGGGCTGGACTTGATGGCCTCCTGAGGTCTCTTCCAGCTCTATGAATCTATGATTCTATGATGTAGGAATTATTAGAAAAGGAATAGAGAAAACCACAGCACCATCCCTCCTTAAGCCTCAGGTATAAGAGCATTACCAAGGGGTGGTTCCCAGCCAGCGTGGGACAGCAAAGTGGCTGAGAAGGAGGGAGGCAGGCAGGCAGGGCTGGAAGGGGCTTTCAGAGGTGGGCAGGCCCCCACAGGATGCGGAGTGGGCATTTTGCACCGTAACCCCAGGATGCTGGCATGGCTTAGAACCGCGTTTCAGCCGTCTCCCTTCCATCTGGACTGGTACGATGCACAGATATTAAAAAACCCACTGTTAGAAACTTACTGGAAATTTGTCCCAGCATTTAAATTAATTTGTTGGAGCTGTTACTTCTAAATGCTGCGGGCGTGACTGGAGTTCGGAATAATTGCCCAGAAAACTTGCCAGAATTCTCTGAAGAGGCTAGAAATTTAAAGCGAAACTATATGAGCTGCAAAATTAATTGGTCTCAACCCAATTTCAGCTCCCCCCTCACACATACTCTACAACACGGTGTCGGACTAGCAGAAAGGAAGGAGCATTGTTAGCTGAGAGCTGCCAATAGCTACTGAGTAGGCAACAATGAAGAAAGGGAGAAATATTGGTCTGTAGAAGGGGCAATTACAGGTCAGGTATCCCCCAAAGAATCAAGATTGCTTTAGGCAATGAGTGGTAGGAAAGCACCATCGAATCCTAGAACTGGCAGGGAACTTGAGAGGTCATCAAGTCCAGCCCCCTGCCCTCACGGCAGGACCAAGCACCGTTTAGATCGTCCCTGACAGGTGTCTGTCCAACCTGCTCTGAAATATCTCCAGCGATGGAGATTCCACAACCTCCCTTGGCAATTTATTCCAGTGTTTAACCACCCTGACAGGCAGGAAGTTTTTCCTAATGTCCAACCTGAACCTCTCTTGCTGCAGTTTAAGCCCATTGCTTCTTGTCCCATCCCAGAGGCCAAGGAGAACAATTTTTCTCCCTCCTCCCTGTGACACCCTTTTAGATACTTGAAAACCGCTCTCATGTCCCCTCTCAGTCTTCTCCTTTCCAGACTAAACAAGCCCAATTCTTTCAGTCTTTCCTCACCGGGCATGTTTGCTGTCATTTTTGTTGCTCTTCTCTGGACCCTCTCCAATGTCTCCACATCTTTCCTGAAACGTGGGGCCCAGAACTGGACACAACCCTCCACCTGAAGCCTAACCAGCGCAGAGCCGAGCTGAGGAATGACTCCTCTTGCCTTTCTCACCACACTCCAGTGAAGATCAGTTCCACAAACATTGTGCCCAATGCACAAGAGGCCCCCGAGAGATCCTTGACACCGCTAGAGCGGCCTAAAGTCCCCTGAGAATTACCCCTCTGTAGGGGTCTCCCCACCAGCGTGGAGCTGGCCTGTGAATCCAGCTTTCCCCTGGCGGTGCAGGGTGTATTGGGGGGAGGCAAGAATGCCATGCACCATGGCTTTTCTCTGCACCTATGGGGCCACGGGCAACAAAGTCTAGTTCACACTGCAGTCCAGGCATCAGAATATGGCGAGCCACCCAGGAGCACCTCTCCCACAGCCACTTCCAAGCAGAGCTACTGCTAAGCCTGAAGAAGACGACTGACGTTTTAGGAGACTTCCTTGCTGAGAAGTACCTACCTGGGGGACAAATATTGCATACCGGGCTCTTCAGTCCAGTAGAGACCGGTCCAACAATCCAATGGCTGGAAGGTGAAGCGAGGTGAACTCAGACCAGAAATAAGGGGGATGTTGTTATTGGGGAATGTATCGAGGGTTGGGGTGGATGCTCTATCACGGACCCATTTCAGTCAAGGTCTGCTCTGGGGCTTGTTCTGGGGAGGGTCTACAGCCTGGGTGATACGGGACAGCAGCCTCGACAGTCACCATGGGCCCTTCTGGTCTGGGACCATGAGCAGATGCCCCAGCTCGGCCCTTCAGGCTGTCTACACCCTGGGCAGGTTTGGCGACACAAGGGCTGTTGACCTGCAAGCGGCACCAAAAGCGAAAGCCGGGCAAACCGGTTTTTCTGCCCCCCATTGTCGACATATCCTGGCCACCTGGCCAGCTCCCTTGTCGACAGATACAGCAAAGCATTGTGGGTGAGCATCCCACAGGGAAGTGTGGTGGGAAGGCCGAACTGATCCCAGTGTTTCTTGGGATTCCCTCGTAGCTCTGGGAGCTCCCCGTGCTGAGGAATGTCAAAGCAGCACAGCCGTCTTTCCAGCCTTCCCCTGGCAGCAGCAGCCTGCCTGCCACTGAGTTCCTAGCCGGGCAGAACAGGAGCACTCCAATGGTTTGTTCTTTGTTTGTTCCCCATACGGAGCAGCTCCCTCAGCTGCCAGACAAATCCCAGAGCTATGACAGAGGAGGGGGCGCAGGCCTGCAGGGCAGCAGAGGTCACAAGACACTGAGCAGAGCCAGCAGGGCAGGCATGGTGGGATCCTGGTGGAAGCCAGTTCTCCCGACAAAACAAACACTGGCTCTTGGTCGACAATAAAGGGAAGGGAACAGACAAAAGTCTCTTGCGGGGGGGGGGTGGAAGATTTTTGTCCCCCAAACTGGGTGTGTTTTCCTGACAAAAGTGCCATTGCGGTGTAAATGCCCTCACTGTTTTGTCGACAAAAGGCAGGGTTTGGCACCCAAACCTGCCAGTGTAGACAAGGGCTTAGAGTCCACTTCTAACATCCCCGCAGGGGGGAGGGAGGCAGCGTAGGGAGTTCTAACAGGGTCTAATTGGGTTCTAAGTGCAAATGCAAAGCACCCAGAGACTCTGGACTCTCCCCCAACCCTGGGAAATGTCACCGCCGCACACGCTCGGCTCTTGCACACACTGATGTCAATCAATAACCATCTCAAGCTATCACTTCCCCCCCCCCGAAGAGCTGTGAGGTGGTTTTTTTTTTTTGAAAGCCTGAATGTTTGTATCTGAAACCTGGGCTGGGAGCTCAGCTGTTGCATGTGCCACACCGAAATAAATCAATTTGAATTTGCAGCAGCAAAGGAGCCAGGCCCACGTTTTCAGCCAGGGCCAATTCTGGGCTCTGGTTTTAAACACGTGCACCGCGCCAGTGATCCCCAGCGGACGCCAAGGGAAACCCGAACAGAATCAAGGCCAAAGTCTTATGTAAGCCATCCACAAAGCCGTTGGGTGTTCTTCATTCTGGGCTAAGCAGACACGACCGCCCACGCATCCTTGAACTCTCCGTGGAGGCAAGCGTCAGGAGGAGTAACAGCAGACGCGAACTCTGCGAATCCCACGGGATCAGCGCCGCCCTCCGAATTCGGATCGGAGCAAAAGAGCGGCAGGCAGCTGTCCTGCGGTGACGCGGTGCACAAGTACCAAAGTCAGGGCGCTGTTAGGGACTAGCTGAGATGGGTTTACAGTGGTTCCCAAGCTTTTCGGTATCACGCCCCCTTTTTGATTTTTGAGAAAACCTCAGCCCCCCCGCAAATAGCAGCAAAACTTGGGGTGCGATTGACGAGGGTGTGTGTGGCTGGGTCGCCTCACCCAGAATTTCTTCTCGCCCCCCAGGGGGGCATGCCCCCTAGTTTGGGAACCCAACTTTAAATTATACTTGGACAGGGTGGGCAAATACCAGCCCACAGGCTCGGTGCAGTTTGCTAGAGGTAGTCTCTGGTGAGCCATCACCAATATATTTACCTGCATCTCTTCAGGTATGGGCGAGCACTGTGCATGTCGCGGAGTGTTTTGCCCACTCCCTTGGGGGGGGAGGGTCTCAGTGACCCCCCTCAAATAATGTTGAATCCCACAGATGCCAGTTCCACCCATGGTCTTCTCTGGCCATCCGGCGAAACGTCTAACCCAGCCTCTCTCTCTCCTGGCAGCGTGGCCCAGCAGCCAGAGTCTGTAACGATGCCCCTCGCTCTTTCAGGGCAGTGCGGCCTCAGAGCCAGAGCCAATAGCAGCGCCCACTTCCAGAAAGGCAGTGTGGCCCAGTGGTCGGAGTCACTCGCAACAGGGTGTAGAGCCCCTCGTGGAGTTGGTGAGGAGCTCCGGTTCCACAGTGCCTCCTTGTCGGAGTTTTTTAGAATCACGGAACCCTAGAACGGGAAGGGACCTCGCGAAGCATCGAGTCCCGTCCCCTGCCCTCACAGCAGGACCGAGTACCGTCTAGATCAACCCTGACAGGTGTCTGTCTAACCTGCTCTTCAATATCTCCAGGGATGGAGATTCCACAACCCCCCCCAGGCAATTTATTCCAGTGTTTCACCCCCTTCCCCCGACAGGCAGGAAGTTTTTCCTCATGTCCAACCTAGACCTCCGAGAACCCCAATAATCTCCCCATGGAGAAAATGAACCATTCCTGGAAATGCTGCGATACCAGGCTAAGGCATGAAGCGCTTACAGCAAACTTCTATTCTAACCTCCGGTGGCGTCGGGCTTTCCGGCTCCCCCCCCCAGACACATGTTGTATCTGGTTGACAGCCACAGAAGCATACCCTATGGAGACCTTCTGAGTCTTATCGCCCAGTCTAGATGGGCAGGAGGATCTAGTGGTTAGAGATGGCTGGGAGCCAGAACTCTTGCGTTGTAGTCAATGTTCCCTCTAATTTTGCCCCGCTCCATGTGCGGAATAAATTGTGTGTGGTGCACCAAGGCATGTGCACCATTAGTGGAAACACATGCCGTCGGCTGATCTACTGATCAGATGGGCGGCATTTGAACCTCTCCTTGGAAGCTGCTCTAGGCCTCTTTGTTGCCCTTAGCTTGGGCAAGGGCTGGACAGGAAGGGGGTAAAATCGTTTCATGGGGCAATAGGGAACAAAAGAAAAGGTGACCCCCGAGTTATTATGCTTTGGAGACGTGCCAGGTGCAGAGCGGGCTCCGTGGATACAAACCACCAGCAGCCACCTCCCCCCGGGAAATAATAAAACGACCCCCAGCCAGGAGCAGTTCCAAACGAAGTCTGAATTTTAGCACCTTGGGAGCTGACCCTGCCCCCGCCTGGGCGCCTGCCGGGGCAGGGAGTGACACGGCCAGCGGCAAAGTCCCTTCTCTGCCCCCACCCCGGCGGCGCGGGCTAACGTGGGTTGTACTGAAGCTAATACCCTGAAAAGCAAATCCAGGGCAGGGATTATCGCAGGGCTCCAGAGGAGAGCTTAGCCCGCAGCATTTGTTAACATGATGAAGTCATGTCAGATAAGCCCCTTTGCGCCCGGTGTCTCACGCTCATCATAAGTGATCTATTTTTAACACCTCGATTTACATGGGGCGCCCCTCCTCCCGCCCCCTCCGGGGAGCCTTCGGCAGGAAAAAAACATGGGGATTATAGCCGATGAGAAACTGGAGAGGAGCCAACGGGGGCCCTTGTAGCCAAAAAGGCTAACAGCCTATTGGGGTGCGTTAGGAGGAGTGTTGCCAGCAGATCCAGAGAAGTGATTATTCCCCTTTATTCCGCTCTGGGGAGGCCACGTCTGGAGTACCGCGTCCAGTTCGGGGCTCCCCATTACAGACAGGACGTGGGCGCGTTGGAGAGGGGCCAGTGGAGGGCGACCAAAATGTTTCGGGGACTGGAACACATGACTTAGGAGGGGAGGCTGAGGGATTTGGGCTTGTTCAGTCTGCAGAAGAGAAGAGCGAGGGGGGATTTGAGAGCAGCCTTCACCTCCCTGCAGGGGGGGTCCAAAGAGGCTGGAGAGAGGCTGTTCTCAGTGGGGGCAGACGGCAGAACGAGGAGCAACGGTCTCACGTGGCCGGGGGGAGGTCTCGGTTGGATAGTAGGGAAAACGATTTCCGTAGGCGGGTGGGGAAGCGCTGGGAGGGGTTCCCTGGGGGGGGGGGGGGAAATCTCCATCCCGAGAGGTTCTAAGTCCCGGCTTGACCAAGCCCTGGCTGGGCTGATTGAGTCGGGGCTGGGCTTTGAGCAGCGGGCTGGACTCGATGCCTCCTGAGGTCTCTTCCCACCCTAGGTGTCTAGATCTCTGGAGCCCTGCCCCCCCCCCCGGCCCCACTTTCACAGTGAAAGCCCCTCCCCTGTTTTCGCAGAGGCTAAAACCTGGAGTCCGGCCCTCCCGCTCTCCCTAGATGATGTATCTCCTGCATCCCCGGTCTCACTTCTTCCCCCTAAACAGAAGCCAGACAGTTCTGGCCCAGTGTCTGCCAAGAATGCAGCGTCGCTTCTCCACGCCCCTCCCGCTTCCCTGGCCTGGCGTCTGGACGGGCGTCCTGCTCCGTCTGCGGTGGCAGCCGGTCGGCCGCGTGCCTTCCCGCGCTGTCTCCTGTGGCGGCCACGCGCAATTAGTCAGTGCAGCAGGTTCCGAGAGGCCACACCATCAGGGAAGGATCGAGGGCGCCCGGCCAGCTTCATCGTACATGGGGCACGGTCCTGGCGTCCCCGGGCCTGTGCCCCTGACAATGGACCGACTCTGTCAGGGCCAGGGAAAAGATACTGCCCCGTAGGCCAGACAAAGTCAATTCTTTGGGGTTCGCTGTTATACACGGGCACAGTCAAGTTACCCATCACCCCTGAGGTAGCATCTTGCCGCCTCCTGTTGCTTAGTTCCCACTCCTTACTTCAGAGATGGGGAAACTCAGGCCCGGGGACCGGATGCGGCCCCTGGTAGCCTAGATCTGGCCCCATTGCGGAGCTGGAGCACATAACATCTAGCCTGGGCCCCCCTAAGCTCTGAGGTGCAAGGCGAATGTGGGGAACGTCTGTCTCCTTTTCGGGGCCATGTCAGGGTGGGGTTTTACTTATTTTGTTTGTTTCTTGCTTCCTACTTGTCTGCGGCCCCCGACTGATTTTCCTGTGGGTCCGTGGCCCCCGACTCAGAAAAGGTTCCCCGCTGCCTAACCTCAGACACAGGGGGGCTGGGGGGTGTTTCAGTTACGACCATAGAATATCGATCTCTCACGCCGTCAGTTTAGACCCGACCCTGACCCCCGGGGAGGTGTGTCTGTGATCTGTGGGGAGTAGGATTACCAGTTGGTTGAAACAAAAATACGGAACCCACCCCCCCAAAAAAGAAAAACACCGGGAAAAAGTTCTGTTGAAGGGAAAAAGAAAAGGGGGAGATTTATTAAGCCCCCAAAAATTTAAAAAATTAAAATAAAACAGCATTAAAACAGCATGAGTGAGTGAGTGCAGGGATAGGAACAGGAAGCATTGCTTCCCCTAGGTCTTTTGGCCGGCAGCCATTTTGTGCCGGCAGCTTTGGGGAGCGAGGTAAGCATGGAGGAGGCTCGGGGGGCGGGGAAGCCGGGCGCTGAGTGTTTGTAGGGTTGCCAGGTGCTGAATTTTTCCCTGGCATTTTCGCCTCCTGGCCGGGGAAAAATTCAGAGAATACCGGACATCTCAGGTTGTCCAGTTTTCTCTGAATTTTTTTACCGGCCAGGAGGCGAAAATACCGGACTGTCCGGGTGAATATCGGACACCTGACAACCCTAGTGGGGAGGGTGTTGGTACCGAGGTGTGTCTCGGTGAGGGGTTCTGGGACCGCCCCTCCGGAACGAGCTCACGCCCGTGCCTGGCACCTCGCAGAGAGAATTGTTTTTGTAATACCAGCCCTGTCCTTGCAGGCTTCGGCGAGCTTCCTGGCGTCTTCTCAGAGCTTCTCTGTGCTTGACCATGGCTGTCTAGGCCTCAGACCTGGCCTGTGGGCTTCTGCGTCAGGCCCTCGTCTGACTACGCTGCCAGACGAGCGCGGAGAATCACTCAGGCGTCGCCCGCCGGAAACGGGAGGCTGGGGAGATGGCCCGGGGCCATTACTCAAAGTAAACGGCCCTCCCTCGCTCCCACAGAGCTGTGATTTCAGAGACCGTGATTCCAAGTCTCTCCCCTGCCGCACACTTGGCTAATTGAGCTTTACGGGGCGTGGGGAGGCGGGGGGAAGGAGAAGGCGCCGGGTATTAAATCCCAGCAGGCCAGCTGCCAAGTCCGGTTGAACCGAGGCAGCGCCAGGAGGAGTCACGAAGGGCCGAGACAGACCTGCCGGCCTGCGGTCAGAGAGACTCTACCGACCCGCCGTTTAGCGTTCCAGTTTGAAATCTCCTGGCTGGATCCGAGCCCGCCCCCCCGCCCCCTTATCTAGCCTTTCAAGAACTTAGCTCCATCGCCCGAGGCTCAACCATCCCTTCTAGAACGTGTCACGAACGACCCTTGGTGACCTGCGGGAAAGAAAAGCGCTAGCAACCGGCTAAGACGGCGGAAAGCCCAAAATGACAGAGGGCAGCGAAAGGGAACCTGTCACTGTGTCTAAAAATCCCTCTTTCCGTTCGCACCCATCACGGCGCAGCAAAAGTGGCATCATTGTGGCTGGGCAGGTCATCCTCTTCTCTCCCGTGGAAGGGGTCAGAAAGCTCCGTTTTTGCTTAACAAGCCACTGGATTTTCCACTCTGATGAGAGGGGTGTCTAATGAGCGAGTTGTTACAGCAGTTATACAGGCGGTTTAAGAACGCTCTGCCAAAAAAAGTGGTGCAGTGAGATTTCACTCCTGTTAGGCTACGTCTACACTGCACAGTTATTTCGGAATGAGCTATTCTGGAACAGTTATTCCGAACTAGCTTATTTCGAAATAGCGCGTCTACACTGCAGGGACGCCTCAAAATGAGTCCGAGGCAGGCTCCCCTAATGTGGATGCGCTCTCTCGATTTAGAGCCCCAAGAGGAATCACTTAGGCCCTGGCGAGGGGCTATTTCAAAACAGCAGCTGCGGAGCGTCTACACACGCCTTCTTTTGAAATTGCTCTTTCCGAAGCAGCGTTATTCCTCGTAGCATGAGGTTTACGGAAGCCGGAATAAGCCGCCCGTTAGTTCGAAATGATTTCGAAATAACGGAATGGCTGTGTTGGCGCGCACATAGTTAGTTCGGAATAACGGCTGTTATTCTGGAATAATTTGTTGTGTAGACACACTCTTAAGGACAAAGGCAGGAGAGGCATTTCTGAGACGTTTGTACGTGATGGGCAGGCCGGCCGACATGGGGGGGCAAGAGCCCCATGGGTCAGCAGTTCAAAGGGGTCTGTAGCCCCCCAGCTGACATGGACTGAACCCTTTCAATCGCCACTGGAGCTATGCATTGAAGAACCCCGGACGGCGTGCTCTGGACAGTGCTGGGGGTGGCACCGAAGGCTGGCTGCCCCGCCCCTTCCTCCCGAGGCCCCACCCCTCCCACACAAAGCTCCGCCCTTCCACATAAGGCCCCTCCCCTTCTGGAAGGACAAAGCCAGCCCTGCCACCTTGCCCACGGGCCTGGCAAATCTGTCGATGGGCAGCTTCAGAAGGTCGAGGGACTTGATTTGTACCGAAATGAATGAACCAGCCCCGGCGTCAAGTCCTCGCTGCTTTAAAAAATGCCGGGACGGGTCCAGCCGGCCTGCACGCTGCGTCCTGCATTTCACACACCCTTTGCGCTGTGCCAGTGATTGTGGGAAAGCGCACGAGACAAAGGCAAACCTGGAATGCATTTCCCCAGTTCATTCTAGGCACGGAAAAATAGCTGCCACAGCGACTTTCATGTTAGGAAAAGCTACTTGGGCAGTGAGCTAGCGGTGGGACGGAGAGACGGCCCCCGGCTTTTTTAACTTGATTCGCGGCTTCTGATTTCTCCTGCACACAAAATGCTGTCGGCATGGCAGGCAGGCGCAGGAGGATGTGTGCGCTCAGAGACATTTCAGAGGCAAGATCTGGCCTGCCAAGCTCGGAACACTTGCATTTAGCAGAGTCCTTGTGTTGCAAACAATGCTGCCCGTGCTACTAAATATACACTGGGAACAAGCACTTGAAGGAAAGAGCAAGCCACGTTTCACTCTCTGATAATTATTCTCTTGCTTCCAGCCTCCTCCCTGCAGCCCACCTCCGGTGAGTCCTGCTTGCTGTTAGCAGTGAAGTGCCTATTACCTGGTCTTGCAGTAGCCATGAGAAGGAACACACGCCATCTCACAGCCATGGCAACTGCATCTCCAAAAATCTCTCCAGCGTAATGCTGAGCGCCCACCGCCACGAGTATGCGGTGTGACTTATCGGAGAACATCAGAACGGCCGGATGGGGTGAGACCAAAGGCCCATCCAGCCCAGTGTCCTGTCGGCCGACCGCGGCCAATGCCAGGTGCCCCAGAGGGAGGGAAAAGAACAGGGAACCATCCTGTGATCCCTCCCTTGTCATCCGTTTCCAGCTTCTGACAAACAGAGGTAGGGACACCATCCCTGCCCAGCCTGGCTAATAGCCATTGATGGACTCCATGAATGTATCTAGCTCTTGTTTGAACCCTGTTCAAGTCCTGGCCTTCACCGCATCCTCTGGCGAGGAGTTCCGCAGGTTGACAGTGCGCTGCGTGAAGAAAAACTTCCTTTGGTTTGTGTTAAACCTGCTACCTCTTCGTTTCATTGGGTGACCCCTAGTTCTTGTGTTGAACCATCAGCACAAGCTTTGCCAATGGACGTTAGTCCCATCCAGCACATCCCCAGCTGTTCTAGTCCAGAGACACATGCAGCTGGTTGTGTACAACTGCTTGTCTTCTTAGGCCAGTGCTGGGCTGCACCAATGCCCCTGCCATCCCCACCACCTCCGCCAACAGCCCTGGGCCAGCTGCTAAACTGTTCCTACAGTTTGTTTTGTTACCTTCCCCCAAGACAATATTACGCAATGTTAAGAAACCTCCTTTCCCCCCGACTCCCATAACGAGCGCGCGAGCGTGCGAGCGGAGCGGAAATATAATTATGGGCTGCCCACACCTGCCGTCAAATGCCTTCCATCAGGAGAAAGTGACAGGCAGTTCTGCGACCTCGCTTGCTTGGCTCCCAAAGCTTCCGCGGTCCCCCGCCACATGGCAGCCAGAGGGAGGCAATGGGAAATCAGATCAGACGTTAATCAGACCGGAGCCATAACGACGCTCGCTTTGAAGATGACATTAATGGCAACGATATGCATAATACCTCATTAGCCGCTGAGTCATCAGGAGTAAGACGATGGCAGTTCGGCAGCAGATGCAGTACACAGGCCCCGGTTGATCAGACAGCGTTTGGGGAAGAGGGCGGTTGATTCATTTGTGTGATGTAGCAGGAAGCTGAATGCCACACGCCCGGGGGGTAAGAGGCAGGCATGTCCCGGGGTCAGCTTTTTAGCAAAACAACATCAGTAGAACCCCAGATGGCCTGACCGCCCCCCCGCAAGAGCCCTGACCAAAGCCAGCACCCGCCCCAGCTAGAAACGTCAACCCGCCCCACTCGGTGCGAACGTGGGCTCATAGTTGGTGCAGTCGCCCGATGGGCCGCAGACCCGTGTTTGCTCGCCAGCTCCGTGCGCGATCGGGGCGAGTCGCCTCCCCGGTTTTACCGTCCCCTGTCCTGACTATTGGCCCTGTGAGCGCTGCGGGGCAGCGGGCTTTCTCCCGCTCTCCGTCTGTGCTGCGCCCGGCACAATGGTCGCGAGTGCTACTCGAGTGCAATAAATCCAACTGTGATGTCGTGGGGCAGGGGGGGCTGTCCACTCTCGTGGCCCTGGGCCCACTCTGGTTTGTGTGTGTGTGTGTGTGTGTGTGTGTGCAGGGCTCAGCAGGGGATGGTCCCTGAGGGCAGGCGCCTAGGCATGGCCCAGCTGCCTGACACTTGGGCTAGGTGGAGGAATCTGAACAAAGCAAGCGGCGTGGCTGCCTGGGGGCTCAGGGACCAGCTGCTGGGGGTTGGGGCAGGCTTGGCGGAGGGAAGCATGAAGGAAGCAGACTCAGTCCAGGACAGGGGGGTTCAGGGACCTGTGAACCCCTTCCCCCCAAGAGAACTAAGGCTCTGCCCTGGCTCTTGTGGTAACGTTGAGCCGGTGCTGCGCCGTACCTCTGAGAAGCAAATAACCCTTCTATTCTACGGCTGTGGATGGGGGTGCAGGGTGGGGGGCTTCCCGACGCGCTGCCACACTACCGCATGCCCCTTCACCATCCGCCGGGCACGCTCTGTAGCGTAGGCAGCCCCCAAGTCGTTGCGAAGAGCCGCACTGCTACCAGAGGGGCGGCGCTCGTCCCATTCACATATTTATATGCCAGTTCCCGGGGTTAAGGAGAGATTAGGTCGTCAGCTAGAAAAACACCGTGTACGTGTGTAACAGGGCAGAGCAGCAAAAAATCCTAGAATCCTGGAACGGGAAGGGACCTCGAGAGGGCATCAAGGCCAGCCCCCTGCCCTCCCGGCTGGACCAAGCACCGTCTAGAGCATCCCTGACAGTGTCTGTCCAACCTGCTCTTCAATGTCTCCCTGCCCCAGACCAGTAGTCAATACCCCAGACCTTTTCTCCTCTTGCTTCTCTCTCTCCCGGTCCTTCTGGGCTCTGTCTCCTCGGACAGAAAAACAGCTGAGATTTGGAACTGGACTTTACCGGCCGAAAGGAACAATCCGACTTGTGGCCCCAACGGGTGGGAGAGCGACATGCAGCTGCCAGCCCGCCACCTGCACTTCCCAGCAGGGACTGGTCTCTCCGACAATTCACACAGCTCCAGCCAGCTTTATATTTCATGAAGATAGATGAGAATATTCATTGAAAACGGGAGACGGAGATTGCATCTGGAGCCTTGTTCGTCTGAATAGGCCTCCTGTCGTATTTTGTACAAATTATTCTCTAAATGTTTTGTTAATTTTACACACAGCCTGAGCTATTTTACATTTTCACCAGGCTTGGAAATTACCATCTCCTTGGGCTGGGAGCAAATCGCTACTCAGAGGAAGGACAGAATGTGGAAGGAAAATTAAGAACATTAGAATGGCCAGGCAGGGTCAGACCCAAGGTCCATGTAGTCCAGGATCCTGTCTGCCGATGTCAGGTGCCCCAGAGGGAGACCCTGCCCTGTCATCCTACCCATCCTGGCTAATAGCCACTGATGGACCTGTCCTCCATGAATGTTCTAGTTCTTTTTGAACCCTGTTAACGTCCTGGCCTTCACAACTTCCTCTGGCAAGGAGTTCCACAGGTGACTGGGCACTGCATGAAGAAATACTTCCTTTGGTTTGTTTCAAATCTGTTCCCTATTCATTTCATGGGTTGACCCCTAGTTCTTGTGTTACGGGGTCACCCCATGAAATGAAAGGTCTCCTGTCACCCAGAGGAGACAGAGAAACAAAAAGCTCTTTCCTGTTTTTTCACACCCTTTACTTTGATGCCTCCATTAGCAGCCTCACCGACTTTCACAACTCCCGAGCCAGCCCTGCCCCATATGAAATTTTTTAATCAGGGATTTTTTTAAAAATATCTTTTTTGTTTAAGCCTTTTGGGAATTACATTTTCAAGCTTTTCTTTTAAGGCTCACAAGCCACACGCTTCCCTTTTTTTAAAAAAAAAGGACAACTCAGAGTCTCAGCTAATCCCACGATTCCTGGCGGCAGGGCTTTGGAAAGCACCCCTAATATTAGCAGACTTGTGAGAAAACATACGAGAGCTGGGCAATGTGGCATGAGGGTGAAATTCACCCCCGGGCAGAGGGGCAGCACTGGTCAGAGAGGGGGCTCAAATCCTTGCTCTGTGAAACTTCTTGGGTGACCTTAGGCAAGTCACTTAATCTCTCTGTGCCTCCATGATCCACCTGTAAAATGGGTACAATGCAGGGTCTTGGGAGGGTAAATGTGCTAACATTTTTGAGGGGTTCAGACACTGGTAAAAGAGGCCTGAGGGAAAAAATCCCAGTCTGGGATTTGAGGGGTATTACGCAGTGCACCTCCCTTCTATGGGCGCTGTGCAAAAGGGTGACTTTCACCCCAAATCTCCCTCTCGCTGCCTTTCCCGCCAGGCTGTCTGGGCAGGACATTTGGAGCCTTAACCATGAGAGGATCCCTACATAATAAGCCTCAGCTTAAAGATGCGCAATCAATTCCTGGCAAAGGGCTGTCCATATGCCTTGGGCTGGCCCTCGGTGAATGCCACTCGGTCCGTTATTTATTTCCGAATACAGGCCGCACGCAATCTGTCTCCTTTAAAAGGCACAATCAGATACGGAGCTCAAAGATCCCCTTGTGTCTAGAAAAACTGAAGCTCAGAAGCCGCCCGACACCAGGAGGTAACATCTGTGGGCTGCCGGTCAGTGTGTCACCATTGCTGGCATATCGCGTGGACTGAACCCCCGTTCTCCTTTCCAGCCAGCGATGAGGTGGGACGGCTGTGTCCTGCACCTGCCTTTGCACCGAGGGGCAGGCGCCATGGAGAATCATAGGAGCACGGAATCCTATAACGAGCAGGAACCTCGAGAGGCATCAAGTCCCGTCCCGTCCCCTCCCCTCACGGCAGGACCAAGCACCGTCTAGATCAGTGTTTCTCAACCTTTTTTTTACAAAGTACCCCTTTTACAAAAAATTATAAGTACCCCCTTTCTTTAAAAAAAATTAAGTACCCCCAATACCTACAGTTTTGACGCACAATTTTTTTTTCTACTATTGCAACACATTTGTTTAAACAACTTAATCATAGCTGGGCAGGTGATGAAATTTTTGGGTGTCAAAAGTACAAAAATAATAAAGCGCTGTAAAACTTAAAACAAACATTCAGTTTTCTCCAAATTTCAGTTGTGTTGACATACCCCGCAGACTTCTCTCGTGAACCCCTGTGGGTACTTGTCCCCCTGGTTGAGAAACACTGGTCTAGACCATCCCTGATAGATCATCCAACCTGCTCTTAAGTATCTCCAGGGATGGCGATTCCACAACCCCCCCAGGCAATTTATTCCAGTGTTTCACCACCCTGACAGGCAGGAAGTTTTTCCTAATGTGCAACCCAAACCTCCCTTGCTGCAGTTTAAGCCCTTTGCTGCTTGTCCTGTCTTCAGACATTAAGGAGAACAATTTTTCTCCCTCCTCCTTGTAGCACTCCTTTAGATACTTGAAAAACACTACCATGCCCTCTCTCAGTCTTCTCTTCTCCAAACTACACAAGCCCAGTTTTTTCAGTCTGCCCTCCTAGCTCATGTTCTCTCGACCTTTCCTCCTTTGTGTTGCTCTG
This sequence comes from Pelochelys cantorii, assembly GCA_032595735.1. Lineage (NCBI taxonomy): Eukaryota > Metazoa > Chordata > Testudines > Trionychidae > Pelochelys > Pelochelys cantorii. Next base: position 2,192,153 of record CM064358.1, on the reverse strand, counting down.
CCAGGCGCCACTTCTCCATCTCGGTTCATTCAGGACGTCTGCGTTGCTGTAGGACCACACTCTGGAGGGAAAGGGGGTAAGTGCCGAGAGAAGGGGATGGAATAAATTGTAAATTAGACTAATGCAGAGTCTGGGCATTTTCTGGACTCGTCCCAAATGCTGCTCTCCTCCAAAAGTCACCCTATGCAGAGACGTCAGAGCCAAGCAGTCTGCGTTTGTACCGTGCCTCGCACAAGATCCCAGTCCTACGTTGCACAAGTAACCACATCCCAAAGCTCACCAGGGACCTGCCTGCTAATATACATCTGGGGGAGGCCCAGACGCTCCGGGGCTGGGCGACCCGCAAATAGCCCGAGACAGACAGATCGGATTGTCACTAGCATGCCGCCTGCTTGTGTAAGTCAAGGGGAAGCAAGTCAGGCAGCCTGGAGCATTTTTTGCTGCTCCGATCTCCTTTCATGGCTGCATGCTGATTCCCTCGAGAGAGGGGCGCATGCAGACGTACAGCCAAGAAAAACACTGCGGCAGTCGGCCTTCTCTGCCTCCCTTGATTACGGTTCCAGACCTGCTCGAAGTCAGCTAGTCACGCAGGCTGCACGGTCCAGTGGCGAAAAAGCTGATTCCTAGCATCCAAGGCCAGGAGGGATCATTAGGATGTCAGGCAGCCTGTAGAACGCAGGCCGGCTACCCAGCCCCACATCATTCCTCAAGCTTTTCCTTTAGGGGAAACAAAAAGTCGAATCTTATTTTATAGTGGCCCTGGTGGAGAATCCACCATGACCTTCGGTACATTGTCCCGGGGCTTGCAAACGTGCGCCCGGCAGCCGGTACTGCTAACCCTCCTCCGATACGGGCTCCCTGGCCTTTTGCAATCATGCCCCACACCCAGTGGTGCTGTTTCCCCGTGCGTGAGAGAGCGAAGATACAGCCCCGTGGTGGTACCGCACGGAGACCGATGCGGTTTTGTCCCCACCCAACCTCCTCTAGCCGTCCGTTCGGTTCTCACGCCGGATAGGCAGCCCTGGACTCCGGGCTGTTCCTTCCCAAGCCAAGGTGGGGTGTAACGGGGCAGGATACCTGGGTGGGAACGGAGTCTGTTGATACTGCCCACCCACTGTGTGTTAGGCCTTCCAGGGGGGCCTTCTCCATCGTGGAGCTCAGCCAAAGATGACTCTTGCAACAAAGGGGGTAGGCTATTCAGAGCAGAGGATAACACACTCCGAGAGACCACTGGGGACTACTCAAGAGAAAAGGACCTTTCCAGCTAGACAACAGATTTCACAAGGAGGGTGGGGAAGAACATCAGAATGGCCAGGCTGGGTCAGACCAATGGTCCATCCAGCCCAGTGTCCTGTCTGCCCATACGGGCCAATGCCAGCTGCCCCAAAGGGAGGGAACACAACAGATAATCCCCATACGATCCCTCCCCTGTCACCCATTTCCAGACACACAGAGATTAGGGACACCATCCCTACCCATCCTGGCTAATAGCCATTGATGGACCTAACCTCCATGTATCTATCTAGCTCTTTTTTGAACCCTGTTCAAGTCCTGGCCGTCACCACATCTTGTGGCAAAGAGTTCCACAGACTGACTGTATGTTGAGTGAAGAAAAACTTCCTTCTGTTTGTTTTAAACCTGCTGCCTGTTCATTTAATTGAGTGACCCCTAGTTCTCCTATTGTGGGAAGAAGTCAATAACTTTTCCTTATTCCCTTTTTCCACGCCAGTCATGATTTTATAGATCTCTCTCCTCTCCCCTTATCTGTGTTGGGATGGGTTCCCTAGGGAGAGGGGGAATCTCCATCCCTAGAGGTGTTGAAGTCCCGGCTTGACCAAGCCCTGGCTGGGCTGATTGAGTTGGGGCTGGTCCTGCTTGGAGCAGGGGGCTGGACTTGGTGCCTCCTGAGATCTCTGCCCGCCCTGGGATTCTGTGTTCGAATTCAGACTATTTCATATTTCCAATCATGCTCCATCTGGACAGCATCCAGTCCTCAATGATGCAGGCCAGGGTGCAGTTCCCTGAACGCATTGATAGCCCCGGCTTTTGTCTCTTGACTTAGCGAGGTGCTGAAGTTTGCAAGAGATGCTCTGATAGGCTGTCCCATGACCGACGACTCTTTTGCAGGCTGGACATCCCGTTCTCTCTTGATGTGGCCCCAGTTACTGGCAACAAGCCCCACGCAGGGGAAATGGCCAACCACCCTCGCATGGAGGTAGTTATGGCATTATAAAAGGGCTTACAACCGTCTGACTTAACCAGGGACGGAGTGATCCTATTCGGCCGTGTCTGCTTTAGGAGATCATTTTGCATTTACTAAGTTCGACTTCTGGGCCTTGATTTTACAGATTCAAATGTCCGTGTGCTCACTACGGGGAAGTATTGAACGTGGCCCGAGGCCGGCTCCATTTAGGGGGACGCGCTACCTCGGACTCAGAGCTCCGGGAAGCTCTGTGGGGAGCGGCAGGAGGCCAATTCGTTTGAATTAGTGGCACCGATGCGTCCACACAAACGTGATTTCGGATTCACAGGTTCAGGAATTAGCGTGATTCCCCCGGCAAAGCCGGAGTCCAGAGTTTGAATTCTGTGGCTCCTTATTCCGGAATAGCGGGCTCGGTCGTGTGGACGCATGGCTTGGAAGAATCAGCCGTGGAGGGCTCATTTCGGACTAAGGTCCTAGCGTCGACCAGGCACTTATACTGTCTGGGGGAAAACAACTCTTTCCTTCCCCGACCGTCAGGTCAGCCCAAGGCCTGTGTGGACAGCTGGCCTCGGTGGGGAGGGACTCACCCCCGGAGCAAGACTTCAACAGCTGATGTAACTCACAACCGCCCCACTACACCAGCAGTGTCTCGCGCCCCTGAGTAGCCAAAGGGCAAGGGAGCTGTGATTACTGCACAGTGCAATTAAAGAAATTAAGTCCCGGCGCCGTTTGTATTCAGGGCTCATTCTGCCTGTTTGGTATCACACTAATTATTTTGTTTACTCTGGGATGATTGTGTAATTAAGACGAGGCAGCAAGCAGGCCCTGGAGGAGCTGACAGTGGCAAGAGGAAACTATGTGGGTGAGGTTGGCCACCTCCCCCAGACACACACAGGACTTGGGGCGGCGGGGGGCAGAGGGGCTCGCACCTGGATCCCAGTGATGGCTGGCTTGGTAATGAATTCACGCTCTCCGGGAAAGCGGTGTCCCACCATCCGTCCGACAGGCGGCAGGAGAGGCGACAAAGCTCAATGCGGCCAGGAAAAGCGAGGTCGGCCCTCTCCCCGGGGCCGTCACTCTCTGTCCCCTGTCCCCGCAGGGCTTGTCTGCTCTGCCCAGCAATGGGCGGAGGGTTCGGCGCTCGAGTCTGTGAATGGGCACCGGCTTTCATCTGGCCAGCACGAGGGGTGCCAAATCCCGGGTCATCAGTGAATTGGTGCAAGGTGATGTTTAGCTGGTTCACGGCTTACGTTATTGACTTGTTCCCATAGCGTCCGAATGAGGGTCACCCAATGAAATGAAGAGGCAGCAGGTTTAAAGCAAACCAAAGGATGATTTTCTTCATGCAGCGCGGTCAACCTGTGGAACTCCTTGCCAGAGGATGAGGTGAAGGCCAGGACTTTAACAGGGCTGAAAAAGGAGCTAGATACATTCATGGAGGTTAGCCAGGAGGGGCAGGGATGGTGTCCCCAGCCTCTGTTTGTCAGGGGCTGGGAACAGGCGACAGGGGAGGGATCACGTGATGATTGTCTGTTCTGTTCCCTCCCTCTGGGGCACCTGGCACTGGCCACTGTGGGCAGACAAGACACTGGACTGAATGGACCTTTGGTCTGACACCATCTGGCTGTTCTGATGTTCTTATATTAAACAGGGGCAGGCGCGGCCTCCCCACTATGGGTGGGGGCTGCCCTGGTAGGGGAGGAATTTTCCTGCCCAAGAGAGCCTGTTTCCAGGGGGGCTCTCTCCACAGCTCCGAGGGACCGCGTTGGGGGGGGTGGGGGGGCTGACCGGTGGGACTTACCTGACGTCTCACCGGATGTCGGTAAGAGGGCAGGCAAAGATCTGGGGTCTCCCACCTGAATAACCTAACCACTGAACAACCCTTCCTCGCCAAAGCCGGTGAACAAAAGCCATCCTCAGCCAGAGCCGGCTTGTTTGCAGCCCCCAGCACTGGGGAGTTTGGAGGGGACGGAAGGGTTGTCTGGGGTTCTTGCTGCTGCTTGTCACTCATTGCTCCGACTGCCTTTGCTTCGGCGAGTAAAAGCGGCGCGCGAACAAGCGATCAGAAAGAGAGAGCCGTTTAAAAATAGCCTGGCCGGGGGGGGGGGAAGTCAGTGAAACGCCAGGGAGACAGGCGAACCGGCTGCGTGCCTGGCCTGTTTTACATATCTATCAGAAAACCCGCCGTCACGCAGCTCACCCACACACCGGGCTGCTGCGGCTGCGTCTGAGAGCTGCGCGCGGAGGGAAAGTAGGTCAGACTCTCCCCGGCGCCCCATCCCTCCCAGGGCCAGGCGTGGGATCCTGCAAACGGAACGGGCGCGCGCGGCCTCCCGGTGCTGAGCCGCGGCGACGCTCCAGGCGCATTCTGCCTCGTTCCAGGCCGGCGGGGAGGCCGAACGGCTGGCTGGGAAACCGCCACGTTTCCTGGGGAGATGAACCGCGAGGCCCCCGAGCCGTAGAGCAAACAACAGGATCAAGCCTGTAATAATGGTGTCAATCAGAGTAAATGCTGGGTTGTGTCCCGGTGTTTCTTATCGGCCCCGTCGTGCTACGCTGGGCCCACTGCTCGGCTTCCTCCTTCTGCAAACCACCGTCATATTTGGAGTCCTGCTTGTTTTTAACAAAGCAACAAGCTCGGGGGGGGGGGGGCGGGGAGTTTTGCGCGGGGGGGGGGAATCCTTAGCAGGAGAGCACCTCCCCCCTTTCCAAACCCCAGTTCTCAGGCGGACTCCTGAAGACGACACGATTAATTCCAGCCTAGACACTGAGCAGGCCTACATGGCCTTTCCGAGCCGGTCCTTGTAGGTGTGGGTTGAGAGCCGTCCGTCCCATTTAGCAGGGCCGGCCTTAGCAGGAGGCAAACTGAGGCAGCCACCTCAGGTGCCAGACTGCGGGGGGGCGCCCCTAGGACCCAGAGTGTAGAAAATTGTGTCTGCTGCTGGTGCGAGGCGGCATGGGAGCGTCATTTGAGCTCCCCGCCTCAGGTGCCAAAATGTTGTGGGCCAGCCCTGACTTTTAAGTATTTAGGGGGCCTGCCCCCCTGTGTGTCACCATTCTGGGGTGCCCGTGACTCAGCACATTGGAGCAGAAGGCTTCCCCGCCCCACGCAGGCTGTGAACCTACATCAGAGGGGATTTCTCCTCTCAAGGGAGGAAGATGAGGTACAGGAGCTGTCACGGGGAGAGTTTGAGGCCGGGCAGCGGTGAGGTTACTGGACGGCGAGATGGACCTACAAACCAGGGCTGCGACCTCTGTGCTAGGTTTGCACCGTAGCTCGGACAAAGCGGGCCCCGCGAGGCGTCTCTGGAAAGCGGACGAGTCCCCGAGTCTGTTCGCGCTGCTCACGAGCCGGGATCATTTCGTCTCTGACGTCAGGAGGGGCAGGTCTGGACAGGGGCTGCAAACGTTTGCTTCTGGGAGACCCCAACAGGGGTGCTAGTCCAGCGACTAGCAGCCCTTGACTGACAATGCACTTCAAAGTGATCCAAATCTGGGGAGCTTTGCTGGGAACGTTCAGACCAGCATGTGAGCAATGGCAGCTAAGGACAGGTCCTGCCCGGACAGGTGACTTGCTCATGTGACAAAGGCCATTTTGGGACAGACCGCCACACACTGAGACCAATGGGATTCCCTCCACATGGGCACGGGTACAGAAAGGGCCTGAGAGGTTCTTCCACCTGTCTTCAATCCGGCTAATCGCCTCGGAAGGATCTCAGCGATGAACTGAAGCCTGGAAGGACGGATGAGCCACCCGAACCGAGGATGTATTCTAGAGACTTATAAGGCAGCAGTTTGTTTCATCCCTGCTACCAGCCTGCACCAGGAACTTTGCAACTGGTGTACGTCATTTGATTCCTTTATCAATTCTACTCTCCAACTTTGCTATCTTTCTTTTTTATTAATATACCTTTAGAAGCATAGAATCCCAGGGCGGGCAGAGACCTCGGGAGGCATCGAGTCCAGCCCCCTGCCCAAAGCAGGACTAATCCCGACTAAATCAACCCAGCCAGGGTTTGGTCAAGCCGAGACTTAAACATCTCTAGGGATGGAGATTCCCCCCCCTCCCTAGGGAACCCATCCCAGCGCTTCCCCCCTGCCTAGGGAAATCGTTTGTCCCAATATCCAACGAGACCTCCCCCACTGTAACTTGAGACCGTTGCTCCTTGTTCTGCAATCTGCCCCCCCCCCCGAGAACAGCCTCTCTCCAGCCTCTTTGGACCCCCCCGGCAGGGAGCTGAAGGCTGCTCTCAAATCCCCCCTCACTCTTCTCTTCTGCACAGTAAACAAACCCAAATCCCTCAGCCTCTCCTCATTGGTCATGTGCTCCAGCCCCGTAATCATTTTTTTGCCCTCCGCTGGACCCTCTCCAATACACCCACATCCTTTCTGTAGTGGGGGGCCCAGAACTGGACGCAGTACTCCAGATGTGGCCCCACCAGAGCCAAATAAAGGGAAATAATCACTTCTCTAGATCTGCTGGCCATGCTCCTCCTAATGCACCTTATATGCCATTAGCCTTCTTGGCTACAAGAACACCCTGTTGACTCATATCCAGCTTCTCATCCACTGTAACCCCCAGGTCCTTTTCTGCAGAACTGCTGCTTAGCAGTCGGTCCCCAGCCTGTACCAATGCTTGGGATTCTTCTGTCACAAGGGCAGGACTCTACGCTTGTCCTTGTTGAACCTCGTTAGATTTCTTTTGGCCCAATCCTCGAATTTATCTAGGTCACTCTGGACCCTACCCCTGCCCTCCAGTGTATCTACCTCTCCCCCTAGCTTAGTGTGAACCGCAAACTTGCAGAGGGTGCAATCCATCCCCTCCTCCAGGTCGTTAATAAAGATGTTGAACAAAACTGGCCCTAGAACCAAACCTTGGGGCACTCTGCTAGAAACAGACCGCCAACCAGACATCGAGCCGTTGATCACTACCCGTTGGGCCCGACAGTCTAGCCAGCTTTCTATCCATCTTATAGTCCATGTATCCAATCCATACTCCCTTCACTTGCTGGCAAGAATATTGTGGGAGACCGTATCAAAAGCCTTGCTAAAGTCACAGATTTTAGATGCTAAAGGACTGGCCCAGCGTGCTTTCTTTGGGTCAGATTTGAGGCCTAAAGTGAGCCAGGTGTCTAATTCCTACTGGCTGTGAATGGAGCCTGGCACTACAGCTGCTAACGAGCTTTTGGCCTCTCCTGTTTCTTCATGTACTGCCAGGCAGTGGCAGCCCACGGAAACCCAGGGCGTCATGCCACGGTGAGCAAGAGGAGAGCCGAACGGCTGCTCATTGGTGTTTTCCCAGAGGTGAAACCCCAGGAAAGGGGCCCCCCCGATCCGTGCAATCTGTGCCCCTCTTCCCCACTCTGCCCCTCCACCCCCCAGCCTGCGTTCTCCCATCATGCCTTGCAGCCTCCACTGACACCGAAGGACCAAGATGGGAGTGGGGGGCACTGAGATGTTTCAGAGCAAGGCAGGGCGTTAGAGTCATAGAATCATAGAACTGGAAGAGACCTCAGGAGGTCACGAGTCCAGCCCCCTGCTCAAGGCAGGACCAATCCCACCTAAATCTACCCAGCCAGGGCTTCGTCAAGCCGAGACTTAAACACCCCTAGGGATGGAGATTCCACCCCCTCCCTGGGGAACCCAGCCCAGTGCTTCCCCACCTGCCTAGGGACATAGTTCTTCCTAATATCCAACCTAGACCTCCCCCACTGCAACTTGAGATCATTGCTTCTTGTTCTGCCATCTGCCCCCACTGAGAACAGCCTCTCTCCAGCCTCTTTGGACCCCCCTTCAGGAAGTTGAAGGCTGCTCTCAAATCTCCCCTCCATCATCTTTTCTGCAGACTAAACAAACCCAAATCCCTCAGCCTCTCCTTGTAGGCCATGCGCTCCAGCTCCCCACAACATTTTGGTCACCCTCCGCTGGACCCTCTCCAATGCGTCCACATCCTTTCTATAGTGGGGGGCCCAGAACTGGACACACTATTCCAGATGTGGCCTCACCAGAGCCAAATAAAGGGGACTAATCACTTCTGGAGATGTGGGCGCCCTTGTAGCCAAGAAGGCGAATGGCATATTGGGGTGCATTAGGAGGAGCATGGCCAGCAGATCCAGAGAAGACTTTGGCCACACCTCTCCGTCATTTCCGGAGGAAGACGGGCGGTGACATTTCCTGCCCCACTTTGAAAATAATCTCCACAGAGGTTGGCAGGACGTCCACACAGGGTTAACCAGTCTGGGCTGGTGTCGGATCAATGAGTGGAGAGCCTAGGCCCATGATGGAAGGGGGGGTAATATTCTGCCATGAGACCCCCCCTACCCAAAGCTCAGCTGTCAGTGGTATCATATAGGGCAGGAGGGGGGTCGAGGGCCACTGACCCACAGAAAAAAAATCAATCAGGGGCTGCACACAAGTGAGAAAAAAACCCTCACTGATGTGGCTTCTGACGGAGGAGAAAAATCACTCCCCACATTCCCCAACATCCCAGAGCCGAGGGGGGGCCCAGGCTAGTAGATTTTGGGTGCTCCAGACTCGTGGGGGAGGGGACTGGAGTGCTATCACCGGGTCCCCAGTACTGGTAGTGAGCCCTTAGCCTCGGGGGCCAGATCCAGGCAAACCAGGGGCCGCATCTGGCCCCTGGGCCTGAGGTTCCAAACCCCTGATATAGCGAGAGGCAGAGTCCTAGAGGGACCCAGATTTGTCCCCTCCACTTTCTAATCCTAGTATTGTCACAAGTGCTTGTAGAGTCCAGGGCGGGGGGAAGGGACAGGAAGGAAGCTAATAAACTACCATCTACTTGCAAATCCAGAAAAAGAAACAAGCCAGTGAATTTATGAGCCGAAAAAGGTATTTCAAGCATGCGAAACGCCAACGGGAAAACACAAAGCTGCCTTCTGCTCCACCCTCCCAGCCCCCGTGCACTGCAAGCCTCCGTGGCGGAATTAAAAACCACGCCGAGAACCGCTCCGGAGAGAGCAGGAACACAGCCCCTAATGAGATTAAAATATCCGAGGCCAGCCCTGGGAACAGGCCCTTTCATGCTCTGTCATCACCGGCGTCTCCGCCGGGACCCATCGATTTCATTTTTCATTTCTCCTGTTGCCGAGAGAAAGGCCGTCCCACGACCCTCATTAAGACGGGTGAATTGCTCCAAGCGGCGCTGTAATTTAAAGTAACACCCCCCTCCCAGCCCAGGAGCCTAGGAAATCTACCACACCAATCCTGGATTCGTAGACTTTCAGGCCTGATGGGACCATTACCCCATCTCTGACATGCGTACCGCAGGCCAGGGAACATTCCCCGCTCGTTCCTGCATCACATCCGTAACTTCTGTTTGCTTGGGCAACTGGTAATGGAGGCAAGGGAAGGCACAGCCTTCCCAAAACTGCCTACACGCCCAACTACCAAAGAGTGGGGCAGCTGCCAGGGAAGGCTAGGGCCGTGGCATGGTAGCCCGGCTCTCTGGCCACCAGAGAGGGCTGGGTCTGGGCCGTGGTATGGTGGTCCCAGCCCTCCATGTGGTCAAGAAGGATTGGGCTGGGGGTGGGCGGGGCTTGGCTCCAGGGGCAGGACTTCGGGCAAAAGTGGGCGGGGCTTGCCTTCCCCACCTGGGCTTTCCCTGCCGCCCACCACGGTGTAGTACAGCTATCATGTATGTGTAGACAGACACCCAACCTTTAAAGACTAAATGTGACGGAGAACCGACCCTAACCTAGGCCAGTGGTTCTCCGGGGCCATTCGCCTCGCCACAAAAAGCGTGCACTTCATTTCTGCAAGTCTGGGTTCGGATTCCACCCATTGGCCGTTGTTCTGCCTTTGCCAGACCAAAGTGCCTCTACCACCCAAAATGGGCCTGCATAGGTGAGCACAGACCACTCTCAGGGCCCCACTTAACCTTCTTGGGGAAAAAAAATAGATTTGAGTTTTTCCGTCTCTCCCTAGCACAGGGGTTCTCAAACCTTTCGGCCTGCGGCCCACCCCGCTCAACACAAACCTTCTCATGGACCGCCAGCCAGCCGCGATGACAAAATCATAGACTCCTAGGGCTGAAAGAGACCCGAGATGGATCTTTGGTCTGACCCAGGCTGGCCTGTCTCACGTTCTGATGTTCTTCAGACCTCAGAGTGTTCTTGTAGCTTTTCTCTCAACCCTTTCCCGTTTGTCAGCTTCTTGTCTGGAGCGTGGGCAGCCTCCGACCTGGGCAGCCGGTCGCGGTCTCACCGCCCTGTGCAGAAATAGAGGGCAGATCTTCTCAAACGGTGACCGACGGGCGGTCTCTGGAGAAGTGACCAGCTGCGTGGTGAGGGCTTCTTTGCCTTCCTTTAAATGCTGCATCTACCTCTCTCCCATTAATTTTCTCATCTAAGCAATTGCTGTTGTCACCCGCCGGGGTATTATTAATCCATTAATGGGTGAAGAGGTGGGACGCCCCCAGGGTCAAGTTTTCTATTAAGTTGCGGTCCACGCTTTTAGTCGCTTCCCCACGCATAATCCAGGAGGCACTGACCTTCAATGAAATGCAAAGGCTGGAAATTCAGAGCCCAGGAAAATAAGCACTAACACGGAGCCCGTCTCTCCTGCGGGACTAATTGCCACACGATCTGCCAGAAGGTGTCCGAACAGGGATCGGACATTCGTGTGGCTAAGGAGCTGTAACAATCAAGGTTAAAACACAGAACTGTGAAACGACGGCTGTTTATACCAGCTGGAGCTGTGCCCACAGAATCAGAGGGGGCGGGGTCCGGGCGTGTTGTGGTGGTGGTGGGGAAGTCCAGCACATGGGGGGCAGGAGCCCAGTGTGGCCCAACTGGGCTGCACAGGGGAGCCAGGAAGCCTGGTGGGGTGGTGGGGTTAGGGCGGAAATCAACTCCCCTGGTCCGGCAAAATCCTGAGGGTGCCGGACCAGGGAGATCCCCCCTATGCAGGAAAGAGCCAAATGCTTCTTAAGCCTATATTTCGTTTGTTAATTGAAGAGCCTCGAGGCTGGCGTGAAAGAGGCGTCACTCTCCTGGTCGGAATGGCGAGCCTGCCGTTTAGTGTACATGCTTTGGAAGGGGCATAGAGAAGCACAGACGGCTATAAACCATCTCCGTAAAGTGCCCAGATGGAAGGAAAATGTAAAGAAACAGATGGCGTTTTTATAACTTCGCACTTTATGGAGCGCTCGCGTTTTCAGTAAAACATTCCCCTGGTAAGGAGAAGGGTTTTTGGATCGCCACCAAGCCTATCATTTTAGTATCAAGATGTTTGGTTAGGGGGAATTTTTTTTAATGTATTTTTATTTAATGCTGATCACCGCAGATGAAACGCTTTGCAGCCCTGAACGCTGACGCCTCGGAAATGCCAGCCAGGATTTCTGGCTGCAGGAGGTGCTTGGTTCACTCCCTGGCCAATGGGAATGTGCATCGGCATTCAGCAGCTAGTCTCCTCTGCGATGAAAGGGAATCTGGACTAGGCTGCGTCTTCTGACTCCCCCCTTGGAGAGGCAAGGGTAGGCAGGGGCCGGTGTACTTTCTATGTGGCATGGTGACGGCCCCACACTGGCCCTAGAAGGGTTAAATCCAGCCCAGCTCCCAAGGCCTGTGGGGCCCCAGGGCTGCGAGGAGGCAGCCAGGGCAGGAGAAGGCAGCGGGTCCACCCCCCTTGCCAATGCTGAGTGACCATTTCAGGCTGCGGAGTGCCCCTGGGGCAGGGGCTGGATGACGACTGGTCACTGAAGCAAGGTGGCCAGGGGAACTGGGGGTTCCCTGGGAGGGGAGGACACCAACGTGTGGGGGCACTGACTGAGGGCAGTACTGGGAGGAAAGGAACATAGGTCTATGAAATCGTGACTGGTGTGGAAGAAGTGAATAAGGACAAGTTATTGACTTGTTACCGTCACATAAGAACTTGGGGTCACCCAAGGAAAAGGCAGCAGGTTGAAAAGAAACCAAAGGAAGTGTTTCTTCACATAGTGCACTGTCAACCTGTGGAACTCCTTGCCAGAGGATGTGGTGAAGGCCAGGTCTTTAACAGGGTTCAAAAAGAGCTAAATACATTCCTGGAGGTTAGGTCCATCCATGCCAGGCTGGGCAGGGATGGTGTCCCTAGTCTGTTTGTCAGAGGCTGGGAATGGGTGACAGGGGAGGGATCACATGAGGATTCCCTGTTCTGTTCACTCCCTCTGGGCACCCGGTGTTGGTCGCTGTCGGCAGACAGGACCCTGGGCAAGATGGACCTTTGATCTGACCCAGTCTGGCCATTCTTATGACATGGGGCTGACCCGAGTGTCCACAGAGGAAGGAAAATCCAGGCTGCCGGCCCCAGCACGCCCCTCACTTCATGTGCGCGCCACTTGAGTAATCCCGTGGAACGGAGGCGGCACTCACCTCACACAAGCGCCCCAGTGTGGCCACATGTGGGTCCCACCCATCCCGGTGCCCTCTGCAGAGCGCCCCTCAATTCAATGCTGTTCCCTCCTGGAGTCAAGTCCTTCGTCCCTAGCTCGGGGCTTTACCTCAGCTCCTTATTCTCAACAGCTCTCCACCGGGAGCTGTCCTAGGTTCTGCCAGCCAGCCCTGACCTTCTCCCTTCCAGGTCCCGGCTCCAACTGAGCCACTGCTAGTCCTGCGGCTTCTTTTGTAGGCCATCCTGGCCCCTGATTGGCCGGTTCCTCCAAAGCCTCTCTAGCCTCCTGGAGGACTTCTCTATGGCCCTTTTGGCCTTCGGGCATGAGCCATGGCCCGCCCCTGTTATAAAGCTTCTGGAATCCACCATTAAGATGGCAGGAGAGCTTCTATTTCCCCCTCTTGGTCTCCACCTGCTCCCTCTGGTCATACGTGCTGTTGGGTAAGGTCTCTGGGGCCAGGGCCGTCCTTTGTGGTGTGTGTTGTGTAGCACCGCGCTGCTATGGTAACACAAGCGCATCGAAATGTTGGCCGCCGGCTCCGGAGACGGAGGCACCACTGCACGGCCCCGTGTAAAGTCCCCCCCACCGCTTCCATGGCGGATTCCGGGGCCTATTTTCAGACTATTTAATCCGCCGCTCGGGGTGGTGCAGAAGCTCCCCTCAGAGGGAGAGAGGGAGAAGAGGCCACCGCTGCTTTTACCTGAGCAGCTGTGCCAGACCCCTCCCGTCTGCCCCCACGAAGCGAGGTTATTACATTTCTTCTGGAACGGACGGTAAATCCAAAGGGTGTGGCTCCGGCAGAGCTGGGCCTTTCTCTGAGCTGGGGGGACTCTTATGGGGTGTTACTGCTGGTTCTTGGGCGGCCAATAAAAGACCCTCTTCCAGGAGGCGACAGATGGTGGCGATTCGGCTGCCAAGCCCTGTGCTGCTTGGCTGGAGAACGTCCTCTCAGTGCGGCATACTTGGCCCGTGTGCGAGTCTTCCTCTCGTCTCTCGCACGGCAGTCAGCATGGTACTGGACAGCCTTCACCAGGAGCTGCTTTACCCGGGCCCGTCCAGCTCCCCATCTATGTCGGCTTCGTTGCCTCCTCTAAATACGCTGGCAGAGCCAAAGCACACCCCAAAAGCATGTCCCCATGTGGAGGCTGCGTCAGGAAGGAAGCGAAGCTCGGGCATACGCGGCCAGATGGAACGCAGCCCCCCCCCCCATCTTCCCAAAGAGCGGCGCATGCCTCATAAATACCCGGCCGAAACGCACCTCTCTGCTCCTCAAGCTGTGAGCTTGGGCCGTGCCAGGGATGTTCACACAAACAGCCTGATTGATTCAAGGCACATTTGCCTGCCAGGGCACCCTGCACCATCAGGCCCGAGCAGTGGGACTCCACGAGTGCTCAGTGCGAATGGTTTCCCCACCCATGTGCAGAATAAATTTTGTTCCGTGCACCAAGTCAAGTGCAGATGTGCACCACCATAGAAACACACGCGACCCTCCCCAATGTCCTTCCCCAAAATAGCCTCCTTCCATGCTGAGGGCAGCCCTAGCAGAAAATCTGGTGCGGGATTGGACAGGCATGACGAGGGCACTAGAGATGTACTGTAAGGATAACGAACCATGCGCATTGCTCAGCCATTCTCGCGCCCTCGTTGAAATAGTCATACTGGGCAGGTGCACACAGCCCCATCGGAAAGGGGTGTCCCCCACAGGGACGCCTGTGAGTGTCTGGGACTGGCTGTGCTTTGGTCCCTGCTCAGCGCTGGGATAATAGAATATTGCTCCACCGCCCAGTTGTGCTTGTCTACACAGCAATGCTATTTCAGGGTACCGGAGTATCCCCAAATAGCTCCCCCCCGTTATCTCAGGTGCGCTGTTCCGACGGCCCTGTAACCCGCATTCTACGAGGCATCTATTTCGAACTGGGGCGCTGTGTCCCCGGGGCCGAGTGACGACATGAGTGCTTTGGAAAGAGCATCGAAACAGGACAGGCCCATATTTCCAGTTACGGTGCTGCGGAGACGCACCCATACAGAGCTAGCCAGGGTTGTGCGGCTAGAGGGTAATTCCCTCCCCCCAGCCCATGGTGATGAGAAATACTCACAGCCCAGGGAAAAGGACGGCGCTGGACATGTCCGAGAAAGTTGCATAAAAGGGACCTTGTGTTAAACCAGCATCGGACTGGAATGGAAGAGAATCCGAGAAGCCCAGGGCGGGCAGAGACCTCAGGAGGCACCGAGTCCAGCCCCGGCCCAAAGCAGGACCAACCCCGACTCGGTCAAGCTGGGACTTTAATACCTCTAGGGATGGAGATTCCACGCCCCCCCCCCCCCGATCCCTAGGGAACCCAACCCGGTGCTTCATCACCTGCTTAGGGAAATCCTTTCTCCTAATATCCAACCTAGACCTCCCCCACTGCAGCGTGAGCCCATTGCTCCTTGGTCTGCCACCTGCCCCCCCCCCCGAGAACAGCCTCTCGCCAGCCTCTTTGGACCCCCCCTGCAGGGAGTTGCAGGCTGCTCTCAAATCCCCCCTCACTCTTCTCTTCTGCAGACTGAACAAGCCCCAATCCCTCAGCCTCTCCTTGTATGTCTCCAGCCCCCGAATCATTTTGGTCGCCCTCCGCTGGACCCTCTCCAACGCACCCACGTCCTTTCTGTAGTGGGGAGGGCCCAGAACTGGATGCAGTACTCCAGATGTGGCCTCCCCAGCTCCATACAGAGGGGAATAATCACTTCCCTAGATCTGCTGGTCATGCTCCTCCTAATGCCCCCCCAATATGCCCTTCGCGTGTTTGGCTACAAGGGCCCCCCTGTTCTCTCATCTCCAGCTTCTCCTCCACTGTCATCCCCGGGTCCTTTTCTGCCGAACAGCTGCTTAGCTAGTCGGTCCCCGGCCTGGAGCCGGGCTGGGGATTCTTCCGTCCCAAGAGATGGAAGCATGAGTACAGGGTCCGGATGATTGGCATCTGACACAGTGAGCAGACAAGATTCCCCCGAGAGCAGCTTGCAAAAACGACAACGCTGAGCTTTGACAGGGGCCAGGGAGCTGACAAGTCTTCACTTTCCCCAATCCCCCTAATCCAAGGTGACAACTTCAGCCGCTCTGCGTGTGGAATCCTCTCTCTGGCTTGGCTGAGCCGGCGCCCTTCCTGGAGCAGCTGCAGAACCAGCCTCGCCCTGCCCGGCGGGATTCGGAGGAAACTCTCCCAGCTCCACCCAAGCTGCCGGCCGTCCCCCCAGATCCCCCCGCAGCTGCATCGCTCCCGGCACAAGAGGTGAGGCGATCCAAAGGGAAGTGCCCCAGCTGTCCCGGCAGGAATCGGACGCAGAGATGAGCACAGACGGGGAACATCTGTATTCGCTGCCTGGCAGGAGAGTCTTGGTGGCAGCGGTGTAATTCTCAACCCGCGGTTAAGCTGCACTAGTCAGCCAGAAAGCGGATAACGTGGGCGAGAAATTCCCCACTCTTCCTAGCCCCCTGTCCGCTTCAGAACTCCCGGTCCTGCGGAGAACTCGGGAAAGGGTGGGTCAGCAGGGTGGGGAGGGAGGCAGAGTGGGGCAGCCAGTGGAAAGCATTATTTTACTTTAAGCTGAGCGCGGGTGGTCCTGGGACTTACGGGGCCCTACACGGGATTATCGAATGGTGCCCCGCTGACCCCATGGCGGGGGGAGAGGATGGCTCCACACCAGCCTGCCTGCCCTCCATGCAAAGCCCCTGGGCAGCTGGCCAGAGTCAATCCCCCACAGCCAGTGCAGAGAGCGAGCAGCTGTGACCCTCTCCCTCCTGGCCCAGTTCAGCTCCTTCACCCAGCTGGCATGGTCCAGTGGGGAACCCCCAATCCCTGCACCCCTTCACCGATGTTCCCTCTAATCTTTTCCATCCATGTGTGGAATAAATTTGTCTGGGCACCAATGCGCGCCACCACTAGAAACACAAACTTATCTGCGGGTGCCCTGCTAATCAGCTGGGCGGCACTGCAGGGCACACTGGCCTTCACTGCTAACCCCCGTAGCCCTCTCCTGCACCCCGCCTCCCTGCACCGCTAACCCCTGGCTCTGCTGCCAGTGTGGACGAGGCCTTAGACGGAAAACGCGCCGGCTCATCTTTTATTTCTGTCTCTGCACCCCGCCGTCACCAAGTGGGGACTCTCATCGCTCTGTTCCATGGCAGGCGATTTCTACTGTCCCGCTGTCCCCCCGTGGAGGGTGCCTCAGTTTCCCTGGGTGCCACGCTGAGATCGAGGTGGCGGTGGGAATTTTGGTGGCCCCACGTACACAATGGCTGATGCTTTCTGTCACCTGCGCTTGAGGGGGAGTGTGAGCAGGTGACCCCTTTTTGCCTGGGAAGCAGGACAGTGGGGGGGAGGGGGGCTGGCAGGGACAGAGTTAGGCTGGGGGGGGGTGCGTGAGGGAGTCTCGCCAGCTTGGGGGGCAGGAGGGAGGCCAGGGACCTGGCTCTGGGCCCCCCTCTCCCCAAGCTGGGTTGTACCGACTGCTCCTGGTCCCTGTGCTGACAAGCCTGTTCTACGCTGTGTCCTTGGGAACTAATAAACCTTCTGTTCTCCCTGCCGGCTGGGTGTCACCTCTGGCTGAGGATGGGGGGGCAGGGCCCGGAGGCTCCCCACGCCCCGGTGCTGCCGGACACCCAGGGGTCCTAGGCCGGCCAGTCGCTATGTAAACAATTAAAAAAAAATCAAGAATTGGGATGTCCCCAACCACCTGTAACTTTTTGTCAGTTTAGGCCCTTTTCTTCTTTCCCAGCTACTGAACTATTCTGTCCCTCCAGCCAATGGCCTTTGACAGGCAAACCTGTGTATTCTTTTCTGGCTCTGGGGTCTACCCCCACCCCACACACACCCCCGGTCCATACCCGGGCCATGCAATAGCTCCCTCCTCTCGAGAGGTCTTAGCCGGTTTGATGTGCCCTGGGGTCCCGTAGCTTAATTTTTTAGATATCGTTATATTGTGTTTAAAAAACATTTGGAAGCCACCGCGAACATTTTAAATAGCAAGGCGGGGTAAAACTATTGTAAATCAATCAATCAATTCAATAAATAAAGAGCTGGTATGTGCTCCTTGCATGTCACTGCAATGGACGCAAGCAGTTGCTCTTTGGCTGCGTCTACGCTACAAGATTTTTCGGCAAAAAATATGCTAATGAGGGACTCATTTGCATGCGTTGCAATCTCATTTGCATATTTTCTGCCGGTCCGTTTTTTGCGCAAAAACAAGCAACGTGGACGTTTTCTTTTTGCGCAAAAACGGAGCGGCAGAAAATATGCAAATGAGATTGCAGTGCATGCAAATGAGTCCCTCATTAGCATATTTTTGGCTGGAAAAAACACGTAGTCTTTGACATGAACGCTCCTGCTTTTAAAGAGATAGCACCAATGTTCCCTGGACGCTGAGTGCTCGGGCAGTAGCCCAGGAGAGATTCACATGCCGCACGGCTGATTGGCAGAGCGCCCACAGCTGGCCACAGCCAGCAGCCTGTTTCTATTGGTGATGCGTGTGGACACGTGCCTTGGTGCACATAACAAAATTTAATCTGCACATGGCTGAAAAAACGTAGAGGGAACTTTGGTGCGCACCCTGCCACAAGCAGTCCAAGACCGATACTGAAACCGCAGCTGCCTGCAGGTGAACACTGTCATTTTAACTTTTTTTTTTGGACAGGGAGGTGCCACGACCATCCACGTGCATAAGATATGAGATGGAAAGAGAAGGTTGTGCCATTTTGAGGTGTCAGGGTTCTGATTAATGGAATCCAAACCATTCTTTACAGCCTGCAAGCGAATGTAATTCAATAACACGGGAGCAAGCCCAGAAGCCCCGGAGATTGGCTTTGGAAAACAATTTCTTTGTTGTAAGAACTAATTTGAGTCTTGACCATCCTCATTTCCAGCTTCCAGAGGAGAGTGGCAATGTTGCTGTGACCGTTTCCGTCTCTTGGATGGGAACGTTTCATCGAGTCGAGCCCGCCGGAGTCCGTGAATGGCCACGACACGAGGTAATTGATGCCACTCGGCAAACACACCCAAGTTGTTAGAGCTGACATTTGCAGAGCAGTCCAGTCAGAGGAAAAGGAAAGGCCTCGTTATGCGTTTCATCATCGCCGGAGGGGCTCTGTCCGTCAGTCCTCCTGACACTGGTCATTCTATTTCCCAGCATTTCTCAGACCCCCTCTCAGTGGGCAAAATCATGTACACAGGATCCGGCCCTCTGGTCAGTAGCCCAGGAGCAGGTAGGACCGGAGGGAAGTAAAGACAAGTGAAAGTAGAATCCTAGAATCTTAGAACTGAGGACGGCGAGAGGCAACGAGGCCAGCCCCCTGCCCTCACGGCAGGACCAAGAACTAGACCATCCCTGACGGGCGTCTGTCCAACCTGCTCTGAAACATCTCCGGGGATGGAGATTCCACAACCCCCCCAGGCAACTTATTCCAGTTTAACCACCCTGACAGGAAGTTTTTCCTCATGTCCGACCTAAACCTCCCTCGCTGCAGTTTAAGCCCATTGCTGCTTGTCCTGTCCTCAGAGGCCAAGGAGAACAATTTCCCTCCCTCCTCCTTGTGACACCCTTTTAGATACTTGAAAGCCACTGTCATGTCTCCTCTCAGACTGCTCTTTTCTAAACTAAACAAGCCCAGTTTGTTCAGTCTGCCCTCGCAGGTCATGTCTTCTAGACCTTGAGTCATTTTACTGCAGAGTAAAATCATATAGCGCAGAGCCGAGCGGAAAAATGGCTCCTTGCGTCTTGCTCACAGCACTGCTGTTCATGCCGCCCAGAATCAATTAACGGTGCCGGGCTGACCTTCTGCACACTCTGTTGTATCTGAAGCTGGCTCTACCGGGACACTCGTCCCTGCTGTGTCTGATGCCTTCCCGTCATGCAGGCTACTAAGATGGGTTGTGCCTATGAAAGCTCATGATACCGTCTATATTTTTTGTTAGGCTCCAGACCCTGGTCTGCACTAGGGAGTTATTTCGAAATAACCCCTCCACACTACCAAGCTGGGTAGTCGGAAAGGGGCTGGTTATTTGGAAATCGATACTGCTGCTTTCCTGGGGGGGAATAACGCTAGTTTCAAAGTAGTTATTTCCGGAGTTATTATGAAATTGCTTCCTAGTGTAGACATGCTCCAAGGTGTTGCCGGACCAAGCATAAAATCAGAGAAGCCCAGGGCGGGCAGAGAACTCAGGAGGCACCGAGTCCAGCCCCCGGCCCAAAACAGGACCAGCCCCGACTCAATCAGCCCAGCCAGGGCTTGGTCAAGCCAGGACTTAAACACCTCCAGGTATGGAGATTCCCCCCCCCTCCCCAGGGAACCCATCCCAGCGCTTCCCCACCCTCCTAGAGAAATAGTTGTTCCTACTATGCAACCTAGACCTCCCCCCCTGCAACTAGACATTCGTTGTTTTGTACGTTTTTTTTCAGTTACAGACTAACACGGCTACCCCCGTGATGGCACGTCGGGGTGCCCCCAACCTTGTACCCCCACCCACAGCCCAATGTGACTCTCAGCCGGCAGGTAGAACAGAAGGTTTTATTGGTTCCCAGAGACACAGTGTAGCTTAGGGTCGATGTTAGCACAGGAGCCAGGGCAGACAGCCTTATTCCTCTCGGGGGGGAGGGCGCCCGGGCCCTGAACCCCCCTTTCTTGCTCCCAGTCTGCTCTCCTCGTCCTCCCCAGTGGAGACTAGCTCAACCCCCCAGCAACTGCTCACTCTGCCCCCAGGCCGCTCCGCCTTTCCTTTGTTCAGATTCCTCCACCTAGCCCCGGGGTCAGGCAGCTGGGCCATACCTACCTACGTGCCTTCCTTCAGGGACCAGTCCCCCGCCGGGCCCTGCACACAGACACACACAGAGCCTCTGCAGAGCAGCATAGGGAAGTAGGGGTCACACACAGCCCAACAGAGCAACCAGGGCATGCAAAACCAGAGGGGACCCAGCGCCACCAGAGTGGACAGCCCCCCCCCCACTCCGTCACCCCCGCACCGAGACGTTTAGACTGCAGAGAGTTCGGAAGGGATCTCACCGAACAGTCACAAACTGGCCGGTGAAATGCAGTGTCGCCAAATTCCAAGCCATGCGCGTTGCAAGACGTAATGCCAGCTGCAGACAGAAAACGGAGGGACCTGAACGAGCGGTTACCACTCCCGCAAGAGCCCCGGGAGTCGCCGTCCTGTCCTACAGCCGGGGGCCGACTGGCTAAGCAGCTGTTCGGCAGAAAAAGACTTAGGGCTGCTGTGGAGTCAGCAGGGTTGGGGCACAAATAGGCTGGAAATTGCTTCCTCTCCAGCCCCCCGCCGCTCCAGAGCTTAGCTGAGGGGCGATGAGGGTTCCCCATGCCAGGGCTGGGGGAGGGGTGGCTGGCCCATGCAAGGCTTGGCCCATGGCTGAAGCGTCTTGGGCTTTCCTGGGGTGCTGGCCAGGTACCAAGGTACAGGGAGATGGATGGTCCCCATCCCCACCCAGCAGTTCAGTGTAGCACAGGGAGCAAAGCCCTCTACTCACTAGATCGGGGTGGGGAGCCTTTTTTGCATTGGGGGGCCGCAGACCCACAGAAAAATCAGTGGCACAGGAGTGAGAAGCAACCCCCCCCCGAACAAACCATGAGCCCTGACTGAGAAGCAGCAAGACCCTCCCCACAGTCCCCTCACTCCAGAGCCTGGGGGGGCCCAGGCTAGTGGATTGAGTGTGCTCTAGCCCCTTGGAGCAGTGGCGGAGGATGGGGGGGCCTGGAGCACCCTGCCAACTTGTTTGGGTAGGGTTGCTTGCAAGCACGGGACTGTTTTCTCTATTGCAGGGCTTCTCAGGAGTTTACTGTTCCGGGGTTTCGGGAGGGGAGCCGGGCTGTACCCCAATATGCATGTGCACGTCGGGTCAGGCACTTGGGTGCGGAAGAACCGCTCCCAGACGGCAGGGATTGATTGCAGCTAATAACAAGGGACCTCGCAAAGAAAACAGGGAGGTCAGATCTGCGCCTTCCCTCCTGGGTAGCCTCCCTTTAAACTGGAGCACGTAATTGCTCTCCGAACAATACAGCAAGAGAACAGCAGGCGACAATCACATTATATAACACAAATAATGTTACTATTTTATCTCACTATCCATTATGTATAAAGGGGGGAAAAAACCCACTTCAAAGATGGGTGGTTAGTAACAGAAAACTTGAAGCAGTTACATCAAAGGGAGGAAATGGAAATATTTTCCCGTTCCGAGTCACACGGTTTCGATGAGCCTTTATTGTGATAACCCCGACATCAGAGAGCAGGAGAGCTTTTCATTATCCTGGGCCTGCGCGAAGTTCACTCCACTTGGGATAAAACCCACCTGTCTGCCTGTTACGCCGCCAGGGTTAATCGCGCTTGGAAGTGAACCCACGGCGTGGTTTGCGAGCCGAGCTGTGCGGTTTCGTCTGCTGGCAGCGCAGGGTGTGAGTAAGGCTGAGCGAGGAAAATACAGGGGTTTGCATGGCAGGACCGCCACAGCCCTCTGCGGGATTGGGCGTACAAGCAATGGCAGGAAAATGCACTGAGAGGCTAACAGGGGCATCTATCTAGCAGAGGCCTTGAGGGTGAATGGTCCTTCTGTAGAGGGCTAGATCATCTCAGGGAATCGGATGAAGGTTCACCCTTTCTCACAGTGTGAGAACCACACAGGCGATTTGGAGCTGCAGGTTTTCTCTCCTGCTCCATCTTTTTCGTCTTCCTTTGTTTTACAGTATTATGGCCTTGTTACACATTTCCAAGATTTTTTTTACTTAGCATGCAAGCAAACATTCCGTCGCATGAAGACACGCTGCCTTCAACAGTCCCTCTAATGGTGTCCGCACCGGTGCGGATTACATTTTGTGATGTGCACCGAGGCCTGGGATGATGTGCACCACCCATAGAAAAACATGCTGCCGGCAGGGGGTGCTCTTCTCCATCCTGGCTGGAGCAGCCCACAGCCTGTGGGGTGCTGATCCCAGGCCCACTGGGCTGCTATGCCTGGGTTCTTGACCCACTTTTGGGGGCTATCAGTCCTCCTTCGCTTAGCGCCTGCCACCATGACCAACTGCAGCCTCCATCGAGCCCCTCACCTGACGGGCCAGCCACAGGCCTTCCAGGTGGCCAGACATGGTGCAAGGGGGAAGGCCCATCTACTATTCTGGGTCCTACCCTCCTCTACTCCCCTACCCTTCACTGCCTCTTGTTACCTGGGCCACTTCCCCTGGGACCCTTTGCACCTTCCTGGCCCTTGTGCAGCCTGGCGGGAGCCTCCCTCTCTAGCCCCCCAAGTCTACCCAGCATTGCCCTCCCAACGGTGCACCTCTGGGAGCCAGGTCCTGCCTCTTCCCTGGTCAGGACCTCACTGACTTGCTTTGCTGGGCAGCTCCTTATATACAGGGTGGCCCCAGCATGCTGCACCATGATTGGCTACTTAAAAGCCTCCCCCTCATTGGCCAGGACTCTGTGCACAGGCTGCCTGCTTCAGCCCTTCTGGCCAGTGGGGGGCAGTTGCCCCACCGCCATGGCACAGGTTTTGTGCGGATGGGCAGAGCTGGACTTCCCCACGGATCCATCGGTTACAGACGAGGAGGCCGGGGAGCGCTATAAGGTCTACGAGAGCTTCCCAGCACCTTTCCGATTCTCCAAAGTCTGAGCATTAAAAACCCTCTTTGCTTTGCAGGGCATTCAAATCCAAGCACGGAGCGGCTGCCTCTCATCAGCTAGTCACGGCCCACACTTGAGTGTCACCCTCCTGCCAGAAATCTAGCCTCGCTTGGCGCGTGGATGGAAATCAAATTCAAGAGTGAGATGGCACAGCAATCAGTCTCCAGTTTTATAGCAACGGCAAAATAAAAAAAAAAAACACATAAAAAATTCCTCCCCTCTTGACTTTAAACTCGTTCAAAAATCTTTCTATCGCTAAGAAAATAAATTCCTCCGTAAGCGCCTGGCAGGTCAATTTGGAAGATGGCTTTGATGCAGTCACTCCAGGAAAACCGCAAGTGTAATTCGGCTAGAGGGGAAGTTGGGGATAAGTAAATTGGACAGGAGCAAAGCTCAGATTTCGGCAGTTGTTAAGACGGTGGCTACATCCGTTGCTTTTTATTATCCTTGGGAAAATCAAATTAGCTTCTCACAAACAGGGCCATATGGTCTCCCTCTGTCCTGTAAATATTCTTCATTAAATCCTATGAAGGTTTATCAACAACAAACAGAACTGTTACGGTGGAAGTTTTACTGGAGATTTGCAAATGGCACAACTCCCGTTTCCTCTCTTAAAATCAAGGCAGAGGGACACATTCGCGTTTATGCTTCTCTGGCACTATGAAATGGCCTTAAAGTGGGACCAGATGGCTGGGGTCCATATGCCCGACCACAGTTATCTCATTAGCTTCTTCTCGACGTCCTGTTACTCCTAATTCTCCGATCAGGCGACTTACACAACTTACAAACTTTCCCAAATTGCTTTACAAAGGTCTCCCTGTGAGATATCTGCGCAGAAACCGGTCTTCTGGACTGAACTGTGCTCAGAGGCTAGCTCTCAGCGCCCGGTGCTGTGGAAAAGTTTGAGAACCTCCGAGTGAAGGTACTCAAGAGCAAAACCTCCATGACCTCCTACCAGAAAGAGCCTGTGAAAGATGTTTGAAACAGCGACGGCTCTTTTGCCTTTTTTGCTACTTGACTCAGTGTGGGATGCGGAGATTCCTGAACCTTGAATATCACCAAAAGCAGAGAGGGACTATACCTATGTGGTTTGCTTGTAGGCTGAGGCCTTGTTTACGCCTTCTGCAGAACGCCACCAATTAGCTGCCTGTTCCCGATTTGCAATTGTCCGCAGGATGTACGTCTTCTAAGGCCGTGACTTAGGAAATGATTTCAAAATGACTAAATTCAACTTGATAACTCCCGATTTAACAAATTCGAAATAGGGCGTTCTCACTACGAAGTTAGTCCGAGGCAGGCTCTGTTAATATGGACGTGCTACCTCGGACTTAGAGCCCCAGGAAGCCCTGGGGAGTGATTAATTCGAATGACGCTGGGAAGGAGTTATTTCAAAGTAGCGGCACCTGAGCATGCACACCGCCGTTATTTCGAAATCACTGTTTTGGAATTAGCGTTATTCCTGATGAAAAGCAGGAGTGCCAATTTCAAATTAAGCGGCCCGTTATGTTGACATAGAATCATAGAGCTGGAAGAGACCTCAAGAGGTCATCAAGTCCAGCCCCCTGCTCAAGGCAGGACCAACCCCAACTAAATCAACCCAGCCAGGGCTTTGTCAAGCCGAGACTTAAACACCTCTAGGGATGGAGATTCCACCCCCTCCCTAGGGAACCCCTCCCAGTGCTTCCCCACCCTCCTACGGAAATAGTTTTTCCTAATATCCAACCTGGACCTCTCCCACCACAACCTGAGCCCATTGCTCCTTGTTCTGCCATCTGTCACTGCTGAGAACAGCCTCTCTCCAGCCTCTTTGGAACCCCCTTCAGGGAGTTGAAGGCTGCTCTCAAATCCCCCCTCACTCTTCTCTTCTGCAGACTAAACAGACCCAACTCCCTCAGCCTCTCCTCATAAGTCATATGCTCCAGCCCCCGAATCATTTTGGTTGCCCTCCGCTGGACCCTCTGCAATGCGTCCACATCCTTTCTGTAGTGGGGGGCCCAGAACTGGACACAATACTCCAGATGTGGCCTCACCAGAGCCGAATAAAGGGGAATAATGACATCTCTGGATCTGCTGGCAACGCTCCTCCTAATGCAACCTAATATGCCATTAGCCTTCTTGGCTACAAGGGCGCCTGTTGACTCATCTCCAGCTTCTCATCCACTGCAATCCCCAGGCCCTTTTCTGCTGAACTACTACTTAGCCAGTCGGTCCCCAGCCTGTACCAATGCTTGGGATTCTTCCGTCCCAAGTGCAGGACTCTGCACTTGTCCTTGTTGAACCTCATCAGATTTCTTGTGGTCCAATCCTCCAATTTGTCATAACGGGTTTGGTCGTTGTGGCGGCGCGTCGGGGACCCCCGGCTCCTGCACCCCTGTAATGGCACGGACAGACTCCACCAGCCAGTAGAGTAGAGGGAGTTTATTGCTTCTCCAGGATACAGCACAGCACAGATGTCATCTGGTTACAGGAACCGGGCCTAGGATCCCTCAGCCCCCCTTGAGATGGGGGGGACTGGGCCCCTAAATTCCAGCCCCTTTCCCTAGGCTGTCTCCTCCATGATTCCAGACAGCAACTAACTCTTCCTTCCAGCCCTGCCCCCAGCCAGGTCTGGCCTCGCCCCCTCCTTCCCATTGCTCCGCTCCATGGGAGATACCTGTCTGACCAGTTTCGAAGCCCCCTTGCATAATGACTCACCCCCTGCCCTGCTGGGCCGTGCTGCAGACAGCAGCCAGTGGAGGTCACTGACAACCCACTGCCCAGCACAGCAACCAGCAAGATACCCCCACTACGTCACAGTTCTCCCCCCTCCGAGAGCGCACTGAGCAGGGTCACTCTGCTCGTGACCTAGGGAAGTTCGGGTCCTCTGTGTGGGAACCCACCCTGGGGCATGGGTGCTCCCCTTGACTCGGGCCGGCCACGGCGATGCCCCGCAGGGGCCAGCTTTCCCCTGTCCCGTTGCTGCACAGCTCCGGGGGGGCCGGCACGGGCCTGTCTTCGGTGGCTGTACCAGCCCTTCCACTGCCCTTGATCTCTGGCCCAGGTCTCTCTGGCTGGGCCCATGAGCCCAGCGAGCTTTTCCCGGAAAGCCAGGATGTCTTCCACCCCCAACGCTCCATCCAGGGAGGTCTTCCCCTCCCACACCTCTCTCAGCAAGCCCAGGGGGTCCTCTATATGGGGTAGGGGCCCCAAGCAGCTTTCCTCCCGTCTTCGGCCATCCCGCCCCTCTGGCAGGAGTTGCAGGACCGGCAGTACCGCTGCACGGCTGCAAATATCCCCGGCCAGTAGAAGTGTTGGAGCCGCCTCAGCCGGGTGCTCCGGATCCCCCGGTGGCCCGCAAAGGGGACGTCGTGGGCCAGATACAGCAGCTTGTGGTGATACTTTTGGGGGACGACCAGCTGCCGCTGGACCCCCCCAACCCTCACCTTCCTGGGGGGAAGCCATTCCCGGAACAGGAATCCCCGCTCCCACAGGAATCTCTCCTGGCCACCTCTCCCCAGGGGCTGAGCTACACGGAGGCCAGCCTGGTCCCTCAGCTTCTGCAAGGAGGGGTCTGCCTGCACCGCAGCCTGGAATTCAGCCGCTGGGGCTGGGACAGGGGCGTGTTCCCCCCCACTGCCTCGGTCCGACTCCATGTCTGCTGGGATGGGGCCCTGGGCCCCCTGTTGGGGAACCTCCTCGAGTTCCGGGGTCCCAACCCCTCGCTGGCTCTGGCTACGGGTGGTGACCAGGGTCCTGTGGGGTCCGTCTGGCCACTCCTCTAGGTCACCCCCCATCAGCACCTCCGTGGGGAAGTGCGGGTGCACCCCCACTTCCTTGGGGCCCTCCTTGGCCTTCCATTTCAGATGCACCCTGGCTATGGGTACCTTAAACGGGGTCCCGTCTATGCCCCTCAGGGTCAGCTGAGTGTTGGGTAGCATACGGTCTGGGGCCACTATGTCGGATTGGGCCAGCGTCACCTCCGCCCCTGTGTCCCAGAAACCTGTCACCTTCCGACCATCCACCTCCAGGGGTACGAGGCACTCGCTCCGCAGGGGCCGCCCTGCCTCCACCTGGTACACGGAGAAATCCGCCTCCCGAGGGTCAGATCTCCCATGGGAGGTGCACTGAGCATCCTTCCCCCCACTCTGAGCTGAGGTTTGCCTGCCAGCCCCTGCCTCTGGGGCAGCCTGCCCTTCCTCCAGCCCCAGCCAGTTAACCCTGGAAAGTCCCAGGTCATGGGACCTGTTCTTGTGCCTGGTGCATTGAGCCCTCTTGTGGCCTCGTTGCCCACAGCGATGGCAGGTTAGGTTCTGTGGGCCCTTTTGGGTCGGCTCTGCCCGGGCCCTGGCTGGTTTTCTGGGGCACCGTTGACTGGTCCAGGTCCCTGGGGCTCGCCTCGGAGGTGCCTCTCTCCGTCGCTCAGCCAAGAACCGGTCTCTGCGCGATTCCCTTTCTCTCCGGGACTCTCGTTCACACCCGGACCGGCTTTCCGTGAACTCATCCGCCAGCCTCCCAGCTTCCTGGGGGTTCTCCGGACTTCAGTCCTTGAGCCACAGCCTCAGGCTGGGTGTGCAGGCTTCATAGAACTGCTCCATCATGACCAGCTTGAGCAGGTCCTCTGTGGTCTGGGCTCCGACTCCAGACACCCACTTGCGGCAGTATTGCACCAGGCGGGAGGCCATATCCACATAGGTCTCCTGTGGCCCCTTCTGCACCCCCCGGAACTTCTTCCTGTACATCTCGGGGGTGAGCCCGAACTTGTGCAGCAGGGCCTCCTTGACTCTGTTGTAATCCCCTGGCTGAAGGTCCTCCAGCTGATTGAGCACCCCGGCAGCCTCCTGGTTCAGTGCGGGGATGAGCTCCTGTATCCAGTCAGCTGGGGGGACCCGTTGCAGTCCACAGGCCCTCTCAAAGGAGCTGAGGAACCCGTCTATGTCACCCACGTCCTTCAGTTGGGCCACCACGAGCTTCTCCAAGCGTCTGGCAGCCCTGGGCCCTTGGGGCCCGTCCGCACTCGGCGCAGCAGGGGCCCTAACGCTTCTCCACTCTGCCATGGCCAGCTCATGCTGTCGCTGCTCCCTGCGGTCCTGGACTTCCAATTCCTTCATCTGCAGCTGGATCTCCAGCCGCCGCAGCTCCGCTGGGTTGGACCCTCCCCTGGGTGGACTATGGCTTGCAGGGTTCCCCTGGGAGGCTGTCCCGTCTCTCCGGCGGGCTCCAGTGCTCCGCCCACCCCCAGAGCCTGACACGCTCCCAGGGGGGGTCTGGCTGCTCCCCACTGGGACAGGATCCCAGCCCCGTGACTGGTCATTCTCCTCCAGCCGGGCAATCAGCTGGGCCTTGGTTGCGCTCCGCACAGACAAGCCCCTCTCTCTGCACAGCTTCACCAGCTCTGCCTTCAGGAGTCGGGTGTAGGCCTTCTCCCCGCTGGTCTCCTCGGTGCAGACTCACCAGTCGAGTGCTGCTGCGCCCCACTATTCTCAGGAACCGCTTCGCTCTGTCTCCAGCACTCCTGGCTCTAAGGCCCTTGCTTCTACTGCGCCTTGTCACTTGCTGCTGGGAGCTCCATCCGTGGGGTGCAGTGCATCCTGCTCCTGACACCAGTGTGGCGGCGCGTCGGGGTCCCCCGACTCCTGCACCCCTGTAATGGCACGGACAGACTCCACCAGCCAGTAGAACAGAGGGAGTTTATTGCTTCTCCAGGATACAGCACAGCACAGATGTCATCTGGTTACAGGAACCGGGCCTAGGATGCCTCAGCCCCCCTTGAGATGGGGGGACTGGGCCCCTAAATTCCAGCCCCTTTCCCTAGGCTGTCTCCTCCATGATTCCAGACAGCAACTAACTCTTCCTTCCAGCCCTGCCCCCAGCCAGGTCTGGCCTCGCCCCCCTCCTTCCCATTGCTCCGCTCCATGGGAGATACCTGACTGACGAGTTTGGAAGCCCCCTTGCCTAATGACTCACCCCCTGCCCTGCTGGGCCGTGCTGCAGACAGCAGCCAGTGGAGGTCACTGACAACCCACTGCCCAGCATAGCAACCAGCAAGGTACCTCCGCTACGTCACAGTCGTGCAGACGCACCGCTTATAAATTCAACCTAAGGGGGATTATTTCGAAATAAAGTCCTCATGTACACCAGGGCCAGATGTTCTGCTCTTAATTCAGTTGTTTGTAAATCTTTCTCAAAATCCAACGGAAGTCAACAAGCTCTTTTGTTAATACAGAATGTAATCCCCTCTCCCCCCCCTCTTTTTATGGCCTCTCACTGCTTCTGGGGTTAAATAACAGATCGTGCGGAGAATGGTTTGGATGGTGTAAGCAGGGGTTAAAATTGCCACGGAGCCCATTTCTGCTCATTGTTTTGTTCAGGAGTCTAAACGACATCCTATGCCGACAATACCACCTCTTAAGCCAGGGAAAGCTCAAAGTGAAATTTCTGCATGGGAAACCAGTGGCGGGGAAAACAAACGGCAAAGTGTTACTACAGCACTAGGAGGTTTTCATCTGTTGTTCAAAGTGTTTTTAATCTTTGGAAAACAGTTTTTATGGCAATAAGACTCAGGCGCTCACCAACCTGTGGGCCGTGATGGTTTCCTGGCCAAGGTTAAAGGTCGGGGCTCCCAGGCAATGTTCTTTGTTTTTTTTTTTTCTATCCATGTGCAGAATAAATTTTGTTATGTGCAGCAGCGCATGTGTGGATGTGCACCACCAATCCATGCTGCCAGTGGTGGGAGATTGGGGGTGCTCTGCCAATCAGCTGGGCAGCAGTTGAATCACTCCTCAGCAGCCGCCCAAGCACACAGCTACCAAGGAACACAATTCCCCGCCTCTCTTTCCCTCTGCAACACGCCGGGACTTTCCGATCCTGGCACCAGAGGGTACGTCTACACAGCAACATTACTTCGAAATAACTAGCATTATTTCCAAATAACTTTGTCTGCATCGACACAGCAGGCGGTTATTTCAAAATAATGTCGAAATACTCTCCGGCTGGAGGACTTCTGACTCCGACTCCTGTAACCCTCATTGTACGAGGAATGAAAGAGTGCTCCACTTCGAAATAAGCACTGTGTAGACACTCCCAATTTTGAAATAAGCGGCACAAGTGACGTCGCTCCATTTGCAGGGCTTGTTTCGAGTTAAGCCCTGCTGCGTAGACACACCCAGAGAGTCCCAGTTTGTAGAGGTGGGATTTTAATGAGGAGAGGTTAAAGCGACTGGGACTTTTCAGTTTAGAAAAGAGGAGACTGAGGGGGGATATGATAGAGGTCTATAAAATCATGAGTGGTGTGGAGAGGGCCGATAAAGAAAAGTTATTTATTAGTTCCCTAAATAGAAGAACTAGAGGACACCAAATGAAATTAATGGGTAGCAGGTTTAAAACTAATAAAAGAAAGTTCTTCTTCACACAGCGTGTAGTCAGCCTGTGGAACTCCTCGCCAGAGGAGGCTGTGAAGGCTAGGACAATAACAGAGTTTAAAGAGAAGCTAGATAATTTCATGGAGGTTAGGTCCATAAAAGGCTATTAGCCAGGGGATAAAATGATGTCCTTGGCCTCTGTTTGTCAGAGGCTGGAGAGGGATGGCAGGAGACAAATCGCTTGATCATTGTCTTCGGTCCACCCTCTCTGGGGCACCTGGTGCTGGCCACTGTCGGCAGACAGGCTACTGGGCTAGATGGACCTTTGGTCTGACCCAGTACGGCCGTTCTTATGTTCTTATGTAAAAGCTTAGCACTGCCTGAGTCCCGGGTCCAGGAAAGCTGAACCCAGTACCGGTCGGAGCAGAAGGGCCCTTCTAGAGTGACTCTGGGCCGTCTCCCTGTGAATCGGATGAATTGGGTTTGAAGCAACAGGCCCTGCTGGGGCAGGAGGAGGGGATCTGATACGCACCCAATCAATATGCCAGCCCAGCGCCAGTGCCACGGGGCAGAGAGGAGAAGGCAGTAGGAAGGTGAGGAGGAGGAATGAAGGGCACCACGCAGTTTGTGGCAAGGAGCGTGTGAAGGAATCCCGCTGCCACTGCCGGTCCGCTTCCCGTCAGAGCTAATCTCAACCCATTTGGAAAGGAGGGAGTGTCGTCTAGCGGTTAGAGTGGAGGAAGGGGGAATGCAGGCGGCTGGCTTCATTGCCTTGCTCTGTCATACTCCATCACCTCTCTGCTTCAAAGCAGCATGCCAGACACGCAGGGCTGCTAGCAGCTCGCACTGCCAGCCCCTCCAGGAGTGAGGCTGAAATTAAGCTCAGTGCTCCCCCACGGTCGACAGGCCCCTGTGTCTTTAGCCCTCACTGTGCCTAGCTGTAGCAGCTGTTTTGGGATGAAACCTCAAGATTTTGGGCTGTTGGGTGAGAAACAAACGGGAGCTTTTCGGCCCTGGGGGGTGGGATGGGGTGGGGGGAATGAGTGGGACCTGCCCGTGAAGGTGGGAGCCTCTAGGAAACCGTGACGCCATCCTTGTTCACATTCAGCGTTAACCGCTCTCTGAGAGGCAGGGGTTCGCCTAGATCAGGGTCTCCCAACCTATGGGTCGGGACTCAAATATGGGTCGCCCTTACCTTTCAAAAGGGTCTCCAGGTGGCTCTTAAGGAGCCATTCACACAGTTTTTTAATTGCCCTGGGTCACCAAGTCTCCCTGAATTGCCAAAATGGGTCCCCATCTGGAAGAGGTTGGGAACCGCTGGCCTAGATGATTTCAGAAAAAATACTGAACAAAAAAGAAAAGAAAAGAAAAGAAAAGAAAAGAAAAGAAAAAAAGGAGCCCAAGAGTTGTTAAGCAAATAAATAAATAAATAAAAAGCAGCGTGGTGAGGTTTTTTTGGCCCTAACAGACTGCCGGCGGCTGCCCGCCATCTTGCCGCCCTGCGCCGGGCCGGGCTGCCTCTGTATTGAGCCGGACAACCTGGGATTTTTGCCTCCTGGCCGGGAAAAACTCAGAACGTACTGGACATTTTAGGTGTCCGGTATTTCCTGAATTTTTTTTACCGGACAGGAGGCGAAAATACCGGACTGTGCGGTTCAAGACCGGATCCCTGGCAACCCTCACCTCGCCTTGCGTGTGCGAGAGATTCTTCTGGCCCAGACACAGCTCGGTGACCTCCATATTGCTCTGACGTTCCCTGCTGCTCTGCGGGCTGCAAGACTCTCTTCTCCCCTGCAGGCCCAGCCAAAGAGTTTTCGGGGCCCGAGGCGGCATGTTGTGGTTGGCTGCATCGTGTGGCTGGGCGGCGAGCGAGCAGCCGGGTGGACAGGTGCCAGGCAGCGCGGGGCCCTGACGGCGCGGGGCCCAAGGCAACTGCCTTGCCCTAAGGCCAGGTTGCTTCCCTGGCCTCTCCGGCACATTTCCCGGGTACACACTTACCGCTTCCTGGAAACGGGCCCCGCAGCCCTGCCACCCCCCCGCGGGTCCTGGGCTGACCTCCAAGAAGCTGGCCCTCCTGGCGCTGTAGGCCTTGGGTGGCGGGCTCGCTGTCTGAGGGGGAGGCATTCCTTTCACACGCCTCCCCAGCTTGACGGACTCCCTCGAGACGCGCGCTGAGTGACGCAGAAACCCCCACAATCATCCCCCCACCTTGCGCTAGCTCAGCCTTCCTGAAGAGCCATCTGCGTTCGTGCAGGCAGGGTTCCTCCCCTCATCCGGCTCCTCATCCCACACGCACCCCTCCGCCCAACCCAAGCCCGATGGCCCTTTCTCCCAGCCTGCCGGCTCCTCTGTGAGGACGACGCCATGGCCAGGTAAAGCTCCCCCCTGCCAAAGCAGCTCTCCCTGTAGAAGAAACAAAAATAGCTAGCGTCATCAGCGTTCATGGGCAAATCCCACTTCTTCAGATGAGCCAGAAGCTGGAGTGGAAATAACAGGAACCCAGAATTTGTACCAAGGGGGAAAAAGGGGGTACCTGTCAATTGTAAGACCAGTGCTAATGAGGTTAATTGAGTGGGCTGGAGTGTTTCACTTTTAAGCGTGGAAAAGAGATGACTAAAGGGGGGGATAGGACAGAGGTCTATAAAATCATGACTGGTGTGGAAAAGTGAATAAAGAAGAGTCATTTACTCCTTCCCATAACAAAAGAACGAGGGGCCACCCAATGAGATGAATAGGTAGCAGGATTAAAACAAACAAACGGAAGGATTTCTTCATGCAGCGCACTGTCAACCTGTGGAACTCCTTGCCAGAGGATGTTGTGAAGGTCAGGACTTTAACAGGGTTCAAAAAAGAGCTAGATACATTTGTGGAGGATCGGTCCATCAATACGTGTTAGCCAGGATGGGTAGGAATGGTGTCCCTAGCCTGTTTCGCAGAAGCTGGGAATGGGCAACAGTGGAGGGATTGCTGGATGATTCCCTGTTGCGATCCCTCCCTCTGGGGCACCCGGCGTTGGCCACTGTCGGCCGACAGGACACTGGGCTGGAGGGACCTTTGGTCTGACCCAGTCTGGACGCTCTTAAGTTCATCCAAAATGGAGTCCACAGTCTGACACAGACATACATAAAAGCCTCCAGTATCAAACAGAATTCATCAATTGGACAGAGTTCCCCAACCCATCCCAGCCACGAGGGCTGTGAAAAATTATAAAATGAAATTTTGGATTCAGGAGCATAATTCTGGCCCAGTTGCTAGTTACCAAAGTTACACCAGGGTCTCTGCAAATATTAGTTATACAGCAGGTCAACAATTTTCCGTAGAAATATGTTTGGTGGAAAAACGGCTTTTGAAACAACTGAAATGTTCACAGAAAAGTTTCTAGTCTGGTCAAAAAATGTTGCCAAAAACCGGAAAAACCAAAAATTCTAAGCGGATCCATTTTTTTGAACTTAACAAACATCAAAAGCAAATGTATCGCTGGAAAATGTTTTGATTTTAAAACAAAACAAAGCTATTTTTGGTTGCTGGAGAGGGAGGGGAGAACATTTGTTTTTTAACAGAAAACCTGAACTTTTTACAAGAGAAATCACACCCCCCTGAAAAAAAGTTTCCACCAACAATTTCTGCATGATTTCTTCCCCCCCAAACACTGTAACTGGTTACTGTTTTAGCAACAAGACTCTGTATATGTTAAAGTACCACCAGTATGGCAGCAATTTGGCATTGGCTGTAGAAGTGCAGGCAGCTTACAGTGTGACTGTAACCATCACCAGGCAGATTTGAACCTAGGACCTCAGGATAGAAGCCTCTACTGCTAGAGTTATAAAACCACCTGGCTCCTAGCTTAGGCTGTAGAGCTCCCTTGTTCTTATCTCTCACTGTACGTGGTCTAAGTGCCACTCCATGGGACGGTGACGCACATGCAGTATGTGGGTCACATGACCACATTCTGATGTCAACGGAATCTCGATGCGTGTGAAGTTTTTCCCTTTGGCATGAATATTCATGGGCTAACTAATTTTGGCGGGTGGAAAAGCGCCGCACTAATAATAATTCTAGAAATGTTGTCCTTGATGAAATATTAATTAAATTTGCTACAAGTTTGTTTTTTTGATGTTTTCACATTAAAAAAAAACAACAACCCACTTTGATAAAGAAAAATATCCTTTAAACGCACGTCATGTGCAGAAACATCATGATTATTCAAGCCCGCTGTGCATTGTTCAGTCTATCCTCCCAACAAAATGAGGGCTTGAGTTTGCTGGAGTCCATCCCAGCTTTTGTGAGCTGCTTTTTGTGTTCACATATTGCTGGCTCCAGTCCTCCAATCACACCGGGTCTCAGAGAGGCCGGCAAGGAGGAAACTTGCATTATTTTCTCTCATTCTGAAACGTAGCTGATGAAAATTTAAGTGGACCCTGTTGCAAAAAGTGCTCAGAGATGGCGACAGCGCCGAGGGGCCTGATGGGATAGCCGCAGGGGTTTATGGGAGTTTCCAGCTGGATTATGGGAGTTTGAAAATTTCTTCCCCATATCCCCTGAGCACCAGCAAACTACCCCGCTGAACTGTTCTGCATCACCTAGAATGCACTGCTGCTTGGACCCTAGTGCAAAACATGATGAACTGTGGGGTCAGAGTGCTCACAGACTCACAGAATCGGAAGGGATCTTGAGAGGTCATCGAGTCCAGTCCCCTGCCTGCATGGCAGGGCCAAGCACCATCTAGACCATCCCCGGCAGGTGTCTGTCCAACCTGCTCTTCAATATCCCCAGGGATGGAGATTCCACAGCCCCCCCAGGTAATTTATTCCAGTGTTAAACCACCCGGACGGACAGGAAGTTTTTCCTCATGTCCAACCTAAACCTCCCTCACTGCAGTTTAAACCCATTGCTGCTTGTCCTGTCCTCAGAAGCCAAGAACAATTTTTCTCTCTCCTCCTTGTAACACCCTTTTAGTACTTGAAAGCTGCTGTCATGTCCTCTCTTAGTCTTCTCTTTTCCAAACTAAACAAGCCCAATTCCTTCAGTCTGCCCTCGTAACTCATGTTCTCTAGACCTTGAATCATTTTTGTTGCTCTTCTCTGGACCCGCTCCACTTTCTTCACAGCTTTCCTGAATTGTGGTGCCCAGAACTGGACACAACACTCTAGTCGAAGCCTAATCAGCGCAGAGCAGAGCAGAAGTTCTTCTCTTGTCTTGCTCACAACACTCCTGTTCACGTGGGATGGGGGGCAGGGTTTGATTGTGCATGTCTAATTTGCACATGCACTGAATCAGGTGTGCGGCAGAAGATGCGCCACAGCAGGTTTGACTCCAAATTAGGGAAATGCCTCGATTCCATCCAACTGTTCTCTCGACCACCTGTACCACCTGCGATACTCACACGGCTCTCCCCTGCGACTAGCCATGGGGTGCTTCTGCCTTTGTGCAAGTGGCTCTTCACCTGGAAAATGGATCCTGATTCCAGAAAGAGCTTGAATCTCTCTCTCTCTCTCACACACACACACACAGACACAGAGGCACCTAAACCATGCAATGGTATGTTTACTTGCTTACATTATGCAGCCACTATATATCTCTGTGCATTGTATAGAATTCCAGAAATATGGGCACTGTTGCAAACCAGGGAGACAAAGTTGGAACGCAAGCAGTGTGGAAGCTTTGTTTAGGGCTGTTGGTTTCAGATGTTTTCTTTAATAAATAGCTCCCGTTTGAGATGGACTGTGATTCCACATATCAAGGCAAAATGGGAGCCCCAAAGGTACAAATCTGGAATTTATCCCCTTTTCCTTGTCTCTCTGATCCGCAATCAAAGAGATCACTAAGCTGGGGAGAGGTAGAAACACTGGAGGATAGGGGTAGGGTCCAGAGTGACCTGGACAAATGGGAGGATTGGGCCCAAAGAAATCTGATGAGGTTCAACAAGGACAAGTGCAGAGTCCTGCACTTGGGACGGAAGAATCCCAAGCATTGGTACAGGCTGGGGACCGACTGGCTAAGTAGTAGTTCTGCAGAAAAGGACCTGGGGGTTACAGTGGATGAGAAGCTGGAGATGAGTCAACAGGGCGCCCTTGTAGCCAACAAGGCTAAAGGCATATTGGGGTGCATTAGGACGAGCGTTGCCAGCAGATCTAGAGAAGTGATTATTCCCCTTTATTCAGCACTGGGGAGGCCACATCTGGAGTAGTATGTCCAGTTCTGGGCCCCCCACTATAGAAAGGATGTGGGCGCATTGCAGAGGGTCCAGCGGAGGGCAAGGAAAACGATTTGGGGACTGCAACACATGACCTACGAAGGGAGGCTGAGGGACTTGGTCTTTAGGAGAGAAGAGCGAAGGGGGATTTGAGAGCAGCCTTCAACTCCTTGAAGGGGGGTTCCAAAGAGGCTGGCGAGAGGCTGTTCTCAGTGGGGGCAGGCGGCAGAACGAGGAGCAACGGTCTCACGTTGCAGTGGGGGGGGGTCTAGTTTGGAGATTAGGACAAATGATTTCCCTGGGCAGGTGGGGAAGCGCTGGGAGGGGTTCCCTAGGGAGGGGGTGGAATCTCCGTCCCTAGAGGTGTTTAAGTCCCGGCTTGGCACAGCCCTGGCTGGGCTGATTGAGTCGGGACTGGTCCTGCTTTGGGCAGGGGGCTGCACTGGGTGCCTCCCGAGGTCTCTGCCCGCCCTGGGATTCTAGGATTATGATTTGGGCCTTTCTGCACCCTTCTCAGAAAATGCAGATTCACTTCCCCAGGCATGGGCTCTGAGGTGGGCAGAGACGTGTCCACAGTGGGAACCAGGCAGGAACAACTGATCCTTCCAATAGAACGCCTGCTTTTTTGACTCCAGGGTGGGATGACAGGTTTACCCGGTGCACACTCCTGACAGGGGTTAACGAGGAGCAAAAGCAAGCGGTTTATGCATTCCTTTGGCGCCTCCGCTGCGTGGCTTTGCAAGTAAAATCCGAGGAAAAGCCGGCATCACTATTTCATGAGGAAGAGCCCTGTGGTTTTCCATGTTGACAGTAGCAGTTCAGAAATAAAATTAAACATTTATTTCTCAAAAGCCAGTACCGAGGGGGGAAACAAAGATAAATGGTGCAGAGCCCTTTCGGTTTGTGAATTCAGAGACAGAGCCGCTAACCTTTGATTAATAAAACTACAGAAGTGTCTTCAATTCCCTTGTAGATTTGGAGGCGCGGGGTAGGAGCCATTGTAGGAAAAAGCTGGGTTTTTTTTTAAAATAAGAACATAAGAATGGCCAGACTGGGTCAGACCAAAGGTCCATCTAGCCCAGTGTCCTGTCGGCCGACAATGGCCAATGCCGGGTGCCCCAGAAAAGGGAATCATCACATGATCCCTCCCTGTCACCCATTCTCAGCCTCTGGCAGCTAGAGACACCATCCCTACCCATCCTGGCTAATCAGTATTGATGGACCCAACCTCCATGCATGTATCTAGTTCATTCTGAACCCTGTTAAAGTCCTGGTCTTCACAACCTCCTCTGGCAAGGAGTTCCACAGGTTGACAGTGGGCAGCATGAAGAAAAACTTCCTTTCGTTTGTTTTAAGCCTGCTGCCTCTTCATTTCATTCAGTGACCCCGCGTTCTTGTGTGATGGGAACCAATAAATAACTTTTCCTTATTCACTTTCTCCACACTGGTCATGATTTTTTAGAGGTGTGTGTGGGGGGGGGGTGCAGGAGTAAGAGTGGGGAGTGAGGAGGGGCTCAGGGCTGGGGCCTGTGTGTAATAGGGAGAGGGGGAGACAAGGGTGCCATTTAGGAAGGCTGGGGTGGGGGGACTGAGGACTCTCTTTGCTGTTCTCCTTCCTGTCAGGGAGTGTGAGGGAAGCAGCCGGGTGGGAGAGGGACGCTGGCAGGCCGGGTGCTGTCCTCTCGCTCCCTGAGAGCGGCGGGGAAGGGGAGAAGCAAGCAATGTCCTGGTAGGAATCCTACAGGGGCGCTTCAGCCGAGGGGGGGCGCTCAGGGCCGGGGCAGCCCCAGACCTGGGGGGGGGGGGAAGCGCGTGTCACTATGCAGCTCAGGAAGCCCCGGCTCACACCCCCTCTCCTCCGAGTGCTTTGCTGTGGCTTCCGGCCTCCCGGATCCCAGCCCCCCCTGCGGCGCTGGAGCCGAGAGGGGGCGTGACTGACAGCTGCCGGGAGCAATGTGCCTCATTAAAAGGCTTGGCTTCCAGCAGCTGCACCAGAAGGCAGGGAGGGACCGAGACCCGACTGCATGACGGCCCCCCACTGCGAGGTCATGCCCCCCCCCCGGCAAGCCGCTGGTTCTTACCAAAATCCCACAGAAGCCCCTGTTAGAATGGCTCATAGCGACAGCAGATGCGGGGAGCAGACTCTCCATCCACAGAAAAATGTTGGGCATCAAAGTCACGGTGCAGAAACTCCCGAGGTCTCTTCCAACCCTCGGATTCCATGAACCCCGCCACGCCCTGGTGCTCGATCCTCCCTCAGAAAGTCACGTGAGCGGAAGGAGGGTTTTGTGGGGACGACCCGGGGCTGGAACTCAGGGTTCTACGGGGCCAGTCCCTTCAGCTCCGTGAGATCCACCTCACGTCACCAAAGAATAATCATTCTGACTTGTCTGTTGAACCGGTAAGGGGGTGCCGCTGCCTCCTGTTTGTGCAGCTCCCAGAACAATGGGGCCCTGATCTTGGCTGGGGCATTCAGACCCCACTGTAATGGAAATGATTATTGATAGTCACAGCCTATTATCGGGGAAATGATACAAGCACGGACTGCAGGAGGCACGATTAAAATGTGTCGTCTCATGGTTAACTCTTCCGGGCCAGGAGGGAGGTAGCTAATTATTAGAGCTGGGTGGATAATTGATGTTCCTGGTCAGTGGCCAAAGAGGAAAAGTTTGAAAACAAATTCAGTGAGTGGCAAATAAAAACCAGGAGGTCTAGGTTGGATGTTAGGAGAAACTCTTTCCCTCGGAGGGTGGGGAAACGCTGGGAGGGGTTTCCTAGGGAGGGGGTGGAATCTCCATCCCTAGAGGTGTTTAAGGCCTGGTTTGGCACAGCCCTGGCTGGGCTGATTTCATTGGGGTTGGTTCTGCTTTGGGCAGGGGGCTGGACTCCATGACTCCTGTAGTCTCTTCCAACCCTAGGAGTCTCTGATCCTTTAGGGTATGTCTAGACTGCATCCCTCTGGCGGCAGAGGGATGCAGATTAGGCAGGTCGACATTGCAAATGAAGCGGGGATTTAAATATCCCACGCTTAATTTGCATAAAAATGTCCGCCATATTTTGCTGACTCAGCACTTTGTCCGCAAAAAGTGGCAGTCTCGAGGGGGATCTGTCGAGAAAGAAAGCCTTTTTCAACAGATCCCTTATGCCTCCTGCTTTCTTTCTCGACAGATCCCCCTCTTTTTGTCGACAAAGTGCTAAGTCGACAAAAACAGTGGCCATTTTTATGCAAATTAAGCATGGGATAGTTAAATCCCCGCTTCATTTGCAGTGTCGACCTGCCTAATCTGCATCCCTCTGCTGACAGAGGGCTGCAGTCTAGACATACCCTTAGAGTCCCCTTGTAATGCACAAGAGGGACTATATTCTAACTTAATATCACCCCTGGTGTCCGTGGCTTTTAGTTCTTGGGATTCCAGTCCAACAGACAGGCAGTTACAATACTCAATACGCTACTATTCCGATAACACGTATGCGGGAGAGTTCACCTAGCCACTTTTAATTCTAGCAAAAAGTCCCTTTGGACGGACCCAGCCGCGAGGGCTGCCGCGGCACATCCAGCATGCTGTCGCCATAGTTAATTAATGCCTGGGTGGTATAAATATATCTTCTTAGGCTACAAAACAAACCGGCAACGGCTGCATTATTAATGCACCAGGGCCTCTTAAAAATGCCCTTTTAAAGGAATTAAGCAGCCGGATTGATCGAGGCCTTCCGCTCCCACTGGAATGCAATTGTTTCATGCAAACAAAGGGGCGTTGCCACCGTGTGCGTCTTGCTGAGTGAGCAATTTTAGGCTGCAGTGTGTGAGACAGCAGGCACCTCCGCTGCAAACACCCACTAACTCCTCCGAATCACCGACCCCGATTTCAGCTAGGGCATTTTAAATGAATCTAGACCCATCCAAGTGTCCAGCTCACAAAGGATGCGGCTGGGGTACATAAGAGCTCGGAGGTGCAATAACAAGAACTCTCTCCTTAGTATGCAGAAGATGCTTTGTAAAAAGGGTGGAAGGGGGAGTTCTAGATGCTGTGACCTAGATCTGCAAAAGCAACGCGTGATTTCAGCCGTCCAATTTGAGAGGCTGATTTTTAGACGCATCTGTGCGAAATCTAGGCCCCTTTTGGGAGTCTTAAGATGGGCACCCCAAATCCCTAGCTGCTTGTGAACGTTTAGACAACTCTCTTGTTCTTACTGAAATAAACTTGGGGCTAGAACAAAGATGGGGATCCCAGCAGCAAGTGGTCCCCTCCCTGTCCCATTTCACAGCTGTAGGTTAAGTGCCCAACACTTGGAATAAAATAAAATTAAGGAAAGCCATGTCTTCACTAAGATCGACACTGCCGTGATCGATCTTCCAGAGTTTGATTTAGTGAGTCTAGTTAAGAGTCGCTAAATTGAACTCAGAGAACACCCTAGGGGCAGCCGATACTCCCGCTCCTGCAAGGAGTAAGGGAAGCCAAAGGGGGCATTTGCTCCCATTGGCCTCCTGCTGTGGTGACAATGGGGAACTCAAAACAAGGCACGTCGACTCCAGAGCCGTAATTATCGGGCATACTTCTGTTAGTGAAACAGACAAACTTTTGAACTCCCCAGAGCTCTTCTTCTTCAGTACGAAAGTTTGTCTCTTTTACCAACAGAAGTTGATTCAATAAAAGATAATACGTCGTTCATCTTGTCTCTATATCTTGGGCCCAACATAGCTTCAAACAAGTTATACTTTAGTTAAACACAAATTACTGGTCTCAGTTTATGGATAACTGGGTGAAATCTAATGACTTGTGAAATCTAATAACCTGTGACACAGATGGAGTATTGTGTCCAGTTCTGGGCACCACATTTCAAGAGAGATGTGGAGAAACTGGAGAAGGTCCAGAGAATCATAGAATCCTAGGGCTGGAAGAGACCTCAGGAGGTCATCCAGGCCAGCCTCCTGCCCAAAGCAGGACCAATCCCAACTAAACCATCCCAGCTAAACCATCCTGGCCAGAGAAGAGCAACAAAAATGACAAAAGGTCTAGAGAACATGAGCTATGAGGGAAGACTGAAAGAATTGGGCTTGTTTAGTTTGGAAAGGAGAAGACGGAGAGGGGACATGAGAGCAGTTTTCAAGTACTTACAAGGGTGTCACAAGGAGGAGGGAGAAAAATTGTTCTCCTTGGCCTCTGAGGATAGGACAAGAAGCAATGGGCTTAAATTGCAGCAAGGGTGGTTTAGGTTGGACATGAGGAAAAACTTCCTGTCAGGGCGGTTAGACACTGGAATAAATTGCCTGGGGAGGTTGTGGAATCTCCATCACTGGGGATATTGAAGAGCAGGTTGGACAGACACCTGTCAGGGATGATCTAGATGGGGCTTGGTCCTGCCGTGAGGGCCGGGGACTGGATTCGATGCTTCTCGAAGTCCCTTCCAGTTCTAGGGTTCTGTGATTCTATGAAGGAGGCCAGACTAGAGATAATCTAATGTGGGGGGGTTCTGTCCTCTATGAATTAATTTCCATTTGTGGTAGAAAATTTGGCCTGGCTCGTATCCAGCCTGCTTTCCCCTAATCCCTAGGCCCAATTCCCGTCCCAACCACTGTGTGTGCAAAGGGGGGCGAGAGCACTAAACTCACCAATCAAGCAGGCAAGTCAAGTGCCGTAGCCACCTGTGGGCTTCTGACCCTCGAATTCCTCCGGCCCACCAGCGACCACACCCTTTCAGTCAATGTGAGCACCCCTGGAGAAAGCTAGAATCAGGAGCGATAACTTATTTCAGGCCAGGTCCCGTGTCTTGCCTGAAAATCAAGTTTTTGCTTTGCACGGTGACATTCCTTATTAGACAGTGAAAAGAGCCTTCTCGTGTTTGTAAATGCTGTTCTCTCTGTCCTCCAGCGTTGCCAGAAATAGTCGGTGTCAGGAAAGAGCAGTGCTGTAAATCCACTCCCGCGGGTGACACCTCCCGGTGCTCCGGGCGTCGGCCATTCAGACACTGTTTGCACTGCAGATTCCAGCCCAGCGGCGTCCACTTGCTGATGTTTCCAGGAAGCGGAAGAGAATGTAAAATAAAAACTCGGGTCTTAGCCTGTCTCGGGAGCGATTTCTCCGCGGCGGGTTCCTTACGCCCTTTTCAAAGGCTGTTGCGACGCAGAGAGTCAGCAAGTGCTGCCGAAACAACTTCTCCAGCACGGAGCATTGTCAGGTCCAGGTTAACTTTCTCATCGGAGCGATTAAAAAAAAAGTCTTTGGAGGCTGTGCAGCCAGCAGACACAGCAACGTTAGTATGCAGGGTAGGACGACTCCAGGACAGACCCACCAGAGGAGACCGAGTGAGGAAGTGCTGGGATGGGTTCCCTAGGGAGGGGGTAGAATCTCCAGCCCTAGAGGTTTAAGTCCCGGCTTGACCAAGCCCTGCCTGGGCTGATTGAGTCAGGGTTGGTCCTGCTTTGGGCTTGATGC
This sequence comes from Pelochelys cantorii, assembly GCA_032595735.1. NCBI lineage: Eukaryota > Metazoa > Chordata > Testudines > Trionychidae > Pelochelys > Pelochelys cantorii. The sequence continues at coordinate 2,148,941 of CM064358.1, read as the reverse complement.
CTCCTGAGGTCTCTGCCCACCCTGGGATTCTAGGGTTGTATGACTTGGCCGAGGTCTTCAAGCAAGTGAGGGACAATCTCAAGCAAAGGAAATCGGAGGTTCAAAGCCCTGTGTGCTCACCACTAGAGCACACGGCTGAAGTTCAATGTGAAACGGAAGCAGATAAAGTAGGCCCTACCAAAAAGGGAGAGGCGCTCTGCCAAGTGTAGGGAAGACTGATCAAATCTACCACCCGCGTCATAACCGTTAGGGCTACAGCTAATTCAGTCCTGTGCAGACAGTCAGCACACATGCACGCATTAGGAAAAGCGATTTCCCGAGGCGGGTGGGGAAGCGCTGGGACGGGTTCCTTAGGGAGGGGGTGGAATCTCCATCCCTAGAGGTGTTTACATCCCGGCTTGACCAAGCCCTGGCTGGGTTGATTGAGTTGGGGCTGGTTCTCCTTGGAGCAGGGGGGTTGGACGTGACAACTCCTGAGGTCTCTGCCAGCGCTGTGGGCATGTCTACACCAGGAAATTATTTCAAAATAATAAACTCCCCCCAAAAAACTATTTCGAAATAGCGTGCACACACTACAGGGAACCTCAAAATGAGTCCGAGGCAGGCTCCTTAATGTGGACGCGCTACCTCGACTTAGCGCCCCAGAAAGCCCCGGGGAGTAATTACTCTGAATGACCCCGGCGAGTCGTTATAAAAGCAGCAGTGGCCGCTATTTCGAAATATTCCTCGTGCAAAGCAGGAGGGCAGATTTTGAAATAACCAGCCCTTTGATTCAAAGTAACGGGCTAGGTTGTGGGGACGCTCCGCGTTGTTCTTTCGAAATCAGGGGGAGTTATTTCGAAATAACTCCCTGGTGTAGACCAGGGCTGGGAGCCTACGATTCTACGCACCTCTTAATTCTTGGTAAGGCTGATACGGGGCAGCATCTCCTGGCCCTCCAGAAAGCCGGGTTTTCCTCGAAGGCCACATGCCTGTACAAAAAGTCTGGAACTAGGTTGCAAATCCAGCTTAGGGCGCTTCCAGTGAGATGGGTTTTGCGGGGAGACGATGCACTTTGCAGCTGTTAATGGTCATTACTGCAGACAGAGATAGGTGGTAAGGATGAGGCATTCAGCTGCAAATGGTCTTAGAATTACTCATCTGACCCGAAGAGGTAATCCAGACTACTTGACTACACCGATAAAACATCTTTTCCCTCTATTTTGTTTCTTAGATTCAAATTCAAAGTGACGTTCTTTATCCAAGGTTCTCTTTTACCCCCTGCAAAGAAACACGCAGCCGAAAGATGTTAAAAATAGAACGATCTTCAAAGGCAGCATGCATGCTCTGTGCACACAAGCAGAGCCACCAAACCCAGAGAGTTACCCAAATGTTTACAGGCTCTGCGTGCCATTTGTGTATGGAGAATTTTTCTTGTTCTCCCCTCCAGCTTCCCTGCCCTTCAAAAACATCTTTGGCCTCTGCAATTTGGCTAGATTTTTTTTTTTGCTGCTTCTGCCGATAGTAGTTTGATGTTTGCCTCCCAAAGAAAAGCTTTTCATCACACTGATTACGTGGGAGCCTTCGAGAAGAAATTAATCCCGCTCGTTATTGGGCACATCTGTTAAGATGGAGATAGGGCATCAAAAGTGGTCCTGGCCTCCTTTGAGGTATGGCGCATGCACATTTCATCTGGGAAGAATCAGGGCCGTCCCTGGGGAGGGGCGGGGCGTGGCCTGGGACAAGGCCTCCCCAGCGCCCCAGGTGTGGGGCAATCCTCCACCGCAGGCCCCACATCCGCCCTGCTCCTGCTCTGCTCCCAGCCCACCCACAGGCCCCGCTGCTGCGCCGCTCACAGCCCCCAGTGCAGCCCTTGCCCATAGCCCCCTGCTCAGATCAACGCCCGCTGCCGGATTCCTGGGGGCCCAGGCATGGGGCTGCAGCGGGGGTCGGCCCCCTCCCCGTTCACCATGGTGGTGGGAGCCGGAGCAACCCAGCAGCCTTCTCCACTCTGCCCCGCTGCCCATCCCCCACCCCACTGCGCCCCGCCCTGCTGCCCATCCCCCATCCTGCAGCACCCCACCCCTCCCTGCCCTGCCCCACTGCACACCCCCCACCCTGCAGCACCCCACCCCACCCCACTGTACACTCCCCATCCTGCTGCACCCTGTCCCACTCTGCCCTGCCCCACTGCACACCCCCCATCCTGCTGCACTCCACCCCTCCCTGCCCTGCCCCACTGCACACCCCCCATCCTGCTGCACCCCGCCCCACCCCACTGTACACTCCCCATCCTGCTGCATCCCACCCCTCCCTGCCCTGCCCCACTACACACACCCCATCCTGCTGCACTCCACCCCGCCCTGCCCCACTACACATCCCCCATCCTGCTGCACCCTGCCCTGCTCTGCCCTGCCCCACTGCACACCCCCCATCCTGCTGCACCCCATCCTTCTGCACCCCACCCCACCGCCTACTCCCCATTCTGCTGCACCCCACCCCTCCCTGACCTGCCCCAATGCACACCCCCCATCCTGCTGCACCCCACCCCACTGCACACCCCCCATCCTGCTGCACCCCACCCCACTGTCCACTCCCCATCCTGCTGCACCCTGCCCTGCTCTGCCCCACTGCACACACCCCATCCTGCTGCACCCCACCCCACCACCCACTCCCCAAATTGCTGCACCCTACCCCGCTCTGCCCTGCCCTGCCACCCCCCCATCCTGCTGCACCCCACTGCCCACTCCCACCTTGCTGCACCCTGCTCCGCCACCCACCCCCCATCCTGCTGCACCCCACCCCACCACCCGCTCCCTATCCTGCTGCACCCCACCCTGCCCTGCCCTACTGCACACCCCCCATCCTGCTGCGCCCCGCTGCCCACTTCCACCTAGCTGTACCCCGCTCTGCCACCCACCCCTCCCCCATCCCGCTACACCCCGCTGCTCTCCCCCATCCCGCCGCACTGCACCCCGCCACAGGATTCCAGCAGGAGGTGCACCCGTGCCCAGCATGGAGGTAACCTACCTGATAATGACACCAGCATCATCTTTTCATGCCCTGCCTGCTGGAGTCCTGGAAGGACGCTGCGTGGGGTCGGTGTTCAGGGGGCAGGGGGATCCGGGCCCTTCCTCTCCACCGGGTCCCAGCCCAGGGCCCTATGAGCGGTGGAGCGGTTCACCGCTAGCTCAGCCGGGAATTCCCCGCCCTGGGCTACAACCTACCCGCACCCTGTAGGCAGCCCTCTCCATCCCTCCGCTCTGGGGGCTTCCCCCGACATCCCTCTGGGCCTGGCCGCTGCTGCGGAGTCCGTGGGTGCCTCCTCCCGAGGAACTCCTGCGGCGCCTCCTTCGCCGTCGGCCGTCGGCCCTGACTGAGCAGCTGTGCGGGCCTTTATAGCCGGCCTCCTGCCGGAGCATGCTCAGTAGGGCTGTGGGGGCGGGGCCTCCTCAGCCAGGTGTGGCAAGTTAACCCCTTCAGTCCCGGCGCGGGGTTGATACACCCCGTCCCGGGGGGGTGTTTGTTGGGAATGGCAGTGCCAATCGAAAAGGGAATTGGCCTCGTTGGGGTTGTTTGTCACGAGGCGGGGCCGAGCCAAAATGACCGGACGAAAAAGGGATGCAGGGAGAGGAGGCAGCCCCCCTTGGCTTGAAATGGCTGCTGTTTTAGACAGGGTTTACCCTTGGGTTCAGAGTTATTCACAATGTTCCAGCCCCCGCCCCCCCCCCCCCGGGCAGTTTAGGACGGGATAGTTACAAAGTCCGGGCTTGAGCCGATACACGGAGCCAAATCTCTGCCTGCCAACAGGCCTGCCAGGACCACTAATGAACAGCCACTTCTGCTGAAGAGATTTTTCTTTGGGTAAATAACTGCTACTAAAAGCGCATCTCCTCCTAAATTGGTGGTTCGCTTCTGAGAGGGAGTTGAAAATGGCTTTTCCTGCTGCTTCTCCCACAAGGAGAACACATCCATTATTTTTGCATGATTTCACAGACGTACCCCCCCGCTCCCCATCATCGAAGGACATGGCCTTTTAGCCCTGGTGTAATCCGGCGAGAGGGCTGACATATCAATGAGATGTTCAGCCGTCAGGGAGAATTTGCTCCATGGCTCGCTGGTTTGTGGCGGTGGAGGGAGGTTTGCTTGGTCACATCCTTCTGGGTCAGGTTCAACCCCTGCCTGGGCCGTATTTTGCCCACCTGTGGTTTGAAACGGTTTGTGCTTCACAAATCCACGCCGACTGTTACTTATCACTTTATTTTGAGATGTTTGCAGATGGATTCCTTAATTACTTGTGCCATTATCTTCCCTGGCACAGAAGTTAAACTGACTGGTCTGTAGTTTCCTGCGTTGCTCTTATTTCCCTTTGTATACATGGGCCCTAGATTTGCCTTTTTCCACTCTTTGGGATCTCTCCCGACTTCCATGACTTTTCAAAGATAATCGCGAATGGCTCCAATATCTCCTCAGTCAGCTCCTTGAGTACTCTAGGATGTGATTTTAAGACAGCTAACTAGTTTACTTGTAACTTGTTCTTTCCCTGTTTTAGCTTCTGATCTTATCCCATTCATGCATCTGACCAAGTGGGTCTTTGCCCACGAAAGCTTATGCTCCAATATATCTGTTAGTCTATAAGATGCCACAGGACTTCTCATTGTTTATGCAGATTCAGACTGACACGGCGACCCCTCTGATATTAGAACCCCCAGATGCTTTTCAGCAGTGTTAGCCGGTTATTCCCAATTAAACATAATTTCCTTGGATGGTAACTGCACCTTAGGTCTTGTCTACAATGGCACATTTTGTTGCCCAAAACTGCGTTTTGGTGCAAAATAGTGAGAGCATTTACGCCAGAATGCAACTTTTGTTGGGAAAAACACCCAGTTTGGGCAACAAAAAACATCCACCCCTGCGAGAGACTTTTGTCTGTTCCCCTCCCTTTATTGTTCCCCACCCTGCTGTTTGTTTTGTCGGAAGAACTGGCTTCTGCCAGGATCCCACCATACCTGCCCTGCTGGCTCTGCTCAGTGTCTTGTGATCTCTGCTGCCCTGCGCCCCTCCCCTGTCAAAGCTCTGAGGGAGCTGGTCCATGTGGGGAACAAACAAAGAGCAAATCATTGGAGTGCTCCTCTTCTGCCCGGCTAGGAACCCAGTGGCAGGCAGGCTGCTGCTGCCGGGGGGAGGGCTGGAGAGATGGCTGTGCTGCTTTGATATTCCTCAGCACAGGGAGCTCACGGAGCTACGAGGGAATCTCAAGAAGCGCAGGGATCAGCACGGAGCCCTCTCCATGCAGAACAGTGCACTATGGGCTGTCTCCTGCTGCTGGGAGTGAGACGAAGGCCTGACACGGCAGCCCAGGAATCACAGGCCCGGAGGAAGGCCGGAGGCCCTGACAGCAATGGTCAAGACTTTGCTAATACAAAGCAGTGGGAAGCTGGGAGCAGGAGGCAGGCCCTGCTCAGAGAAGCTGGCAAGAACAGGGCTGATATGACCTCGGAGGTACCAGGCACAGGCCGGAAACAATCCGGAGGGGCGGTACTGGAACACCTCCCAACACACTCCCCACAGACAACAGATGCACCAGCCTAGGGTCAGGACAGGGTCCAAACCGGAGCCTCGCTCACGGCTCTCTCTGGCACATTTAGAGTGATAAAACCAACGCACGTTTCATATTTCCAACCTCACCCTCCAGAGAGATGCATGCACAGAACGAGAATATACACTGTCAGCAGAGTGTCACTTTACACCTGCTGGATCACAGTGTTTCTCAACCTTTTTTCATAAAGTACCCCTTTAAAAACATTTATAAGTACCCCCAGTAACTACAGGTTTCAGACACCCAACATTTTTTTCCTACCATTGCAGCATACTTGTTTAAACAACTTAATCGTAGCCGAGCAGGCGATGAAATTTTTGGGTGTAAAAAGGACAAAAATAATAAGGCACTGTAAAACTTAAACCCCAAATTCAGTTTTCTCCAAATTGCAGTTGTGTTGATGTACCCCCCCAGACTTCTCTCGAGTACCCCCCCGAGGATACTTGTACCACTAGTTGAGAAACACTGCCCTATAGCATCTTGGAATTATGCATATTCATAAGCCAGTTTTCATAAATTATGGGGGGCGGGAGGTGACACCCTTCTCCTTTCTTGCAGTACTGAGGGCTTGCCGGCCAAACCCCCGCCCCCCGCGCTGAATTTTAATTAGGGGCCAACATTCCCCTTACACCTAGAAAAAACCCCGCTCCATTAACAGTCGTTGGGTTAACTGCACTGACAAACGAATCAATCGTCTCTTATCAACTGAAGAAGCCGTGGAAAATGGTTCTCTGTCAGCGTGTACACGTGTTTACATAAACATGCTGGGATTTCACGGCCAAGGCCCTGGCATTGATTGATCCGAGTGGGAAGTATGAGGAGGTGACCTGCCTACGAGAAATAAGGGGCCGGTTTAGACCAGGAGCTCCAGGCACCATCCCCGCATGTAAAAGGACTTTAATGTGGGTGTACTTGACATGCGTACCCACCTGAAGGCCAGAGCAGTCTGGGCGAGGTCACTGTACCCCAGAATCGGGCCCGTAGTTCTGCACCTGCGAGACGCAGAGGAGCCAGGAGGTGAGGCGGAACTTGAGCAAGTCCAGAAAATGTTGCCATCCAGATGTGACGGCGCGTCAGGGGCCCCCCCGATCCTGCACCCCCAGAAAAGACTCCGCCAGCCAGTAGAATAGGGAGGGTTTATTGCTTCTCCAGGATACAGCGCAGCCTAGACGTGCCTCAGACCCTTGGGTTAGGGGGTCCGTTGCCCCCTCAACCCTCAGCACCCAGCTTAGTCTGTTCCCTTCATGTTTCCCAGCCAGAAACTGCCTCGCTCCCAGACCCTGCCCCCAGCCAGGTGTTGGTCTCCGCCTCCCTCCCTTTGTCTCTCCCCCTGGGAAGAGCCTTGTTATCTGCTCAGGCTGGGCCTGGGTGTCCACAGGTAGGTGATTCAGTGGGAATCACACCTCACAGTGCAGGGGAACCCCGGGTTACAGAGCAGACAGCCCCCCCACTACGTCACACCAGAGTAATCAAGTTATGGAACCCCAGAACGGGAAGGGACCTCGTGAGGTCAAGTCTAGTCCCCGGCCCTCCCGGCAGGACTGAGCACCATCGAGCTAGACCATCCCGGACAGGTGTCCGTCCAACCTGCTCTTAAATATCCCCAGTGATGGAGATTCCACAACCGCCGCAGGCAATTTATTCCAGTGTTTCACCACCCTGGCAGGCAGGAAGTTTTTCCTAATGTCCAACTTAAACCTCCCTTGCTGCAGTTTAAGCCCATTGCTGCTTGTCCCGTCCTCAGAGGCCAAAGAGAACAATTTGTCTCCCTCCCCCTTGGAACACCCTTTTAGATACTGGAAAACCACTCTCATGTCCCTTCTCAGTCTTCTCTTTTCTAAACAAAACAAGCCCAGTTCTTTCAAACACTTAAAAAAACAACGAATGGTCTAGCAGCACCTTAAAGACTAACAAAACATGTCGATGGTATCATGAGCTTTCGTGGGCACAGCCCACTTCTTCAAATTAATGGAGTATTAAAGGTCCGTTTCCAAAATAAATAGTGGGGAATGGGGATGGGAGGGTGGCAGGGAGAGAAGGAAGGGAAAAAAAGAGGGGGGGAGTCAATTAGAGTGTTCATCTTACATGAAGCTGATAGAGAAGATGCACGCTGGAGGGCAGGGAGAGGATCCAGAGTGACCTGGACAGATTAGAGGATTGGGCCAAAAGAAATCTGATGAGGTTCAACAAGGACAAGTGCAGAGTCCTGCCTTTGGACGGAAGAATCCCAAGCATTGGTACAGGCTGGGGACCGACTGGCTAAGTAGTAGTTCAGCAGAAAAGGGCCTGGGGATTGCAGTGGATGAGAAGCTGGAGATGAGTCAACAGGGCGCCCTTGTAGCCAAGAAGGCTAATGGCATATTGGGGTGCATTAGGAGGAGCGTTGCCAGCAGATCTAGAGAAGTGAGTATTCCCCTTTATTTGGCTCTGGTGGGGCCACATCTGGAATAGTGTGTCCAGTTCTGGGCCCCCCACTATAGAAAGGATGTGGACGCATTGGAGAGGGTCCAACGAAGGGCAACCAAAATGATTAGGGGGCTGGAGCGCATGACCTATGAGGAGAGGCTGAGGGAGTTGGGCTTGTTCAGTCTGCAGAAGTGAAGAGTGAGGGGGGATTTGAGAGCAGCCTGCAACTCCCTGAAGGGGGGTTCCAAAGAGGCTGGAGAGAGGCTGGTCTCAGTGGTGATGGATGGCAGAACGAGGAGCAATGGTCTCAAGTTACAGTGAGGGAGGTCTAGGTTGGATATTAGGAAAAACTATTTCCCTAGGAGGGTGGGGAAGCGCTGGGCTGGGTTCCCTAGGGAGGGGGTGGAATCTCCATCCCTGGAGGTTTTTAAGTCTCGGCTTGACGAAGCCCTGGCTGGGTTGATTTAGTTGGGATTGGTCCTGCCTTGGGCAGGGGGCTGGATCTGATGACCTCCGGAGGTCTCTTCCAGCTCTATGATTCTAGGATTCAAATTGTTCTTAAGTCCCCATTGTTTGTTTTTTTTGTCATTAGTAGGACATGGAAGGTAGTGTGCTATCCAGCCTTCCCTCAGAGGTCATGTTCTCTAGCCCTTTCATCATTTCTGTTGCTCTTCTCCGGACCCTCTCTAATTGCATCCCGAGATAAAATTAGATTTGGATAACCAGTGACCCCATTGGAAAGTCTGGACTCCTTCTCATTAAGTGATTTACTGAAAAGAACATTTTAATTATGTCAGGGGGATTGTGCTGAATTCTCGATTAAGCAATTTAAAAATAATCTGATTATTTTTATAGTCTGGGGACATACAATGGTTATTTAGCCTGCTCGACTTTGAGGGTTTGCACACCCATCTGCTCTGAATCCTCATTTTGCCTTCCACCTGCTGGCCAGTCCGAAAGATCCTTCTTTGAGCTCAGCCGCGGTAAAGTCACCGTTAGTCCCGGGGCCCACTAGCGGCCTGTCATTCACTGTCCAGGCCCACGTGGCTCGGCTGAGTCTTCAAAACGTGTGGCAGAGTCTAAGCTCTGGGGATAAAATCCTCACACGCGGCCAGAAAAAACCCATGATCTCAAGTGTCCCCAGCATCTCCAGACAGCCTGTTTCTCAAAGAGGAGGCGGCTCAGGGTTGTGTTACTAAGCAACCCTGCCTTGTAAATAAACGTCTCCGTTTCAAGGTGCTTGTAGTAATCGCTCGGAGGCGAACAATGGAAATCTTGCCTCGTAAGTCCCAGTTTGAGAGCGATGCCCGTTAATGGAGCGGAACGGACTGAGCTGGTTTGCGCAAAAATCGATCAAGAAAGGGAAATGGAAACATCCCTTTTAAAGCCACTGACAAGTTCCTAGGGACACAAGGAGTTGGCGTTGGGTAAAAATGTGACCATTGCTACCTTCCAAGTGCCACCTCTGGAGTGTTGCGTCCAATTCTGGGCCCCCCACTACAGAAAGGATGTGGGCGCATTGGAGAGGGTCCAGCGGAGACGACCAAAATGATTCGGGGGCTGGAGCGCATGACCAACGAGGAGAGGCTGAGGGATTGAGGCTTGTTCAGTCTGCAGAAGAGAAGAGCGAGGGGGGATCTGAGAACAGCCTGCAACTCCCTGCGGGGTGGGTCCAAAGAGGCTGGAGAGGGGCTGTTCTCAGTGGGGGTAGAACGAGGAGCAATGGGCTCAAGTTGCAGTGGGGAAGGTCTGGGTTGGACATTAGGAAAAATGATTTCCCTAGGCGGGTGGGGAAGCACTGGGAGGGGTTCCCTAGGGAGGGGGTGGATCTCCATCCCTGGAGGTGTTTCAGTCCCAGCTTGACCAAGCCCTGGCTGGGATGATTGAGTTGGGGTTGGCCCTGCTTTGGGCAGGGGCTGGACTTGATGCCTCCTGAGGTCTCTGCCCACCCGCTCTGGGATTCTATGACCCTAAGTTCATCACTGACCCTCGTCTCCAGTCCGAATCGTTGTCTTGTGGAGCTCCAAGGGCCCGGCATTTGAACTGCAGTCCCACAAAGGCGGAGCGGATTGGGCAGTGTGAGATTGCCACCGCTACATTTGCCCTGCACGAGCTGCAACTCCCCCTTTGTTTTCACAGGTAGGGCTTGCCCTACTGGATCCGAAAATACCCTCTCTCGTCATTTGTAGGGATAGGTCAGCCCTGGCTCGTGTATGGGGAGAAGGGGTCTGACCCCAGTGAGCTGGAAGCAGTGGATCCCATTTGCATCCCTGGGTATTTGCTCAGGACCAGTGAGAACAGCAGCAGCTACGTTAGAGGGGGTCTATAAAACCCTGATGCTTGGGAAGTGTATGAACACTCCTGCCCCATGGGCTGGGCCAACTCCAAGCAAAGGGGTTAAAATCACACAACCCTAGAACTGGAAGGGACCTCAAGAGGTCATCAACTCCAGTCCCCTGCCTTCCCGGCAGGACCAAGCACCGTCTAGAGCATCCCTGATCCATGTCCACCCAATCTGCTCTTAAATATCTCCCGGGATGGAGATTCCACCACCTCCCCAGGCAATTTATTCCAGTGTTTCACCAGCCTGACAGGTAGGAAGTTTTTAATGTCCAACCTAAACCTCCCTGGCTGCAATTTAAGCCCATTGCTTCTTGCCCTATCCTCAGAGGTCAGAAACGTCTTTTCTGGTAGTTTATCCTCTAATTGCCCATTCTGGGTTTCTTGAACTTCCTTAAGAACCTAAGAGCAGCCACAGGGGATCAGACCAACGGTCCATCCAGCCCAGTGTCCTGTCGGCCGACAGTGGCCAATGCCAGATGCCCCAGAAAGAGGGAACACAACAGGAAATTCTCCCATATTCCTCCCCTGTCACCCACTTCCAGAGAAACAGAAGTGGGTTTCTGGGACATCTGCCATTGGTCTCGTTTAGGAACAGAATACTGGATGAGATGAGCTATTCTCTGACCCCAGTACGGAAATTCCTATGTTCCCACCATTGAAAACCACATGGGAGTGGCAGCTAGCATGGTTATTAGGACTGTCAAGCTATTAAAAATTAATCGCACTGTTAAGCAATAATTGAATAAAATTTGCTGCCCAGAATACTAATTGCACAGGGCTCAACCTTATCTTTTTATTACAAATATTTGCCCAGAGAGAAACAAAAGAACTAGGATTTTGCAATTCACCTACCACAAGTCCGGTAGCACGAAGCAATGTCTTTGGGATGAACGCTGAACGTACAAAGGTAGAATCGTGCACGAAAAACGCATCCCACGATAAAACAGCGGTAACGCTTCTGAGCTGGGGGCGTGAGATATATTGGTGTGCTAACGGGTCATGCTTCCACCATGAGGACGTGTGTCCATGCCGACGACGGGTCCTGCTCAATAGCGGTCCAACGCAGACCGATGCATGCTCGTGTTCATCGTCTGAGGCTCACAGAGTGCAGCAGCGACACCTCCGTTGGGCGCCCACGCTGTCATCTCAGTCGCGTGACCATACTTGAAGTGGCATTTGGAGCAGTGCATTTTGGGTAGCTAGCCCACAGAGCCTCTCTTCCGATTCTGTTGCGAAGGCTCATGGGAAGGCGGAGGGCTCCTGGGGCATCCTGGGTCTGGTCTCAATGCCCCATGGTGCATTGCTTTGCATCCTAGTAACCCCCCTGTGTCCATCCACATTGGGTGCCCTCTGTCAATGGCTTTTGCGCTGTGGGCTCTGCCTCCTTGGCCTACGGGAATGGATCCCGAACGGCTAAAGAAAATGCCAATAGGGCCCACTCACAAGTCATGAAGCGGCCAAGTGCTGCTTGCCACGCGTTGTCCGTGATTTCTGGCGGCATTCACGGAAGTGCTGGCCACAGGGAAACGCCACGTTTGGGCTCGGGGCACAAGCCCGGAGAGGAGGGATCCCATCGCCACGCATGCCTGGGAGGACACGCCGTGGCTGCAGGACGTTCAGCCGCGGAAAGCTACATCCGTGGGACGGCGGGCGGCGTTCGCCCCCCACCCTGCAGGGGAAGGACACACGAATGAGGGCTGCCCTGCCGGTGGAGAACTGTGTGACGGTCCCACGGTGGAAGCTGGCTGCGACAGACACCTTCTGCCCGGTCGCCGACCCTTTCGGAGTGGGGACGTCGGCCGTTGGACTCGTGCTTGTGACGCGGCGGGGGCTGCGGTCACTCTGTTGCTGCATTCACTGGTTGCTGTGTTGTGCTGTGTGGGATTCCTACTGCAGTGACTGTGTGTGTGTGTCCGGTGCCCAGCGGGGGATGGGGTCCCTAGGGGAGAACTCCTGGGGGGAGGCAGGTAGGGAAGGGCCCAGGTCGGCCTGACACCTGAGCTAGGTGGAGGATTCAGTCAGGCGACACTTTGCCTGGGAATCTGAACAAAAGAGAGGGCGGGGCCGTCTGGAGGGATGTGAGCAGTTGCCGGGTGTGTGAGTTAGTTTTTGGCTGGCTTAGGGAGAAGGGAGTCTAGCTGGCCTGGGGGGGGGGGGCTGGTCATGGCTCTGGGCCCCCTTATCCCCAAGATGGATTGTACTGGCTGCTCCTGGTTCCTGTAACAACAAGTCTGTGCTACGCCGTGTCTCTGTAAGCCAATAACCCTTCTGTTCTCCCTGCTGGCTCAGAGTCACCTCTGGCTGTGGGTGACCCCCCCACACCCCCGTGACAGTGCTGAGGGACAGGTGAAGGGCCATCGATCGCATCCTGCTCTGAAAGACCGTGACTCTGGGCAACGTGCCTGACATGGCGCATGGCTTTGCCCGGACGGGCTTCCCAGATGGTGGTGGGGTGATGGATGGCACCAGACCAAGCTGCCTCCGAGACTGAATCCCTAGGGGATTTCTCCATCATCATGCAGGAGCTTGTGGATCACTGCGGGGGCGTTTCACAGACATTACTGCCAGCGGGTCCAGAAAGTTGCATGCCACTCCTATCTTCTGGGACGCCAGCCTGGCCAGGAAGCTGCAAGCGGGGGGACTTTCTTCCTGGACAAGAAGATCACCGCAGGGAGAGTGGAAAAACCCATTGTGATCCTGGGAGACTCTTCCTGCCCCTTAATGCCGCGGCTCAGGACGCCGTATGCCAGGAGCCTTGACAGGCGCAAGGAATGGTCCCGCAATAGGCTGAGTGGGTGCAGAATGACAGAGGAGTGTGCTTTTGGGGGTTTAAAAGCCCGCTGGCAACGTCTGTTTGGGACGCCGGATCTGGCTGATGACAAGATCCCTGTGCTTATGGCCGCTTGCTGTACCCTCCACAATATTTGTAAAAGGAAGCGCGAAAGCTTCACGCAGGGCTAGACAGGCGGAAAAGCTTCCTCACCGTCAGGGTGGTTAAATATTTTTGTTGTGTAAATATTCTCTGTTTTCAAGCATGCTCCACGGTGAGAGTCCCTCCAGCATCCTATTTAGTATCACACGGACAAAAGCGACAGGTCTCGGCCCACTGCACTGATGGAACCTGTTACGAAATGGTCCTGTATTATGAAGTCCTGACATTGAACCAGTTGAACATCTTATTTTTCTGGATCACAACTCTCAGAGCACCTACCTGCCTGTCATTTACATTCATGTCCAGCTTTTAAATGGTTTTAATAATTGAAAAGAAACAAACAAACCCTAGAGGAAAGTCAAGTCCTCCAGCATCTTTGCTGTGTTTTAATATTTGAAGCTGACAATTCAATATTGGGGCTGGCAGCATGAGAAAAGTGTGGATAAAAGGGAGTCTCTCTCCTGCTCGACAAAAAAGGAACAAGTCAGAGGAGCAGGGTGGAATGGAAGTTCATGGAACTTCAGACTTGGAAAGAATGAAAGAGGAAACACGTTGAACGAGTGATCCCAGGATGGCATCTAAGAGTGTCTCCAAACGAGGGGAGACAAACCGATGCTTGAAACGGGAACAGAAAGATGAACGGATATCACGACAGCACTTGCTCAGCCCACAAACTGCTTGATTCCCTACAGCTAAAGGCCTCCCACTTGCTGGTGAGTTGATTCTGTTAGCATCCAAGAACTAGGGAAATAAAACCTCCATTTTATAGACGGGGAACTGAAGCAGAGAGATCAGGGTGTTGACCCAAGCACTGCCACCGGCTGGGGACCAACTGGCTAAGCAGCCGTTCTGCAGAAAAGGGCCTGGGGATTCCAGTGGAGGAGAAGCTGGAGATGAGTCAACAGGGCGCCCTTGGAGCCAAGAAGGCTGATGGCATATTGGGGTGCATTAGGAGGCGTATGGCAGCAAATCGAGGGAAGTGATTATTCCCCTTTATTCAGCACTGGGGAGGCCCCATCTGGAGTGTTGCGTCCAATTCTGGGCCCCCTGCTACAGAAAAGACGTGGGTGCATTGGAGAGGGTCCAGCAGAGGCAACCAAAATGATTCGGGGGCTGGAGCATGTGACCTACGAGGAGAGGCTGAGGGATTGGGGCTTGTTCAGTCTGCAGAAGAGAAGAGCGAGGGGGGATTTGAGAGCAGCCGTCACCTCCCTGCAGGGGGTTCCAAAGAGGCTGGAGAGAGGCTGTTCTCAGGGGTGGCAGATAGCAGAATAAGGAGCAATGGTCTCCATTTGCAGGGGTGTGTGTGTCTAGGTTGGAGATTAGGAAAAACTATTTCCCTGGGCGGGTGGGGAAGCGCTGGGACGGGTTCCCTAGGGAGGGGGTGGAATCTCCATCCCTAGAAGTCCTGGCTTGACACAGCCCTGGCTGGGATGATTTATAGATGATTCATGTTTCAGACACACCCCTGGAGTCTCCAATCCTCGCCTTCGGCGGAAAAACCCAAAAGAAGTGGTTGAAATGGACAACTGTGCTTCTCAAATCCCAGCTCAAGCTGACCTTGCTGGTTTAGGCTGCAGGGGCGTTCGTTAAGGCCTATGTGCTCATTCATGAACCCCTTCTGACCTCTCCGGGCATGGGTAGAGTTTCCAACGCAAAACTCCAGCATACACGGGCCACGCCTTCTAATAACGAACAGAATTGTTAGATGTGCCAAATAACACAAACCAAAAACCGCAGGGGATATTCTCTGGCCTTTGTGACAGAGGGGCCAGAAAACATCATCGGGGCCCCATAACGGCTTTTTGTCGACAAACCAGTGAGAACGTTAACGCTACCATGCAGCTTTCGTTGGGGGAAAACACCCAGTTTTGGCAACAAAAAACTTCCAGCCCCACGAGAGACTTTTGTCTTTCCCCTCCCTTTATTGTCGATCAAGAGCCAGTGCAGACTCTGCTGTTTGTTTTGTCGATCCCACCATGCCTGCCCTGATGGCTCTGCTCAGTGTCTTGCGATCTCTGCTGCCCTGCAGGCCTGCGCCCCTCCCCTGTCAAAGCTCTGGGAAATGTCTGACAGCACGCACGCATACCGAGCCGACTGATACTTACCACGTCTTCAAGAGTGGTCTCCAATACACAAGCACCTTTAGGTCCAGAGATTGTCCAATGACTGGCAAATTAGCACTAATCAGATATGGCACTCAGCTTCTAGAATCGTAGATTCCTAGAAGGGACAGTGAGAGGTCATTCGAATGTGATTATAAAGTCAGACTCATAGCACACTAGAATGGGAAGGGACCTCGAGAGGTCATCTAGTCCCCCTTCCCCCCGGACAGGTGTCTGTCCAACCTGCTCTGAAATATCTCCAGTGATGGAGATTTCACAACCCCCCCCAGGCAATTTATTCCAGCGCTTAACCACCCCGACAGGCAGGAAGTTTTTCCTCATGTCCAACTTAAACCTCCTTTGCTGCAATTTAAGCCCATTGCTGCTTGTCCTGTCACCAGAGGTTAAGAACAATTATTTTTCTCCCTCCTCCTTGTAGCGCCATTTTAGGTACTTGAATGCTGCTATCATGTCCCCTCTCAGTCTTCTCTTTTCCAAACTAAACAAATCCAATTTTTTCAGTCTTTTCCCATAGCTCATGTTCTCTAGACCTTTCATCATTTTTGTTGCTCTTCTCTGGACCTTCTCCAATTTCTCCACATCTTTCCTGAAACGTGGTGCCCAGAGCTGGACACAATCCTCCGCCTGAGGTTTCATGAGCACAGAGTCGAGAGGAAGAATGACTCCTCGTGTCCTGCTCACAACACTCCTGGTCATGCCTCTCAGAATGATGGTTGCTTTTTTTGCCACGGTGTCATGCTGCTGACTCTGTTTTCCACCCATCAGCTCACAAGCACTAGGCTAAGGAGGGTCGGTGTACTTCTGCCCATTTGAAGAGGGGAAACTGAGGCACACAGAAAGGAAGTGATGTGCCCAGGTTTTGCAGAGCTGGCACAATGCAAATCTCTTACCACCCAGTCCACAGAGAGGCACGGCTCTCCCTAAACTTCTGAATGGGTCAGAAAAATGACTCTTACTATGCATACAACCTCCCCGCGCATGGGATAGATTAAATAAGTGACATGCTGTGTCCATACAGAGCATTCTCTTCTGATGTCAGAAGACAGGACAGTAAGAATATAGCCCCCCCGGCGGTGACCCTACTTAGTGTCAAGGCCTGTAATTCACCACCGCTCTCAGGTGCGTTTCATAGTGGGGTTTCTTTTTCATTTTGCTCTTCTCTTCAGATGCTAAGCTCGGCCACTCATGCTGGGGTCCGTGCTGATCCACCTGCCTTTTAGTGTGGCCAGTTCCCCCACCTGGCCTCCTTACTTAGACTTTCTTTCAGCATGCCTCAGTTTCCCCCCTTCAACTGGGGAGAAGTCCACGGACCCTCCTTAAGTTGCATGTTCCGGCTTCAAAGCGCTGTACTAGCAGGAAGTACTTTACCGGCACTCTCCCCGTGGGCCAATCCAGGTGTTTCCACTTCTTTGTTTTACAGTTGACTGTCACTTCTTTGCATTGCTCGCTGACTGCACGGTTCCACTCCGTGCCTGACTGAGGAAGGGCTGACCGAAGCAGGCATCTTTTTACTGCTTCTTTGGGGCACAAGGAAATTGTGAACATCTCCGCTGTTCCCTGCCCCCCATCATCACAGTGTCTGAGCACCTGCCACGCCGTCACTAATTCATCTCAAGTTGGGTAATATTTTGGGGGTTTGCATTAAAATCCCAAATGTTTTTGAGGTTGAGGTTAGTTACCCAACGCCAGGGGTTGATGAAAACCTGAAAATTGCCATCCAAAATGGACAATTCCCACAGACATTTCTTATCCGACCAAAAGGCCAGAGTCCGTCCAAAAAACAGACGTTTTTGGACCGGTTCTAAACATCGGTGAGGTGCAAAAATTTCAATAGTCCCATTTTACAGATAGAGAATTGAGGCATAGAGGATAAGTGACTGGCAACGGGTCATCCAGGACATCCATTGAGTGCCAAGAATTGAACTCAGATCCAGTAGGTCTGATTCTTTATCGGCCTGCACCATGTGTAGTCAGTTACCCAAGTGCAAACACTGTGGGAAGATCTCTTTCTCGTTCGCTCTAAAGCCCCAATAAACTGCTCTAGCAGTGGAATAGACCCTAAATATACAGCACCAGAGTGGTGCAAGGGGCCATGTGTAAATGAGAACCGGCCTACCATGGTTCTGACGCACATTGGGATTGTGTAGCTGACAACACAAGGCAGAAACAACGCAGAATCAGACCTTTCTCCTGAAGTCCAGTACCTCAGTCACCTTCCACAATGCCCTGAGCTCAGCCATCTGGCTTTTGGTGTGAGGTTTGGGGAAGGTCTGGGGAAATCCATTTGCTTTCAGAGAAGGGGGCAGCAGGTTACTGTACAAAAAGTCTGTATTCACATTGCACACTAGGGACCTTAGAATAGCTCCACTGTGAACGGCTATTCATAGTGCCTGGGAACAAACATCTTTGCCACAGAGTAAATAACTGCACCTTATTATGCCCTCTGTTATATAAACCTGTTTCTCTCAACTGATGCAGCTGCCTGACAGTGTGTGTGTGGTGTGTGTGTGAGCTGATAGTGTGTGTGGTGTGAGTGTGCATACACACACTGATAGTGTGTGTGGGAGCTGATAGTGTGTGCGTGTGCTGATAGTGTGTGTGAATGTGTGCATGCTGATAGTGTGCATGCACATGCGCACTGATAGTGTGTGTGTGTGCATGCTGATAATGTGTGTGTGTGCGTGCATGTGCTGATCGTGTGTGCGTGCGCTGTTAGTGTGCGTGTGTGCGTGTGCTGATCGTGTGTGCACACGCTGATAATGTGTGTATGTGTGCACGCGCTGATAGTGTGTGTATGTGTGCGGGCGCTGATAGCGTGTGTGTGCGTGTGCACGCTGATCGTGTGTGTGCGTGCATGTGCTGATTGTGTGTGCGTGCGCTGATAGTGTGTGTGTGTGTGCACGCTGATAGTGTGTGTGCGTGCATGTGCTGATCGTGTGTACGTGCGCTGATAGTGTGTGTGTGCGCGCGCTGATAGTGTGCATGCGCATGCGCACTGATAGTGTGTGTGGGTGTGCACGCTGATAGTGTGTGTGTGTGCGTGTGCTGATCGTGTGTGTGCACGCTGATAATGTGTGTATGTGTGTGCGCGCTGATAGTGTGTGTGCGCATACTGATAGTGTGTGCGTGTGTGCATGTGCTGATAGTGTGTGTGTACATGTGTGCGTGCGGATAGTGTGTGTCTGTGTGCACTGATAGTGTGTGTGTGTGCGTGCATGCGCTGATAGTGTATATGTGTGTGTGCGCGCACTGATAGTGCGTGTGTGCGTGTACGCTGATTGTGTGTGTGAGCTGATTGTGTGTGTGCATGTGGGTGTACCAGACACTCATTCTTCAGAGAGACTCTCTGCCCAGCCATATTCCAGTGCATGTCATGGCAAGGTTCTATTACTCACTGCCTCACGTTTCTAATAAAGCAGGAGATTTTAACATTCATCTCTTAATCAGCGAGCCTAGAGACAGGCCAATTATCACAGCATTTCTGTTTGCATTAGGGAGGTGATGGCAACTTCCACTGAGGTGCCAAGCAGCTCGGAGAATGCCAGACATGTCTGAAGAGGATAAGAAATAGAAACAGTTTTCCTTGGTATGGGCAGGGAGTCTGGAACAAGAATTTCAGTCCCGGTGCTATATGAAGGCCTTGTCAAGCGGGGGTTCAGACTATTAGCACGGTCAACCTGCGGAACTCCTTGCCAGAGGATGTTGTGAAGGCCAGGACTTTCCCAGGGTTCAAAAAAGAGCTAGATACATTCATGGAGGTTCGGTCCATCAATGGCTGTTAGCCAGGATGGGCAGGGATGGTGTCCCTAGCCTCTGTTTGTCAGAGGCTGGAAGTGGGCAACAGGGGAAGGATTACATGATGACTCCGTGCTCTGTTCCCTCCCTCTGGGGCCCCTGGCATTGGCCCCTGTGGGCAGACAGGACGCTGGGCTAGATGGACCTTTGGTGTGACCCCGTCTGGCCATTCTGATGTTCTTATGAAATGTTCTGCACGTTGGAGGCTTACGTCCCAGGTCTCTGCCCAGGAAAGGCTCCCCAGGTATGTAACCGTCATGGTGTCGGCTCACGGCTAGTGCACCTTCTGCCGGCCGCTCTGGGGATTAGCTGATTCCCGGCCCAACACATCCTTTGTTGCTTTCTCGGCACGCCCCGCGGGTACGTCTACGCAACGGGGCTAAAGTCAAATCAAACCATGTGAGTTCAGCCATGTCAATTGCGCAGCTGATGTCGAAACAGCCTCACTCGGTGTTCGGCCCTGTCTATGCAGCAGGAACTTGACGGGAGAGCGCTCTTCCTCCGACTTCCCTTTCTCCTTGTGAAACGAGGGTTGCAGGAGTCGGAGGGAGACGTCCTCCAGCTCGACATAACGATGCTAGCGTCAAAGCGTATGCCTACACTGCAGCTGCCTGCTCCTTGAGCGTGTTCTTCCTGCGCTGAAAGGATCAGCCCAAACCTCTGATGGCCCAGCCCGGGGGGCACTTGCCCAAGAAGAGGGCAGTTGCCCCGATGAGCCGAACACTGACGGATGCGTGGCTATTCCCACGCCCCATTCTTGCCAAACTGCGGCCTGTCACAGATTAAACGCTTCCATGAATCAGTATTAGCCTCAATGAAACAGCGCTAAGTGGATATTTATATCCATGTTCTTTAAATATTTAAACACCCTCTGACTAATCCAGTCATTATTAAAAGCCTCCTCGTGTCCAATCTCAAAGGTCTGGCTTTGTATTTTACCGACTGGTAATGTCTCCTGGAATTAGTTCCCACCTGTCACGGGAGTGGTTTTGAAGATCTTCTTATGTGGCTAGAGGAACAACCTCGCTGTGGTTGGCTGTGTCTGCATGAAGGAAAACCCACCTTCACACAACCGCACCGGGGTTGTTACCCTGAAGCAAAACTCGTCACTGGGGATGACCAAGAAAAAGGGGTGTTTTCCGGAGAGACGGCCGTGGGCGGTGGGTGAATAGAGGGCCGGGAAGGCAACCCCTAGCCCCACCTCCTCCACCGAGGCCCCTACCCCTTCCAAAGCCAAGCCCCCCACCACCAGAGGGGCAGGGATCCAGCTCCCCTCCCTTGGCAAGCCAACTTCAAGTGCAGGGGCTGGTCTCCAGCCCCTGCGAGCCTCCCCGGTCCCGGAGCACGGAAGCCATGGGGTGGGGTGTGGGCAGGGCCACGCTTGGAAGTTTGGGAAGGCAAGGCCTTCCCTTGCCTTTTATATCCCCTGCCCATGGAGACAGAGTCCCCGTGGAGAGAAGGCATGAGCCATGTTCAAATGCAGTGTAGCTAATCAAGGCAAACCTCAGGGGCGGGTACAGACTTCACCCTGAGAAGATCCACACAGGTAAGAAGTGCAGTGCCTACTATTTCTTGCAGAGAAAACTTTTCCCCGATTACAGCGTAATCTGGTAACTCCCCCTCCCCCAATCTGCACTCACTGTTAGGCTACTTCTCCACTGTGGGTTTTTTGCAGAAGAGGAAATGCAAATAGAGCACTCATTTGCATATCTCACACTCTCATTGGCATATCTTCTTCCGATCCTTTTTGCGGAAGAGGTTTTTGCGATAAAAAGCCCGGTGGAGATGGGGCCATTTGTCAGAAAAAAACCCTTTTGCGCAAGATCCCTTATTCCTCCAAAAATGAGGTTTACGTGGCAGGTCTGTGTTCTCTCTCTAGCATGGGCTGCGGGTATAAGAGGGCAAGCCAGTTTTTCTGCCTCCCACTGTCGACATTTTGTGGCCACGTGGCTAGCTCCCCTGGTGACAGACAGAGCAAAGCATTGTGGGAGAGCATCCCCCAGTGCAGTGTGGTGGGAAGGCAGAGCTGATCCCTTTGCTTCTTGGGATTCCTACATAGCTATGGGAGCTCTCTGTGCTGAGGAACGTCAAAGCAGGACAGCTGCCTCTCCAGCCCTCTCCCGGCAGCAGCAGCCGGCCTGCCACTGGGTTCCTAGCCGGGCAGAACGGGAACATAAGAACATAAGAATGGCCGTACTGGGTCAGACCAAAGGTCCATCTAGCCCAGTAGCCTGTCTGCCGACAGTGGCCAGCACCAGGTGCCCCAGAGAGGGTAGACCGAAGACAATGATCAAGCGATTTGTCTCCTGCATTCCCTCTCCAGCCTCTGACAAACAAAGGCCAGGGACACCATTTCTATCCCCTGGCTAATAGCCTTTTATGGACCTACCCTCCATGAAATTATCCAGCTTCTCTTTAAATTTGATTAAATATTTATTTACTCAAATAAAAATGATTTGCTCTTTGTTTGTTCCCCACACGGAGCAGCTCCCTCAGCTGTCAGACACTTCCCGGAGCTTTGACAGGGGAGGGGCGCAGGCCTGCAGGGCAGCAGAGGTCACAAGACACTGAGCAGAGCTAGCAGGACATCCTGGCGAAAGCCATTTCTCCCGACAAAACAGAGTCCGCACTGGTTCTGTCTCGACAATAAAGGGAGAGGAAAAGACAAAAAACTCTCTCGCAGGGCTGGAAGTTTGGTGTTGCCCAGACTCGGGGTATTTCCCCGACAAAAGTGGCATTGCAATGTAAATGTGCCCGCTGTTTTGGGCGACAAAACGTGCCCATCTAGACAAGGCCTTTGCCTCCAGCACTCCAGCCCTCCAGAGACCGAACTGATCCTTGCTACGGGAGGAGAACAGGAGAGAGACCACTGAAACAGGGACCCGACCCGGGGACATGCGGCAGCCTGCCTCTAGCTGCCCCGCCAAGCAATCAACATAGCATCACCTTGCTTGCAGTTTTATCCGCTATGACTCGGCTGGAGAAAGCTACGTCTTCAGACTCACGCCGGCCTGGACGCTGGTTTTCCCAGGCTGAGGACACCGTAAGGAACTGCACCTTCTCCTGAGTAACCCGCTCCCCTCACTGCGTCCTTCAGATCCCCTGGATCCAGCAAGATCTCACAGCAGAGCAACCCAAAAAGCCCGGTCTGGGCAGGGAAGCTGCAGCCGCTGCTCTCCTGTGTCCCCGTGACAAATCTGGGGAGTCGTGGGGAGGGGGGTTCCCAGGGGTGACATGCACAGGGGGACGTTCAGAGTCCCTGGGTGTTTCTGGTTTAACGAGGGGCACACAGAGGGCGTTTGTTGCTACCACACAGAACCGGAGCCCCCCAGCAACTGGTGCCATGGTGCTCAGCAGACCCTGCTCGGCGGGCACAGCCAGCGGGAGGCCAAGGGGCTGCAGAGGGAGCCCCAGGAACTTGTCACCAGATGGCTCCAGCCAAAGGCGAGTTCACTTTGCAGCCATCAAGTCGAGACCCCGGGGGAGCCGTTGAAGTTCGGCAAAGCCAGGGGCCTGTGGGCAGGGCTGCGGGCAGGACACAGGACGAAGGCAGCATCCTTAGCATGCCAGCACGGCAGGGTAGCGCTTTTCGCCCTTCGTGCCTCCAAAGGCCGGTGCGTGAGCAGGCCCGCACGTCCCCGCCAGGAGGCGTTCAGTGGTCTCCCACACAGCACACACCCCATCTCTGAGCCCCTCCGCCCGTTCGTCGCCCCGGAGAGGTCTCTGCTTGCTGCCGGCCTGTCTGTTTCGACATCGCTCCTTCTGCCACTCAGAGAGGATCCACGTCACCCACAAGGGAATCCAGACACGAGGGCCAAACTGCAACATAGGGGCGCTGCGGCAGGCATGCGAAAAGACAGCAAGAACAGACCCGTGGCTGCCCTGACTTGAAAGAAAGCCCTGGAAACGACAACTTTTTTTTTTTAAAGGCTTGCTTCACAGCACAAGAAGCAACGGGTTTCAACTGCAGCAAGGGAGGTTGACGCTGGACACGAGGAAAAACTCCCTAACTATCACGGTGGTGAAACACTGGAATAAATTGCCCAGGGGGGTTGTGGAGTCTCCAGCCCTGGGGATATTTCAGAGCAGGTTGGACAGACACCTGTCCGGGATGATCTAGACGGTGCTTGGTCCTGCTGGGAGGGCTGGGAATGGGACTTGATGACCTCTCGAGGTCCCTTCCCGTTCGATTCCATGTGTAGCAGGGCTTGTCTTCCAGAGACCCCAGTCCGGCTCAGAATAGGCCCTGCCCTGCTTTCCAGTCCTTCTTCCTTCCCGCAAATGTTTGAGTTTTACAGTTCATTCAGAGTTCACACTCAGTCCCATAACCATCGCCCGCGAACTGCCGCTCGTCACCGCCCGAGGCTGCTAGTTTGGCCCGTTGGCTTCTTGGCGCTTCCCGGTCCTCTCCTCGTAGCCGTGGAACACGTGGAGGAGAGCACGGCCCACTGCCCCAGCCGGTGCCCACCGTCTTCCCCCTTTTTGGAGTCGGAGGCCCCTTTTTAAACTCCCTGCCCGCCTTTTGTGCGGCTCTTGGGGAGTACGTCACTCTCGCAACGGCCGCCGGCCCCCTTGCCTGCCGGGTCCTAAGGCCCCCGCCTCCCCGGCTAGAAGCGACCTGGCCCGCTAGTCCCACGCGGCCGAACACCTTCGCTCCGGTGCGAACCCCCCCGGGGTCCTAAAGCCGCCTCTGTGCGGGCCTGCTAGTGCGCATGTGCTACAAGCCCGGAGCGGCCCGAGGCCATCGGGCGGGCGCGTCCCCCGTCCATAGCCCGGGGGGCGGGGGGGGGGGCATCCTGACAGGTGGAGGTAAGCGACCCTTTGTCACACGTGGTTCTATCTCTGCTCATACTAAAACGACTGCGCTCCCACGGCGGAGACCAAGCTTTCCTGCCTGAATTGCTGTTTCACAAGCCAACGGTAAGCACGGATTGTGAAGTGTGAGGAGGGAAAAAGGACAGACGGCGTGTCCACACGAAGGCCTTCAGTCCCCCTCTGAGAACTCGCCTGCAGAGACACATTAGACACACCTCGCATAAGCCACGCAGCGGCTGCTGAGTTCACGTGTCCAGTCCTTCACAAGGCCAAACTAGGAATGTTAAATTTCAATTAATTAATCAAATAGTCGATGGGATTTCTATTGACTATTCGATGAGTCGAAGAGGACTAGCGCGTTCCGCCTTTGAAATGTACAAGAGCCCCAGTGGGGACTCTTGTACATTTCAAAGTTGGCTTGTGCCCCTGCCCCCTCCCACGGAGCTGTGGGGAACCGGGTTTTAAGTCAGCTCTCCCCAGCACCCCTTTCTCTCCTCCCCCCCCTTGCTGCCTCTTTGTGATAGAGGCAGCAAGGGGGGGGAGTGACTAGTTGACCACTGCGTCGGCTACCCTGATAAGCTTTTGCTTATCAGATTGTCAACTCGTCAATTAGTCAGTTACATCCTGCTGTCCACTGCACAGCTAGGTCGGTGGGGAAGCGCTGGGCTGGGTTCCCTAGGGAGGGGGTGGAATCTCCATCCCTGGAGGTGTTTAAGTCCCAGCTTGACCAAGCCCTGGCTGGGTTGATTTATCTGGTATTGGCCCTGCGGGCAGGGGGCTGGACTCAATTCTTCCTGAGGTCTCTTCCCGCCCTAGGATTCTATGAAAAGTTCTGATAACACCTTTTCCACACAGCATATGCTCCTGCTAAAACATCTGTGGCGTTTCAGAGCTTCTGGTGGGACCCAAGCAAAATGACTGTTCTCTCTCCTCATGGAAAGACTCTAGCATAATGCGCAAGGGGGCAGAGTTAAGGTTACGCCGCCTACTTTAATCCTGGGTTTCCTTCTTTTGAGTCTGCTTCCGTTTGCGACTGCAGCGTCCTTTTAGAATAGGTTTTATAAACACGAAAGATTACCTGAATGATCGACTGTGCACAGTGCACGTTAAATATTTTCACTCGATATTCTCCTTTTGGAGAAACTAAAAATAACCTTCCAAACGAAGCTGATTTCTCCCACGATAAATAAATGTGGCAGAAAGAGCCCGTCATACCCATCTGATCGAAATAAAAGAGAAAGCTTTTTTTTTTATTAAGCCCTTCATTGTCTTTGAAACAGAAGGTCATCGCATTTAGTCCCACTGCATACTAAGATGCTATTTACCATCGACATGGTGAATTCGTCTCTGGAAAGAAATTATGCTGGGCTATAAATAAATATTATTATTAATAAGAAAAGCATGAATCTCAGTTTCGCCTGCAACACTGGACATAACTGTGTTGGAAGGTTCTCGAAAGGAAAGGAGAAGTATGAAGTAAGATCTGTTACTGAACCATTTCATTCATTGAAAAAGATAGTAAATTAGCAATATTCTGGATGCAAAAAAAGGGAAATCCTTAGTTACATGATCAGGGTGATAATTTCAGAGAAAGGTGTTTGACTTGTTACCTACAGAGCTACTTTGGCATTGCAGAAGCAGCATAGAGATTTTCTGGCCAAAGTCAGAGGACATCTGCCTAAAAACTGCTCTTCACTCCCCCCGAAATGTAACTGACACTGCAGCCTGGTAACGTCCTACCAGCATAGTAGCCAAATGCCCCGTAGGCATTCATTATCCTCACAACAGTGTTATACAGAGAAGCATCATGTTCATTTCACAGATGGGGGTCACAGAAGGCACTGGGGGGACTTACCCATGGATACACAGAGAGGCTGTGGCAGGGCGAAGAAAAGATTGTGTATCTCCTGAGCCCAGCTCAGTGGGAAACCCACTTTGGAGGACAGCACCAGCTACAGAAGGGTACTGCTGCTTTACAGATAGACAGGTTGGACCTCATTTCTCTTCTGATGAAGAGGGTGATTCTTACAGAGAGGCTTTCTGCATCAGAAAACAAGGACACTCAGCAGGACACGAGAAGTGATTCTTCCGCTCTACTCTGCGCTGGTTAGGCCTCAATTGGAGTCTCGTGTCCAGTTCTGGGCCCCACATTTCAAGAAAGATGTGGAGAAATTGGAGAGGGTCCAGAGAAGAGCAACAAGAATGATTCAAGGGAACATGACCTAGGAAGGAAGGCTGAAAGAATTGGGCTTGTTTAGTTTGGAAAGGAGAAGACTGAGAGGGGACATGCTAGCGGTTTTCAAGTATCTAAAAGGTTGTTCCAAGGAGGAGGGAGAAAAATTGTTCTCCTTGGCCTCTGAGGATGGGACAAGAAGCAATGGGCTTAAACTGCAGCAAGGGAGGTTTTGGTTGGACATGAGGAAAAACTTCCTGCCTGCCAGGGTGGTTAAACACTGGAATAAATTATCGACGGGGGTTGTGGAATCTCCATCACCGGAGATATTTAAGAGCAGGTTGGACAGACACCTGCCAGAGATGGTCTAGATGAGGGCTACTCAACACACGGCCTGTTTGTTTGCGGCCCACAGTGCGGTTTGGGTTTATGCAGGTCTCAACACTCAGCCTGCAGGTGGGATGCTTTGAACATGGCCTCCACTGGGAACACGCTCTACAATGGTGAGTCAATATAATGGTCTTCTGTTGAGATGCATTTTAGTAGTTCAATTCCTGGACTGTCGTTGCTCATTAGAAGTGCTGTCCTATGGGTGGAAATTGGGTAACTTGCTTTTTATTAATATCAGCAGAACTGCAATGCCTACATGTTGTGTAATCTTGCCTTAATCTTTGGATTCATGCCCGTCCGTGTACAAGAAGCTATTTGCATATATTTGCATCTATATGCAACCACACTGAAGTTGTGGCCCTCGGCATGTGCTGGGAGTATCATTGTGGCCCCCGGGGCTTCCAAAGTCGAGTAGCTCTGGTCTTGGGCAAGGGGCTGCATGGAGGGTCACAGCAAGCTGGAGGCAAACCCTGTCGCCCAGAAGCGTGGGGCCCACAAGGCACGGCCGAAGAGGAGCAATTAGGGTGGGGTAGAGAAGGACCACTCTTCGCAATCCCAACATTCCCGGGAGGAAGCGGGCCCGAGCTGCGGGAGAAGTGGCGCGGCAGCCAGCCAGATCTGTGGGCTTCGTGGACCTCTTCCTGCCTTTCGGTAAAGACACAGTCTTCGCTGCCATGCCAACCCGTGCCCAGCATGGGCCGAATGGTACGCCGGGGGGCGGCGCTCCTGCGGCGCACATGCACGGCACTCCCCAGGCCGGGCCTCCGCACGCCGAGGGACATTCGCGGGCTGCCCGTGGCCGGTTGATTTATTAAAAAAAAACAAAACCCAAAACTAATCTCTGGCCTTTGTTTGTTTGTTTGAAGCGATCTTCTATTGCAGAGTGTCCGCTGGTAACCAAACTCATCACACGTCCCCCCGAGGACTGGAAAGCGAATGCAGTCCCAACACGGGGGCCGCCAGAGATTTATGAGAAAGAAAAAACTGAAAAGAGGAAAAACAATAAAGGAGGAAATGAAAAATGAGCTGCCAGTGCCAACGGGGGTGGAGATGGGGTCAGCTGTCGATCATGGAGCTGGAAGAGACCTCAGGAGGTCATCAAGTCCAGCCCCCTGCCCAAGGCAGGACCTCTTTGCTATATAAAGCCCTGGACTGCCTGATAGCCCCTCCCCCTGATTAAGGCTCAGCCAATAAGCAGAGGTTTCTAGATTTCAAACCTTGATTAGAAGCTCACAGCTTCCACCTGCCAGCCACAGCACACACTCCTTGGGGGGGAGGGGAAGAGGAGGAACCCCCCCCCCCCAAACCCCAGACAGCCAAACACAAGCTCAGCACACAGCAAGAAACCCCCAAACACACACACAAACACACACTACAGGCAGCCACTTTCCTCAAGGGTCCTGTGTTAGCTCCTTCTCCACCTGGAGAAGTCCCTCTCCAAACTCCCTGTTATAGCCCCTGTTCGCAGAGCTAAGGAACCAAAAGCACCGAGAAAACCCCTGATTTCCTGCTGCAGGCGCGGGGACTTCCGAAAGAGACTCTGCCGACGCAGCGGCCGGGTGACAGAGCTCCCGGCGGCTGTGCAGGAGACGTGGGGCTGATTCCCAGAGCTGCTTGTATTTCCCTCGCAAAGGATGGGACTCAAGACTCTGCTGAGAGGCAAGAGATGGTAGAACATGCAGAAAAACTGAAACCATTTTCAGCAGCGTCACTCACCCCTAACAGCATTGTATGCTATTGGCTATTGACCCCAAGACCTCCTGCCCACCTCCCCGCCCTTATCAGCCGGCTTTCTTTCCAAGGCCTCAGCCTAGACACCAGGGTTGGACTGGCTCAGTTTAAACCGGGAGTTCGGCCCGGTGGGGATGCTTTTGTCTCAGTTTAGCTCAAGCCAGGTCCCTGACGTCATGCGAGCAGGGAAGGTGGCCGGAGAGCTGCTGATTTGAGGTTTTAGGAGAGAGGCTGAAGCAGAAGAAAGCTGTGGAGAAATTGGAGAAGGTCCAGAGAAGGGCAACAAAAATGATTCAAGATCTAAAGAATATGAGATCTGAGGGAACACTGAACGAATTGGGCGTGTTTCGTTTGGAAAAGAGAAGACTGAGAGGGGGCATGGTAGCCATTTTCAGGTACCTAAAAGGGTGTTCCAAGGAGGAGGGAGAAAAATTGTTCATTTGGCCTCTGAGGACGGGACAAGAAGCAATGGGCTTAAACTGCAGCAAGGGAGGTTTAGGTTGGACATTAGGAAAAACTTCCTGTCAGGGTGGTTAAACACTGGAATAAAATGCAAGATAGTGATAGAGATGCAGCCGTGTTAGTCTGGTCTAGCTGAAACGAAAGACAGAACTATGTAGCACTTTAAAGACTAACAAGATGGCTTATTAGGTGATGAGCTTTAGTGGGCCAGACCCACTTTCTGGCCCACGAAAGCTCATCACCTAAAAAACCATCTTGTTAGTCTTTAAAGTGCTACATAGTTCTGTCTAATGCAAGAAATCTTCTCAAAGTTGCCCTCAGCATTCCCGTAGGCCCTTTGTGTTTGCTTGACGGATGTCTGGGTTCAGGTATAATACACGAGGCCTTATGTCTGCCCCAGTTTGTGAAGGCTGCTAATACTAACACAGCAGCACTCAGCTCCTCGGGGGCGCTTTGCCATTAACCCACCTGGGTGCAGTAGAGCCCAGCCCTCGGCTGCCTGGTGATTTGTGTTCCCGTGCAGTGCAGGGCTTCTGCTCTAGAGCATAACAAGATGGTCCAGCCTCTGGATGCACTTTCCAGTGAGTGCCATGTCTGCATTGCCATCAATTAAAGGGCAGGCTTGCGCTTGAATGAGAGAACAGACATAAGCTCACAGTCCGGGTCAAGTAACATGGGGTTATATTTTATCTTTTGTCCATGCTGCAACAGGCCGTTTGCAAGATCAGCAGGAGCTGAGGTTTGCAGACTTCCATGGTTGGGACACAGTCTCACCCAGATACTGGTCATAACTTATTTATGGTTTCCTGGGCCTCAGAAAGGGGAACTTAGGCCTGAGCCTCTCACCCACACAGGATGGCGGAAACGAGACTTTCAGACTCAGCAGATGTATTATTAAATATAAGTCCCAAATAATTGGTTCAGGCTGAGTTGGGCAATTAAGACACAGGTTGCAATAGATAACCACAGAGGCCCATGGCAACAAATTGACGTATATGATAATAAGTGAAGAGCAACGACATAGTGACCAATAGGAAAAGAACACTTCAACATTAGAAACACCTCCTATTGAACATGCATAAAACGTGTTATCGTCAGCGTCACTTGGTATATAAGTGGGACCCCAGACAAGGGTCGATAGGGAGGAGAAGATGTAGTCCTTGGAAGGATGACCCCTGGTGATGATGAGGAAGGTGAAGGTAATGAGAAAGATGATGGGCTAACACCTAAGATTGTTCTGGAAGGAATGATGTAAGTATATGGTAAGGCAATATGAATGGACATTCCCTATTTTATGAAATTGAGGGGTTTGTGACTGTGCCAACCTTATTAATAAACTGTAAATATTGTAAATATACAAGAGTCTCTATATTGTGAGTGTTGCAACTGTGCACATCAGGGTTCCCAATCATAGTATAATTAAATACTGGGGCCTGACCCTGGGACAGAGAACCTGTTAACCCTAAAGGTGGGTAATTAGTATTTACACATAATCTTAGATCAGGCTACAAGGTTGTGGAATCTCCATCCCTGGAGATATTTCAGAGCAGGTTGGATAGACATCAATCAGGGATGATCTAGACGGTGCTTGGTTCTGCCATGAGGGCAGGGGACTGGACTCGATGACCTCTCGAGGTCCCTTCCCGTTCTAGGGTTCTGTGATTCTATGAATTTTGACTATCAGGGCTGAACGCTGACTCCCTTTGGCGAGAGACCCGCAGCCCCGAACAGGAGACTCTGCTGTGCATGGGTGAAAAAGACAGCCGGAGTGTCGTGAGACCAGCAGTTAGAAAAGTGCATGTCTCGGTCCTTGTCCGGAAATGCTGGGTCTTACAGAGACCGGAGAAAAGAAGAGCTAGCTGGTAGCGAACACGCCCCGGAACACGCAGGCAAGTGGAAGGCAGACAGAGTGTGGCTGGAAGCAATCAGAGGGAACATGTACTCTCTGGGATAGATTGGAGAGTACACGTCTGAGGTGGGCTGGACCTGCGGTAGGAATGGGCGAACGAAAGCTAGCACAGCATGGGAGGGGGAGGAGACCAAGAAAAGACCGAGGAGTCCGACCGTAGGGTGCAAAGGCTTGGCCAAGGGACGCTGAACAGAACAAGACTGGAACTACCCGATCTATGAACCGGGGCCCTGGTCCAGACGGCGTGGCCAAGGCGGGGGACCTCTCACCCCACGTAAATGGTGTGACGGCGCGTCGGGAAGCCCGACCCTGCACCCCCATCCACAGCCAGATGTGGCTCTCCGTCAGGCCGTGGAATAGAAGGGTTATTTGCTTCTCAGAGGTACGGTGCAGCACCGGCTCAACGTTACCACAAGAGCCAGGGCAGAGCCTTAGTTCTCTTGGGGGGAAGGGGTTCACAGGTCCCTGAACCCCCCTGTCCTGGACTGAGTCTGCTTCCTTCATGCTTCCCTCCGCCAAGCCTGCCCCAACCCCCAGCAGCTGGTCCCTGAGCCCCCAGGCAGCCACGCCGCTTGCTTTGTTCAGATTCCATCACCTAGCCCAGGTGTCAGGCCAGCTGGGCCATGCCTAGGCGCCTGCCCTCAGGGACCAGCCCGCACTGGGCCCCCCCCACACACACAGAGTCTCTGCAGACCAGCATAGGCCAGTAGGGGTCACCCACTGCCCAACCAGAGTGGACCACAAGAGTGTTCAGCCCCCCGCCCCTCCCACGTCACACACGGCCAAAGGGGTTAGGAAGCGGAGCGTGCAAATCACTACGTTGCTGCAGTGGCTTTCGTTTCGTGCAAACTGGTCGAGCCCTGCCCGCACTGGCAGCCGCAGAGGCGGACACCCGTGGGTGGAGAGCGGCTTTCCACACATTGGCAGGGCTCGAGATGCAAAATTGGCACCCACATCCATGAGCTGCGGAGCTCTGCTTCTCCCCCTGCGGGCGCAGGTCCCCGCGGGTGGAAAGCAGCTGTCTGCGGATGGGCAGAGCTCGACAAACCGGCTCCCGGTCCGGTTCATCTAAACTGGACTCAACCACCCTGACTCTGAAATAAGAGTGTTCACACAGGGATTCGGTCCATTTCACTCACATGAAAATTGGAGCATGCAGCAGCCACTTTGCATGCCGGCCAGGGCCAGGGAACCTATTTTGGGTTGGGGGCCGCTGCCCCACAGAAAAAAAAATCAGCTGGGGGCTGCACAAACGTGAGAAGAAATGCCCCCCCATTAGAAGCAGAAAGTACCCCACATTTCCTGTGCACACCAGACGCAAGGGGGCTCAGGCGAGTTGATTCTATGGGCTCCCTGGGCTCTGGGGTGGGGCCAGAAATCAGGGGTTCAGAGTGTAGGAGGGGGCTACTGGGAAGCAGGCTTGGGGTGTGGTGTTTGGGAGGGAGGGTGGAGGAGCGGGCTGGAGATGGGAAGGGTGGGCAGGAGGTAGGGTGCATGCAGGTGGGGAGCGAGGGTGCAAGGTCTGGGTGGGAAGGGGGGCGCAGGGCTGGAATGCCAGCCCAGCTCCCCGATGCTTTGGGGGAGCCCCGAGCCTTGGGGGCCAGACCCAGGCAAGCCAGCGGCCGGATCCAGCCCCAGGGCTGAAGGTTCCCCCTTCCTGAATGTAGCCAAACTTTGAGTAAATGACAAGGTCACGCTGTTGTTATATCCCGGTTCTTTACCAGCTAGCCGTATGCCGCTGTTTTTAAACCCATGCATTATGTCTGAGCTTTGCAAGGCAGGCACAGTGAACCATAGATGCTCCATACGGCTAAGAACATTATCTAGTGATATTTATTTTTCCCAGCATGGCCTAATTTATATTTGGCTGGTTGCATCCCAAGGAAGTCTAAAGGAAGGATATCGGCCAATGCTATGTCCCTGTGTTAGCAAAGAATCCCAGGGCAAGGTCATTTAGCTTCAGTAGCGAGGCAAGTCTCCAAAACGATATTGACAAGTCACACAGGGAGACCCTTTGGAAAAGAACCCAACCAGCCACACTCACGCGACTGGAAGAACGTCACCTTCTGCTCCGGCAAGTCCTGGCACGCCTCTGAGAATTGCGGGAGGAAGACCGTGAAGGGTTTGGAGCGTTCTGCACTGGAATAATTCCCCGGGCATGGAACCCCGGGCAAGAAAAGAAAACAGAGGAACGAGACTGAAAATAAAGCATCCACAGGGCTAGCGAAGACCAAGATTTTTGCCCTCTCAAAACACAAAGGGGCAGAAGAGGAACAGCTCCTTCCTTTCTGGGAATAGCACACCGTTATTTGTATTATTTAGGCCAGCGATGAGCATTCTTCACACAACAGCCAGTTAATCTGTGGAACTCCTTGCCAGAGGATGCTGTGAAGACCAAGACTAGAGCAGTGTTCAAAAAAGGGCAGATACATTCATGGAGAATTGCCCCATCGATGGTTATTAGCCAGGATGGGCAGGGATGGTGTCCCTAGCCTCTGTTTGTCAGAGGGTGGGAATGGGCACCAGGAGCGGAATCACTTGACGATTCCCTGTTCTGTTCACTCCCTTGGGGGCACCCGGCATTGGCCGTGGTCGGCCAGCAGGACCCAGGGCTGGATGGGCCTTTGGTCTGACTCCGTCTGGCTGCGCTTATGTAAGACACACGTGAAGTTTAAAGCGGTTACAATTCCAGGGCCCCGGGTGTACCTGCCACATCTTTCCCTGCAGCAAAACAGCCCCCCAGCCTGGTTTGCCCCACCCACGGCATAATTCCCGTACATCATTTACATGCAGAACGTGTCAACTCAGGTGGCGAACAACAGGGATGTGAACGGGGAACCAGTGACCCAGGAAGCATCCCCCCCTTGGCAGGTGACGTTCTCCAGGTCATGGTTAACCATTGCCTGGCAGCAGCCGTGCACACACGGCCTTCCGCATGGTGTGGGGGCTGCTCCAACCCGCCCCCCCTCATTTAACGAGTTAACCTGTAAACTTTTTTAACTCACTAAAGGGGATTTTACATCCTGAGCTCATCACGGGGGCTGGTGGTTAGGCCTCCTCGATTCTAGGCCCTGCTTTTGGAGGCAGCTGGCTCTAGACAGGTCGGGGGACTGGACTTCTGGCTTTTATCTTGCTGCTGAGTCCCTGTTTGAGCTCAAGCAAGTGACCTCCCATCTCCCAGCCTCACCGTCTGCAAACTATTGAGACGACTCGAGGTGGAACCTCTCTGATCTGGCACCCTCAGGACCTGACCGGTGCCGAGCCAGAGACTTCTCTGGACCATGGGAGGTCAATATGGTCTAGCAGCATTACCGACACTTCCAGTCCTTGCTGGGCTCTGAGAAGACATTGGGGGTAAATTAGAGCCAAATAACAGCACAGAACACAGAGCCTATAAATGAACTTTGTGGGACTGCGGGAAACGTGGCCACACCCATGACAAGTGGACATCCGGCTCACTCAAATCACGCTGGACCATGAAGGTTGTTGGACCAGAGTGTGCCGGATTAGAGGGGTTCAACCTGTACCAACTTGCCACTGCCTGGAAACCGCAAAGGTGTGTTGCCTTATTGCCTGCCACACAGGCTCGGACCCTTGGAGAAAGCACCAGGTAGCCCTGGTCCTGAAGGCAGACCGGGTGCTCATCTGTCATGAGGCAGTGGGTAGCAATGCCTCTTCCAGGACTCCTTTGGGAAGTTGGGTTGGGAGGCTCTCTCTCTGCTGGGACAAGGGCTGAGAAAGAGGAATGACTGGGAAGGACAATTGTGAAGACCGTCCGTTCAGTCCGCAAAAGTGAAGGCACAGAAATGTAGCGAGTAGCTCGGGAAAGCTAGAGCCATTAATAGGCAGCAGGTTTAAAACAAACCAAAGGAAGTTTTTCTTCACGCAGCGCACAGTCAACCTGTGGAACTCCTCGCCAGAGGAGGTGGTGAAGGCTAGGACTTTCACGGGGTTAAAAAAAAAGTGAGATAGATTCATGGAGGGTGCGTCCATCAATGGCTAATAGCCAGGATGGGTAGGAATGGTGTCCCTAGCCTCTGTTTGTCTGGAACTGGATGATGGGGAGGGATCATGTGAGGGTTCCCTGTTCTGTTCCCTCCCTCTGGGGCACCTGGCATTGGCCGCTGTCAGCAAACAGGATACTGGGCTGGATGGACCTTTGGTCTGACCCAGTCTGGCGGTTCTTACGTTCTTATGACCACCTGCAAGCTCCGTTACACCAGCCCCTGGAGCGGACGAGAAGTGCGAAGGGGCCGCGGGGAAGTCACGTTCCTAGCCCCCCGTCACGGAGCAAGCAAGCTTGGAAGAACTAGTGTCAGCAAGCCCGCGTGCCTCGGGACCTGGCTGAGATGTGAGGCGAAGATGGAAAGGAGGCAGCGGGAAGGTGGAGGATTTATCCGTGCGGCTGGCGCTGCAGCGAAGGCAGCCAGCCGCTGTGAGCGCCTGGCTCTGCTCAACCCTCCCCACTGTACTAATGCGGCAGCACGAGGGAGCGCCCAGGCCTCAATCCAGCAAGGGATGATGCGGGTTCGGCCCCAGGGTAGAAAACCCACAAGGCTGGCCTCAGGAGGAGAGCCAGCAGAACAAGCCCTGCCGTTCTTCACGGGGCGGGGCCCGTGCCAGCGCCATGTGGCACTGAAGGGAGGCACGCAACAGCCACGGCGGGAGACGGTCCCAGACACGAAGGTGCCAGCGGCTGGTGAGGTGCAGGGGGAGGGATTGCTCAGTGGTTTGAGCATTGCTTTGCTTAAAGCAAGGGTTGTGAGTTCAATCCTCAGGGGGGCTGTTTAGGGATCTGGAGCAAATGCATCAGGGATAGTACTTGGTCCTGCTGTGAGGGCAGGGGATTGGACTGGATGGGACTGGACTCAGTGAACTCTTGAGGTCCCTTCCAGCTCCATGAGAGGGGCTTGGAAGAGCTACCCAATCTCTCTCTGGAGAAATGGCTGGTTTCTAAGTTCCTTGCTAGCCCACCAGGAAAGCAGGGGTTGTTGAGAAGGAGGGAAAATGACACCAAGAATCACTCCTGCTGCGCCCTGTGAGCTCCTTAGGCCAGATAACAAAGGGGGTGTGTGTGCAAAGGGGCTGCATGCAGGGGGGAGACAGTGTCCCTGGATGTCATTGGTTTAACATGCCTGAGAAGGATGTGGACTATTTCTGACTCGGTTACTGTGTTCTCTATGGGCACGTCTGGAATGCCAGTGGCTTTCAAAAGAAGCTATGCAAATTCAGCATGAATTTGAATATCTTCTTCCAATCCCATTTTCAGAAGCATGTTTTTGAAAAAAAAAAAGCTGTCCAGACATGGTTCTTTCAAAAAAACCCCACATTTCTTCCGAAAGAACCCTTCTTCCCAAAAACATGAGGTGTACAGGGTTCTTTCGAAAAACGGTTCCCCCCCCAAAAGAACTGCATCTAAATTGCTTTTTTTTTTTCAAAAAAAAAAAAAAAAAAAACGCTTTCAAAAAAGTGACCGGAAGAAGATATGCAAATTAGCACTGAATTACATTCTCCTTTCAAAAGAAGAACGTAATCTAGATGTACCCCTTTCAGTATACCACGTAACTCAGGAGTGATCCGAGGGAGGGTGGGAGACTGTACCTTCCTAGTTCCCCGTACCAGGGAACACAGGCCTTCAGGCCCAAAGCATCCACACACCAGTTCAGATTTCCTCCTGCGCCTTCCTCCCCTCCCCCCGCTCCCCCCACAGGGTTTATCCAGTGCTTTTTTTGTGACGGTACTGCCCGGTACGTAGCACCGGCACCTTCAGACGCAGTACTGGCACCTCCAGTCAGAGCTTACCTGAAAAGAACGGAGCATACTGGCACCTCTGTATGCAAATGTCTGACAGTCGGCTGGGCCCTGTGTCTTAAAGGGGCTGCATCTCTTAAAAGGGCGATGCCAGATCGCCCCATCTTTTTTTTTTTCAACCACTTTTTGCCTGGAGTACCGGCACCTTATTTTTTACAAAAAAAGCACTGCCATTTATCACACAGAAGAATGAGGTCCTGGATTGGAGCAGCTTCCCTCTCAGAAGTCGCACGGTGTCTCACGGACATGCTGTAATCAACTGCCCGAGTGTTCTCTGGTAATGTCTTACAAGTACGTGGCAGGCTGGTAACAGCGGGCTGCTGGGGTCCACTGCATCAATAATACAGACTAAAAACCATCCGATACTCTCCAGAAAGTGGACGAGAGGTCCCCGCCCTTCCATGGCAACTCTTAACGTCATGGCCCTGGGAAGATTCTCCGCTTGAGACGAAATCCCCTCATGACAAAGGCTAGGGCCCTGACTGAAATCGAATGTTTGTGACATGAAGTACTTCACTGAAGCCAAGACGGCTGCTCCCAGCAAACCTCATGCTTTTGGTGACCTTCATGCAATATTTAGAGACATCTGGTTACACAGCTTCTTAAATACATCATTACACAATAGATACTGTGTTTCATATTTTGCTGCAGTCATCTCTCCAAAAATCGCAATCAGCTCCTTAATGCAATTATAGGAACGCACGCCGGGGCAGAGAAATAGCAGGTTAAAAATATTTAGATAAATGAGATGTGTTCCTGTTAGCTGGCTCTGACAAGACTCACCCCAGGGTACTTAAAGAACTAGCTGAAGTCGTCTCTGAACCATTAACAATTCTCTTTGCAAACTCATGGAGGACAGGGGGTCCCCGAGGATGGAAGGGCAAACAAAAAAGCTATTTTTAAAAAGCAGGTGAAAGAGAACTAGGAAATATAGACCCGTCAGCCTGACTTCGATACCTGGATAGATGCTGGAACAAATTATTGTACAATCAATTTGCAAGCAGCTAATGGATCCTGGGGTTAGAAGAGTGAGTCAATATGGTTTGTCAAGAGCAAGTCATGCCAAACCAGCTTAATTTCCTTCTCCAACACGGGTCCTGGCCTAGTGGACGAGGAAGAAGTTGTAGACATGACTGCTCTTGGCTTTCATAAAACTCCTGAGACCGTTCCACACGATGGTTGCATAAGAAAATGCGGAAACTGTGGTCCCTGTGAAGTTACTATACAGTTGGGTTTTCAACCCATGGTGTGCCCAAATTTCCCTCTGAGGAATCAACGGTTTGCAGTCAGATTGGAAGGACTCAGCTATTAGGGGGGTCTCGCAGGGGTCTTGTAGGGTCAGGGACTTGTCAACACTTTAATTAATCAAGTAGATGGTATCATGAGCCTTTGTGGGCATAACCCACTTCTTCAGATGACTGGAGAGTTAAGTGTCCAGATCCAAGAATAAATAAAGGGGGCAGGGGAGGAAAAAAGAGAAAAAAGACAGTGCAAAGATTGTTCAAGTAGTTACAAGAAGCTAAAATGAACAATTAGCACCTCCACTGAACAATCTATTCACTCTCTTTTTTCTCTTTTTTCTCTCCCCCGCTTCCTTTATTCATTCTTGGAGCTGGACTTTTAACACTCCAGTCATCTGAAGAGGTGGGTTTTGCCCACGAAAGCTCATGATCCCATCTACATGTTTTGTTCGTCTGTAAGGTGCTGCCAGACTATTTGTAGTTTTTGAAGTTTTTCCAGTGACATACTAATTCTGTACATTTTTAGCAGGGTGACCAGCAGCCCAGCTCAGTCCCGGCTTGTGCCAGGTCTGGGACCTACTCCCGCTGCAGCTCTGTATTAGGAGCCAGGCAGGCAGGCAGCCCAGCTCAGTTCTGGCTCATGCCGGGTCCGGGAGCTCAGACCCCCTCCTGGACAGGGGCTGCAGACACCTCGCACTGCTGCCTCTGTATCAGAGGCAGCAGCTCCGGGTGACAGGGCTGGTCCGCAAGGGAAGCTGGTTTTTAAAAAGGCTCCCCTCATGGACCCGCTCCCGCCTGGCCCCCCACGCTGCTGCCTCTGATACAGAGGCAGCAGCGTGGAGTGGCAGGGAGCTCCTCAGGAGTGGGGCCGGAGCACACTGGCTGCCAGCCCTACTCCCAGGGACTACAGAATAGTCGAATAACCAATAAGCGTTCATGAGGTTAATCGACAACTCGATGAACTGATATTTAACGTGCCTCGTCTGGAGACAAGCTGCCAGCACCCCAGTGATGACTGAAGACCGGCGCGAGCCAGCCCTGCAGAAGAACCCACCCAAGGAAGAGAAGCAAAAGCCGCAGCAAGGAAAGAAAATCAAAGTCCCACCTGCCGTTAAGAGATGACTCCTGGTCATGCAGTGCCCTGGGCCAGTGGGACAGGACAAGATCTATGGGCTAAAACCTATCCAAAGGATGGGCGCAAAACTACAGAACTGGGTCTTTCGGTTCCACAATCGTCGTCCAGGAGCGTTGGTGCGCACGGACACGACCCGGCTCCCCTCCTCAGAACAGAAGAACGGCCACACTGGGTCAGATCAAAGACCCATCCAGCCCAGTGTCCTGTCGGCCAACAGTGGCCAATACCTGGTGCTCCAGAGGGAGTGACCAGAACAGGGAATCAGCCAGCGATCCCTCCCCCTGATCCATTCCCCCAGCCTCTGACACACAGAGGCTAGGGACACCATCTCTGCCCATCCTTGCTAATAAGTATGGATGGACTGATCCTCCATGAATTTATAGAATCATAGAACCACAGAGCTGGAAGAGACCTCAGGAGGTGATCAAGTCCAGCCCCCTGCCCAAGGCAGGACCAGTCCCAATTAAATCAACCCAGCCAGGGCTTTGTCAAGGCGAGACTTAAAAACCTCCAGGGATGGAGATTCCACCCCCTCCCTAGGGAACTCAGCCCAGAGCTTCCCCACCCTCCTAGGGAAATAGTTTTTCCTAATATCCAGCCTAGACCTCCCCCATTGCAACTTGAGACCATTGCTCCTCGTTCTGCCATCCATCACTACTGTGAACAGCCTCTCTCCATCCTCTTTGGACCCCCCTGCAGAAAGCTGAAGGCTGCTCTCAAATCCCCCCTCACTCTTCTCTTCTGCAGACTAAACAGACCCAAATCCCTCAGCCTCTCCTCGTAGGCCACGTGCTTCAGCCCCAAAATCCTTTTTCTTGCCCTCCGCTGGACCCTGTCCAATGTGTCCACATCCTTTCTGTAGTGGGGGGCCCAGAACTGGACACAACACTCCAGATGTGGCCTCACCAGAGCCAAATAAAGGGGAATAATCACTTCTCTGGATCTGCTGGCAACGCTCCTCCTAATGCAGCCCAATAGCCCATTAGCCTGCTTGGCTACAAGGGCACCCTGTTGACTCATCTCCAGCTTCTCATCCACTGTAACCCCCAGGCTCTTTTCTGCAGAACTGCTGCTTAGCTAGTCGGTCCCCAGCCTGTAACAATGCTTGGGATTCTTCCGTCCCAAGGGCAGGACTCTGCACTTGTCTTCGTTGAACCTCATCAGATTTCTTTTGGCTCAAGCCTCCAATTTATCTAGGTCACTCTGGACCCTACCCCAGCCCTCCAGCGTATCCACCTCTCCCCCTAGCTTAGTGTCAACTGCAAACTTGCAGAGGGTGCAATCCATCCCCTCAGCCAGGTCATTAATAAAGATGTTGAACAAAACTGGTCCTAGAACCAATCCTTGGGGCACTCCACTAGAAACTGACTGCCAACCTGACATCGAGCCGTTGATCACTACCCGTTGGGCCCGACAGTCTAGCCAGCTTTCTATCCATCTTATAGTCCATGTATCCAATCCATACTCCCTTCACTTGCTGGCAAGAATATTGTGGGAGGCCGTATCAAAAGCTTTGCTAAAGTCAAGGTAGATCACATCCACTGACTTTCCGATGTCCACAGAGCCAGTTACCACATCATAGAAGCTAATCAGATTGGTCAGGCACGACTTGCCCTTTGTGAAGCCATGTTGACTATTCCTGATCACTTTCCCCTCTTCCAAGTGCTTCCAAATGGATGCCTTGAGGATCCCCGCCATGATTTTTCCAGGGACTGAGGTAATGCTGACTGGTCTGTAGTTCCCTGGATTGTCCTTCTGCCCTTTTTTAAAGATGGGCACTACATTTGCCTTTTTTCAACCCAGTGAAAGTCCTGGCCTTTACAACATCCTCTGGCAAGGAGTTCCACAGGTGGACTGTGTATTTGTTTGTTTTGAACCTGCGACCTATTCATTTCATTGGGTAACCCCTCATTCTTATGTCACAGGAACAAGAAAATAACTTTTCCTTTTTCACTTTCTCCACGCCGGTCACGATTTACCCCGATATAGCTGGCCAGTGGACTAGCATAAGCAACGGGGGCTAGTAATTCTCTCTCATCTGTAGCCCTGTGGGAATGAGTGTGTGGTGGGTAATTTTAGTAGCTGGAGACAATCACTGAATTCTGCCTTCCCACCTGAGCGTAGCCTATTGCCTTATCTCCCAAACACGGTTCTGCTAGTTCTACTCCTACAGGTATAACATTTATTAGGGGGCTGTGGCCCAAATGGGGGGCCAGGTACGCAATCACGTGTGTGGAGCTTGGGCAAGGACACACATTTGCCTCTGGGGCACGGTGCAGTTTAGAGGACGCCCCCCTCTTTAGCAGAACCTGCTTCCTCCTCTGAACAAGC
This sequence comes from Pelochelys cantorii, assembly GCA_032595735.1. Taxonomy (NCBI): domain Eukaryota; kingdom Metazoa; phylum Chordata; order Testudines; family Trionychidae; genus Pelochelys; species Pelochelys cantorii. The sequence goes on along the minus strand of CM064358.1, from coordinate 2,107,763 downwards.
CGGGTGACAAGCAGAGGGGGGAAGCGTGAAAAGTTGGCGAATCCTTGGCTTCGGCGAGGCTCTGCTGCGGCTGGGGAGGCCTTGCTAATGAACGGCAAAGAGCAAACTGTCAGGAGAGAGGCCCTCAGCTTTCGGGGAAGAGGCCCAGCAATTAGGACTGAACCAAACCAGCCGAAGAAAGCAAAATCCATACCCCCCCCAAAATCCATGCCACTCCGGGCTCTTCGGGCTCCCTTCAACTATTCCTCCTTGTGCGGATCATTCCCTTCTGCATCATTAATGCGGCCTTTGTTATGCCACGGACGCTTAAGAGACGCCACGTCGCACACGTAGCCAAAGGCAAAGATTAGCACTGGGAAAAAATATTGGCCTCTGGTCCGGGACTACAGTGCCCTGCCATTTGCTGGGGGCTGCAAGCCACGTGCCGGGCGGGATCCTCCACGTGCCAAGGCCCCCCTCCCCCAGATCCTCGTTGGGTTTGGCAGGCCAGGGGGCGTCCATCGTCCGGAAACCGTCGAACGAAGATATGTAGCGCCTTGAGCTAGCTAAGTGGAGTAGAATCCTAGAATCCAGGACGGGCAGAGACCTCAGGAGGGGTCAAGTCCAGGCCCCTGCCCAAAGCAGGGCCAATCCCGACTCAATCAGCCCAGCCAGGGCTGTGCCAAGCTGGGCCTTAAACACCTCCAGGGATGGAGATTCCACCCCTGCCCTAGGGAACCCCTCCCAGCGCTTCCCCACCCGCCTAGGGAAATCGGTTGTCCTAATCTCCAACCTAGACCCCCCCCACCCCACTGCAACGTGAGACCGTTGCTCCTCGTTCTGCCATCTGCCCCCCTGAGAACAGCCTCTCGCCAGCCTCTTTGGACCCCCCTGTGAAGGACCGGGCCGGGTCTGGGCACCGCTGATGGCGTCCGCTCAGGGCGAATTGCTCAGAACCAGGCCTTCTTACAGTGCCTGACTGGAGGCCCTTCCCACATAGGCCACAAACCAGCCACTCTGAGCGCTTCAGCTGCCAGCCCGGCCAGCAGGAAGCCTTACGAGCAAAACCCTTCCAACACCCCAGCTCTCCCTCCGCCCCAATCAGCCCCGGGCCTAACGCTGGTGAGGGGTTTTAGACCCCAATCTCACCTACCCCCAGCGGGTCTTTCCGGTCCCAAAGAACCAGCCACAATTCCCTGGTCAATTTATAATTTGGATCTTACCCACAAGACCACGCTGGGCCAATCCTTTAGCATCTAAAATCTAAAGGTTTATTAATGAAAGAAAGAAAAGCAGGAGAGTCAGGTTGTTAAGGAGAATACAGGACGTGCATCGAATCTCCCAGTTCTTAATGCAGGCTCTCAGCAGAGGTGTTACAAACTGCTGGCTTAAAAGTCTCTGGTGTCCATCCTACGTCAGGATGGGCCCACGATTCTTCCCGGCGCGCTGTTCCTCGCAGGGCTGCATCTGGGATCAGTAGCAGAATTGAAGGCCAGATGGAGTTTGCCTCATGGCATTTTATATCCATCCCTGGTATCTTCCAGGCTGGAGCAGGTCACACGGCCAAGTGACCTGTCCCTGTGTCCCATGTCAGCAGCCACGATATTGGCTGGTTTGCAGGTTCCAGATGCATTCCTCAGGTGTGTGCTGGGCACCTTGAGAGCCATTGTCCCTGGAGCCTCGCTAATTAGCACAGTCATTGATTGGACATTCCTTCCTTATAGCAGGCAGTCCAGGCCCATGGCTCTGTCTCAGACGGAGAACATTCACAGTACAAGCGCAGAGCCCATATTCATAACTCCGCATACAGATATCACACAAGTCCATGAATAGCACACATAGAATCAGTAGAACATAAGCTTTCATTTGACACCTCTCATGGCCCCCTTTGTACAGACTTTGGGGCAAACACCCCCGCCCCCGTGGGCACAGCAATGATCTGGCTGCCCCCTTTAAAATCCAGTAATGTGACACCCCCCTTCAGGGAGGTGAAGTCTGCTCTCAGATCCCCCTCCCTCTTCTCTTCGGCAGACTAAACAAGCCCCAATCCCTCAGCCTCTCCTCTGGCCACGTGCTCCAGCCCCCTGGAGTAACCATGGGCCTGGCTAAGAAAAGCCTCTATATCCCACTGACGCAGAAAACAAACAGCTGGCACACGGTGCCCCTAAGAATGAGGCAAACTCCTTGAAACACAAAGGGGAAGTGTCTGTCTAACATCCGGGGAGAGGAAGGATAGATGCAGCCATCCCACTGCTGTTCCCACGCAGGCCTGCTCTCCGTGTTTTACAAAGATCAGACTCCTGAGTGGAGCCAGAGAGTTTCCCAGCACTAATTTGAGGAAAAGGCTGCAGAAGGCAAGCGTCTCATGCCGTGCGCGAAGGACAGACTTTTAAACCAGCCTGGCAGACCCTGAGTTTGCAGCAGCATTTGTAGCTGGGAATTCTCAGAATGTCTCTCTCTCAAGGAGCAGAAGAAAAGCACAAATACAATAAGCAGAAGCACAGTGCCCCTGTGAGCTCTCTGTCCTTTACCCAAGGACCCAACCACATCAGCCACAACATCAGGAGCTCAGACAACAGCACATCCTCTAATGTGATCTATGCCAGCAATGCCCCCCTGACGTGGATATTGGCCAAACCGGAGAGTCGCTGCAACAAAGGATAAATGGCCACAAATCAGACATCAGAGCTGGTAACACACATAAACACGCAAACAGAGGCTGGGGACACCCTTCCTACCCAGCCTGGCTAATAAGTACTGAGGGACCCAACCTCCATGAATGTATCTAGGTCTTTTTTGAACCCTGTTCACGTCCTGGTCTTCACCACATCCTCTGGCGAGGAGTTCCCCAGGTTGACTGTGCGCTGCGTGAAGAAAAACTTCCTTTGGTTTGTTTTAAACCTGCTGCCTATTCATTTCATTAGGTGACCCCTAGTTCTTGTGTTCTGGGAACAAGTCAATCACTTTTCCTTATTCACTTTCTCCATACCAGTCATAAGAACATAAGAACATAAGAACGGCCGTACCGGGTCAGACCAAAGGTCCATCTAGCCCAGTATCCTGTCTGCCGACAGTGGCCAGCACCAGGTGCCCCAGAGGGGGTGGACCGAAGACAATGATCAAGCGCTTTGTCTCCTGCCATCCCTCTCCAGCCTCTGTCAAACAGAGGCCAAGGACACCATTTTATCCCCTGGCTAATAGCCTTTTATGGACCTAACCTCCATGAAATTATCTAGCTTCTCTTTATTTTATAGACCTCTCTCATATCCCCCTTTTGTCTCCTCCTAGCTAAGCTGAAAAGTCCCCGTCTTTTTAATCTCTCCTCATACGGCAGCTGTTCCAATCCCCTCATCATTTTTGTTGCCCTTTTCTGAACTTTTTCCGATGCCAAGAGATCTTTTTGGAGATGAAGGGACCACATCTACCTGAAGGATTCAAGCTGTGGGCATCCCATGGGTTTATACAGAGGCAATAAGCTATTCTCAGTCTTATTCTCTGTCCCTTTTTTAATGGGACAGAGCTGAGATGTGGCAGAGCATTGGTCGGAGCGGCTTTTCCTCTCGCATTGCGTTCCCAGCAATTGCATGAAGCTGCCCGTGTTTGAAATAGCCCATGCCACCTTTGGAAATATATAAGGGTATGTCTACACTAGCCCCCTAGTTCGAACTAGGGAGGCTAATGTAGGCATTCAAACTTGCAAATGAAGCCCGGGATTTAAATATCCCGGGCTTCATTTGCATGTTCCCGGGCGGGCGCCATTTTTAAATCCGCCTAGTCCAAACTAACTGCCCGCGGCTACACGCGGCAGTTAAAAGTTAATTCAAACTAAGTCCTTAGTTCGAATTAACTGTTACACCTCATTCCACGACTTAGTTCGAATTAACTTTTAACTGCCACATGTAGCCGCGGGCAGTTAGTTCGGACTAGGGGGATTTAAAAATGGTGCCCGCCCGGGAACATGCAAATGAAGCCCAGGATATTTAAATCTCGGGCTTCATTTGCAAGTTCGAATGCCTACATTAGCCTCCCTAGTTCAAAGTAGGGGGCTAGTGTAGACATACCCTTACATAAGAACATAAGAATGACCATACTGGGTCAGACCAAAGGTCCAGCCAGCCCAGTACCCTGTCTGCTGACAGTGGCCAATGCCAGGTGCCCCAGAGGGAGTGAACCAAACAGGAAATGATCAAGCGATCTCCCCCCTGCCATCCATCTCCACCCTCTGACAAACAGAGGCTAGGGACACCATTCCTTACCCAGCCTCGGTAATAGCCATTAATGGACTTAACCTCCGTGAATTTATCTCGTTCTCTTTTAAACCCTGTTATAGTCCTAGCCTTCACAACTTCCTCAGGCAAGGAGTTCCACAGATTGACTGTGCGCTGTGTGAAGAAGAACTTCCTTTTATTTGCTTTAAACCTGCTGCCCATTAGTTTCATTTAGTGGCCCCCAGTTCTTATATTATGGGAACAAGTCAATAACTTTTTCTTATTCACTTTCTCCACACCACTCGTGATTTTATAGACCTCCGATCATATCCTTTTCATTCCAACCGCCGGTTGCCTTCTTGTCATTTTCTCCCCTGGCCTTAGCCCCCCCTCCCCCCGGCATCCAACATGGCAGGTTTCCCTGCCCGTCCATGTCGGTCACAGCCCACCCTGAGCTCGACTCTGAACAGCGGCACACGGCATTTTCCACCCGCTCACTCGTGAGGTCTGCTCAGAATTGGCCCCCGAGTGTTTTCAGAACAGCAGGGCCATCCTGCTGCAATTTGTCATGTGTCTAATTAAGCAGGAATGTGTCACTTCCGCCCCAGGTCCCTGGCAGCGCCTGGGATGCCTTTAGCATGGCTTACCTCTTGCATTTCATTTATCTTGAGTTCACTAGATCCATTCATGGAGGATAGGTCCATCAGTGGCTATTAGCCAGGCTGGGCAGGGAGGGTGTCCCTGGTCTCTGTTTGTCCGAGGCTGGACTGGATGACAGGGGATGATTCCCTCTTCTGTTCAGAAAAGGTTCACAAAAGGGCAACAAAAATGCTGAGGGGTTTGGAACGGGTCCCGTATGAAGAGAGATTAAAAAGCCCGGGACTTTTCAGCTTGGAAAAGAGGAGACGAAGGGGGGTATGACAGAGGTCTATAAAATCATGACTGTTGTGGAAAAAGTGAATAAGGAAAAGTGACTGACTTATTCCCACAATAAAAGAACTAAGAGATTTATTGGAGCATAAGCTTTCGTGGGCAAAGTCGTCAGATGCAATGGAAATTGCTCTGGCATTAATGACACGGTGCCTCCTCTGCAGCTGTGAGCCCGGACTGGGAGACACCCGTACGGCAGCAGATGCACCGGTAAAGCAATCAGACAACAACGTAAAACCAGACGTAGCGGTACACAACGGATACGGTCTCCTGTTGTACTCCTGCCGGCAAGGCAAGGAAGTACGGAAAGCTGGCTACAGTCGCGGGCTCAACGGGGTGTGATTGATGGGTCAATCATTCGCAGCCAGGGTTCCGGGGTGGGACCTGTGGGCGGTTTTGTCCAACATTTTCATGCATGCCCTGGAGGAGGGGATGGATTGCACCCTCAGTAAGTTCACAGACGACATGCAACCAAGGGGAGAGGTAGATACGCTGGAGGGCAGGGGTAGGGTCCAGAGTGACCTGGACAAATGGGAGGATTGGGCCCAAAGAAATTGGATGATGTTCTGCAAGGACAAGTGCAGAGTCCCGCCTTTGGGACGGAAGAATCCCAAGCATTGTTACAGGCTGGGGACCGACTGGCTAAGCAGCCGTTCTGCAGAAAAGGGCCTGGAGATTGCAGTGGATGAGAAGCTGGAGATGAGTCAACAGGGCGTCCTTGTAGCCAAGAAGGCTAATGGCATATTGGGGTGCATTAGGAGGAGCATGGCCAGCAGATCCAGAGAAGTAATTTTTCCCCTTTATTCGGCACGGGGGAGGCCACATCTGGAGTGTTGTGTCCAGTTCTGGGCCCCCCACTATAGAAAGGACGTGGACGCATTGCAGAGGGTCCAGTGGAGGGCGACCAAAATGATTCGGGGGCTGGAACACATGACCGATGAGGAGAGGCTGAGGGATTGGGGTTTGTTTAGTCTGAAGAAGAGCAGAGTGAGGGGGGATTTGAGAGCAGCCTTCAACTCCCTGAAGGAGGGTTCCAAAGAGGCTGGCGAGAGGCTGTTCTCAGTGGGGGCAGGTGGCAGAACGAGGAGCAATGGGCTCAGGTTGCAGTGGGGGAGGTCTAGGTTGGATATTAGGAGAAATGATTTCCCGAGGTGGGTGGGGAAGCGCTGGGCTGGGTTCCCTCAGGAGGGGGTGGAATCTCTATTCCTAGGGGTGTTTAAGTCCCAGCGTGACCAAGCCCTGGCTGGGCTGATTGAATCGGGGTTGGTCCTGCTTTGGGCCGGAGGCTGGAATCGATGCCTCCCGAGGTCTCTGCCCGCCCGCGGATTCTCTGATTTTCTGAGAAACCGGCACAAGCGTCACAGCAGTGTTGCTGCTGCTGCTGTCCCCATGTTTACAGCTGCACAGAAAGGTGGAGAGAATTCCCAGTTCACGTGCAGGGCTCTGCCCCCTCCCAGCTCTCCAGGAAGAGACAGTGTCAGTCGCTGCTGCTTCCGAGATGTCGCTTTTGAAGCTACGTGAAAGGATTCAGTGCTCCAGAGGTCGCCTAGTCCTGAAGGCTCCCCTCTGACTCCACCCTGGGTGGACTGGAAGCTGCGCTGTAGTAACTGAGACATACTGGACACAGGCCTGCCAAGTGCGATGTTACTGCCGGAGTATATTGGGCTAGTTTAATAGGGGGCTTGTAGGATCCTAGACTCATGGAATCCTAGAGCTGGAAGGGATCTCGAGAGGCCATCAAGTCCTGTCCTCAAGGCAGGACCAAGCACTGTCTCAAGCATCCCTGAGAGGTGTCCGTCCAACCTGCTCTTACATATCTCCAGGGATGGAGCTTCCACAACCCCCCCAGGCAATTTATCCCAGTGTTTAACCCCCTGACAGGCAGGAAGTTTTTCCTAATGTCCAATCTAAACCTCCCTTGCTGCTGTTTAAGCCCATCGCTTCTTGTCCTGTCCTCAGAGGCCAAGGGGAACAATTTTCCCTCCTCCTCCGAGGAACACCCTTTTGGGTGTTTCCCTTTTGGGAAAAACAAACAGGAAGGTGAAAATGGCTCAGGAAAAGCAAACTCTTGAGGGCTGTTAAGTGACGATGCCAGGGTAGGAAAAGGCCTGAGACTGCAGGATGTTTGGAACGGGACCTCTCTCTCTCTCGCTGTCTCAAGAGTTAAAGGGAACTAGACATGCACAGGCATGTGATGGGAAGGGGGGCAGATCTGAAGTCAGACCTGCCATCAGAGGATAGAGACGCAGTTTTAAAACCCCCTTTTCTCTAAATGCTTTGTCCCTGTTGCTGAGACGACACCATCTGCCATACAGCCTGGGGGCTTTAGCCATCTCCCACCCCAAAACGCCCAGCAGCTGCTCCAGGTGGGCTGATTTAAACCCCCACCTGGGGAACCTCGATAAAAGGGCATCAGCTTTCATTTTGATCTGCATTTGCACTGTTAGTTATAATGCTAAGGAAAGGTCGGTTCCCATCGCTTGGTCCGTTCTAGTTAACGGGGATCGGCTAGATCGCTACACAGATCTTTAAGCACCCAGAGGGTCAGGTCCATCACGGAAATATTTTTTCTTCATTGAAATCATTGCTCTGGGGTGGGGCTGGGGGTGGGGGGTTCAGGCTGTAGACTGCCCTGGGGAGAGAGGACTACCCCAGCCCTCTCTCACCGCAGCAGCTTGGGGCCAAGTGAGAAGCGCCTCTCTGTGGCCGCTGCAGCTGGCACAGCTGGGAGAGGGGTGCATGTCCCCCGGCTGGGGGACAGACACCCAAGACAGACAGACAGACCCTCTCTCCACCCCTGCCTCCTACTGCCCCAGTGGAGTTGTAGCTGTCCTGCTCCCCCTTTCTGGCCCCTTGCTGCCCCCCTATGGTCATCATACAGTATAACCATCCCTGCTAGCATACCCCTTCCTTTCTGATTTATGAGAAACAGTCGCATACCAGGCACATCCCATGATCCTGGCACAACCAAACCTCTTGTCTTGCGCTAAGTCACAAGGAGAAGCTATACACCAAATCTGGCGGTTCTAGGAGCAGTTCTTGAACAGACAGCCGGACAGACAGACAGGCACACTCTCTCAAATATGCAGCAGAATGATACAGCTTAGCCCACATGGATTCAGATTCTTAATTTGTAGCGTTTTATTACCTTAAAATGGCAAATGGCTTATTTCTTATTTACCAGGTATGATTACTTTTGGCCTTGTAATTCCTGTCAAATTGCATTTGGATGGCACTGGGCGGAATTCAATTACAAATGCGCAAAACAGCATTTTAAAAGTGTTTCGATGAGTTGAACGCAAATAGCCGAAGGCGCTGAAAACAGAGGTAAAAAGGACGTTTCCACACGTTTTGTATTTAAAACTAATCTGCTTTAAAAAAGGAAGTGTTGTCTGCATTTAATGAACTGAACTGGGTTTGTTTTTTTCTGGGGTCCACGTTCTTCAAGATTTTAAAACTCAGAGTCCTCATTCCCTTCCACCTAATTCTATTCATAAATTGGAAGAGGAAAATAACACTTTCCTGTGTTTTTAACTCCCACGCAGCTTCTCAATTTTGAATGACTTTGCCTTCACCCAGTTCAGTGCAATGACTCTGAAAGGAAGAAAATACTTTCTCTCCACCAGCTATCACTCGCTGGTGACCCCTTCAACAAAGTCCCATCCCAGGAGCCTACCAGTGACTTCCACCAATTCAGTGGGTCGACTTTATTGACCACTTTGGCAGTACACACGTGCCGCTTGGTGTTTTTTCGAATTTCATTTACTATATTTTAACAGACGATATGAAGTCGAGACCGTAACCCGGGTGGTCAATTTCAGAATGTAAAGAGATGTTAAAAGGAAAGCTCTATTTAAGTAAAAAAACAAATCCCTGAAAAAGAGATTGAATTCTGCCCTCGTGCCATGTCCGGAGAGAGCGGTGGAGAAAAGCTAATACCAGGAGAACTTGTATTTAACCCCTCTCCTCCCGCACAGCTATTCTCCAGGAAAAATAATACAGAGTGGGACCACATGATCATCTCCACCTGGCCTTCCCCGGGACAAGCAAGGCAGAGAGAGCTAATAGGGGCTGGCGAGTAGGGAGAGAAGCCCTGTTAAGAGCTGACCCCAAAAAGCCACTTGTAGAGTACGACAAGCCATGGTACTGCTCCAACCCCATCCTGCGTGTACCTGTGTCCCCCAGCACCTGATCAACTAACCAACGAATCGAATCGATACGGACCTCACTCTCTCTCGGAGCCAGCCCCACAATCAGCCAGCAGGGCAGGGGCGCCGGGCTTTGGGGTGGCGTCCTGTGATTTCTTCCCACCAAGTGGGGGGACCCCCCCACCAGGCGACTTGAGCTTTTGGGGAGACTCTTGTAGGGAGGGGATCCTTACAGAGGTACAGACCCCTTCATGGGCAGTGGGGATGCCAGGCAGGGGGAGGCATTGCCTTCCCAAACTGCCAGTCTGGCCCCGCCCACACTCCGTCCCCCAGATTCCCTATCGTAGATGTACTGGGGGCGGAGCCTGGCTGCCCCCGAGCGCCCGCCCTCCCCATGCTGGGGGTGGGGTGGGGAGGCAGCCTGGGTTCTGTGGGGGGCGGGGCCTATGCAGAAGGGGCGGAGCTGGGGTTGGGGCAGATCTCAGCTCTCCCTCCTGTATGTTTTACTGCTGCAGAAAGCGACGCGGGCTGAAGAGCACGCTGGACGCCGCTGGTCTGCAGGGAAGAGGGCGTCATGCAGCCAAGCAGACTGGGGCCTCCGGTTCAGCGCGCCAGCGAAGACCCCACAACCAGCATCCCTCATCCCCAAACTGGAACCAGAGCCACCGAGTTTGGAGCTGGGTTTTTTCCCCACAAAGACAGTCAAAGTCATGGCCGTGGCCCAGCCTACGGCCCAAATGCAGAGCTCCCATTTGGCGCCCACTTCTATCACTTTATTCATTGCCCCTTTACATAGTTACACAGGGGGCTTCTCACCCCCCAACCTCACTTTGCCTGTTCTTAAATCTTTCCTCTAGCCCGCTGTGAAGCGTGACAGCCGTTACACTGGACCGAGCACCGGGCCTACAATTGACAGGTACTATCCTTTCTCCTTTTTCTGTTGTAAATTCTGGGTTCCTGGTACCCCTGTCCCAGATCCTCTGAGGAAGTGGATTTGGCCCCTGAAAGCTCATGACACTCTCTGGGGGGGCGGGTGCAATAGCTCAGTGGTTTGTGCATTTGCTCCCCAAACCTAGGGTTGAGAGCTCAATCCTTGAGGGAGCCCTCTGGGGCAAAAATCTGTCAGGGATGGTTCTTGGCTGTGCAGTAAGGGCAGGGGACTGGACTCAATGATCTCTCAAGGTCCCTTCCAGCTCTATGAGAGAGGTATTTTTGTCAGTCCCAAGGCCCATACCTGCAATGAGGAGATAATTTCAAATTGACGAAGTTCAACATCTGGATCCTCAATTTTACAAATTCAAACTGCCATGTCCTCACAAGGGGGAAGCATTGAATGTCACCCGAAGCCAGTTCCATTAACATGGAGGGACTATCTCAAACGAGCTACCAGAGGCCAGGTAGTTCGAATCAGCAGTACCAGAGTGTCCACCCGAATATTATTTCAGCATTCCAAGTTCAGGAAAAGCATTACTACTCGTGAAAAGGCGGCCTACAGAATTCAAATTCTGTGGCCCCTCAGTCTGGAATAACAGGCGTGGTTGTGTGGACTCAGCGCTTACAAACGTGACCTCAGAGGGGTTATTTCACACTAAGTGTAGACCAGCCCTAAGGTGCCACAAGGCTCCTCACTGCTTTTAACGTTACAACGAACACCGCCACTCCTCTGAGTCAGAACGACAAGAGACTTCTCACCAGACGCGGCCTCCATTTTCTTTCCGCCACGGGGAATAACATGCCTCCTTCCTGCCAGCCGACTGAAGCTGACTGAAACGCGGTCCCGCTCCGAGAACGCTGCAGCCGGGGAGGGTGTGGGGTGAGGTCATGCAGTGACAAACCCACAGTATGACGGGGGACGTGAATACAGATTGGAGGTGCAAGTGGCTTTTGTCAATAAACACATGGGGTGGGTGTGCGTGGGGGGAAACACAGCAGCCTGGCATCGTCCAGCAAAGCTAAGAAACATAGGAATTGTCTTCTCTAGTGCTCGTAATATAGTGTAGGGAGTCCCATGCCTGGTGAGTTTTACCAGGGACCTAGATCTCGCAGGGTGCCCTGGATTCCCCCAGCTGGAGCCACGTCGACCTTGAAGCGAGGATCAGGGACAAGGTTCCCCACAGTAGCAGGGATGCAAGCATTCCAAGCGGCAGCAGGTTTAAAACAAATAAAAGGAAGTTCTTCTTCGCACAGCACACAGTCAACCTGTGGAACTCCTTGCCTGAGGAGGTTGTGAAGGCTAGGACTATAACAGGGTTTAAAAGAGAACGAGATAAATTCATGGAGGTTAAGTCCATTAATGGCTATTAGCCAGGCTGGGTAAGGAATGGTGTCCCTAGCCTCTGTTTGTCAGAGGGTGGAGATGGATGGCAGGAGAGAGATCGCTTGATCATTCCCTGTTTGGTTCACTCCCTCTGGGGCACCTGGCATTAGCCACTGTCAGCAGACAGGATACTGGGCTGGATGGACCTTTGGTCTGACCCAGCATGGCCATTCTCATGTTCTTATGTTGTTATCCATAAGATGGTCAATGAATATTTAAGTTCCGTTGGGCTAGTACAAAGTTGCAGTAAGAGCAAAGCAGGTCCTACGCAGAACCTGTGTACTATTTAACTCCTACTTGCAGAGGTTCGGTGGCATGTAAAGCTTGCGCAGGCTTGTGGGATAAATGTCACCCACCAGGCCTTTAACAACATCGTTACACAGCTCTGCTAATTACAAGGTGACCTCTTGCCAACAACTTAATTTTGCAAATGAGCAAAGGAGATACATTCCCCCTCCCCCGGAAAAGGTGCGTGGATTTGACAAACGCAGTCGAGTGTTAATTATGCATGACAATGCTTCCAAGGCCACGGGGAAGAGATTCGGTCGGAGGAAGGATGCCTTGATAACAGGAGGCCGCCCCGGTGCCTTTGCTGCCAAGTGGGGAGAGAGACGCCTGATTTCGGCATGTTAAATTAATTGAGGTGCTGCTCCATTTTGCATGTGTATTTGGTGTCGGACGTTCAAAGAACTCAAGCTCCTTCTCTAACGGGCAGCTCGTATTCCTCCTCTAAGACGTGGCACAGCTGAAAGGGCCAAAGATAAAAGCTTTCGCCATGGTGGAAGAGAATAATGAAACTTACCTGCCGAAATACACTGATACGCTAGATACCCTGGGGTTAATATAGAGCAATGGCAGTTTGACTTTCTAAAAAGTTACCCCCGAAGCTAGAAGCCACCTCACCTGCAGAACGTTACCGAATTGGGTCTCTTTTCAGCACCACTCAGAGCACATCTACGCTAGCGAGAAGATCTCGATCTTCTCACGTTTGATTGAGCGGGTCTAATGTAGACCCGCTCAATCGAACACTGAGGGCAGCCCCCACCGGTGGCCGGTACTCCGCATTCCGCCAGGAGGAAGGGAAGCCGATGGGAGCGTGTGCTCCCGTCGGCCACCCACAGCGTGGATGCCGCCTCGGCTTAAGAGAAACCAAATCCAGCTACGCATTGTGCATAGCTGGAGTTTGTGTACCTGTGTCGTGTAGACCAGGCCGAAGGGTTTAAATGGGCCTTGAGTGATGTACAAGCCTCCAGTTGGCCTTCTGCATTAGCGGATTCCAACCCCAAAAAATAACTCGGTCTAAATTCAACATCCTATCTTGGCAGGGCTAGGGGGAATGGCTCGGAGTCCATTACTCATTCGTTGGACTTGAGAGAATCCGAATTTCCTGTATCTGTCATGTCCGGGGAGAATAGCGATTATTTTAAGCATTTTTTTCTCTTTTTAAATTTTCACAGTGGTGCCCAGGGAGGGGTTTTAAGCATGGTCTCCCTGCGTAGCGATTTACATTTTCACAGTTCGGCAAACTGGGGCGGGGGTCAGAGAGTCATTATGTAATTACAGCAGACACCGATGCAAAAAAATAAAGGTCTGTGACAATTAAAACAGTGGTCTTCAAATGACGGGTCGCAACCCAGCGCCGGGATGTCGGATGCTGGGTCTCGTGGCTGCAGGGGGATCAGGGGAGCAGTGTGGGGAGCTAAGGCGGTTCCCTGCCTGTCCTGGCTCCGCAGACTATGCTGCACCCCAGAAGCAGCCGCAGCAGTCCTGGCAACCCGGGCACTAGCTCCGCCCTCCCATTGATTGGGACCCTGCTGCCAGCTGCGGCTGGGGCGCAGCATGGTCTGCCATGCTAGGAGAAGCAGGAAGCTGCCTTGAGTTATTCAAGGTCAGCCCCTCCTGCCCCAGCCCTGACCCTCCCCAAAGCCAGAGCCCCCCTCCTATGCCCCACAGCTCCCACCCTCAGCCCCACTCCAGAGCCCACACTCCAGACAAATTATGTCAAGTTGCGGCATCAACCTTTTTCTTCAACTGGGACCCGAGAAAAAAAAAAGTTTGAAAACCGCTGCATCAAAACACGAGGTGTGAACCTCACATGTCAAAATACACCAAGTAAACATTGTTAAATCAAACGAAGAAGTTCTCAGGCAGCGTTTTGCTTGTTTTGCCTCTGTGTAAATTTCAATGATCAATGACAATATTTTCTTCTCTGTTTGTGCATGCACGGCGAAATCCACGCTTCCTGTTAAAAATCGCATCCTGCCGAGGTTATTATTGGATCCGCTGCAAAGCAGGGCTCGGTCAGTGGGGTAACATTGGTGGTGCAAGCCCTAGGATGCAGAGTCTCATCAATATTCAAGCCTGTAGGAGATGGAAAATCTTGATAGAGCAGGTTGAATTCTCAGGGAGTCACAAGAGAAATCATTGACATCTGGGAGAACGGACAATAAACCTGAACCCACTGAGAACCGATTGCCCTAAAAATAGAAATCATCTCACACACGCACTCAACTAATTTCTCTGGCCAAGCAGGCAAGAGCCCACATCAGCAAAGCTGGCTAATTTCCCATCAGAGGATGCCCAAGTGGAATGAATATTCTCCCCTTGGAAACTCACTCATGTCCAAAGTGATCTGCAGAGTTGATAAGCACAGAATCTTAGAACAGGAAGGGACCTCAAGAGTCATCAAGTCCAGTCCCCGGCCCTCATGGCAGGACCAAGCACCATCTAGACCATCCCTGACAGGTGTCTGTCCAACCTGCTCTTCAATATCTCCAGGGATGGCGATTCCACAGCCTCCCCAGGCAATTTATTCCAGTGTTTCACCACCCTGGCAGGAAATTTTTCCTAATGTCCAACCTCAACATTCCTTGCTGCAGTTTAAGCCCATTGCTTCTTGTCCTATCCTTGGAGGTCAAGGGGAACAATTTTTCTCCCTGTCCTTGTAATACCATTTTAGGTAATTGAAAGCTGCTGTCATGTCCCCTCTCAATCTTCTGTTTTCCAAACTAAACAAGCCTGATTCTTCTGTCTTCCCTCAGAGCTCCTGGTCTCTCGCCCTTGAATCATTTTTGTTGCTCTTCTCTGGACCTTCTCCAATTTCCCCTCATCTTTCCTGAAATGTGGGGCCCAGAAGTGGACACAATACTCCAAGGGTGCGTCTAGACTGGCAAGATTTGTGCAAAAGAGGCTGCTTTTGCGCAAAAACTTGCCGCCTGTCTACACTGGCCGCGAGAATTTGCACAAGAACACTGACGTTGTAATGTACAAAATCAGTGTTTCTTGCGCAAATACTTTGATGCTCCAGCTCAGGAATAAGCCCTCCTGCACAAGAATACTTGCGCAAGAGGGCCAGTGTAAACAGGAATGTTAATTTCTTGCGCAAGAAAGCCCGATGGCTAAAATGGCCATCGGAGCTTTCTTGCGCAAGAGAGCGTCTATACTGGGCACGGATGTTTTTGCGCAAAAGCAAATCTTTTGCGCAAAGGCACATGCCAGTGTAGACGCTCTCTTGCGCAAAAAGTTTTTCCGTTAAAAAGTATTTGCACGAAATCATGCCAGTCTAGATGCAGCCCAACTGAGGCCTAATCAGCGCGGAGTAGAGCGGAAGAATGACTCCTCGTGTCTTGCTCACAACACTCCTGTTCTTGCACCCTGGAATTGTGTTTACTTTTTTTGCAACAGCGTCACCCTGTTGACTCATATTTAGCGTGTGGTCCACTCTGACCCCTAGATCTCTTTCTGCAGGGCTCCTTCCTAGACAGTCGCTGCCCATTCTGTGTGTGTGTGAACCGGATTGTTCCTTCCTAAGTGGAGCACTTTGCATGTGTCCTTATTAAACTTCATCCTCTTTACCTGAGACCATTTCTCCAGTTTGTCCAGATCAGTTTGAATTATGACCCTGCCCTCCAAAGCACTTGCAACCCCTCCCAGCTCGGGATCAGCCGCAAACTTCGTAAGCGTCCTCTCTGTGCCAATATCTAAATGGTTGATGAAGATATTGGACAGAACTGGTCCCCAAAGGGATCCCTGCGGAACCCCCCTTGTTACACCCTTCCAGCATGGCTGGAACAGTTGGGAAAAGCAGCCAGCCTCTCCACCCACAAACAATCCCCACTCAGAAGGAAAAGGACAAGAGGTAGCTTTGCCTATTGAAAAACAGGCTTTGAAACAAGGACGATCTTGCTCTCGAAGAGCCGTTACAAGGTCTCCTGCCAGGGCTGTGACACTTTTCCTTCCAAATCTAATGAGCTTGATCTAGGATCAAAGAAATTAAACGACGCCCAAGCACAAAGCTCTCAGAACACCAAAGCGAAAACATACATTTCAGTTCAAATTAAATAGATTTCCCAGCCGGGGACAGAGGCTTTTGTTATCTAATGGACACAAACACCTTCCGAACCGGGGGGTGGGTGGGCAGAGGCCTTGCGAGGGTGTTGTGTGCTGGGGGCAACGGCCACATTTACACCTTGTGCAGCGGGGCCCCGAAATAGCTCATGGCTGAGCCCAACCCTGGGAGGAGGAGGGGGGAAGCTTGTACCTCATCTTCCCCTGCCCCCGCCAGCTTGGGGTTGGGCCCCCGCATGCACTAACCCACCGGAGGAGGGTTGGGCTGGGGTGGAAAGACAGCGAGGAGGCTCCAGCTGGCGGAGGAGGAGCAGGCGAGCCAAGGGATGACAGGGGAGCGGAGGGGGACTAAATTGGCACCCCCCTAGCGTAGCGCCTGACGGCAACTGCCCTCCCTCGCTATGCCACAAGGGGTGGGAGCCGTCTTACGAGGGGCGCTATTCTCTGCAATGCCATTTTAAGAGAGACAGGAAAATGCTCCCACAGGAGTAGAGAAGGAAGTATCAGCCCGCCCCTGGCCCCATAAGTAGGTGCAAAAGCAATTTTTGCTCCAGGAGGTGGGTCTCTTATTTTATTTTCAAGCTCCGCCACGGGACTTGTAGCAAAAATGTGTAGGCACGCGGGTAAGCGATGGCTGTGCAAGCCAACCTGTCCAAAATTTGGAAATCAACAAAGGGAGAACAGTGAGGGCAGGGGACAGGACTTGATGACCTCTCGAGGTTCCTTCCGGTTCTAGGATTCTGTGATACCATCTCTTGTGCTCGCCTAGCCCCATTTTAAAGAACCTCTCTCCGTCATCATGTATGGTGCGCAACTCTCTAGCTGGGCCGGGACTTCCCGAAGGGTTTCGGTGCTTTGTGGAAATCAAAAGCCTCATCCAAGAGATGGATGGCCACAGCGGCCGATATAGGGCAGGGCGAGCAGGGCGGCTGCCCCGGGCCTCGCACTTCAATAGGCCCCGCACACGCGCTACCTGTCGGCTGTGGCCGTGGTACATGCGCAAAATTGTGCTGCCCTGGGCCCCGCCAAACTCTCACGCGCCCCTGGACGGCCACCTCCAGACAAAGCTACCTTGTTGCCAAGATGTCTAGCAAATATATCCCAGAGCCTCCTTCCAGCGCTGGCCCAGACTGATCGCCTCCAGCTCGCGAACGAAAGACGAGAGGGTCACTAACGTTCACGCCACGAGATGACGAGCACTTGCGACGAGTGAGCTGTTGGCAGCAGCGCATTTCAGTGTACCGCTGAACTCTGGGTAAGAGGCAAAGCAGCAAGCGATATGTATTTACAATACACACATTTTGGAGACCTCCTCAGCCGGGGGAACCCGTCTTACTCCGCCTACTTCCGTTTTTACCTCATTGTATAAAACAAGCAAAAAGGGCCGTAAAGAAGGAATTTGCAGAAGTGCCCGACAGGTCTCTCTCCGTTTCTGATGCGGAAAAAACGAAGCTAATTGGACTTGGTCATTTGGATGATCCCACACCATCAAATTCTATCATTTAGTGCTGTCATGTGGCTGGAAATTGGGTAAATATTGCATTTTATGAATATCAGCAGAACTGACTTAAATGGGGCCTTAAAACTTGCCTTAAACTTTGTAGTCATCCCCATCAGTGTGAAAGAAGCTATTTGCATATATATTTGCATGTCTATGCAACCACACTTACGTTGCGGCCCTCCGCATGTGCAGTGAGTATCGTTGTGGCCCTTGGGGCTTCCAAAGTTGAGTAGCCCTGATCTAGATTATCCCTGATAGATGTCTATTTAAGTATCTCCAGTGATGGTGATTCCATACACAGGTTGAACCTCTTTAGTTCGGCACCCTCGGGACTGGACTGGTGCTGAACCAGAGAATTTGCCAGACCACGGGCGGTCCATATTGCCTAGCAGCATTACCAACATTTCCACTGCTCACTGGGCTCTTAGAAGCTAAATCACAGCACAGAACACGGGGAGCCAGGCCTGGCTGGCTGTAAACAAACTTTATGGGACCACGGGAAACTTGGTCATGCCTATGATAAGTGGAACTTAGAATCATTCGGGCCAACTGATGTTTCTGGACCAGAGAGTTCTGGACTAGAGAGGTTCAACCTGTAGAGACCCTCCTAAAACAATTGGATGCCGTTAGTGTCACTGCCTAAGTCGCCAAGCGGAAAGGCAGCGGAAAAAGGCCTTTCCTCTATTCACTCGGCGCAGGCACGGAGTAACGGGGAATGTCATGGTGCCACATCTGTCACATCGATCAGCACGAATTAAACAAACGAAGTGACTTTGGCATAAAAAATGGAAGGAATAGGGGAATGCAATCATTCACCCCCAGAGCACATGCCACGGAATGAAAGGCACCATTCTGACACGGGGAAAATGAAGCATAATTAATATTACAACTAGAAACAATCCAAAAGAAAAAAAAAGGACCCCCAACCGAAATACACGTATAAAAATAACTCAAGGAAGAGAAAAATCGGCAGGTGTCAGAGTCAATTCAAAGAGAGAGACTTTAATGCTTATCTCCAGTGAGTCACAAAGGAGGCTGACAAACTCTGTATCTCACGACAGAAGACATTCATAGGATGTAAGAGGAGGATCTATAACCCACTGTAATAGTGCCCGCTCCAAGCACTCAGAAATCAATGGCTTGGACTCTTAGGGTGTGTCTACACAGCAGAATCACAGCCGTTATTCCGAAATAACTATGCGAGCGTCTACACAGCAATTCAGTTATTTCGAAATAACAGGAGGCTTATTCTGACTTCTGTAAACCTCATTCTATGAGGAATAACGCCTCTTCCGAAATAGCTATTTTGAAAGAAGGCGTCTGTAGTCGCTCCACTGCTGCTATTTCGAAATAGTCCCTCACCAGGGCCATTCTAAGTTAGTCCTCCTGGGGCTCTAAATCGAGAGAGCATGTCTACATTAGGGGAGCCGGCCTCGGACACATTTTGAGGCTTCCCTGCAGTGCAGATGTACTATTTGGAAATACGCTATTTCGGAATAACTACTCCGGAATAGCTTATTCTGAAATAACTGTGCAGTGTAGATGTAGCCTGAGAGTCAACATAGCCTTTGTTTTGGAAGTACAAGTTGAACCTCTCTAGTCCGGCACCGTCGGGACCGGACCGGTTCCGAACCAGAGACCTTTCCGGACCATGGGAGATCAATAATTGTCTAGCAACGTTACCAACACTTCCACTGCTTGCTGGGCTGTGAGAGGACGTCTTGGGGTAAATTAGAGCTAAATAACAGCACAAAACAGAGAGAGCCAGGACTTGTGGCTGTAAACGAACTTTATGGGACTGTGGGAAACTTGATGAAAAGTGGACACCTGGCTCACTCAAATCATGCCGGACCATGGAGGTTTCCGGACCAGAGAGTTCTGGACTAGAGAGGTTCAAGCTGTAAAAGTATTTTACTTCCCACTGAATTGGTTCAAATAACGCCAGGAATGCATCTCTCTCTCCTTTAGCCTCGGCCTCGACAGAGGGCCCCACGGTACACTGCTCTCTGACAGGCGGACATGGTCACAGCCTCTAACCTTTCTGCAGATTCCTCTGTGGGGGACTGCGTGCTCCAGTTTTCCCAAAAAACGTAATTAAATTAGCGTTCCAGCATCTTTTGGACCTAGGAATGTCACTGAGACTTGTCGTGAGACTTGCGGTAGTTACTATTTTTCTTAAAGACCCAGCCCCGGAGGCATGTTGTTAGGTGAGAATCCAAAGTAACATATGCCAGCAATGCCCCTCTGCTAAGCGTATTGGCCCATAAGAAGATAAGAACATAAGAACGGTCAGACTGGGTCAGACCAAAGGTCCATCTAGCCCAGTATCCTGTCTGCTGATAGTTGCCAATACCAGATGCCCCAGAGGGAGGGAACACAACAGGGAATCCTCACATGATCCCTCTCCTGTCATCCATTTACAGACAAACAGAGTCTAGGGACAACATTCCTAGCCGTCTTGTTAATAGATTCTTGGAGGTTAGGTCCACCAATGGCTATCTCGCTCCTTTTTGAACCCTTTTAAAGTCCTGGTCTTCACCGCATCCTCTGGCAAGGAGTTCCACAGATCGACTGCTCTGCGTGAAAAAAAACTTCCTTTGGTTTGTGTCAAACCTGCTGCCTATTCATTTAATTTGGTGACCCCCAGTTCTTATACTGTGGGAATAAGTAAATACTTTTTCCTTATTCACTTTTTCCACACCAGTCATGATTTTATAGACCTCTATCATATCCCTCTGCCTTAGTCTCCTCTTTTCTAAGTTGAAAAGTCCCAGTCTTTTTAATCTCTCTTCATATGGGACCTGTTCCAAACCCCTCAGCATTTTTGTTGCACTTTTCTGAACCTTTTCCAATGCCAGTATACCTTTTTTGAGATGAGGCGACCACATCTGTATGCAGTATTCAAGATATGGGCGTCCCATGGTTTTACTGGCCAAACTGGACAGATTCTGCGAGCATAAATGGACACAAACCAGACCTCAGAAATGGGAACCCACATAAACCTGTAGAGGAAAATTTTAACCTGCCTTGGGCACTCAGTCATGGATTGAAAAGTAGCCATCCTTCTACACAGAAATTTCCCTAACGGATGACAGAGAGAGACTGCAGAACAGGAATTGACAGGAACTTCTTTCACTGCTATATATATATCTTGGATGCTGTTTGTGTCCCCCCCCCCCCAGCGCATCTGATGAAGTGGGTTGTGCCTACAAAAGCTCGCGATCCTTTATATTTTGGTTATGTCTCTAAGTCCAACCAGTTCTGAAGCAGTGAACTAGCTATAGCGAACTAGCCACACTCACCCGGCCAAATAGCCACACGTGGCTAGCGTGTTGGACACCAAATAGCCACACTAAACTGGCCAAATAGCCACACGTGGCTAGCATGTTGGACATCAACTAGCCACACGCACCCAGCCAAACAGTCACGTGGCTAGTGTGTTGGAGACCAAATAGCCACACTCACCTGGCCAAATAGCCACACGTGGCTAGCGTGTTGGACATCAACTAGCCACACGCACCCAGCCAAACAGTCACGTGGCTAGTGTGTTGGACACCAAATAGCCACACTAAACTGGCCAAATAGCCACACGTGGCTAGCATGTTGGACATCAACTAGCCACACGCACCCAGCCAAACAGTCACGTGGCTAGTGTGTTGGAGACCAAATAGCCACACTCAGCCGGCCAAACAGCCACACGTGGCTAGCATGTTGGACATCAACTAGCCACACTCAGCCAGCCAAACAGCCACACGTGGCTAGCATGTTGGACACCAAATAGCCACACGCACCCGGCCAAACAGCCACACGTGGCTAGCGTGCTGGACGCTCATCTAGCCACACTCAGCCGGCCAAACAGCCGTGGCTAAGCGTGTTGGACACCGATTAGCCACACTCAGCCGGCCCAACAGCCACACGTGGCTCGTCGGGTGTTGGGTGCCAGGGGACCCTGGGTTGTTTGTAAAGTTACCAACTAAACTCGGGGACCCTCTGAATCCAGATTTCTGCTGGTTCCACCCCGGCTCCCCCGAGGGCTGGGCTGTGCCCAGTGCCGCTCCCGACCCTCTGTATTCTGGCCAGTGGCGAAGGTGCCCTGGGACTTGCGGCTGGTTTCAAAGTTACAGACGAACGGGGCGACCCCTCCGAGACCTCAGACGCCCGGGCCCTGCTGTTCACTACAGCGCGGCCTCCTCCCTCGCTGGACCCCGGGGGGAAGGGGAAGCCCCCCCAGGCTGGCCACGGCGCGTGTGAGCAAGCGCCTGGCCCCTCCAGGGCCCCGACATCTGCCAGCCCGGCGGCTGGGGGAGGCGGGACGAGCCGCTCCCGGCTCGGCGGCTGCGCTGCGCCCCGCCCCGTCGGCCGGGCAGCCGGGGCTCTGCTGCGCCTGCTCGCGGCCGCCTCCGCCCAGAGCCTGCGCCCAGCCGCGGCTCGCCATGCAGCGGAGCCCGGGCTCGGGAGCCCCGCGGGGGGCCGCCGCTGGAGCCCCCCGGGGCAGGTCGACGCGGCCGGGCTGAGCCGCCCTGCGCCCCCGCGGCGGGGGCTGCGCGCTCCGGAACGCCGCGGTGCCAGCGCCGCGCCGCGCCGCCTGCACACGGTAACTCGTCCTGCCAGCCGGGGCGCACACGGTAGGGGGGGGGCCGCCCGGTTTCCCCTGGGTCCCGGCCTCGGGGCCTCTTCTGCCGGCCCGCCCCGCCCCGGAGCGGGAAGGGGGCTGGCCGGGGGGCAGCCAAAGGCGGGGTGGGGGGGCGCTTCCCTTCCCTCTTCCTCCTCTCTCTCCTCTGGGGAGGTCTGGGGCGCTGCGCGCTGGTGTTGCCAAACGCGGCTGAATGCTCTGGGGGCTTGGGCGGCGGAAGGGCCCCTGGCTGGGGGCCGGGGGAGGGGTTAATCTTTGGGGGCGTCCCGCTTTCCAGGCTGTTGAGCGAGCCTGGGGGTCTGGCGGGGAACAGGGGCCCCAGCGGCTGCGGGGAAGGAGGCAGGACGCAAAAGCAGCGTCTGGTTTTTCCACCGATTCCTGCCTTGGTGTCTGCCGGTCTCTCTGCAGCCGCTGTGGGATGCGCTGGAACCCCCCCCCCCCCACCTCCCCCCGGGTAAATTGCATTGTCATTGGCAGAGGCGCCTTCTCGTGCTGCCGGGGCCAGGGCGTTCGCACGCCCTCGCTCCGGAGCGAAACCGGATCGACCTTCACCTGCCGCCACGCCAGGCTGCTGCTTGTGCAGTGAGGCGGCGCTTGGCAGAGTCGATTCTCCCCCCCCAATATCAGGGCTCCTTGTAACTGAACCCTGGGCGGTGGGGAGACTCAAACTCTTCGAGCAGAATCCTCTCAGGCGTTTTCTTCCTTCCCCTTTGCCTCCTACTTGGCAAGGGCAGCCAGGAAAGCAGGAGCTGCCCAAATCGGAGCCTGCTGAGGAAGGAGGGGGCTAGGTGTTTGTGGCTGGTCTCAGTGCAGTCTGCAATTTATGCACAAAAGTTCCAACCTTCCATTCATACTAGGGGTGTGATAGGGCAGTGGATTAACCCAGAAGCAAAAGCTTATGGGTTAATGCTATAGACGACCTCATTCCCCTCCTCCCCTTGCCAGTACATTTTTTAGCAGGCTGGCCGGCTCAGTCCTGGTTCGTGCTGGGTCTAGGATCTACCCCCGCTGTGGCTCTGCATTAGGAGCCAGGTAGGCAGGCAGCCGGGCTCAACTCTGTATCAGAGGCAGCAGCGTGGAGTGAAGGGGAGCTGGGTTTTAAACTGGCTCCTGTCGCAGACCAGCTCCTGCCTGGCACCCTGCACCGCTGCCTCTGATACAGCGGCAGCACAGAGCAGCAGAGGGCTTCTCGGGAGTGGGGCCGGAGTCCCCCGGGGACTGTAGAATAGTCGACTAACCGCTAAGAATTCATGGGGTTAATCGACTGTTCAATTCACCGAGATTTATCATCCCTACTTCATACCCACTGGGCAGGGGAGGCACCCAGAGAGCGCTGCGATTGGTGAGCGGCGCGGGGTTTGCGGGATCGCATGGTGGCTCTGTCATACAGGTGACAGAGTTGATTTTATTTTGGTTTTGGAAAAAAGGTCCCTTGTATTCCTCCTATTCCGTTCACTCGTCCTTTCAGGGTGGCGTGTGGCCCGAGGCCGGTGGAATGATCCCGCTCGGGTCTCCCGCCGGGAGATTGTGGGATTGTCACCGAGACCTTCTAAGGTCGTGCGGGTCACAATAAGAAAGCAGCAGCCGAGAGGGTTGGCTCGAACGGAGTTTGCTCAGACAGGAAGAGCCCCGCAAAGACCATTCACGAGAGAGTATCATTTCCACAAAAGAACTAGACCTTCATCGGGGGGCAGCGGGGAGGGGGTTTGAAACATCCCGAGCTCACCCTTACTGAAGAAAGTTTGTTAGAAAGATGCAAGAGGCTTTCCCTGCAAGGTTATTTTAGTGACTGTTCCTTCTAGACGCTGCCCTGGGAGCAGAGGTGTCTAACAGCTTCTGCGAGGCAGGCGTGCCATTTAATCCCTCATTAAACCTTGAAGAGGTCTTCCTCCTGCTTTAATAAAATTTTAGCAGGAGCGAGGATTGATTCCTCCCCCCCCCCGCATCTTTCTGATCAGAATAAAGATGATGCGGTTCTAGCGAAACGCCGAGCTGTGCATTACAATATTGCTTGTCGGTACAAGATTGCTTCCAGATGAAAGCAGCGATGCTGCTCCGGGGCCAGGTTAAAATACTGGTTTGCCTCCACGGATCACTCTGAATGGGTGCGGGGCATGGATCTGGCTTTGTGACTACAGTGCTGGGTGGGCTTCAACATCCCTTCTGTCTGGGGAAGGGTCTACAAAATAGGCTGGCTGCTTTTTGCTTCTCAGACGCCAGTTGCACCTAATTATGTGGTGGCAATGAGGAGGCAAAAGGATATGAGGCAGCATTGACACTTGATTATCTCCTAACCCCTCTGCGTCTGGCTCCTGCTCTCCGCTTGTGGAGTGCTTCTTTGATTTCTGTGTGTGTAGATTTCTGGAGCGCGGTTAAGATATACTTGCTTGGCCCTTCTGGGGTGCGAGGCCCTAGCCTGCCATGAAAAAGAATTCTCCTAACCGGTTCGGTGCTTGCAGAGATGACCACAAGGGGGCCCAGGGTATGTTTTATTCCAGTGGAAATGGACCAATCTATTCCACGGGGCACAAAGGTTCCCCAGATCAAGATGTGCAAAAATAATTCAGAGCGTAGCATCCTAATTCTACAACAGTGTCAGGGATGGGGGCCCCCGTGTGCAAAGTGCTGCCGCGGGTCTTTGGGGACGCTGGTTTGGTCGCACGGGGAAGGGGCGGCGTGCGGTCTCGCCTGCGAGTGAGTTCACAGATGCCCTTTAAGAATGTCTGTCTGTTTCACGCCGGCCCACCCAAGCTCCCAGGGATGTTCTTTCATCCCGGTCTCCCCGCTCCTGCAGAGTGAGGCGTGTGACGGGGATTCGCCCTGTTGTTCTGTTAAGGCCAGGAGGGACCCAAGAGTCCCTCTAGGCCAGCAGGTTTCAAACTTATTTTTTCTCATGACCCAGTTGACGAAAATTGTCGATGCCGCGACTTGACATAATGTGACGGCCGTGTGGGCTCCGGGGTGGGGCTGAGGGTGGAGCTTTGGGGGCTCTGGTGTTGGGAGGGAGGGTCAGGGCTGGGGCAGGAGGGACTTACTTCAAGTGGCTTCCGGTCAGACTCTGCTGCGCCCCAGAAACAGCCGGCAGCAGGTTCCCAGCCAATGGGAGGGTGGAGCTAGTGCTTGGGGCAGGGGCAGTGCGCGGAGCCCTGGGCGCTCCCTCCCACACCCAGGAGCTGGGCCTGTTGCGGCTGCTTCTGGGGTGCAGCACAGTCTGCGGTGCCTGGACAGGCAGGGAGCTGCCTTACCCCCTGCAGTGAGCCCCAGCGCCCGACATCCCAGCACTGGGGCGCGCCCCGTCGTTTCAAACCTCCTGTTCTGGTCTGATCTGCATCCCTACAGCTGGGAAATTTCACAAGGAAGGGCCCGGGCCTTCTGGAGGAGTGTATTTTATGCGGTGGGGCAGGTGGCTGTGTTGTTCTCAGGAGGTGTAGGCCAGCAGGCGGGCGAGGTCCTATTTGTGTATTCGACGCCTGCCCACCTAGGCTGTGTGGATTTTAGAGTGCCCTGCACTCCTGAGCGAAAGAGGCCACCAGAGAGAAAATCTACCCCATCTTTCAGGTCCCTGCTCACTGGCCAGGCTGAGGGCCGCTCACACGGGCTTGTCTGATGCTTTCATTAGCAAGAGTGCAATTTGGAGCATCGTGGTTGTGTTGGGGAGGAACCAATCGATCTGGCCCCAACTGGCCTTACCAGCTCACGTTCTTGCTCGGGTAGGGCAGCTTGTACCATTTCGGCGTGTGTGTGTGTGTGTGTGTGTGTCTAGCAGTTAATTGGCAGAACTTTCCTGAGAATGTGCAAACTCTTTCCACGCCAGAATGAATGAGAGAGCAAAGGCACCGATATAAAATCTCCCATCCATCCTTGAAAATGCATTAGGAGGAGCATGGCCAGCAGATTGAGGGAAGCGATTATTCCCCTTTATTCGGCTCTGGTGAGGCCACAGCTGGAGTATTGCATCCAGTTCTGGCCACCCCCCCCCCCCAGAAAGGACGTGGACGCATTGGAGAGGGTCCAGCAGAGGGCAACCAAAATGATTAGGGGGCTGGAGCACATGACCGATGAGGAGAGGCTGAGGGATTGGGGCTTGTTCAGTCTGCAGAAGAGAAGAGTGAGGGGGGATTTGAGAGCAGCCTGCAACTCCCTGAAGGGGGGTTCCAAAGAGGCTGGAGAGAGGCTGTTTTCAGTGGGGGCAGGTGGCAGAACAAGGAGCAATGGTCTCAAGTTGCAGTGGGGGAGGTCTAGGTTGGATATTAGGAGAAATGATTTCCCTAGGAGGATGGAGAAGCACTGGGATGGGTTCCCTAGGGGGGGTGTGGAATCTCCATCCCTAGAGGTGTTTAAGTCCCGCTTGAAACAGCCCTGGCTGGGCTGATTGAGTTGGAGTCGGTCCTGCTTTGGGCAGGGGGCTGACCCGATGCCTCCTGAAGTCTCTGCCCGCCCTGGGTTTCTGAGATTCTATAAAATAATTTGCTGGTGAAAAGTGCCAGAGTCCTTTCTGGGGACAGATGTTCCCTTCAGCCACACAAGGGGAAAACAGGGGTCCCAGACATGACTGTGGACGGTTTCTCCAAGTCTAGTACACCGCGAGAAACCCTCTTTAGGCCCTAAAGGCCCTCTGTGGCCCTTTGCCAATCTGTGATCTTTCTGCTGAGATTGCCAACAGAAATGTGTTTGGAGAAAAGTAATTTTGGGTTTTTAATGAAAAACCAGGCAGAATGTGGTTAGTCAGCATTTTCAGGTTTGGGTTTAACACTGGGGGCTTCAGGCTTTTTTCTTCTACATTGAGAACATTTTTTTTTTTTAAACAGGAAAAGGTATTCACCAACAGTGTTTTTTCCCGTTGTTTTTTAATTGGAAAAAAAAAAAAAGTGCCTGGAGAAACGATAGCAAAAACACCCATCCTCACCCCCGATTTCCCGGGAAAACAGAAATGGCCTTTTACTTTTTTTTCCCCCCAGCTGGCTGTTGTGTTGGTGGGCGTTTGAAGTGAGTTTTCCTGGCAGTCGTTAATGAAATGCTGCCGTGATAATTACTTGGCACATCAGTGGGCTCAGGCTGATTAGCTCACCATGCCGGCCTCGGTTTCCAAAAGTGACCAGGAATTCTGGGAGCCCACATTTGCCCTGCAAAGAGGTCGTGGGTTCAGTACGTTCCGGAAATCGGGCTTCCCTTTGAGTGTTTTGAGTTGGGAGCATGGCCAGATGGATAGAATGCTAGATGGGCACGTGGGCCACCTACATTCCCATCCCCGCTCCGTTCCTCAGTTTTCCCACCTGTAAAATGGAGCTCATGATGCTTTATAAAGTGCATTTGGATATGCTGTGGAAAAAATCCAGAGATGATCATTTGTTCTTACCCCAAATCCCTGGCCACGTCTGAACATTTAAGCCATGGCTTAAATGGTTTCAGGCACAAGGTGAGCTGAATCTCGCAGCTCAGGAAAGGCAAAGATGTCAGGGTTCAAGGTCAAATCCCAAATCGTTAGCCACAAGAATTCACCCTCATTCCAGATAAGGTGCCTGGCTTTTTTTTTTTTTTTTTCTCCTATGCCTGCATGCTTTAAGAGGTAGCAGGTTTAAAACAAACCAAAGGAAGTACTTCTTCACCCAATGCACAATCAACCTTTGGAAATCCTCGCCAGAGGATGTTGTGAAGGCCAGGGTTCACAAAAGAGATACATTCATGGAGGTCAGGTCCATCAGTGGCTATTAGCCAGGATGGGCAGGGATGGTGTCCCTACCTCTGTTTGTCCAAGGCTGGGAACGGGCAACAGCGGAGGGATCTCTTCGTGATTCCCTGTTCTGTTCCCTCCGTCTGGGGCACCTGGCATTGGCCACTGTTGGCCGACAGGACACTGGGCTGGATGGACCTTTGCTGTGACCCATCTGGTCATTCTTTTGTTCTTATGTGTTCACCCCTGTGCACTCTTGGTGATTGATCAGGCCTGTCTACTCATAAAGTGGTAGCCCCCAAGCTCAGCGTAGCCAGCTGTCGGGTTGTGATGAGAGGAACCCCTCTCCATCGTTCTCAGCATCATCCGCTCCCAGCCGGATGGGCTGTCCCCCGGCCAAGAACTTGAATCCTTCCAAGGGCTGAGTGCTGTTTGTCTCTGCCCGCCTGAAAGGTTATCCGGGGCAGGGAGGCGACTAATTCCCATCCGCCGTGTCTCATCGGATTCTTTTCAGCCAATGGAAAGGTCATTATCATCTACATGCCTGTTCCGGGGGGGTTGCACTAATCTAACAGGGGAAACATTTCTGGGGCTATAATACGGGAAATTCTGCTGCATTGTGAGGGTCTGGACAAAGGAGAACTCTCCAGCATCATTTCAAAAGAGGAGCTGCATTGATATTATATATATATATATATATTTTTTGTAACCAAGAGAAACTGTGCGCCTCTGATCCAGTGCTTGGTTTTCTGTCCTTTTCCAGAAGAGCAATTAGCGGAGGGAAATTGGCACTGCTCAGCCTAGTTGTGACAGGCGTTTGCGAGGAACAGAATTCCTTTGAAATAGGGGCATATTCTCCTCTGATCAGATCCGTTCGCATTCCTGTGCGCATTTCTAGGATTGCTGAACCTCTGCCGAGTCCAGACGTGCTGCTGAGTACGATCCCGGGCTAGCCCCAAGCGCCGCCTTCCGCGAAAGCGAACGGGTCCACGTATTTTTTTTTTTTTTAAATCAAAATGAAATTACCAATGTCTCTGTTGCAGATCTTTGGCACCCAGCAGTTTCCGAAAGGGATTATTAGGCAGAGAGCGAGGGAGAAATGCCAGCCCGGTCTTTGCAGCTCGGGTACTGCCTCCGATGCTTTCAAGTTTTCCCTTTTCCTGAGTGTGACGTCGTGTGGGTACCTTGCTGGTTGCTAGCCTTGGGCTGTGGGTGACCCCCACTGGCTGTAGGTCTTCCAGCTGATTGAGCACCCCGGCAGCCTCCTGGTTCAGTGCGGGGATGAGCTCCGGTAGCCAGTCAGCTGGGGGGGACCCGTTACAGTCCACAAGCCCTCTCAAAGGAGCTGAGGAACCCGTCTATGTCACCCACGTCCTTCAATTGGGCCACCACGAGCTTCTCCAAGCGTCTGGCAGCCCTGGGCCCTTGGGGCTCATCCGCACCCAGCGCAGCCGGGGCCCTAACGCTTCTCCGCTCTGCCATGGCCAGCTCATGCTGTTGCTGCTCTCTGCGGTCCTGGACTTCCAATTCCTTCATCTGTAGCTGGATCTCCAGCCGCCGCAGCTCCGCTGGGCTGGCTCCTGCCCTGGATTGGCTACGGCTTGCAGGGCTTCCCGGGGAAGCTGTCCCATCTCTCCGGCGGGCTCCAGTGCGCCGCCCACCCTCAGAGCCTGACACGCTCCCAGGGGGGACAAGATTCTGGCCCCGTGGCTGGTCATTCTCCTCCAGCCGGGCAATCAGCTGGGCCTTGGTTGCGCTCCGCACAGGCAAGCCCCTCTCTCTGCACAGCTTCACCAGCTCTGCCTTCAAGAGTCGGGCGTAGGCCATCTCCCCGCTGGTCCCCCTCGGTGCGGACTCACCAGTCTCGTGCTGCAGTGCCCCACGATTCCCAGGAACTGCTTCGCTCTGTCTCCAGCACGCCTGGCTCCACGGCTCTTGCTTCTACTGCGCCTTGTCACTCGCCGCTGGAAGCTCCATCCACGGGGTGCAGTGCATCCCGCTCCTGACACCAGTGTGACGGCGCTTCGGGGTTTCCCCGTCTCCTGCACCCCTGTAGTGGCACAAACAGACTCCACCAGCCGGTAGAATAGAGGGAGTTTATTGCTTCCCCAGGATACAGCACAGATGTAATCTGGTTACAGGGCAGGCCTAGGATGCCTCAGCCCCCCTTGAGATGGGGGGGACTGCACCCCTAAATTCCAGCCCCTTCCCTAGGCTGTCTCCTCCATGATCCCAGACAGCAACTAACTAACTATCCCTTCCAGCCCTGCCCCCCAGCCAGGGGCGGCTTTCCACCTTCCTTTGTTCCTCTCCCTGGGAGGTAACCAGTAGAACAGGTTACCTCCCTGTCCCATCAGCTACTCGACTGGGCCGTGGTACAGCCAGCAGCCAGTGGGGGTCACCCACAGCCCAAGCCCAGCAACCAGCATGGTACCCCCCACTACGTCACACTGAGACTATCCTGAGCCCCACCCAGGCCCTCATCTCCATGTTCCTGAGTATCCTCAGTTGTGACAACCAAGTGCAAGTTGAACCTCTCTAGTCCAGCATCTTTGGGACCTATCGGTTTCAAACCAGAGAATTTTCCAGACCATGGGAGGCCAATAGGGTCTAGTGGCATTACCAACACTTCCAGTCCTTGCTGGGCTCTGAAAAGACATTGAGGTGGAAATTAGAGCCAAATAACAGCACAGAACGCTGAGAGCCAGGACCAGGGGCTGCAAACAAACTTTATGGGACCACGGGAAACTTGGTCAAGGAGAGTGGAACATCCAGCTCACTCAAATCATGCCGGACCATGGGTGTTGCCGGACCAGAGAATTCTGGACTAGAGAGGTTCAACCTGTACTACTTGTTCCAGGAAAGCATCTACAGTCTGCTGGGCTGTGGTGGGGTGTATTACCCCCTTTTTAGGGAACAGCATGCAGCTTACAGCTCAAGCAGCCAGGGCCCCACTGGGGGGGGTAGGTGGAGGGAGCGGGATTCTGTTTAATTGGTTAACTGGTTAAACCCACCCAGGCTACACCTGCCGAGCCGATGGAATACTGGTCTGTTTAAAACAGCTGCTGCACCTTGCCCCAGAGGTGGCCGCCTTTAATTGATGGAGGAAGACCTTGCTTGGCAGGCCAGGCACAATGCAAATCACCAGCGCTGCTGTGCATGAGCCCTGTGTGCGTGGCCACTTCCAGGCCCAGCTTTCAGCCGCGTGGCAACCAAGGCTGTCCCTGTTGCCCCTGGGCCTTGTTCCAGAGCTGCAGGGAGAAGAACCGTGAGCGTGGTTCCCTAGAGATCTGCGAGGCATTGACTTTCTGTGACACCCTGCGAGTCGGCCGGCAGGTGCGTCTGGTTGGTGCGCCGCTACTGCCCTCTGGTGAATGCAATGAGAGCTGGCCAGCGTGGATGGGTTTAAATCCCCCCACAACCCCCCCAAAATCATTGCTTTAAGTCAAGTTTCCCACTGACACATCTTCACCTGTTTCTTCAAACAGTGGTGCACATCTGAGCATGAAAACATGTTAGATCACAGCATTTCCCAACGTCGAAGAGGGAATTTTTTGTGTACGTTTTTTTAGATAACTGGATTTTTATCAAGGTAGGGAAGAGTACCTAATACCCATTCCCTGTGTCAAACCGCAGAGGTAATGGCAGCACATTAGGGATGGTAAGAACTGAAACACACACGTGAACACAACAGCACTTCCTGTTTTGTTAAACGGAGTCTGCCATGTTACATACATGTTTCATGTTTGCAACGGACCCGGCATCCTGACCAGCGTTCCCATAAGATGAGCAATTGGGCAGCCACGCGGAAGAGATTTAGGTGCTGCCCCGCTGTTTAGTAGAGCACCCACAGCCCGTCCAGAGGTGGTAGCATGTGTTTCTATTGGTGAGGCACATTTACACTTGCCTTGGTGCACATAACAAAATTTATTCTGCATACGGGTGGCAAAAATTAGAGAGAACAACTCTTTTTTTTTTAATTTCAAATGTTATTAACTCTGACAAGTCGTCAGAACACTAAATGTGTGCGGGGGTCCTTAAAACTTAGAACCATAGAATCCTAGGGCTGGAAGAGACCTCAGGAGGTCATCGAGTTCAGCCCCCTGCCTTCTACAGCTCCTTCTCATCTTCCCCACCCCCATTTTAATTCAAAGCTGATTCCAAGTTACCTGAAAAGCTAAGGCCAGGTCTACGCTAAAAGGGAACGTTGAATCAAGATGCACGACTCCAGCTATGGTAATTACGTAGCTGGAACTGACGAACCTTACCTCAAGTTTTCCTGTCGTACTCACAGCGGGAGACCGATGAGAGCAAACTCTCCCGTCGGCTTCCCTTACTGCTAGTAGAAGCAGGAGTACTACAGGGGGTGCCCTCTGAGTTTGATTTAGTGAGTCTTAACTAGACCCACTAAATCAAACTCCGGAAGATTGATCACGGCAGCTTTGATCTTCCATGGCCTAAGACTGACTGTTCTTAGAGTGCACTTAATTTTGGAGTTAGCCCCGTTGAAAGCAAGTCTAGGATGGGGTTCCTGCAGGAAAGGCGAGTAAGCCAAAGAGAAGGGAATTTAGTGGCACAAATGGGTCGTCTGCTCTGCAAGGGTACATCTACACAGCACGCTTATTTCGAAATAAGCTATTTTGGAATAGCACGTCTACGCTACAGAGAAACCTCAGAATTAGTCCGAGACAGTCTTCCCTAATGCGGACACACTACCTCAATTTACTTTGAATGGCCCTGAGGAAGAGCTATTTCAAAATAGCAGCAGTGGAGCGTCCACATGACCGCTATTCCGAAATCGCTATTTCAGAAGAGGCGTTACTCCACATGGAACGAGGTTTACAGATTTCGAAAGAAGCCGCCCGTCATTTTGAAATTATTTCGAAATAACAGAATTCTTGTGCAGACCCTTGCGTTGAAATAACTGTGTAGATGGACCCCAAGCGACTTTAAACTGAGCGAGCATCGGTTGGAGAAATGGAGAGCCACGGTCGCTGACCATGGTGCTGATTATGGTTCTTAAACCACAAGGACCTTCACTTGGTCAGGCCAGTGCTGGAGACGTTTTTTTAGTAGATTTAGTTTCTCCTAAGCCAAGCCCAGGTGAGAGGTGCTGTTTCCCAAGTCTCTTTCCTCTCCGCTTGGCGCCTTGTTCAGAGAGTCCAGGTTTAAGGAAGGGAGTGTTGAAATCAAGTTTAAAATATGGCGATTAAATTGAAACCTCCGTTTATACAGAACTGATATATGCAAAGTAGAACTGGGATAGGCAGCTTGGGGTTTTCAGTGAGAGAAAGGCAGGTTTTCAATTACTGTGACCCAACTATTTTTTTTTTCAGATGATCTCTCTGTTCAGAAAGGTCTTTTGTCCTGTTCCCCTTTTTTGAAAGAAATGGGAATCGGCTGCAACTTTTCAGGCAGATCACAATAGGGATATTAATGTGCATTTAATTAAATAACCGTGTAATCGCTGACAAATTCCAACAGTTACACGCAGGGCGGCAGCCAGCTCCCTGGGAGCCAGGGCATGAAGGGAGCCGGCGTAAAGCCAGCTCCCTGCACGTACTGGCTCCCACCTGCCCCCCATGCTGTGTGGGGAGCAGGCGGCCTCCAGAAGTCAGTGCATGCAGGGAGTTGGCTCTTAAGTGGGCTCCCCATGCGTCCCGGGAACCTGCGTGCAACTGTGAATGTGAACTGTGTGTAACTGTGAAAGTCGTACACAGTTACTGTGGCAGCACATTGGGGGTCCCCCCGATTCTGCACCCCATCTGCAGCAAGATGAGACTCCACCAGCCAGTAGAACAGGGGGTTTCTGTTCTCCAGGATACAGCCCAGGTTAGACGTGGTGTGGGCATAAGGAGTCAGGGGCTGGCAGCCCTAGACCCCTTGGGGCAGGGCCCACAGGCCCCTCAACTCTCAACACTCTGCTTAGTCTGTTCTCTCTTTGGTTTTCCAGCCAAAAACTGCCCAGCTCCCAGGCCCTGCCCCCCAGCCAGGTGTTCGTCTCCACCTCCCTCCCTTTGTCTCTCCCCCAGGAAGAGCCTTGTTACCTGCTCAGGCTGGGCCTAGGTGTCTGGACCAATCCACATAGAATCATAGAGTTGGAAGAGACCTCAGGAGGTCATCAAGTCCAGCCCCCTGCCCAAGGCAGGACCAGCCCCAACTAAATCAACCCAGCCAGGGCTTTGTCAAGCTGGGACTTAAACACCTCTAGGGATGGAGATTCCACCCCCTCCCTAGGGAACCCAACCCAGCGCTTCCCCACCCTCCTAGGGAAATAGTTTTTCCTAATATCCAACCTAGACCTCCCCCATTGCAACTTGAGACCATTGCTCCTTGTTCTGCCACCTGCCCCCACTGAGAACAGCCTCTCTCCGTCCTCTTTGGACCCCCCCTTCAGGAAGTTGAAGGCTGCTATCAAATCCCCCCTCACATGTGGGGGAGTCAGTGGGAATCACACATCACCGCGTAGGGGGACCCCAGGTCACAGAGCAGACAGCCCCCCCACTATGTCACATCCCTAGATCCCAGCAGCTCCTAGTTCTAGGCCTTGGTGGTTCTCCGGTCAGTGCTAAGCAGGAATTCGGCACAGCTGTTTCAACTCCAGCCCCCGTTTCTGGGTGTGGGCTGCTTGTTCTGATGATTATCTCGGGGCTATTGACGAATGAGGCGGAAACGTGGCTGTGCGGCGTGGCGATCTGAATTAAATCAGTGCTGTGTAAACGGGCGTAGGCAGTCCCGCCACTTTGCCTGTCTGCCATGGGGGCTGCCAGTGCCAGTCCTGTCCTGGGTCAGCCGGTCCTTCAGCGCACTCTTAGGCCAGGCTTTCTTGCAGAGGTTAGCGTGGCGTACAGCATGGAGCTGACCAAAGCCTGGGTCTTTTCTCTCCTGCCATCCATCTCCACCCTCTGACAAACAGAGGCGAGGGACGCCATTCCTTACCCAGCCTGGCTAATAGCTAGTTCTCAACCTCCATGAATTCATCTAGGTCTCTTTTAAACCCTGTTGTAGTCCTGGCCTTCACAGCCTCCTCAG
Organism: Pelochelys cantorii; assembly: GCA_032595735.1. NCBI lineage: Eukaryota > Metazoa > Chordata > Testudines > Trionychidae > Pelochelys > Pelochelys cantorii. The sequence continues at coordinate 2,072,997 of CM064358.1, read as the reverse complement.
GCAAGGAGTTCCACAAGTTGACTGTGCGCTGTGTGAGGAAGAACTTCCTTCTATTTGTTTTAAACCTGCTGCCCATTAATTTCATGGGGTGGCCCCTAGTTCTTATGGGAACAAGTAAATAACTTTTCCTTATTCACTTTCTCCACACCGCTCATGATTGTATAGACCTCTCTTGTATCCCGCCTTAGTCTCCTCTTTTCCAGGCTGAAAAGTCCCAGTCTCTTTAATCTCTCCTCATATGGGACCTGTTCCAAACCCCTCATCATTTTAGTTGCCCTTCTCTGAACTTTTTCCAATGGCAGTATATCTTTTTTGAGATGAGGAGACCACATCTGTATGCAGTATTCAAGCTGTGGGCATCCCATGGATTTATGGTCCATCCCAGAAGACTTAATGTCCAAAAATATCTCTTCTCTGTAGGGATGTGAACAGCTAGTCGACCGTCTGATTAGCAAATACTCATTTGGTAGTCGACTAGTTGCTCTCCCCACCTTGCTGCCTTGCTCGGAAAGAGGCAGCAAGGGGTGGTGGTAAGAGGAGGGAGTGTTTCAAAGTGGCAGCACTGATGGAGCCCAGACCCTGGCCTCCATGCGGCGCTGCTGCTTTTAAACGCCACGGGGAGCACGGGGCCAGCAGGGGACGGCTTGCGCGCCCCTCCCCTCCCCTCCCGCCCCCCCGCCGGCCCCATGCACCTCGCAGCGCTTTCGCCTTTCAAGTGTAGCAACGGCCCTGGGGCGGAGATACACACTTCAAAGGTGGAGGCGCCCTTACTGACTCATGGAATAGTCCATGCCAATTGCATCAACTATTTGATTAGCCGATCAATCTAAATTGAATGTTCCTTTCCGCCTCCTGTTGAAGGGAAGCCGAGTTTCCGGCTTGGATTCCCCGGGTCGCGTTGGCACGAATTCTGAGCTAGCCGTACCCTGGGCTGACTTTGTTTCTGCTCAGCAGCGGAAGCGGAAATTTCCAGGAGAACACCTTCCTGGAAATGTGGAGAGAGCATTTGTGCTGGTCATCCTGAACATGCTGGAAATACGGAAGGAGGTTACAGTAAAACTGGAACCTCTGCTGGCGTGCCAGCGATATCTGTGTTGTAATGAATGTAAGGGAACAGGTGCGTGGCCACCTATATTGGTTTTGGATAGGAGAGGAAATCCACAGAATGGTGGGCTTCCCGTAATGGATAGAGGCTGCTGTTAATTGTCTTGGGGAGAGGCCTGGAGCAGGACGGGCTGTAGATGTTCGTCTCTCCTCCCACTGTTTAGGAAGTAGAGACTGGGAAAAGGACTTGAGTGAGGAGGCTAAGGCATCAGCTGAAGGTAGTAATGGATAAGGCATCTGCCTCTGGAGCGTGAAGTTGTGGGTTCAAGTCCCACTCCAGTCCAAACCCACAGGCTTGATCAACCAAACATGCGCCAAGATGTGGCCACCATGGCAAGTGTGATCCTTGGATGAGTCAATGGCCAACTCTCAGCTCTGAGCAGGGTGTGATCCCTGCTGGAATCCCAAGTCCCGTCCAAGTGCCCACAGCTTGAAAAGGAGATGGATGCATTGGAGAGGGTTCAGAGAAGAGCCCGGATAATGAGCAACAGGCTGGGAACCCTGCCGTAGAGGGGTCAACCCAAGGAACTCAACCTTTGTTTTAACAGAGAGGAGAGTCAGGGGTGGCTTGGTCAGTTTCCAGGTAACTACGTGGCGAACAAAAAAGTGATTACAGAGCCATAGACTCATAGCACACGAAAATGGGAAGGAACCTCGAGAGGTCATCAAGTCCTGTCCCCTGCCCTCTCGGCAGGACCAGTCACCGTCTGGATCATCCCTGACAGGTGTCTGTCTAACCTGCTCTTCAATATCCCCAGTGATGGAGATTCCACAACCCCCCCAGGCAATTTATTCCAGTGTTTATAACCCTCCCGACAGGAAGTTTTTCCTAATGTCCAACCAAAATCTTCCTTGCTGCAGTTTAAGCCCATTGCTTCTTGGCCTGTCCTCAGAGGCCAAGGAGAACAATTATCCTTCTTCCTCCTTGTAACACCCTTTTAGGTATGTGAAAGCTGCTGTCATGTCCCCTCTCAGTCTTCTCTTTTCTAAATTAAACAAACCTAATTCTTTCAGTCTTCCCTCATAGCTCATGTTCTCTAGACCTTGAATCATTCTTGTTGCTCTTCTCTGGACCCTCTCCAATGTCTCCACATCTTTCCTGAAATGTGCTGCCCAGAACTGGACACAATACTCCAACTGAGGCCTAATCAGCCTAGCAGAAAAAGTTCTAACACGATCCAGTGGCTGGAAATTGAAACTAGAAGCATTCAGATTAAAAAGAAGATGCACATTTTTAACAGTGAGAGTAAGAACCATTGGAGGCATTTGCTGGCTCTGGTGGTTTCTCCATCGTTGGGTATTTTTGTAATCAAAAGAATCCTTAGTGTAAGCAGAAATTATGTCGGGGTAGCCGTGTGGAGCTCTGACTGCTCCACAATTCTTTCTTCACTTGCTGTAATGAGAAGCCATTTCCGGGTTTTAAAATTACAGATTCCTAGATTCTGTTCTCAGGTGAACTTTCATCTGACTCCAGAGAGAATCCTAGACTTTATATCTTACCCAGTATTGTTGCAGGCAGAGTATAATGCTAAAACTTCTGCCAGATTCCACATTTCCTGCTGCGCCTGTTTTCCCCCCATAGATATAATGCTCATCCGAGAAATCCGGCCAACTCACTCAGATCGAGAAAACCGTATGCTTTCCACATCTGCCCATTGGGTACTGGTCCTCCAGCTCATGTTAAGCCCACTCTAAATATTTTCAGCTGTGTGTGTTTTCTTTGTGTCTGTCAGGCAGGAGCATTGTGTATTGATACAAATGAATGTCTAAGTTCTGTTTAATTAAATTACCCCTTTGAACAGCCTGGCTGATATTTGCAGCTTTCCCCACCGCTCCTTTTAAATGTGACATGACCAGGAGACCACCAACTATAGACCCACCAAAGGGCAGAACTCCCCCTGAGTTTCAGGTCCCCCGAGAGCTAGCAGAGTTCTCCTGGTTTATGTTTCGGGGGGCAAATCCTGCCCGCAGAGACATGCAAACTGGAATCAGTAGGATTTGCCACCTGTGTGGTGGCAAGGAGAAATGAGCCCCGTTTATAATAGATGTTCATCAATCTTGATTTAAGATGTATTCTTCAATGTTGAAGGCATAAGTCCTTTTGTAGCGCTCATACGTGGGTACATTTCACACCACTACTTTGAAAACCTGTTTCCTATGAAATATGTATGTTCGTGAAAATTATATAACTTTATGTACACCATTTAACCAGTTAACTAATTAAACGGGATTTCACATCCCTAATTAAGGCCTATAAAATCATGACAGGAGTGCAAAGAGTGAATAAGGAAAAGTTATTTACTTGTTCCCATCACATAAGAACAAGGGGTCACCCAATGAAATGAGGAGGCAGCAGGTTTAAAACAAAGCAAAGGAAGTTTTTCTTCGCTCAGCGCACAGTCAACCTGTGGAACTCCTCGCCAGAGGAGGTTGTGAAGGCCAGGGCTTTCACAGGGTTCAAAAAGGAGCTAGATAGTTTGGTCCATCGATATTATTAGCCAGGATGGACAGGAATGGTGTCCCTAGCCTTTGTTTGTCAAGGGCTGGAAATGGTTGAAAGGAGAGCAATCATGTGATGATTCCCCTGTTCTGTTCCCTCCCTCTGGGGGACCTGGCATTGGCCACTGTGGACAGACAGGACCCTGGGCTGGATGGACCTTTGGTCTGACCCCGTCTGGCCGTTGTTATGTTAATACAATGTGGCGTCATTTCAAGTATAAAGGTTCTAGCTAGTTATGCGCAGGGCTCCAAAGGCCAGAATGGGCTCTTGTCGTAAGACTATGACGTCGTGAGACCTCTTGATCAGGTTCGTGCTGGCTATATATTGGCATTTTCCAGCCATACAAATCTAGGTCCTGAGTGGGATGGGGAGCGGTCCCAGAAGGCCCGTGGGGGCTGCTTCCTGGAGTGCTGATAAAGCCACTGCCACTCGCCTTCCTGCTCTCTGGGGCTTCTCACCACCTCGTCCTGCTAGGCCAGATCCTCCCGGTCTCCCCCAGCCAAGCTACAGCCCTACGATCACCACACCACTCCCGCAAGAGCCATGCAGACACTCAGCCTCTCCAGGTCTGAGGCGAATGGAGTTCCGGGCCCAACTTCCAGGAAACCCAACCCCCAAGTGGGATCAGAACCCCAAATACACCATGCAGGCAAGCCCCCTTTAACACTGAATGGAGGATGTACATGCTGACTGCTCCCCCAGGGAACAATGATTTACACTGGGCTTGCTAGTAAATAAAAGTGATTTTATTATGTGCAAGCAGCAGGGTCGCAGTGGCTGCAAGTGAAAACAGGCCCAGCAAAGGTGCTTACAAATGTAAAATCACAGAAAACGCAGTGCTAATTCTCACACCCTGACAGCTCACTGCAAACTCACCCTAAAACTCTGCTTATTTCAGCTAAACCTCCAAGCCAGGGAAGAACTTTTTCCCCTGGGGTCTCTGGTCCATTCTCTTGGGAGTGGCATGCCAGCCAAAGACCAAAAGCCTGAAAAATTTTGCATCTTAAAGAGCCTCCTTTCGGGTGGGAATTTTGTTTCTACGTTCCACCCTTCCATGGAAAAGTACCTGCAGGTTTACCAGTTGGGGGGGTCCCATGTCTTCCTAAAACCAACCACTGCTTAGACTTAAAGGACATTAGGAGGAGCATTTCCAGCAGATCTAGAGAAGTGATTAGTCCTCTTTATTCAGCCCTGGGGAGGCCACATCTGGACTATTGTGTCCAGTTCTGGGCCCCCCCCCCACTACAGAAAGGACGTGGGTGCGTTGGAGAGGGGCCAGCGGAAGGCGACCAAAATGATTCGGGGGCTGGAGCACATGAGCTATGAGGAGAGGCTGAGGAAGTGGGGCTTGTTCAGTCTGCAGAAGAGAAGAGGTGTCAGCCAGTGGCCGGGGCAGTGAGTGGTCTGTGAGCCCTATTACACACCCGAGTCTTCAACTGCTAGGACAGGGTCCCTTTGCAGCGGGCAGCCAGGGGAGGCTGACGGGTGCCCCAAGGGTTTGCCCCGTGGAGGCGGCACAACCCAACGCTCAGCTCTTCCTGCGTCTACCCCGTCCGGCTGTGATCCTTTTAATTGTGTCTGGTTCTGTTACAGCAACAGGAGGAGTCAGATTAAAGCAAAAACAGTTACTATTTTATTGTTACAGGGCAAGCGTAGCTGTTAAATGCTACTGCCGTGTTACAGATAACACAGCCACTACAAAAGGACAAGACAGAAATTACACTAAAAAGTCACTTACAGGTACCATGAAACCCTTTTGGCTCTCTGAGCTCTTATTAAATGCATGCAAAATAGACATCTAGCAGGTATATTGTCACCCCTGCGATCCTTACTCCGGCGAAGCCAGGTTCCTCTCAATCCCAATGGGAAGCAGTCAGTACGAGACTAAGGCGTCCCTAAAGTCTCGGGGGTCCAAGACCACCTGACCAGCAGGTATGTGGGTGGATCTCCAATTAGAGTGGGGCACAGGGCCCTACTTTATACCCCTGTGGTCACATAGACGCTTCTCTTGTCATTAAAATGCCAATTAAGTTGGAACGTCTTTGTGACGCCCATTCCCACAGGGGGTCCAAAGCTTAATTTGCACCTGCGAGGTGGCGGTAACTAAATCATTAGGGCCAGACATTCTTTTCTGATGGGGCGGTAGATTCCTGTTCTGGGACGGTGTGTAGGCGTATGAATTACTGGTACCAGCCAAAGGCAGCCCGAGGCCCTGATCGTCTGCTGGCCCAATTGCTGTTGTTACCTGGTTCCTGTCTAGCATCCAGGGCCATTGTCATTCCAGCACCTCTGGAGGCCCTGGAGCCTTTGAAGACAGAGTTTCGCTCTCAAGGATTGTCTCTCCCAAGGATGTCAGAGGGAGGAGGGGAAAGGGGGGGGTGGTTTCTGTCTGGCTACAAGAGGGAGGGGGGATTTGAGAGCAGCCTGCAACTCCCTGAAGGGGGGTTCCAAAGAGGCTGGCGAGAGGCTGTTCTCAGTGGGGGCAGATGGCAGAACGAGGAGCAATGGTCTCAAGTTGCAGCGGGGGAGGTCTAGGCTGGATCTTAGGAGAAACGATTTCCCTAGGCGGGTGGGGAAGCGCTGGGCTGGGTTCCCTAGGGAGGGGGTGGAATCTCCATCCCTGGAGGTTTTTAAGTCTCAGCTTGACAAAGCCCTGGCTGGGATAGTTTAGTTGGGGTTGGTCCTGCTTTGGGCAGGGGGCTGGACTCGATGACCTCTTGAGGTCTCTTCCAGCCCTTGGATTCTATGATGCTATGACAAAAGAGGCTGTTTACAGGTGATAACCTGGACATTGAGGGAAACACCCTTGAGGGCTTCCATTTGCATATGTAAAACCATCAACCATTCCCTACCCCATATCTCTAACTTTGCGTACAAGAGTGATACGTACACCCAAATAAGATACACCAATCCAGCAGACTGTGACATTAAAATTGGTAAGTTACATGAGGCATGTGGTCTAAAGCATCTTCAAGTTATGAAATTGACTCCTGGATACAAGTATGCATAAAGGGGGGGGGGGGAATCCCGAAACTGTCACACTTCAGGCATCCTGACGGTTGAGAAAGTTGCAGTTTTCTTGGTCTGTGTTTAGCAGCGGCCAGCCAAAAGCATTTCTTTGTTCTGCTGCAGTGTCTGGCAAATGTGCCGGCAAGGCCTCATTCTGCTTTGGGGTGCACTTTTCCTCTCACCGCGGTCGCAACGAGGTCAGGTAGAAAGAGGGTGAAATCTTGCCTCTGGAATCTCCCCTGCTTTTTTTAAAATCTAGAAGGGGGCGAGTTTTTTTTCTTACTCCAGTTCCTGTCTTGTTTTCCTACATGAGCCGTTTCCTGCAGAGAGAGACGGGTAAAATGCATCGAATGCTTTGTCGTGTTCATCCTCCGTGCAGGCACTGACCCCACTGACGTGAGGTCTTGCCGTCAGAGGCCATGGGTGCCCTGGTTCAGGCATAACTCTCGGCTTGCCTGGCCCGGGGATGGTGCCAGCGTGGATTCATTTCCTACAGATTATCGCGCGATAGCTGCAGGGAGAACTGCAGATAAAGAGCCCTTCAGATTTCCGTTGGCTTGGGGGCTAAAAATAGTTTCCTTTCTTCCCAGGGTGTGAATTGCTGTTGTTAATATAAACAGGCTGGTTCCCAGCAGAGCTCAGGACTACAGAGATAAACCACATGGCTGGATCTAGATGACAGCTGAGCTTTAACGCGGGCCGTTGGTTATACAGCAGTGTGGTGCTGGGACGAGAAAGGACTCGTGCGAGCTGCCTGAGTGAGCTGGTGATACTTGGCTGTCAAGTGCCTGGCCAGACCAGAGAGTCATAGAATCCCAGGACTTGGTGGGACCTCGAAAGGTCATCGAATCTAGTCCCCTGCCCTCCCGGCGGGACCAAGCACCGTCTAGATCGGTGTTTCTCAACCTTTTAAAAAAAAAAAAAAAAAAAAAGTACCCCTTTTTCTAGAAAAACAATTTAGAAGTACCCCTTTTTTTAAACAAAAATTAGAAGTACCCCCAGTACCTACAGTTTTCAGACACACAACGTTTTTGTCTACCATTGCAACACGTTTGTTCAAACAACTTAATCGTAGCTGGGTGGGCGATGAAATTTTGGGTGTAAAAAGTACAAAAATAATAAAGCGCTGTAAAACTTAAAACAAAAATTCAGTTTTCTCCAAATTTCAGTTGTGTTGACGTACCCTCCCCCAGACTTCTCTCGTGTACCCCGAAGGGTACTCGTCCCCCTGGTTGAGAAACACTGGTCTAGATCATCCCTGGCAGGTGTCTGTCCAACCTGCTCTTACATATCTCCAGTGATGGCGATTCCACAACCTCCCCAGGCAATTGAATCCAGTGTTTAACCACCCTGACGGGTAGGAAATTTTTCCTAAAGTCCAACCTGAACCTTCCTTGCTGCAAATTCAGCCTATTGCTTCTTGTCCTGTCCGCAGGAGAACAATTTTTCTCCCTCCTTCTTGTAACCAATGTTCCCATTAAGGGGTGTGCCTGCGTGGCCGCGCATGAAAAATTTGTCCCCTGCCCACCTCCTCCAGAGAGCCACGCAGCAGTGGGGCCGGCTGAGACGGCCTGGCGAAGGAGCCGCGGGGGTGGGAGACAGGGCTCTGGCGCGGCTGCGGGAACTTTTTGCGCATAGGTGTGAGTGTTGGATTTAGGGCCGTGCCTCAGTTTACATGGAAACATTTCTCAGTCGTCAGATGGTTTGCTCAGGCTCGCCCATCCGGGTCAGAGGGCCTCACGCAGGATCAGATACGATGCTACTCGTATGCTTTTATAAACATCCTACCTGCTACTCCTCAGCCAAGAGTTTGCACTTTCCCCCTCTTTTCGTGCACTAAATTGCTGCAAAGCTCTCGGCCGCGGGCAGGTTGTAATGCACCCGTGCGGAGCTTGGTGTTTAAAGAGTTTAGCTCATTCTCATGATGACACTGTGAGTTGGTTTCACTGCCTCAGACTCTGTGCCTCTCTATCAGAATCCTCTCCCTTGACTTGCTCTCCCTGGGATCCGAATCACATCATCTATTTCATCGGAGAGCCGTTATCGCGGGAAATTGACTTTTACTGGGACCGGTCAGAGAGCAGCATTAAAACTGTCCCTTTGTCGTACAGCCGGGGGGAGGGATACTTTGTCATGGGTGCATGCAGTATTTCAGAGGCTGTACAAATGGGTTTTTTCCCCCCTCACAAATTATCTTCAAAGTCCGCCTGGCTCCTCTAATAGGGTTCCGGGGAAAACCAAATGGAAGCAGTTTCTCTTCCTACACTAATGTAACGAGAACAACACATACAGAGCTTGCCAGCTCCCCTCTGGACCAGAGCTGCTAAGTCCTTTTTATGAATATTTTATACTCCCATCAGGTCTGTCTGCAGCCTCCACTCTTTAAAAAAACAAAACAAAAAAAACCACACACACACCACAACCCTTCCCTTTTAATGCAACACCCGCTTGCTCTTTCCCTAAAGCCCCTGCAAAATCCTGACAGGGATGGATTTTTGGAGAATTGCCAATACTGCATTCCACAGCGGGGACGCGAGGCGTAATGCGGGGACTTCTCCGCTCCCACCTGTCCGGATCGCTCCCCTGGCGGGGAGTGCGTTTGACCCTGCATGGGATGCGCTCGCCTCCTCTCGGAAAAGATCTCTCGGCATCGGAAGAGGGTCAGAAGAGGGCAACCGGAACGATGAGGGCTTTGGAATGGGTCCCATACGAGGAGAGGTTAAAGAGACGGGGACTTTTCAGCGTGGAAGAGAGGAGAAGAAGGGGGGATAGGAGAGAGAATCTCCCCCCTTCTTGAGGCTGAGCGGCAGTCCTGGGGTTGCTTGTGTTAACCTACATTGTCCCTCCCTGCCACCCTGCCCTTTGGAGATGTATGGGTTGCCCCCCTCACACCCAAGTCCTGGGCCCAGCCTCCTGTTTAATTGGTTAACCAGTTAAACATTAGGTTTAACTGCTTAATCCCTTAAAAGGAGGTGGGTGGGGGAGTCGGGCCTGGTCCTCTCCCCCTTCCCCGCTGCGGGTAGGGGCTGCTCTGGCCAGGTCTTCCATAAACCAGTTAACCATTCACATCCCTCCTTTGCAGCCCCCTGGTAGGAAAGGGTCATTGTGCCCATTTAACAGATGGGAAGAGCGGGTCACTCCTGGGGAATCTTTGGATGAGCTGAGATTTGAACCATGGCCCAGCCCAAGGCTGCCCCATCAGTGCTCTCCAGTCTCCCCTCAGAGGGGCACCGCAGATGTTAGTCAAACTCGGCACGAACGGCTCCCGGGAAGTCCGGTGGCTTTGCAGGGTGGTGGTGGGCGAGGGGGCGGTGCTACTGAAAACAGCCTGCGCCATGTCGCCTCAGTGTGCAGTGAGCAAGCCTTAGCCCTGGCCCCCCGCTGATTGGTGCTCCTGGACAGCCTAGCCGAGATAGAAGGGCGCATTTGACCCGTTGCTAGGGAACTGCTGTCGGGGTGACTTTCTGTTAGTCACATGGCCTTGGTTCAAATCTCAGCTCATCCAAAGATCCCCCAGGAGACTGAGTGACCCAATCTTCCCATCTGTTAAATGGGCACAATGACTCTTTCCTACCAGGGGGCTGCAAAGTAGGGATGTGAACGGTTAACTGGTTTACCAGAGGACCTGGCCTGGCCAGAGCAGCCCCTACCCACAGTGGCGGGGAGGGAGGACTAGGCCCGACTCCCCCACCCACCTAGACTGCTGTCGGGTGTTGGGTGCGTCTGCCTGGATCCTGGTATTTCTGTGCGCCCGTGGGGGGGCTGGTGCACATACAGCTCCCCAGGGAACATCTTCCAAAGCGTTGCCCGACTTGGCTAAGTTCCTCCATTGGCTTTGGCTCGTCTGGCAGTGGAACATGCTGCCATGTGCAGCGTCCAACTTGTCATGCGCTCCCCGTCCCTGGCAGCGACTGTATTTACCGGAGGCGCTACGTTATCGCCGCTCAGCTTATTGATCAGAGCCGTGCATGACCCACGCCACGGCGAGGGCAGCCCTCGTGGCGAGGAGTGGGCGCACGAACCACATGGGGCCGGCGGGGCGGTTCAGCGAAGGGGATGGCTGAAAATAGGCAGGGCTAGAAACGCTCTCGGGACTTGTTCCATGGGCACGGAGCCCGGCCTGCAAGTGACTTGGTCTGGTTCTTCTCCAGCTCCGCAAGGACGCCGGGAGTGAGCAGCAACGTCACGACGTTTCGTTTTCCAAGCCTAACGAGGCGCCGCAAGGGGAGCAGCCCCTTGGGCCGGGCCATCAGCCCGCCGTTTAATTCGGCACCATGTGGAACCGGCAGCTGGCCTGGCCTGATCACGGACTCCCGGGCGTCTGCAGATGTGGTCGCTTTGTTGCGAGGTGCAATCAGCGCTGAGCATGCTGGAAGGAAGCCCGGTTGAAATGCTTTTCCGCAGGATGTGTTTGCGTCCTGGCCGTTCGTAGCATAGATTCATGGAAGCGTAGGATGGGCAGGGACCTCGAGCGGCCTTTTAGCTCTGTCCCCTGCACTCACGGCAGGATTAAATAGACCTGGAATTCTCAACCTTTCCCCCATCACGTAAGAACGAGGGGTCACCCAGTGAAATGAAGAGGCAGCAGACTTAAAACAAACCAAAGGAAGTTTTTCTTCATGAAGTGCTCAGTCAACCTGTGGAACTCCTTGCCAGAGGCTGTTGCGAAGACCAGGACATTAACAGGGTTCAAAAAAGAACTAGATCAGTTCATGGAGGTTAGGTCCTTCAATGGCTACTAGCCAGGATGGGCAGGGAGGGTGTTTGCCAGAGGCTGAGAGTGGGCGACAGGGGAGGGATCACTTGAGGATTCCCTGTTCTGTACACTCCCTCTGGGGCACCCGTCATTGGCCTCTGTGGGCAGACAGGACACTGGGCTGGATGGACCTTTGGTCTGACCTCGTCTGGCCATTCTGATGGTCTTCCTGAGTGGCGCCCCCCCCCCCCCCAGTAAAAAGTCCATGGCCCACGAGTGCCACAGCAACTGAGTTTTTTTCATGTAACAGCCAGGACCACCCTAGGGGGTAGCAAGCAGCGTGCAGGCCTGGGATGTCACAAAGCTACTCCCTGAGCCCGAGCATCTAGCCACCTTTCTGCCCACCTTGCAGGCCACGCATCCAGGTCACACGTCTTTAACTTGCTGGCAAGAGTCCTGTGGGAGGCCGTATCAAAAGCCTTGCTCATTTTCAGAGGAGGGGGCGTGCGACACGAGGGGATGTGCGACACGGAGGGGGCGTGCGACACGTCGCCTTCCTGATTGTGGACATCACAACATTCATGTGGCGGGATGGAGCCAAGGGGCTCGAGGGGTGGGCGGGAGGGAGGGAGCTCAGGGCTGGGGTGCAGGAATGTGAGGGTTCTGGCTGGGGGTGCAGACTCTGGGCGGGGTTGAGGGGCTCAGGGCTGAGACAGTGGGGTGGGGTGCAAGGACTTTGGCTGGGGGGGGGGCGCAGGCTCTGGGGTGGGGTTTGGGGGTGCAGGAGCGAGCTCCACATTTGGGACGGGGCTCTGGGCTGGAGACTGGGGTGCAGGCTCTGGGCTGGTGGGGGACTTTGGGATGGAGCCGGGGAGGAGGGCTTGGGGTGCAGGAGGGTGGGATGGGGCTCCGGCGTACCCGGGTGGCTCTCTGCTGGGGATGGTGAGGGGGGGGGCAGCTTTCCTCTGGTAGCTTTAGGTCTTGGGGAGACATTTCTCCCCACTGCACCCCTGAGCTGCGGCTTGGGGGAGGACCTAGTGCATCCATGCTGAAGTAACCTGTAATGTCAGGGCAATGATGTAGAGAGACCCAGGTAATCCTGGCAACTGTCCCACCCCACAGGCTGATGAGGAAGCTGAGAGTCCCCCCGTGGTCACTGCCCATCTGGCCTGATGGAGAAGTCCTGTCTTTTCCACCTGAGCCTAGGAGGTGCCAGCCAAGCGCTGAGAGGGAAAGGGGTGGGGGTGGAATTTCCATCCCTGGAGGTGTTGACGTCCCGGCGTGACCAAGCCCTGGCTGGGCTGATTGAGTCAGGGCTGGTCCTGCTTTGGGCAGGGGCTGGACCAGGTGTCTCCTGAGGGCTCTGTCAACCCTGGGCTTTTCTATGATTTTCGGTAGCATGCTCAGGACTAGGCCTGAATCCTTCGGGTCCCGGTGGCTTCGGGGTACCTCCAAGGGGAAGGGCTTCTGAATGTGGTCGAGGATCCTGGAGAAGGGCGCGTGTCGGGATCGGAGTAGGGACTGAGACGACGTTTCCTACTTCATGGGGCAGCTGCAAACCAGCCCCCCTCTCCCCCCGGGTTCTCAAGGCGCTAACCCCGCTGCGCCTGTAGGTGTTCGTGCTTTCCGGGAGAGATCCGTGTGTTCATCCCAAAGCCCTTTCATGTGTTCGGCCTCCTTGCGTTCATGCTGTGTGGATCACAGAGGGGCAGAATGATGTGCAGGGACCTCTGCGATCCCATAATTCGCAGCCGCTGCAGGTGAGAGGTGACCGAATCGATTAATTTTCACCTGGAAAGTCAGACTGATTGTGTGGCCGGAAAGGGGGGCTTTAGGAGCTGGCTACATTAATTTAATTTGTTTTCTTCACTAAGAAAGGGACAGCATGAGGCACCGGGGCAGGCAGACAGTTCTGTGTTGAGGAATGCGGGCGCCCCGCAGCTTTTGGGGGGGTAATTAAAGGAGAACGTGGCAAGACGTTTACAATAGGGGCACGGCTGGAATGCTCACAGCTCCTCTTGGCAATCGGTAGCGGGTTTTATTAACAGCCACGCTGCGGCTCAGATAAAATGCATTCTTCATCGCCTGGCCACGGGCGCTCTGCGGGATGGTCCGGGCCACCTGCTCGGATTGGCAGGGTTCTCATTCCGGTAGCGTGTGCCAGGCTCGCAGAAATGGGCACACGTCTCATGCTGGTAATGGCAGCTTTCAAGATGTTCCAAAGGAAGAGGACGTGCTCAGAGATTGGAGAGATTTAAGAGCAGGTTGGACAGACTTTTATCCGGGATGATCTAGATCAGTGTTTCTTAAACTTTTTAAGACCGAGGAACACCAAACAATAATTTTTTCTTATGAGGAACACTAAGGACTTTTTGTTGAGCAAAAAAAAAAAAAAAAAAGTTGCCTGCTCCTTTAAGGGCATCCATTTTGAATTCTGTTGTTCTCTGCGGCACCTCCAACTGGAGTTTAAGAAACACTGATTTAGATGGTGCAGGAGACAGGACTCGACCTCTCAAGGGCCCTTCCAGTTCTAGGGTTCTAGGAAGCATTTCATAACATTTGTCATCAGCTTTGAACCCCAAGTTTTCGGCAGCTTGGATATAAGCAAAGAAACTTCGCTGATGGGTCAGTGTAAGTCCTGTGCAAGCAGCCTGCTGTGCACCCATCGAAACACCGCTGAAATCCTATTGAAACTCCTCCTTTGCCATGGTGCGTCGCAGGCTTTGAGGCTGCTTGCTGTTCGTTGGGCCGTTCGGCGCTGGCCAGCATGGGGAAAAGAGGGGAGACCGAACTCCATAGTCTCTGCTGCTCCACCAAGTGATCTGGGGCAGGACAGACCGGCCCCCTCCCAGCACCTTCCTTACCACAAGCTCTTCCTCCTGGTATCTACTTGTGCTTGCTCCTCCCATATGTCCACAGCCCCTTCTCTCCCCAGCTCCTCGTGCGCGAACAGAAGGGGAGCCCTTTTGAACCAGTCTCAACTGGCTCTTCGTTGGCTCCAGGTGTCCTGATTCACCTGGCTCCCTCGATTCTGGAAACCCCCTAATTGGCTGCAGATGTCTTAATTGGCCTGATGGATTCTGGGAAGACCCTGCTGGCTCGGGATTAGCTCTTGTTCATTTACTCTGGGAACAGGGAGCTATGTAATCTAGGGCTAATATACTTCCTTTCTACACTCCTGTAGCCCCCTGGCCTGACCCTGTCACACGTTTCCCCCCATCTCCTGCTCACCACCACGGGGTTGGACATCTTGAGTCCTCAGCAATACACCCGTTACAGCCCATCGGCGTTGCCATGGTGTCTTCCAGCCCGGTGTCGTATGGAAAGTCTGCAGGGACGGAAACCACCTGGCGTCCCTTCAAATTCTCCCCTGTAGCCCTCTGCCCTGAGCATGTCGCCCCTGTGTGGAGGAGGTAGGTGGGGCCTGTCCTGGCTGCTTTGCACAGGGGTGAGCACGGCTGGGCAGGGATGGTGTTCCTAGCCCAGTGTTTCCCGATTTTATTTGGCCACGGAACCCCCAGGGCTGCCTTAAAAAAAAAAAAATCCTGCAATTCATGGCTCTGTCTCTTTAACAGGGGGTGGGGAAGTGCTGTTATACATTTCATCTACAAAAGAGATCGACATTTTCTTTCTGGTATCAACATGCCGCTTCCACGGCACTACGCTTTTAGCCTTTGGACTTGACTAGCAGTGACTGGGTTTTTATTAACGAGCAGTCCTGTGGCACCTTATAGGCTACTATAGATGTGGATACAGATAACAGCAAAACCCGCTTCATCTGCTCAACTCTGCACTGATCAGGCTTCAGTTGGAGGATTGTGTCCAGTTCTGGGCCCCATGTTTCAAGAAAGAGGCGCAGAAATTGGAGAGGGTCCAAAGAAGAGCAGCAAGAATGATGAAAGGTCTAGAGAACATGAGCTAGGAGGAAAGGCTGAACGAATTGGGCTTGTTTAGTTTGGAAAGGAGAAGACTGAGGGGGGACATGAGAGCGGTTTTCAAGTATCTACAAGGGTGTCACAAGGAGGAGGGAGAAAAATTGTTCTCCGTGGCCTCTGAGGACAGGACAAGAAGCAAAGGGCTGAAATTGCAGCAAGGGAGGTTTAGGTTGGACATTAGGAAAAATTTCCTAACTGTTGTGGTGGTTGAGCACTGGAATAAAATGCCGAGGGGGGTTGTGGAATCTCCATCCCTGGAGATATTTAAAAGCAGGTTAGCTAGACATCTACCAGGGATGGTCTAGATCAGCGGTTCCCAACCTTTTCCAAATGGGGACCCATTTTGACAATTCAGGAAGACTTGGTGACCCAAGGCAATTCAAAAACGGGGGGCGGGGGGGAAGAGCAGGGGCAGAGCCACCTGTGGAGACACTTGGTGACCCTTTTGAAATGTAAAAGCAACCCATATTTGGGTCCCGACCCATCTGGTCTAGATGGTACTCGTTCCTGCCATGAGGTCCCTTCCAGGGCAAGGGTTCTATGATTCTATTGGATGATGAGCTGGAAAGGAATAACAGAAACCAAGTATTTTATAACAGAAAAACAAAGTTAGGTCCCAAACTCCATCCCTTTGCCTTGAACTCTCTAAGGGCTCTCCATTGTCATGGACATACCAGCTTCATTCCCCAGGGTTTGGGGGAGTTTGTAAAGAGAGTTGGAAACGTCTCTTCAGAGAAACTGAGATCTGGTCAGTTCGTAAGACATGTCTGAGGTTTGAGGCGTACTCGGGAAGAGTGCAGAGGAGGGAATTAATTTGTTCCCTCACATGACCACACTCATCTTTGGTCTGTTTCTGTCAAGAGACAATTATTGGTATTGTTACGACGTCTTGGAGAGGCGAGAGTATTATCCGTGGTGTTTTGGTTCATTAATTCCAAGATCTTTGACGGCTGCATATTGGATTGTAAGGAGAGGCCACCTGGTGGGGGCACGGGATGGAAAATAGGGCCGCGCTGAGTTCGTAATGAGTAGCGTGGAGTGAAAAATTGGTGTTTCGGAGAAGCGCCCGTCTCGGTGCATCAAGAGATGAAACTTCAGGAGAATGAGGAGTGCCGTCGGTGTACATCCCAATGCTCTGAGACTTCCCAAACGGAAGGGGGGAAATATTAGATAGGAAAATTGATTTCCCTGGGCGGGTGGGGAAGCACTGGGATGGGTTCCTTAGGAAGGGAGTGGAATCTCCATCCCTGAAGGTTTTTAGGTCCTAGCTTGACAACGCCCTGGCTGGGCTGATTGAGTCGGGATTGGTCCTGCTTTGGGCAGGGGGCTGGACTCGGTGCCTCCTGAGGTCTCTTCCTGCCCTGGGATTCTCTGAAAGATACAGATCTAGTCTAGCCCTGTGTTGGTGCTAGAGAGAGCCTGTTTCTACGAAGCAGTGCGCAGAGGTAATTGATTGGAAACCATGAATATATATTTCAAGGGACGAAGGAACCACTGGGTTCTAGTCAGTCCTTCTGCAGAACAGGGGCTATCAGACGTCCCCAAAGTAATATCTGAAGCGTTGGACAGAAGCCGAGAACGCTACGATTTTGGAAAATGGAGATGGGCGTCACACTAGAAAAAAGTGAAGGGAAATTCGGGTTTTTGTAGTTTTTCTTTTAAAGTCTTTGAGGAGCTGCGTTACCCAGACTGGTAGATTTTTAAGGAGCATTATGAGGGTCTGTTCTGAATTCCTGCCTCTCATGCCCCAGAGAATTTCACCCAGTAATCCCTGCATCCAGTCCCCGCACTGAATGGCAACCTGTCGGGCTGCTGTGGTGTTTTTTCCACCACAGGGAGGTTATAGTATGGTCACTAATCCCCAGCAGTCCGGCAGTAATCACCAGATCCTGGACTGCACTGAGGACTGAATCAAGAATTGCCTCTCCCCCGGGGGGTTCCCGGAGCCAGCTGCTCCAAGAAGCAGCCAGTGAAGGTGTCAAGAAACTTTCTCTCTGCCTCCCGTCCCGAGGTGATGTGTACCCAGAGCGTGTTATTTTTATAGCCCCTCTAATGTCCCCGAGCATTTCACAGTCGTTAGCGTCATCCTGGTCCCTATTCTTATTATTAGAGCATGGAACCCACAGAGATTCTGTGGGACCGTTTGGCTCATTTAAGAGGTTTATTTCATCGGACTCTGCACTTTCTTTCACATATAGAAAGAAATTCTATAATTTCCTTTATTGGTGTTTGAGTTTGTATCTGTGTTTTCCTCCTCTCTAGATGTTTTTTTTAGCAGGTTTCATGTCCCTCTGGGGTTTCGTATTTTACATTTTTATATATATTTGTATTGTGTTTCAAACATTTTGCAAGCCGCCTCAAATATTTGAAATAGAGAGGCGGGGTAAAAATATATTAAATAAATAAAATAAAAATAATATCGTGCCGCTCCCCGGCAGCACGACCTGGTCTGTCCTTCTGATAGGTTTTGTACCCTGGCCCAACTGTGTCCCATTGATTATCCGCCTTCCCCTGACTTTCTGTGACTTTGTTACCCCACTATTCACGCCCCTTCCAGATTGTTAATAAACAGGTCGACTCTCATGGGACCTGGAAGTGAACGTAGGAACTGGAGTTCTGTTTCGCCCCAAAGAGCTCATGTCAGTGGAGATTCAACCCTCTAGGGAAAAAAAAATCAATGTTTCAAAATAAAAGGGACAAAACTAGGAGGAGCGGGTGACGTGTTTCGATAAAATCGGTCACAGGCATGTTCCCCTTCCCCCTCCCCCGCAACACTTTACACGGAGGCTCCATAGTGTCTCTATTGTCATGCTTCTAATATGCCACAATCCAAGTTGCTTCACAGTCCCTTTTTGCAGAAGGATTTGATAAATTAGCATTTTCAAGCCGCCCCTTTTAAAGGGCCATTTTAACACTTTGAAAAGGCTATTACTGCCGCCTTCTAGAGCGAGGAGAGGTAAATCAGATCTTGCAGAAAGGCTTTGTCAACAGCTGAGAATGAAGACTAATCCCCAGCATGATAGGGGTCTATAAAATCATGACTGGTGTGGCAAAAGTGAATAAGGAAAAGTTATTTACTTATTCCCACAATATAAGAACTAGAGGTCACCAAATGAAATGAAGAGGCAGCAGGTTTAAAACAAACCAAAGGAAGTTTTTCTTCACTCAGCGCACAGTCAACCTGTGGAACTCCTTGCCAGAGGATGTGGTGAAGGGCAGGACTTCAGCCAAAAAAAGAGCTAGATAGATTCATGGAGGTTAGGTCCATCAATGGCTAATAGCCAGGATGGGTAGAAATGGTGTCCCTAGCCTCTGTTTGTCTGGATATGGGTGACGAGGGAGGGATCATGTGAGGATTCCCTGTTGTGTTCCCTCCCTCTGGGGCATCTGGCATTGGCTGGATGGACCGTTGCTCTGACCTAGTCTGGCCGTTCTTATGTTCTGAGACTACCAAGCAGAGAAATACGGCAGGCCAGCCTCTTAGAAGCAACATGCTATTTTAAAATCGTTAATACATAGGTCGACTCTCACGGGACCTGGAAGTGAACGTAGGAACTGGAGTTCTGTTCCGCCCCAAAGAGCTCATGTCAGTGGAGATTCGACCCACTAGAAAAAAAAATGTTTAAATGATGCGCCGGTCGGCAAGAAAAACACATGTTCCCATGAAATAAATTCAAACCTGCCTTCAGAATGCAGGAAGTCTCTGTCCCACAGAGGTGCGGAGAGGATAAATACGAACCAGTGTTTCCTTGCCGAGTCTGTGCCGTGGACAAAATGGGAATGGAACAGAACGTGGACCCAGAAATCTAGAATGAGCTAACGCGCTGGAAAGGGTTAGGGAAGGATTCGCTTTTCGGGAGGGAATGGAGCCGTGGCGTTAAGATCCACAGCGCTGGAATACAATCTCTCTGGCACCGCAGGACCGGAATGTGTAATTTTAACACCCTCCCCTCACCGCAGGACCAAGTACCATCAAGCGCAGCAGCATCGGTTCTCTTCCAGTCTGACTTTGCTCCTGAAGGGACGATCTCTCGCTCTTCTCCTGTCCCTCTTCTGCCTCCCTGTGACGACGCGTTGGGGTTCCCCCAACGCTGCAGCCCCGTAGCAGCCAGAACAGTCTCCGCCAGCCAGGAGAACAGGGGGGTTTATTGCTCCCCCAGGATACAGCCCAGCACAGACGGGATGTGGCAACAGGAGTCTGGGCCAGGATGCCTCAGACCCCTTGAGATGGGGTGCCTGGACCTCTAGATTCCAGCCCCCTCCTTAGACTGTCCCCTTCATGGTTCCAGCCCAAGACTGACCCTTCCCCTGACACTCACTTCTTTTGTTCCGTCCCTTCCCTTAACCGGTAGAACGGGTTCGGTCACTGTCGGGGGGGGGGCCCTCAAGGCGCCCCCTCCCCCCCCCCGCTGGGCAGTGCTTGCAGACAGAGGCCAGTAGGGGTCGCCCACCACAACCTCCCCCCCCCGTACGTTTGGAAAATCCTGTAAGGAGAAGCAGGACCCCAGATTAATGAACCCGACTTCTTAGCCCCCTGCGCTAAGCACTGCACGGAGCAGCAGAGCGCCAAGAGAGGGTTTTGTGCTTAGAAGCATCAGATTGCTCCCTGCACTGGCTGCCTTCCTGGCTGTCTCCGCCGGTGGGTTTCGTGGCTCAGATTTTCAAAGGAATAGAATCAACGAATCCTAGAATGGGAAGGGACCTCACGAGGCATCAAGTCCGGTCCCCTGCCCTCACGGCAGGACTGAGTACCAGCTAGATCATCCCTGACAGGTGTGTATCCAGCCTGCTCTGAAATATCTCCAGGGATGGAGATTCCACAGCCCCCCCCAGGCAATTTATGCCAGTGTTTCACCACCCTGACAGTGAGGAAGTTTTTCCTAATGTCCAACCTCAACCTCCCTCGCTGCAGTTCAAACCCATTGCTTCTTGTCCCGTCCTCACAGGCCAAGGAGAACAATTTTCCTGCCTTCTCCTTGGAACACCCTTTTAGGTACTTGAAAGCTGCTCTCACGTCCCCCCTCAGTCTTCTCCTTTCCAAACTAAATAGATCCAGTTCTTTCAGTCATAGCTCATGTTCTCTAGGCCTTTCATCATTTTTGTTGCTCTTCTCTGGACCTTCTCCAATTTCTCCACCTCTTTATTGAAATGCGGTGCCCAGAACTGGACACAACACTCCAGTTGAGGCCTCATCAGCGCAGAGCCGAGCGGAAGAATGACTTCTCGTGTCTTGCTCACAACACTCCTGTTCATGCCGCCCAGAATCACGTTTGCTTTTTTTGCAGCAGCGTCACATTGTTGGCTTGTATTTAGCTTGTGGTCCATTCTGACCCCTAGATCCCTTTCTGCAGGACTCCTTCCTAGACAGTCACTGCCCATTCTGTGTGTGAGACATGGATTGTCCCTTCCTAAGTGGAACACTTTGCATGTGTCCTTATTAACCTTCATCCTGTTTACATTGCTCCAGCTTGTCCAGATCAGTCTGAATTATGACCCTGCCCTCCAAAGCACTTGCAGTCGGAAAGGAATTAAGTGCCAAATTCTCATTGCACGTGGGAGACTCATTGACTTTAGCCTCCTTTGGTCCAAGCCTTTGCATTGAACTGTTACGTTGCTGCATCTTTCCAGTCCTTCCCCCGAGGAAGGACACATTGTTGGGCTCTGTTCCCCAGCCATTTTGTAGCTTTGTATGATTACTTTCCCCGAGCGAATGTTTTGAGATGCGGGTATAATTCCCATTCCCCAGTCTTTGTAAACCCCTGACATTCTAAATAAGACTGTTCACGTGGCAGATAATCTAATATCCAGTCTTGGTACAACAGAAAATTACCGAAAAGTATTTATTTGTTCTGCATAATGGAAATAGTAATATTATTCAGCAACGGCACATTACTCACCCACACAGATGCTGAAGGGAGGTGTAAATTGCGTGTGTTCTGGGACTGCATGTGGCTAGAATTCTTAACAGATCCTTCAGTTCTGTGGAGACTCTGGCAATTAAGATCTCCTACGCCGTCCTTCTGGAGGGGGCTGATGATGTGTCCCGGCAGCCTCCAGAAACCAGTGACAAATGGAAGCGTTTGCCTCTAAAAATACCCAGTTTAGACAGTGAGTCTTAATCTCTGGGCTGCCGGGGCTCCCTGCCCACCCCCCGTGTCTGGCATCTAGGCAGCGTTCCTCGCCCGTGTCACAGTTGAGCACGCTTTGTAACTTATAGTCTATCCGGGGAAGAAGAAGTGGTTTGGCGTGTGTTTTCTAGAATCCGAGAAGGGGAGGGGATTTGAGAGGTCATCCGGTCCAGTCCCCTGCCCTCACGGCAGGACCAAGCACCGTCTAGACCATCCGTGACAGGTGTCTGTCCAACCTGCTCTGAAATATCTCCAGTGGTGGAGATTCCACAATCCCCTTAGGCAATTTGTTCCAGTGTTTCACCCGCCTGGCAGGCAGGAAGCTTTTCGTAATGTCCAACCTGAACCTCCCTTGCTGCAGTTTAAGCCCATTGCTTCTTGTCCTAGGTTCATAGAATCATAGAACCATAGAGCTGGAAGAGACCTCAGAAGGCCATCAAGTCCAGCCCCCTGCCCAAGGCAGGACCAATCCTAATTAAATCAACCCAGCCAGGGCTTTGTCAAGCTGGGACTTAAACACCTCTAGGGATGTTCCCCTCCCTAGGGAACCCGTCCCAGCGCTTCCCCACCCGCCTAAGGAAATAGTTTTTCCTAATATCCAACCTGGACCTATCCCACTGCAACTTGAGACCGTTGCTCCTTGTTCTGCCATCTGCCACCACTGAGAACAGCCTCTCTCCAGCCTCTTTGGTACCCCCCTTCAGGAAGTTGAAGGCTGCTGTCAAATCCCCCCTCACTCTTCTCTTCTGCAGACTAAACAAACCCCAATCCCTCAGCCTCTCCTCGTAGGTCATGTGTTCCAGCCCCCAAATCATTTTGGTTGCCGTTCACTGGACCCTCTCCAATACACCCACATCCTTTCTGTAATTGGGGGCCCAGAACTGGACACAGTACTCCAGATGTGGCCTCACCAGAGCTGAGTAAAGAGGAATAATCACATCTCTGGATCGACTGGCAACTCTCCTCTTAATGCAACCGAGTATGCCATTAGCCTTCTTGGCTACAAGGGCGCCCTGTTGACTCATCTCCAGCTTCTCCTCCACTGTAACCCCCAGGTTCTTTTCTACAGAACTACTATTTAGCCAGTCGGTCCCCAGGTTCTGGGGGTTCAGCCCAAATACAAAACTCGGGTCAGGCCTATAAGCATGTCGAAGGGTGTAGCTGGGCACCCTGGCTCCTTCGCTCACCAGGGTTACTGCTTTTATCAGAATGCCACCCTGTGCCACTTGGGGGGCTGTTCTCCCCGGCCATCCCCAGGCATTTTGTACGTAGTGATTCTGCCCCAAAGGCCCTGCCCCATCTATTTGAGGGACTTTCCCAGACAGGGGAGACATCGGTGCCTTTTCAAGTCAGTGGCTTGCACGCGGCAGCGAGTTCGCGGCGAGCCGCTTGGGGGCAGCCCCGTGCATCTGTCGGGGTCTTTCGCAGAGATTCTGGGGGGGCCCACACCTTGCCCTGCGAACACGCAGCCGGAGAGTGGCTGTGAGCCTTTGTAATGCGCCTCTTCCCTTGCTGCTGATTGAAGTGGCTTTCAGCCTCCGTCCGGAAGCACTAAAAGCTCTCCACAGGGCATCTGGCCCACTGTCCCTGGGGGAGGAGAGCTCTCGGTGGGTGAAGAGGGCCATGCGAGCAGTGGGAAGTGGAAGGGAGGGAGAGAGAAGAAAGAAAGAAAATAGAAAGGGAAGGGGACAAATCAAGGAAGCGGAAGGGGGTGGGATCGAGAGACAAGCCGGGAAGAGGGGAGCTAAAATCCGTCCTTCCTATCTCCATCTTGCGATGGATCAAGGGACGTAAAGGGTTAACTGGTTACCCGCTTACCCAGTAACCGGCTCACCGAGGCCCGGCCAGCATCGCGGGCACGGGGCTGCTCCGGGATGAACCGGTTAAACACAGCATTGAACCGGTTAATTCTTTCACCGGCAATTCACCGGTTTCCAGGGTGTGTGTGTGTGTGTCTCTCTCCCTATGTTCCGCACAATGGGCAATTCGCTCTCTGGTCGCTCCCCTGCTACAAAGAATACACGATTCGGCCTTGTCCTCGTGGAGGGGACCTCGAGAGCTGGTCGGGTCCAGTCCCCTGCCCTCACGGCAGGACCGAGCACCGTCCTGGCCAGGCCCCTGCACTCCCGGCAGGGCCAAGCACCATCTAGATTGTGGTGGGCAATCATTTTTGATGGGGGGGGCCCACTCCAAGAATTTGGAAAGCGTCAAGGGCCACGGTCTCCCATGCTATTAATGGAGAGGGTGTGGGGTCTGGGGTGGAGGTTGGGTGCAGAAGGGAGCTTGGGGTAGGGGTTTGGGGTGCAGGAGGGGCTGTGGGGTCTGGGAGAGCTTGGATGAAGGGGGCTGTGACCTGGGTGGGGGGGTGCAGGGTTAGGGAAGGGGTAGGGGAGGATTCTCACCTGGAGGAGGGATGTCAGAGGGAGTGCCACGTCCGGGAGGGGTTTGTGGCTGGGGGCAGGAGGGGGACAGATGGGAGGGGGTGGGCTGCCAGGTGCTGGCTCAGACGGGGAGGAGCTTACCTAGGTGCCTCCCGGGCAGCAGCCCAGCGTGTCCCACAGCGCGGCTCCCTGCCTGCCCCACCCCAGCGGGCTGCTCCAAGCGGCCGGCTGCAGGGGGCCGTGTGTGTCTCTGAGCACAGCTACTGGGTGGTCCTGGCGTGGCTTAGCGGATAGGGTATTGGCCTGGGGAGTACAGGGTGGTGGGTTCTAGTCCCACCTTGTCCAACCTCAGGGAGCAGGTGGACAAAACTGGAGTGGGCCCTGGCAGGGGGAAGGCAGGATAAGGGGCACCCTGAAAGTAGGGAGGGGATGTGGCTTAGTGGGGGGCATCAGGGGAGCTTGGGGGCCAGCCAGGTGGCTTTGCGGAGCGTTGCTCCTATGAGTAAACGTTTTGGGGGCTTTTTGGCTTTGTGGCCTCCACCCTGACACGGGGAGAGATTAGACCCGGCACGGCGGAGCAGGGCTATAGGAGAGAGGCCTGTTGGGGATCGGACAGGCCTGCGAACTCTCAAAGGGTACGCAGAGAAAGCCAGTGGGGACGTGGTTTTTTCCTCTTCGCCGAACACAAGAACCAGGGTCGCCTGGGGAGCTGAGCAGGCAGCTGGGTTCCGAACACACCAAAGGAAGTCCAGGTTTTCCCGACGCACAACCAGCCTGCAGGACCCCTGCCCAGCCACTGGGGTGAAGGCCAGAAATGTATCTGGGTTTAGAAAAGAATCTGATCACTTCATAGAGGGCAGGTTGATCAGTGGCTGGAAGCCAAGAGGGTGAGAGAGACAACTCCATGCTAGCGAACAGAAGAGGGAATCATCAAGCGATCTCTCTCCTGCCATCCATCTCCACCCTCTGATAAACAGAAGCCAGGGACACCCTCCCTACCCATCCTGGCTAATAAACATTCATGGGCCTAACCTCCATGAATCCATCTAGCTCTTTTTTGAACCCTGTTAAGGTCCTGGTCTTCACCACATCCTCTGGCAAGGAGTTCCACAGGTTGACGGTGCACTGCGTGAAAAAACCCTTTGATTTGTTTTAAACCTGCTGCCCATTAATTTCATTTGGTGGCCCCTAGTTCTTATCTTATGGGAACAAGTAAATAACTTTTCCTTATTCACTTTCTCCACACCACTCATGATTTTATAGACCTCTATCCTATCCCCCCTTAGTCTCCTCTTTTCCACACTTGAAAGTCCTAGTCTCTTTAATCTCTCCTCATATGGGACCCGTTCCAACCCCCTCGTAGTTTCTGTTGCCCTTTTCTGAACCTTTCCCAATGCCAATATTTCTGTTTTGCGATGAGGCGACCACATTTGTACGCAGTAGTCCAGCTGTGGGCGTCCCATGGATTTATATAAGGGCAATAAAATATTCTCCATCTTATTCCCGATCCCTTTTTAGTCTATTAACTGATTAACCGATAAGCAACAGCTTATCGGTTAATGCTACAGACGACACGCATTTCTCCACCCCCCCGCCAGTGATTTTTTTTTTAGCAGGCTGGCCAGCAGCCCGGCTCAGTCCTGGCTCGCGCTGGATCCGGTAGCTCAGACCGCCTCCTGGACAGGGACTGCTGCTTCTTTATCAGAGGCAGCAGCATGGGTGACAGGCAGCCGGTCCGCGAGGGGAGCTGGTTTTTCAACTGGCTCCCCTTATGGACCATCTCCTGCCTGGCTCCCCGCACAGCTGCCTCTGATACAGCAGCAGCAGTGCAAAGTGGCAGGGAGCTCCTCGGGAGTGGGGCCGGCGCACACTGGCTGCCGGTCCCACCCCGGGGACTATAGAACAGTGGAGTAACCGATAAGAATTCATGAGGTTACTCGACTATTCAATTCACCGAGATTTAACATCCATGCTCTGAGTGTCGTGAAAGCTCTGCTTCCCCGACGCCGAGATTGGGTGATGGCGTGTTTGTCTCACTAATTACCCACCTCTGTTCATTCCCTCCGCAGCGTCTGGTGCTAGCAACCGCTGGAAGATAAATTCGTGGAGGTTAGGTCCATCAATACTTATTAGCCAGGCTAGGCAAGAGTGGTGGCGCTAGCCTGTTTGTCTGGAAGTGGGTGACGGGAGGGATCACATGAGGGTTACCTGTTGTGTTCCCTCCCTCTGGGACACCTGGCATTGGCTGCTGTGGGCAGACAGGACCCCGGTCTGACTCTGTCTGGCCGCTCTTATTTTCTGTCCTAAGGTGTTTTTAAATGTACTTTTTATCCGTCTCCCCCACCCGGCGTCTGCATCTCACCTGGTTGATTTGCTGTAACAGCCTTTCAGGGTAAATGTAGCCGATGTCGTGAAAGAGCATTTGTGTTACACGACCGGAATAAAATGCCAAAGCTTGGTCTGTGAAACACGTCTCCATCCCAAACGAGAGGGATCTGAGCTCTCTGGGTGTGTCTCAGCTACACCCCTCTGCCGACAGAGGGATGCAGATTAGGCACTAGGTAAGTGCAAATGAGCCCAGGATTTAAATATCCCGGGCTTCATTTGCATACTCACTGTCGGGCGCTGTGCCGATCACGAGCCCTTTCGAAAGTGAAAGTAAAGTCTAGCCGCAGCTCTGCCGACAGCGGGGAGCTTGCCGTGGGATTCTACGACACGTGGTATCAGACCCCACCAGATTTCGGTCTGCTTCTCTTGAGCGCTTACAAGAAAGTGAAAGAAATGATTCCTGACCCCATGTTCATCCATTTCCATGAAAGAAACTGGATAACAGGGAGGGGGCACTGGATAATTGCTCTGTTTTGTGTTCCCTTCCTGTGGGGCACCTGGCATCGGCCACGGTCGACTGACAGGACACTGGGCTCGATGGGACTTTGCTCTGACCCAGTCTGGCCGCACCTATGTTCTTATGAACAGGGCTTGAGCACTGGATGAAAGCCCAGCTGGGGAAGGCAGCCAAAACCCCGCCCCTTCTGCCCAAAGCCACACCCCTTCCCCCGCCAAGCCCCGCCCACACCCAGCTGAGCGCTGGGGTGGCCCCCAGCCTTCCCTGGCCGCCAGGCTGCCATGTGGCGGCTCCCGCCCCTCCCGGCCAGTGTAGGCAGTTTTAGAAAGGCAACGCCCGCCTCTTGCCTGCAGTACCTGCCGCCCAGGGAACATTTTTTCAGTCGCACTCCGCTGCCGTTTAGCAGCGACCGAAGAGGCAAAGCACGAGACGCTTCCCTTTTTATGTCTTCACGACCGTGCGTCGCCGATTCATTCGGACTACCTCCACTCCTAAGATAGCGGCTCCATGTTACGCAGCACCCCCCCGAAAACGCCCGTGGTCTGGGCAGGGCGTTGCGGAACGTTTCTCGACGCTGCCAGCGACTTGGCACCCCTGGGATCTTCCAAGCCAGCCCACAGGCAGTGGGAATGAAATCGGATTTCTCGCCTCTTTACTCACCTGTGCTGGGAGCAGAAACTAGGAAAGAAAACCGTGTTAGAAATGTGTAATGCCACCCACAAACCCCGCCTCCCAGATCCTCCAGGATTCCCGACCTCCTGCCTGCTCCCCTGCAGCAAGGAAACCAGCAAACGCTGGTGTTGGATGGAAGAAGAAAGTGAATGCAAAAGGAAGTGGTGGTAACACAAAGCACTAAAGCAGTTTAAGTTCATAGCAGTGAATGGGACTGGAGCAGGCTCGGCTGGTGGAGGACTTTTTTTTTTTTTTTTTATTCGACAGTAGCAGCTCATTTTGGGAGCCTGCTGCACGCACGCTGTTTCAGCGTCTCTTTGCTGCATTGCGATCAGCCGTGCCTGCTGCTTTCCTCTTCTCTTCAGCAGCCAAATGAAGACGCTGCTGATGAGTGAACCCGCGCCTTGCCGACCGGCGCTAGCAGCATTTGGAAATGGGCGACGCCCCTGCGGGGTTATCCGCGCCATCGCGAAAGACGAAAACATAAATTTACCGTTGCTGGAAAGCACACAGAGGGATTAAAGAAGGGGCTGGAGTCTTGCTCCTCCATTTATGCAGCATGTATAGAAGCACAGACTGCGGAGTTCTCCAAGGATCCAAAAGTAATTGCACGAAATAATTTGTTGGGAGCAGGGACTGTCTTTTGACTACATGTTTGGGCAGTTACTTTAGGTATTCAGAGAATCCAGGCCTGGCAGAGCCCTTGGGAGGCACCGAGTCCAGCCCCTGCCCAAAGCAGGACCAACCCCAACTCAATCATCCCAGCCAGGGCTTTGTCAAGCCGGGACTTAAAAACTTCTAGGGATGGAGATTCCACCCCCTCCCTAGGGAACCCATCCCAGCGCTTCCCCACCCGCCTAGGGAAATAGCTTTTCCTAATAGCCAACCTAGCTACAACCTAATGCCATGATCATTTAATAATGGGAAGCAAGAGTTTATGTTATGAAGAGGGTATTTTGTCCATGTTTTTCTGCTTTGCAGCTCTCCGACCAACTACTTGGATGTGTTCTGTAATAACGTCACTCATTTATATAGAACCTTTCATCTCACTAATTCCCAAAATGGGTTATTAGCTACATGCAATACAGGTTGAACCTCTCTATCCGGCACCCTGACCGGTTCCGAGAATTTTCCAGACCACGGAAGGTCAGTATTGTCTAGCAGCATTAACAACACCTCCACTGTTTATTGGGCTGTGAGAAGACATTAAGGGGTAAATTAGAGCTAAATAACAGCACAGGATACTGAGCGCCAGGACCGGTGGCTGTAAACAAACTTATGGGACCACGGGAAACTTGCCCACGCCGATGAAAAGTGGACTCCCAGCTCACTCAGATCATTCTGGACCATGGAGGTTTCCGGACTAGAGAGTTCTGGACTAGAGAGGTTCAACCTCTCTTGGTAAATACCTCTGGGCAGTGGATGGCAGCCTTTTAATATACAGTCCACACAGCAGGGAGGGGATAAATTCTGGAGAAGACTTGGGAAAAAGTCTGCTCTTGGTTTCGGATTGTTTTTCAAGTGCCCCATAGGATCTTTTGTGTCTGCAAAGCCCCAACAGGGCTGTGGTTTTTAGATCCTGCTGCAAAAGATTTGTCTTTCCCCGCATACTCGCAACATCGTTTATCAACTGTAGAAGAACCCAGAGTAAAGTCAGGGCAGTTGGAGGATTTGAACCTGTGACACCAAGGGAGCCTCAAGTTTAGAGCCCTGAGCCCTACGTTTTTGAGACTCCTCGTTGGTTGGTATAGGACAGTGTTTCTCAAACTGTGCTCTGCGGAGCCCCAGGGCTCTGCGAGACATCTCCAGGGGCTCTGCGAGATTGACAAGCTGGAAAGCCTTCAAAAGCATAATTGAGAATCGCCTCGAACTGACGCAATTAACACGACGCTTCAACCAAAACTAAATACCGCAACAGACTGGATGCAGAAGCAGACATGCAAATCCAACTTTCTTCTGTCAAGCCAGACATTAAAGAACTTTGTGAGAATAGAAAGAAAGCCCACTCTTCTCACTGAAAATAATGATTGTTTTTGACTTTGGGCAAAATGCAGTAATTTTTCTTATTAAAGAATGTTGTGTTTTAAAATCCGAATAAAAAAGTATTGTACAAGTAAATGATTTGATTGTTATTATTTATGAATAAAACACACATGAGTTGATAAATATATGTACAAAATTTCACAAAATTTGGAAGTCTAATGCGGCCAACATCGATAGGTGCAACACATACGATCAGTGGACCGCTGGGGCTCCGCATAAATTTTTACACGTGTAAAGGGCTCCGGAGCCCAAAAATTTTGAGAACCGCTGATAAAGGAGGTGATGGCAGGCTCCAGCAAGCAGCGCATAGAGCTGCTTGTGGCTATTTGGCTAGTTGAGTGGGGCTAGTTGGCTCATACACTTATTTACGCTTCCAGAAGAGTGTGGCTAGTTCACTGCAGCAGTAGCCCCTGTAGAACAGGTTGGACACCATGGGATAGAGGTTTGAGTCCATTGCAGCCAATGTAACTGTCCATCTGTACACCAGAACTGTCCAGTTCTGGGCACCTCATTTCAAGAAAGATGTGGAGAAATTGGAGAGGGTCCAGAGAAGAGCAACAAGACTGATGAAAGGTCTAGAGAACATGACCTATGAAGGAAGCTGAAGGAATTGGGTTTGTTTAGTTTAGAAAAGAGAAGATTGAGGGGGGACATGATAGCAGTTTTCAGGTATCTAAAAGGGTGTCAGGAGGAGGAGGGAGAAAACTTGTTCATCTTGGCCTCTGAGGATAGAACAAGAAGCAATGGGCTTAAACTGCAACAAGGGAGGTTTAGGTTGGACGTTAGGAAAAAGTTCCTGACTGTCAGGGTGGTGAAACACTGGAATAAATTGCCAAGGGAGGTTGTGGAATCTCCATCTCTGAAGATATTTAAGAGCAGGTTGGATAAATGTCTATCAGGGATGGTCTAGACAGTAGTTGGTCCTGCCATGAGGGCAGGGGACTGGACTCGATGACCTCTCGAGGTCCCTTCCAGTCATAGGTTTCTATGATTCTATGATCTCTAATGTTAGAACACAACGTTTTTCATTTTCTAGCTTGCTTTGCGAATATAAGAACAGCCAGACTGGGTCAGACTGACGGTCCATCCAGCCCAGCGTCCGTGGTTTTATAGAGAGGCATTAAGCTATTTTCTGTCTTTATTCTCTATCCTTTTTTAATGATTCCCAACGTTCTCTTTGCTTTTTTGACGGCCGCTGCCCACGGAGTGGATTCTGGCAGGTGACGTGAAGCGTGACAATTAGGATGTGAAGGGTCATCTCTGAGGTCCCTTGTCAGAGTCAGCATCGTGATGGCTTCATCACTGAATAACTCACACTGTGGTCCGTGGCTCCCCAGGGCGTCCGGAGTACCGTGGGTGTTTGAGGAAAGCATGGGACTGAGAAGGCCGTTCTTATGTTTTTAATTCGCAGGACCAAGATAGCACTTGAGTTTTTGGTCATGCGCCATTTTAACATCTTCAGTAGGCTTTCTGCACAGAGGGGAATTTCATGCACGCATGAAGCAGAGGCTGTGGATGCAATCACCGTTAACATATGCTTGCAGAGACTAAGAGAGCTGCATACGTCTTGCATGTTGGCTTGCATCTGCGATGTTCAAGTCATATTTTTCCAGCGTACAAAGTTTGGAACAGGGGCCATTTGAAGAGAGGTGAAAAAGACCGGGACTTTTCAGCTCAGAAAAGAGGAGGTGAAGAGGGGGATAGGATGGAGGTCTATAAAATCATGACTGGTGTGGGAAAAGTGAATAAGGAAAAGTAATTTACTTATTCCCACAACATAAGAACGAGGGGTCACCCAATGAATTGAAGAGGCAGCAGGTTTAAAACAAACAAAAGGAAGGTTTTTTTACATGCAGCGCACAGCCAACCTGTGGAACTCCTTGCCAGAGGATGTGGTGAAGACCAGGACTTTAACAGGGTTCAAAAAAGAGCTAGATGGATTCATGGAGGTTTAGTCCATCAATGGCTGTTAGCCAGGATGGGTAGGGATGGTGTCCCCAGCCTCTGTTTGTCTGGAAATGGATGACAGGAGAGGGATCACGTAAGGATTCCCTGTTCTGTTCACTCTCTCTGGGGCATCTGGCAATGGCCGCTGTGGGCAGACAGGACACTGGGCTGGATGGACCTTTGGTCTGACCCAGCCTGGCTGCTCTTATTCTGTAGTCACTGTTACCAGCTGCAAGGGAGCTCTGTTCAGTTTTTAAAAACTCACCATTTGAGGCCAGGCTTGCTGCAAACCGAGCACGGGAGCTGCTTACAGCAGTAACTCGGTCAGTTGCCCGGGGAGGAGAATGCTGCCGAGTCATCTTCTTGGAGGTTTCCGTCTCGATTGCTCAGCGGAGGAGAACAACTGAGCAGGCTGGTCTGGGAGAACATGCTGGGGTGACTTAGGCAGGTTTTGAAGCCACGTCTTGGAGGACTCTACGGAACAGGTCATTAAAATGCGGTTCTTCGTTTGCGCCCGTTTGGAGCAGCGTGCTGTCTAAGTGCACTGCCTTTGCTACTCAAGCAAGGTGGCTGCTGGCCTCACCGTCATTACGAGCAGCCTCCAAGCGTGTCTAGAGCACACGGGGGTATTGTCCACAGCTCTCACGGCGAAAAGGAGCCACTTGCATAATAGAATCTGCCCTTCTGTATCACAGCACTCTGAGAGCGTCTCCAAAATCATTCCCGGGACAGATCGTTTAGAGAAACATCCAGTCTTGATTAGGGACGCTGCATTTAGATTAATCGACTAGTCGATGGGATTTCCGTCGACTAGTCGATTAGTCTAAAGGGCTCCTGCCGGGCTCTTGCTACAGTTCAAAAGCGGAAGCCCCACAGATAGCGCGTGGCCATAGGGACTCTCCCGCTGGCCCCGCATCCCCTGCGGCGCCTCAGCCTTTGAAATGTACGAGAGCCCCAGCTGATAGAGGCAGCGGGGGCGAGGGACGGGATGGGGAGAAGCAATTCGTCCACGAGTCACTTCCATCTCTAGTCTTGATTTACAAACAGAGGGCGCTGGAGAATACACCACAGCCCTTGGGAAATCGTTCCAGGGATTTATTATCCTCACTCCCAAAAAATTACGCCTTCTCTCCAGTCTGGATCTGGCTAGCTTCCGCTTCCAGGCACTGGATTGTGTTGTGGCAGTGTGTAACGCACTGCCGCAGCACCGCCTGCTGGACACTCGGGGGATTAGCTTCAGTCAGCCCTGGAGCGCCCCCTTCTGGCCGCAGGTGAAAAGGGGAGCCCCAGGCCCCTTCCAATTGCCGGGCCTCAGGGTAGCCACCCCCTTGGCTCCCTGCTCTCGGTGGGCCTGGTCACCAGTATCCCCCAGACTGCGCCTTAACACGAGCTCAGACTGGACTTGGGCATTGCAGCCTTTTGGTCTGATCCGTCTGGCCGTTCTGATGTGTGAATAGATGCAACGCCCATTTTTACAGCGGCCAGCGTGGATTTCGCGTCCCTGAGCGCGCTCTCCATTCATCTAAACTGTGCAGAAGCTAGTTCTGTGCGGGCACAAACCCTGAACGAGCCGGGTGCAAACCATGAGGCGGCTCGGTGAATTTCCACCCGCGTGGCTTACAACGCCCTCTGCCTGCACAGCCTCGCCGCTTTGCGCGTGGCTCCCTGCGGCTTTGCCTCCGGTCGATCGCTGGAATCCGTGGTTTGTATATCGAGTGTTCCCGTGTGGATTCTGCGGGTTGTGGCTGGCGTTTGGGGGAAGTCGTCATTGGGGGGAGGGCTGCATGTGTGTGGGGGTCCCAAGTGGTGGCTGCTGCATGATTTAAGTCAGCTCCGATTGCTCTTGCCAGAGGGCCGTGGACTTAAAGGACTTAACGTTTGAGTCACGGCCTTGACCTCAGCTTTTTTTGGTCCTAAACCAGGAGTTTATCCCATCCAGCTTCCCCGCTGCCTGTCTTTTAGAGCGCCCCATTGTCTAGGGATTAAGCCCGTCCGGTTGCACTTGAAGTAAATAAAAGGAAGAAAGGAAAACACAGTGAGTTGGCACTCTCGAAACTCTGTGGCACCTGTACGTCAAATCTGTCTTCCGAAGACGGCTGTGTAATTCTCTTTCCTGCTGAGTGTCTGAGATGTGACTGCCACGGTGCAGGAGCAAGCCAGGTCGCTTCCCGGGGCAAAGCTCTAGCAGGGAAAGCGGGGGCAATTTAGTTGCCTGTGTAAATGTTGCCATCCGGGGGAGCGGACAGCCTGCATGGGCCCCTGGGCAAAGGGGGGCAGCATTGCGCTCCCGGAAGGGGCAGGGTCTCGGAATGAATGGGTGGGGCCTTGGAAGGAAGGGGCGTGGCCTCAGGCAGAAGGGGCAGGGCCTTGGAGGGGAGGGGCCTCAGAAGGAAGGGTCGGAGCCTCGGAAGGAAGGAAGGGGCCTTGGTTGGGCAGGGAGGGGCCTCAGGTGGAAGGGGAGGGGCTTGGGCAGCCAGCCCTAGCGCAGCCTGGAGCATGGCGCATCCCCCCCCCCCCCGATAGCCCTCAGAGCCACGCTGCGCGGTGCTCCGGCGGTGATTTAAAGGGCCAGCGCTGCACTCGCAGCATGGCTGGGAACCCCACGCCCCTTCAAATTGCTGGGCCTCAGGGCAGCTGCCCCCTTTGCTCCCTGCTCTCAGCGGACCTGGTCACCGTTATCCCCCAGACTGCGCCTTAACACGAGCCCGGACTGGACTTGGACGCTGCAGCCTTTTGAGGAACTGGCCGCTTGTCGGAAAATGGGGGTTGCCTCCCCACTGTGGGGAAAGAGAGGCAAGGGCTTTGCCCCGCAACCAGGGGCACACGTGCGGTCTTCCCCTCACCGTTCCTGGGACTCCCGGGCCTTGGTTCGTAAGGGAAGGGTGCAGCTGGTGGGGCCAGAAAGAGAGAGACTGAAATTTAGGCTGTAACCTGCTGATTAAGACACCCGCCAGGTCCTGCCCCTGCACTGCAAGCTGGTACCGTTTCGACAGGAGAGACAGAGGAAGCCCCATCTCCACGTATGCTTAGCTCAGCGGGCAGAGCCCTCTCCTGGGAGGTGGGAGACCCTTCCTCTTATTAGAACCCTAGAACAGGGAGGGACCTTGAGACGTCACCTAGTCCCATCCCCTGGGCTCCTGCCAGGACCAAGCACCATCCAACCTCTTCCCCTGGGCTCCTGGCAGGACCTAGCACCATCCAGCCTCTTCCCCTGGGCTCCTGGCAGGACCTAGCACCATCCAACCTCTTCCCCTGGGCTCCTGGCAGGACCTAGCACCATCCAACCTCTTTCCCTGGGCTCCTGGCAGGACCAAGCACCATCCAACCTCTTCCCCTGGGCTCCTGGCAGGACCAAGCACCATCCAACCTCTTCCCCTGGGCTCCTGGCAGGACCTAGCACCATCCAACCTCTTCCCCTGAGTTCCTGGCAGGACCAAGCACCATCTAGGCCATCCCTGACAGGTGTCTGTCCAACCTGCTCTGAAATCTCTCCAGTGATGGAGACTCCACAATCCCCTCCTCCCCCCCCCCCGGTGATATTTGGTATTTCGTGCTTTACATCTTCAAAACCCTTGACAAAAACACTTACTAATTTTTCTTCGTGGCCTTCACGTGAGGGGGGTAGCTAAGTATTAACAATCCCATTTAATAGGTGGGCCACCAAGATGGTGGGAGCTTGCACCAAGCCATGGTGTGAGTAGACGTTGTCTGTGACTCTTAATTCCTGAGTTGGGCTAGACAGGCCGCCTTGGTACGGGTTGCAGAGCTTTGTTTAACAAACACGCAAGCTCCTTTTTTAAATGAAAATGACCCATGTGATAAAAAATATAATGATGAGCCCTTTTTGTTCGAATGCCTGTGTTCTAAATCCTCGACAATCGGATGCGTTTGATACGTTTCATTACTTTGGCTCTGTGTGAATCGGAATAGACTGATCTAGCTGCTGTTCAGAAAATGCAAATGTAATTAAAATGGTCTCGAATTCAGAAGAGGAACATCTAATTCTGCTGACTTGATAGCCAGATTGTTTCAGCATTCTAGTGCCTTCATTATCCCCCCCCCCCAAAAAAAAAATTAATGCAGAAAATATTTTTAAAACTCCATTTTTAAAGCTTAAGACTGAAATAAATTGCATGGGGAGGTTGTGGAATCTCTATCACTGGACAGATTTAAGAGCAGGTTAGATAGGCATCTATCAGGGATGATCTGGATAATGGGGCTGGGTCCTGCCATGAGGGCAGGGGACTGGAGTTCATGACCTCTTGAGGTCCCTTCCTGTTCTACAATTCTCTGATTCTATGAATTTTGACTTCCGGAGTTTGATTTAGCAGGTCTAGTAAAGACCCGCTAAATCGAACTCCGAAGGCGCCCCCTTCAGCGCTGGTACTCCTGCGTTTGCTTCCGTTGTCCCCCCGCTGTGGAGACCGAGCTCGAATTAAGATGCGTCGACTCCAGCTACATAATTAATGTAGCCGGAATTGCCTCTCTTAATCCGACCTTCCAGGTAAGTAGAGACGAGGCCTTGGAAGCTGAACTCAGATTTCACCCAATTCCATTTTGCTGGGACATTTCAGACAGACCGTTTTACGGGGTCTGAAGCTGCCTGAAGAGCATTCCGGTGTCTGATTTAGTGCAACGGATTCCTGTCATCATCCAGTGAGCCTTTCATTTCCTGCCGATGGCAAAGTGCCCCCCCCCAAGCTACAGATTAAATACAACCTGCCGAAGGGTTGTAATATTGCCTACCTCTGAGGCAGTGCAGCCGTCTGTACCTACTGCCTCCAATCATGCTCTCTTCAGCTCATAATCTTCCTGCTTTTGTGGGTCTGCGTGTTTGCTGTCGTGTTGTTAACAGGGGGATATACCGGGCCCTCTGACAAAGCAGTAATAGCACATGTCACTCTTACAGAAGAGACCGGGGGAGGTCGAGGTTGGATGTTAGGAAAACGATTTCCCTAGGCGGGTGGGGAAGCGCTGGGCTGGGTTCCCTAGGGAGCGGGTGGAATCTCCATCCCTAGAGGTGTTTGTCTCAGCTTGACCAAGCCCTGGCTGGGATGATTGAGTTGGGGTTGGTCCTGCCTTGGGCAGGGGCTGGACTCGACGACTCCTGAGGTCTCTTCCCGCCCTAGGAGTCTAGGATTCTATAAGAGATGTTTGTGATGCGATCCCTCCTGGGACTGGGGGACTGTTGTGCTTCCTGTCTCTCTCTAGCCAACCCTGTTGCATACCTGCTCCCAGAGCCGCTCACGAATCTCTCCGAGGCCAAATTCCCCATCCCCCAACTCCCGGCACAGTACCTCAGTGTCTGATTTATGAATTGGCTCACCACTTCATCCATGGAAAGTGTCTTCTAGACCTTTCGTCATTTTAGTTGCTCTCCTCTGGGCCCTCTCCCATGTCTCCTCATCTTTCCTGAAACGTGCGGCCCAGAACTGGATACACTCCTCCGACTGATCAGCACAGAGCCGAGCGGAAGAATGACTCTTCGTGTCCTGCTCACCACACTCCTGTTTATGCCTCCCAGAATGAGGTTGGCTTTTGTTGTAACCGCATCACACTGCGGACTCATATGTAGCTTGTGGTCCATGCTGACCCCCTAGATCCCGTTCTGCAGGACTCCTTTCTAGAGTAATGTTGGCTAAGGGGCAACACTTTTATCCCAGTAAAAACCCTAGTGAAGATGCAGAAGAGAAGAGTGAGGGGGGATTTGAGAGCAGCCTTCAACTTCCTGAAGGGGGGTTCCAAAGAGGTTGGAGAGAGGCTGTTCTCAGTGGGGGCAGATGGCAGAATGAGGAGCAACGGTCTCACGTGGCCGTGGGGGAGGTCTAGGTTGGAGATTAGGAAAAACGATTTCCCGAGGCGGGTGGGGAAGCACTGGGATAGGTTCCTTCAGGAGGGGGTGGAATCTCCATCCCTAGAGGTTTTTAAGTCTCGGCTTGACAAAGCCCTGGCTGGGTTGATTTAGTTGGGATTGGTCCTGCCTTGGGCAGGGGGCTGGACTTGATGACCTCCTGAGGTCTCTTCCAGCTCTGTGATTCTGTGCATTCATATAGGCATAAACGAACTTTCGCTGGCATCGTTTATCCTGCTGGAATCATCTTTACCGCCGGAGTATTTCTGTTGGCGGCGGTACGGTCTGTCAGCCCTGGGATTCGTGCTGGAACGCAGGACACGCTGCCCCAGCAAACCTTGGAAGCATGGTAGGCCGAAGGTTTGGCCAGGTGCAGATTTGGAGGTCAGCCAAAACTGCAGGCCACCAGCTGCTCACCCAGATCGCATTGTCAGTCCTTCCTTGGCATGCGTGCGTGAGCTCAGAAGAGCTAACCTTCGCTTGTGTGTCACTCCCCGCCCAGGTCACCGTGGTCCCATGCCGCCCTTTTGCACGGTCAGCGCTCCATGGCCGGGCCGGTGGTCATGTTTGTGTCTTGTACAGCCCCAACTGTATTGTTGGCAGAATTCCAGCCAGCTGGATAATAAACGTTCTTTGCCATTTCAGGCCCGCGCTTTCAAGGCTGCCTTTCTTGATTTCAGCCCGCAAGCCGTGTGTGTCGGTGCTTGTCTGCTCTGCCTGCAATCCGGTATCTTTCCACGGTGCTTTTATCAAACTTTGAACCCAAATATTTCCAAATAATTCAGTATGCGCCCGGCATTTGCCCCTCCCTCGGGCGCAGTCACCTTGATACAATCATTGATCTTTTCTATTGCGAAAAATTGATTTCTTATCTGCGCGCCGCCAGTCACCACTTCATAAATTAACTTCATTATTTTAATTCTGTGTACACGAGATGCGCCTGCCCTGCCACCTTCAAAATGCCATTTAATTACAACGCCGCCCCAGTGTTTTCCAGCCACTCAACCCACTGAGTATGCTATCAACCCACCCTGCTATTAGATTTGATCTCTCATTAGCTGGGGACAGTTTTTTCTCCTATAACATTCATTAGTGCTTTATCGACGGTGCATAAAAACCTGCAAATAAATGTTTTATGAGTTAGATGTTCCTTTAGTTCACATTTTAAATGCCCTTCATTTAAAAACATTAATGTTCCATTCTCAATACGTCTCAGTAATTTAATTTATAAACGGCATCTTCGCTTGTGCGATAGAAGTGCTCAAGAGGTATTTATTGATGCTTTCTGCATTGAACTCGGAAGGTTTTTCATTCTCTACATTATCCATATATGTAACTCGCAATCTTATTAGAAAGTATTTGCTGAAGGTTCATAATTTAATACTGTTTTTCTTCTCATAAATGCCTTTCCGCTCTTTTGTAAGAAGAGCCTCACTCACCATGGTGATCTGTAATTTGAATTCTGCTATCAGTCTAGCTGACCCTTTGTGAACCCACTCCTATTTCTTTTACTAAGTGATAAAAGTGACTGCGGTTTGTCTTAAATTCTTGCCTTGAAAATATGTGCGGTCGTGCACCTTCGCTGCTTTTGCATTGCTGCTGATAATTTTGTTGATTGTTTTAAGATACTGCAGGCGAAATAGCAGCCTGTTTCTTTTCTTCATACAGGTTGAACCTCCATAATCCGGCGCACTCTGGTCCGGCAACCTCCATGGTCTGGCATGATTGTAGTTAGCTGGATATTCCGCTTTTCGTGGGTGTGGCCAAGTTTCCCGCGGTCCCATAAAGTTTGTTTACAGGCTCTCAGTGCTCTGTGCTGTTATTTTGCTCTACTATACCCCTCAGTGTTTTCTAAAAGCCCAGCAAAGCAGTGGAAGTGTTGGTAATGGTGCTAGACAATATTGATCTCCCATGGTTTGGCAAATTCTCTGGTTTGGCACCGGTCAGGTCCCGAGAGAGACAAACTAGAGAGGTTCAACCTGCATTTCTATGAACCTCAAGATGATGTATTTGAGACCTTATTAGAATCTGTAATTCCCTTATGAACCCTTATTTCAGCTGCAAAAGTACAGCCCTTCCAGGGTTAATTTTTTGCAAGTAGAAGGCAACTAAACTTCTTCTGTAAGTGGCAATTTGACTTATTTTTTTAATTTAGGATTTAGTCCGCTCCACAGGAAATGGAGTTCTTGTGTTTTCCACCTCCCCACGCACTTGGTAGGGAAAATTAACTGCACTTTTGCATGTAATAGGGATTGTCTTCTACAGGCAAAGAGAACGGTCAGTTAGCACCCGTCTAGAACTTTTTAAACTGGGTTCCTGAAGCAGAGTTTGTGCCAACTGCATCTCCCTCCATTATCCGTCATTGTCACCTAAAGAGCTGCAGATTTACTGGAGGATTGACCCTTTAGCAATTCAGCTACTTTGGAAAATGGGTCTCTGCTGCCCTGGGAAATGTGCACAGATCTTACTTAGAGCACATGACCGCCGAGGAGAGGCTGAGGGATTGGGGCTTGTTCACTCTGCAGCAGAGAAGAGGGAGGGGGGATTTGAGAGCAGCCTGCAACTCCCTGCGGGGGGGTTCCAAAGAGGCTGGAGAGAGGCTGTTCTCAGAGGGGGCAGACGGCAGAACGAGGAGCAACGGTCTCACGTGGCCGTGGGGGAGGTCTAGGTTGGAGATTAGGAAAAACGATTTCCCGAGGTGGGTGGGGAAGCACTGGGATAGGTTCCTTCAGGAGGGGGTGGAATCTCCATCCCTAGAGGTGTTTTAAGTCCGGGCTTGACTAAGCCCTAGCTGGGCTGATTGAGTTGGGATTGGTCCTGCTTTGGGCAGGGGATTCGACTCGATGCCTCCTGAGGTCTCTGCCAGCTTGAGGATTTTGCTGTCACTTGACTGTTTTGCTCATTGGTCCCTCTTTCCAGAAGTGCTGCCTCTTTGCCGGAGCTGGTCACGCCTCAGGGAAGGATTCTCTTTCCGTGGCAGGGCTAAGCTGGGCGAGATGGCTGTGGCTTGTTGAGATTGGTGGACAGCTTCCCCCCCTCGCATTTCTTCTTCCACATCTCCCTGTCAATTTGAGATGCTCCCACTCCATCAAAACAGCTCGGGAAAATGCCGGGGTCCCTGGTGTACTTTCCAGACCCCTACATGGGGAATACTCTAGTTGTGAGGG
Organism: Pelochelys cantorii; assembly: GCA_032595735.1. Classification (NCBI taxonomy): domain Eukaryota; kingdom Metazoa; phylum Chordata; order Testudines; family Trionychidae; genus Pelochelys; species Pelochelys cantorii. The sequence goes on along the minus strand of CM064358.1, from coordinate 2,032,719 downwards.
ATGTATCCCATAATCATCTGAAGGCGATAAATCCCTTTGCATGTTCTCTGTATTCAGCCCTTCCTGGGACTGGAGTATATAACGGGAAGGGACCTCGAGAGGTCGTCCAGTCCCCTGTCCTCACGGCAGGACCAAGCACAGTCTAGACCATCCCTGATGGATGTCCATCCAACCTGCTCTTCAGTATCCCCAGTGATGGAGATTCCACAACCTCCCTTGGTAATTTATTCCAGTATTTCACCACCCCAACACAAAGTTTTTCCTAAAGTCCAACTTAAACCTCCGTTGCTGCAATTTAAGCCCATTGCTTCTTGTCCTGTCCTCAGAGGCCAAGGAGAACAATTTTTCTCCTTCCTGTTTGTGACACTTCTTTAGCGTAGCCTGAACATGGATGTTTTGACCACTGTGTCACCTCTTACTCTATTTTTCTCAGCCATCTCTAGACCTGTTCAGTTTTTCTCGTGGCCCTTTCAACACACTAGCAGGGGGAGAGGGAGCGTTTCTACCCTCACCCTCTTGTTCCTACCTCAACGTTTAGGATATTTTCCCAACCATGGCTAGGAGCCAGGAGGAGATATCACTGACGTATTAAGTATGATTCCAACAAGCTTCCTCCACCTTCTAATGCACAGATGACAAGGAATTCAGTTGGGAAGATTGGATTATAAGAGAGTCTTGTGTAGCCTTTGGCTATGCAGCCCTCCATCAGTACCTTCAGATGGCTCGTGGTATTGATTGGAGGCTGTTTGTGCATCAATAACTGGAGAACAAAGACAATTTTTTTCCTTTTCTCCTGCTGGAATGAGCTTTTCTTATTGCTTCTGGCACATCTATTTTCTCCTGGTGTATAATCTATTTCTTGGGGGGGAATAAAACTAACAAAATCACTTATTTTACATACCAAATTACCAGAGTTGTACGTGAAACGAGAAGAGGCAGCTAGCAAACAGCTAACAAGGTCAGTAAGTACAGCTGAATCGGTCTCACTGCGTCACTCTAAGGCCAGGTCTACACTAAAGAGAAAGGTGGAATCCATATATGCAACTCCAGCTACATTAATTATGTAGCTGGAGTTGACGTACCTTGATTCAAGTTTCCTCGCTGTCCCTACAGTGGGAGGCCAACTCCTGCAGGAGCGTACCAGCTGCTGATAGGAGCACCCTCTGAGTTTGATTAAGACAGTCTTTACTGGACCTGCTAAATCAAACTCCGGAAGATTGATTGCAGCGGGTGCGACCTTCTGTTTAGTGAAGACATGGCCTAAGGAATTGTCTGCGCTACTACTTATGCTGGCAAAATGTATGAAAAAACATCCCCCAGTGCAATATAAGTTCAGTGTAGGATGTTGATGGGAGAGTTGTGGAAAACGCAGTTGACTTTTCAATCCATTTTTTTTTCATTTTTGACAAACCGTATGTTAGAAATCAACCTTAGCGAGATCTTGCAGCCGATTCCTCCAGTGAACGCTTTTAGAAAGCTAAGTGTCTCTCTCAAACAGTCCTACTGGAAACCTTATGATGGTCTGGCTGATATTGAATAATGCATGTCTTTTACGTGGTCCATTTTGTTAGAAACAAGGGATGCTGGTTTTTTCCCCTCTCTTTGCACAAGGGTTGGGTTAACCGGGGAAATCGAAAGCTTCCCGGGAGATGCCACGTTCATGAAAAATGCTTCCTTAAAAAATCCCTACAATTTTCAGCTCCGTTGGAGAGACTTAGCGAGCAAGGATTCCTGGTTCTCAAGCCACACACTCAGTAAGGGCTAACTACCGGGCCAGGATTCACGTGCAAACCAAACCGCCCGTGATGTGGCGCTAACACAGTGAGAGCTGTTCACTTACACGATGGACACAGATCAATTGCACGGCCCAGTCATGGGTGGTGAGTGACTCCCTGGTTTGGGGAGGCAAGCCCCCTCAGCCCTGCTCCTTCCACCCAAGGCTCTGCCCCTCCTGTGCCCATCAGAGTGCATTCCCCCTCCCACGGGGCCAACACTGGCCCCGTCTATTACCCTCTTCAATGTGGCTTCTGGATCTAGACCCCCCTGTGCCAGGGTAGCGCCCACAGCCCGGGATAGCATGGCCCCAGCCTCCCCCACTCTGCTCTGGCGCTCCTGTGGGCAGTGCCGACTCAGCCTCCCTGGCTCCAGCGCTCTGGGTAGCCGGAGGGCAGCGTGGCCTCACCCCACCCCACAATGCCAAGACAGCCAGTGGACAGCATCACCTCAGCCAGCTCGGGCTCCAGAGAGCCCCAGCAAGCAGGCAGACAGTCTGAGTGCCCCACTGCACCGGGGGCTTTGAGCAGCCCAGACACTGGTGGTAGACCGGATGAAAATGCTGGGCTGCATCGGGCCCGTGGTCCATATGTGAGGCCCCATGATAGCGATCAGCCACTGAACGAGCTGTGCACCCCCACCCCAAAAATAAAAGGGGGGCTTTCGTGGGCTATTTCGCCCCTTTTGCAAAAATTGCTGCCACGGGCAAAAACCGATGGCCAAATAAATCGGGGCTGTGAATTCGGTGGGGGGGGGGGCGCTCGAAAGGTTAGCAGTGGAAGGCAGCAGCTTTTATGTGAAACAGTGGGGTAGATGGCACACCCAGTGTGGTGAGCCAGTTTTGAGGCACGTCGGGGGCGGGGTGGTGTTTGCATTTGCCTGTGGTCTGGCTGCATGAGGGATTTCTGGTTTTGGGGATGTTCCCATGTAGACTATGATCTCCTATATCTGGATGATTGCATCCAGTTCTGGCCCCGCACTACAGAAGGGATGTGGCCACGTTAGAGAGGGGCCAGTGGAGGGCAACCAAAATGATTCGGGGGCTGGAGCATATGACCTACGAGGAAAGGCTGAGGGATTGGGGCTTATTTAGTCTGCAGAAGAGAAGAATGAAGGGGGATTTGAGAGCAGCCTTCAGCTCCCTGAAAGGAGGTTCCAGAGAGGCTGTTTTCAGTGGGGGCAGATGGCAGAACGAGGAGCAATGGTCTCAAGCCGCAGTGGGTGGGGGTAGGTCTAGGTTGGATATTAGGAAAAATGATTCCCCTGGGCGGGTGGGGAAGTGCTGGGAGGGGTTCCCTAGGGAGGGAATGGAATCTCCATCCCTAGAGGTGTTTAAGTCCCGGCTTGAGCAAGCCCTGGCTGGGTTGATTTAGTCGGGATTAGTCCTGCTTTGGGCAGGGGGTTGGACTCGATGACCTCTTGAGGTCTCTTCCAGCCCTGGGATTCTCTGATTCTAACCCAAAGGCAGACATCTATAATGTGGTTTAATTGTTTTGACCCTCCAGAATGAACCTAAAAAATCTTGGTGAGCGGTTTTCCCATTCGTTGTCCACTCCCGAGCCCTCAGGTATCTGCGACATGTCTGCTCAGAGCTGCTGTGTTCCCCAAGGGACTATGGGATGGTGAATAATAATAAGACAGATTTAATTTCTGCTTAACGGGCAAGGTTCGTAGGTGAAGTGCCCAAGTGTTCCATATCGCCGCATCGGCCTCCTCGAACGGCTCGGATTTGATAAATGCCCTTTTTCTAAAACAGAAGAAGTCGTTCATTTTTTTAAAAAAGGGAACATGCCCGTGAGCCAGCGACACTTGTCAGTGCCCCAGCCTTGAGCGCTGATTTATGGCTCTTGGGACGGGTGCGCCTTGTTTCGTTTTCGTTCACTCGAACTAATTCTGTCCTTACGGAATCTTTGGTGCCATAAAGTAACTTGCTGCTCCGGGATTTTTTCCCCCCCGCTCCTGCCCCTGTAGCGCCAGATCAAATGCGGGTGTGTGTCAAAAGAGGAAACTGGAAACAGGGAGCATTTGGGCGTCTCGCCAGACAGATGCTGTGGAGTGTGGGTACCGTTTTTATCTTGCTGTAATGTGGCAGTGTCCAATCTCTGTGGCTCTTCCCTCAGTTGCTATCTTCTGTCATCCCCAAACGCTTCTGACAAAGTGCAGTGCTGGAAGAGAACGCTGCCTCTTCATTTCAGGATGGATGGCCGCTGGCGGGGCTGGGCGGCGCTGTTGTGCGTGTGAATGGCGAATGCATGACTTCAAGGACTCCAGACTCCAACAAAGCGCTTACGAAAGAGCGTTGGAGTCCTGACGAGACCAGGACCAGTTTAACAGTCAACTTGAAGGGCACTTTAAAGGAAGAGCTGCCTGGCTTGTTTTGTTTTCGTCTTTTTCTTCTTATGGGTGCGGGTCTCCTTTGTGTCGTGTTGAAGGCTGTTAGCTCAGATGCAGGTGGCTACATATAATCACCCCATCAACTTGGAGTGTGTCAACTCACAGGGGCAGGGCCCAACAGGGTTGTGGATTCGCTTCAAGGCAGAGTCGATTAGGGGTAGTTGCTTTTATTAATCTCACTGCATCACTACTATTACAGGCTTACTGCTGCCCAGTGGTTACACAGCTACTGCAAAGTAATACACCAATCAGCACAGGCAAAGCAATGCATAAAAGAGTAACAGGCACTTGGAAAGGCTTACTCCCCTTCAGTCTGCAGGGAGTCCTGTTCCTGTCACCTCGCACCCCGCTGCTGTGGACGTGGCTCCAGCTAGGGGGATCCAGGGCACCCTTCCAGGCCTAGGTCCTTGGTGAGACTCTCAGAGGGGCGGGACTTCCAGTGATCTTATACATTAGCTGTTTACTGAGTGTGCGTGAGCTGGCCCAATGCCACTCTCAGCGTTCCCACGGGGCGAAGATACCAAGGTCAGGTTATTTATCCCATACTCGGCTCTCAGCTAGCAAGCATAGGGAGTTGCGGCTGATGAAGGCTGTCTGATAAAGAACACCTGGTATTTTCACCAGCAGGGTTCATGGCTGGCCTAGAGGAATAAAAATTTAACCCCTGCAGGCCTCCATATGGTTTTTATGTGACAGAGTGACAGCTGAAATTTCCTGATGACACTATATATATATATATATATATATATATATATATATATATATATATAGTTAGTTAGTTAGTTAGTTAGTTAGTTAGTTAGTATCTAAGGGTGCATCTACACAGCTGCGTTATTCTGACATGACATAAAGAGCGCGTCTGCACAGCAAGCCTTTCCAGGCCGTCCCTCCAATAAGTCGCTTCAGCATACATCTGTTCCACACTAAAGTTGTTGACGCTTGTAGGAGCTGATGCCTTGTAAGTGTTCCCATTCCCTGCTCTTAAGTCGCGCAAAAAAATCCCCAAAACCAATCTGCGCAAATGGAAGTCAGCCGTGGGGAAAAAATTCCCTGCTTTGCGTTGTTTCGCTTTAAGTCCAAGTTTTTTGGAACGTATCTTGGACTTATAGCGAGGATGGCCTGTATTTTGAAATAATGTCGAGCTGGAGGACTTCTTACTCCGACTCTAGTAACCCTCGTTTCACGAGGAATAAGGGAAGTCGGAGGAAGAACGCTCTTGCTTTGACCTCCTGTTGTGTAGACGGGGCCAAAGGCCGAGTGAAGCTATTTCGACGTCAGCTACGCAATTGACATAGCTGAAGCTGCATCGCTTCATTTGAGTTCTGCCCTGCAGTGTAGACGCACCGTAAGGCGCCCCGGGGCTGCTTCTGGCTGTTAAACTCAGTTGATGTGTTGTTTGACCAGTTTGCTTGCAGAGTGCGGCTGTTTTACGGTGTGTTTGTGTGAAAAGCGTGAATTGGGCGGGCGTGGTTCCCAGGCAGGCCTTGACTGGTTGATTGGAGGGACAGCTTTGAACCAGGCGAACTGCTGTGAGCCAGCAGCCTTGTAAAACAAAGCAGCCCGTTACGAACAGTGTCCAATGACAGGCAAACAGAGGGGATTTGCCTGGCGGGGTTCCTATAGAGTTTGTGGTGCTCAGGTGTTCTGCGAGCAGTAAATCCGGCATCTGAAGCGGCTCCTTGAAGGACGGTGTGGACAGGGAGAGGTCAGCTGGACCAGCACAGGATGTGCCATGTTTGTCTTTCGCCCGGAGGGCTGACGTGACTTCAAAGTGCAAGCTGGTCTCCGTATTGGAAGAGAAGGTTAAAGGACTAGAGGCCCGAGACTAGATGACCTCCTGAGGTCTCTTCCCACCATAACCGTTTACGGTTCCGTGATCCACCTGCTGCTTGTAAGGTTTGCAAGCGAACTGCCTGCTATCCAGCTTCGTTGAGGGTGTCCTCATCAGTAAAACAGCACAACCTGCGCGGTGTTAGAATTAGGGGTGTAAGCGACTAGTCGACTCTCTGATAAGCAAAATCTTATCGGATAATCGACTACTCCCTTGATTAGTCGCTCCCCCGTTGCTGACTCTTAAAAGCCAGTTCCCCCCAGTACCGTGTCTGCAGGGGAGGGAGAGGGGTAGCGGGGACCAGGTGTGAGCCAGCAATCAGCTAATTCCCAGCTCACGCCCAGTCCCAGACGCCTGCTGGCTCTTAACACATTTAAAAATCAGAAGTGCAGCAGGGGGAGAACCCGGCGCAAGCCGCAAATCAGCTGTCCTGGCTCATACCAGGTCCCCCTGCTGCACTTTGGCCTTTTAAATGTATTAAGAGCCTACTGGCTCTTAATACTTTTAAAAGGCAGAGCCGCAGCAGGGTTAGCTCCCGGGGCCAGAAGCTAACCCCGCGGCCGCTCCCCCGCTTATCGACTAATCAACAGAAAATCCATCGACTAGTCGATTAGTTGATTAAACTAAATTTAACATCCCTGGTTAGAATTAAAGCAAGCAAGCCAATCCGTGAAGGAAAATTTGATCTCTGCAGCCACAGAAGCACACAGGACTTGTGTTTAAAAAAAAAAAAAAAGTTGCACCCAGGTTGAAAATTCTCCCCAGGCCTGATTTTTTCCCCCAGTGTTCATTTGTATTTGAAGGTCATACGCCGGCATCTAGAGCAGGGCATTGCCAGCAAGTAATTAGATTTAATATCCTCTGTCTTGCAATGAATTCTCTACGCTTGCAGCTCTGCTCAATGCGATACAGTAGGTTTGCATGACGTCCTTAGCACATTTGTTGATACAGGCACATTTTTCTTAATAATTTTCTCTATTCTCTCCCATTGGGTGTGCTTGGAGTGGTTTGTTTCTGTCAAATGTGTACAAGGAAAATATTCAACACACCTTTTCTTTTTTCCAATTGAGGATCAGGGACTCTATTCATTGAGTGTTGTTAAATCAACTTGGATTTTTTTTTTTTATTGGTGAGGCTAATATTTTTCCAGGCAGTTAAAGAAACTGGGCAGACAGAATTATTTTCAAGCTGATTGGAAAGCTCTAAACAGATTTCCAGTATTTCTTTATGGCTTTTAGACAGACATTCACAAGATTTCCAAAGCAAGTTCGCATGTCCGAATTTCAGTTCTTTCACTGAAAGTCTGATTTTTTATTTTTTTCTTTGTGAAGACAGCTACTTCCTCAGCCAAAACGCACTGGAGCCTTAGCCAGGGAAAGGCACAGAAGAAGGCTTGAAGTGTTATTCTGTGCTATGATGGAGGGGGTGAAAACTGTGGGAAAGACATCAAAAGCATTTGCTTCCAAATTAGTCTTTTCTCTATTTGGACTGTCGGTGTTTGGAATTCGCGTGCAGAATGAGATGGTCCATTGCTTTGAATAGCGCTCTCGCTAGGCCAGGGGTGGCCAACCCATTTAACAAAGGGAGCCGAAACAGCGGCGGAAAAAATGCGAAGAGCCGCACTAGAATTTTCAAGCAAAAAAAAAAAAAAAAAAAAGGAGGCTGCCCCTTTAAGGTGCCCCTTTAAGGAGCAAGCAAGCTTAGGCTTTTTGGCCATATCAGGCTCCCGTTGATGGCTGTCATCTTGGGCGCCATTTTGAATCGCTGATCCAGTGAACACAGTGAGGCCAGGGGCCGTTGGGGAGGACGCAAGAGCGGCTTCGCAAGCCGCACTTTTGGGGGGGAAGAGCCAGGTTGGCCACGGCTGCTCTAGGCCGTTTTCCCCTGCATTCCGCAAGAGATCTCGGCAAGTCGAGAGCTAATCAGATGTGCCTCCTATCTCCTTCCCCCTCTGCATGCTGCAGTCCGATTTTCTCTTAACTTAGGCCAGGTCTATGAATAAGAAATTTACGAGTGACGTAAATTTCACCAACTGAAGCAGAGGGTAGGCAGCCCTAGGCGGTGGGAGAACGTCCAATGGCGTAGCGGCTGCCTCTTGCGGAGGTGGGTTTATTGTGCCGACAGGAGAGCGCCCGTCTGCATGGGGCATCTTCACCACCTGCCCCACCGCAGCTCCGGAACAGCTTGGACGAGGGACTAGCCCTTAGGAAATTGCAGCCAACATACTAAGGAGCCCTTGGACAGGGAATCTTTGGCTCTGTAGGGCCAGCAGAATTGGGCAAATTCTGGTTGACTTTATTCCCTTTTTCCTCTGATAAATGTTGATGCTACCTCTGGATGGAAAACATCCTCTGCCGTTCTGTGTCGCGGCTTGTATCCACTGGCACGTTGTGTTGTGACAGTGTAGACAAGGGCTCCGGGGTGGGGCTGAGGATGGAGCTTTGGGGTGTACGTGGGGGCTCCAGCATTGGGGGGGGGGCCAGAGGGGCTGACCTCGAGCGGCTCCAGTGGGGGGGGGGGGGCTTAGGCAGCTTCCTGCCTGTCCTGGCACTGCAGACCCTGCTGCACCCCAGAAGCAGCCAGGAGCTAGTGCCCAGGGCAGGGGTGCTCTGTCCCGCCCCCCCAACCTATGAGCCAGGCCTGCTGGGCAGTGTTGCAAGGAGAAGGGAGAGAAATTGTTCTCCTTGGCCTCTGAGGATGGGACAAGCAGCAAGGGACTTAAACTGCAGCCAGGGAGGTTTAGGTTGGACATGCTGGAACAACTTCCTAACTATCAGGATGGTGAAACACTGGAATAAATTGTCTAGGAGGGTTGTGGAATCTCCATCACCGGAGATATTTAAGAGCAGGTTGGACAGACACCTGTCAGGGATGATCTAGACAGTGCTTGGTCCTGCCGTGAGGGCAGGGGACTGGACTTGATGATCTCCCGAGGTCCCTTCCGGTGCTAGAATTAAGCCTCTTGTGTTTTAGGAATTTATTCCACTGAGTGTGAATTCCTGTCTAATAGAACAATACAATCACCGGCACGCAGCTCTCATCTTAGTAATTCTGGTTACAGGCAGAAGAAAAACATTGCCGAGAAACATCCAATCCGTCATCACCGTGTCGGGGATTCTGTCTTTAAATTCCAATGTGGCGGCGGCTGTTACGTTGTTGCTTTCAGTTGTTGCTCTGGGCCTGGCTGTATGGAAAGGGTGTTGCTACAGGTCTCACGCATTCCCCTTCTGGTGGTAGGACTTAGAGACCATCGGAGGGAGCCCAGTTTGCAAAGGGATTTAAGGCAAACTCTTGAACTCCGTTAAATCCAGAAACTAAGCTTAGAGACCAGTTGATCACCCAAAGCTTTCAGAAGGATACAAAGCAGAGTCCATCTGGTTTTCAAATGAGAAGCAGCCAAAACTTTCAAATGGAATCCCGACGCGTTGAATTCATTATGCATCGCTTAGCTAGTCCAATTCCGGATGATTAATGCCTAAAATTGACTTAATTATAATTGGCTAGCTCGTCATTCTCCTGATAATTAATTCTAAACATTGCCGGCTCATCATAACCTCTAAATTGTGCTTTGAAAAATCCGGCGAGGGCACCAAGTTCAGAACATCCCATTATCTGTAATGAAAAGCTCAACTGCTTTTTGCCGGCTTGGCGGGTGCCTGCCGGGTGTTGAATCCGTCAGTCAGCAAACCAGATCCCTCACCATCAGAAACAACGCATAGCACTTCTAAGACCATTTCGTTGTCTTCTAGCACTTCGGCTACTCTTGGCTGGTTCTTTGAATGCTTGCTCATGTCTGTTCCACAACAGTGGGGCCACGTGCACCGGTGCTGGAAGTTTGTCCCCTAGCAGTTCCTGTAGGGGCGTGCCCCCGGAGTGGTGCCTCTCTGGTGTGGTATAAGGGTCGCTGCGCACTTCCCCTGCCCTTCGTTGCTTCTTGCCACTAGTGATGGTGCATTGGAACAGCTCTGCTCCAGTTTCGGCCGTTGCATCTCCTTGTTGTTAGTCGGCTTTGTAGCTAGTTGGCTGGTAGTTTGATTTAGAGTAGCCGGTCCCCTTAGGGACTTCGAACCCAATCAGGGCATGCCCCGATCCTTGGGGTTTGAAGCTTGAGGGATCACTAGGTGATTCCCAATTCTGTTCATCCCCTTTAGGGCACCTGTCATTGGCCGGTCTCGGAGGACTGGCACTGGGCAAGATGGACGTTTGGTCTGACCCAATCTGGCCGCTCTTAAGGATTAAAGGACTTGCACATTTTGCATGTATCGCTGACATGACCCTCACCGAGACAGCACAGGCAGCTTCTATGCAGGTCACTGACCGGCATAGACCGTTTGCACAAATAGGAACATCAGAACAGCCAGACTGGGTCAGACCCAAGGTCTGTCTAGCCCAGGGTCCTGCCTGCCGACAGCGGCCAACACCAGAGCCCCAGAGGGAGGGAACAGAACAGGGAATCATCCAGTGATCCCTCCCCTGTCGCCCTTTCCCAGCCTCTGACAGAGATCTGCCAATCCTGGCTAATGACCATTGGTGGACCAATCTATCTCACTCTTTTTTGAACCCTGTTGAAGTCCTGGTCTTCGCAGCATCCTCTGGCGAGGAGTTCCACAGGTTGACTGTGTGCTGCATGAAGAAAAACTTCCTTTGGTTTGTTTTAAACCTTCTACCTATTCATTTCATTGGGTGACCCCTAATTCTTCTGTTATGTGAACAAGTCAGTAGCTTTGCCTCATTCACTCTCTCCACACCAGTCATGATTTTATAGATAGACTAGAAGTGATCCCCCACGGTCATAGAACAAATCAGGGGCAGAGTCAAGGCTAGGACCCAGATCTTTTGATGACTTGGCTTGGGCACGTTCCTATATACACAGAATTTCAGGGAAGTAGTAAAGTAATAGGCCAGTGTGCTTCCCAAGACATGGTCTGTTCCCTTAGCAAGCAGTCTGCTCCGGAGGGTTGGTTAGACTCATCACGAGCGGCAGGCAAGAAACCAGTTGATGAACTAATCTGAAGAAACACTCTGTGGATCACATGTAGAAAGTCAAAGTCACTGCGACAAGGACAAAACCGGATCTATTTAAGTTTGCAAGAATCTATTCTACTATAATTGTCCTTAATGTCACAGGGGTTTTATTTCTTTACGTGAACATAATAAAAAAGGGGGCAGATTTTCTGATGGCATCTTAATAATCACAGTGAGCAGCTTGGATTTCCATAATGCTTTTCACATTCTGGCGTGCTCTGCAAAGCATTTAATTAACAGTAATGCAGTGAGTGGACTTGGCTGGCCTAGCATTCAAGACAGTATCAATAAATGCAAAGGGCCGTACCTTTATATTACAAGTGGGAAGATTGGAAATCTTTCCGCTTCTCTGAGGAACTGTGGTGGACTCCTCAAAGTGTAATCAAGCCCTGGCAAGGTTGTAGTTGAATGGAACAGTACCTTTGTGTTTTTATTGGGGAAAAAAAAGCTATTTTAATGGGGAGAAAAGAAATCTGATCCTATATCTTTGTCAGAGCAAGTCCCTGAAATGCTAGTATACCATGATGGGTATATAAAATTAGAAATGAAAGGTCTGTCTGTCTCTGGAACGACTCCTCCTAAACGGCAAGAGCCAGGGCCACCCAATTCAGTATGCGCAGCGTCCTCTTACCCTAACGTCAAGCAAGGTCAGGCTCTGGTTGTGCCAGGAACATGGGAAGGAACAGGAATGGGGCTGTTTCCCACCACATGGAAAGGGAGGGGGCAGAGAGAGGAGGGACGCAATCCTCACTCTCACCACTGGGGGCAGCGATGGGATCTTGCCGAGTGACCACCGGGGACAGCCGCACCATGGGGGTGGGGCATCGCACGTTGCTGGCCAGACCACCTTCTACAGGTAAGGTTCCCCCTCCCCCGCACAGCTACAGGGCCTGCCCACCCCTCGTTATGGCACCTGGGGAGTCTCCATCCTGCCCCCCTGCTTCCCCTCCCCCACCTACACAGGAGATTTCTCCCCCCCCCACACACACACACACCCTGCAGTGAGTCTCCTATAGGGCCTAGCCATTTCCCCCTCCCCCACCGTGCCGTTCCTCTCAGGGCCTGGGGGTTCCCTCCCCGCCACTAGCTCCTCACGGGGCCTGGCCATACTCTCCTCCGCCGACCAGCTTGACCAAGCCCTGGCTGGGCTGATTGGGTCGGGGCTGGTCCTGCTTTGGGCCGCGGGCTGGACTCGGTGCCTCCCGAGGTCTCTGCCCGCCCTGGGGTTCCAGGATTCTCTGCCTCCTAATTCACTGTTATGCAGCTGATGAAACCGTCTCGGTGTTACCGAAAGGCCTGAAACTCTGCTGTGAAATGAGAGACCCTCCAGAAACAGGTTTGTCTGCTACCCCGGGCATCACCCTCCACAGGGACAACTTTAAAAAACCAACAAACCTTTTGATGCATAAAATCTGAGCTTGTCAGGGACATAAATTATTTATGGGGGGAGGGGAGAGAGATGGAGACGGCAAAATGTGTCTGAGCCAGTCAACAGTAGCGTTATGGCTTCCAGGGACATCCGATCAGGCGCATTTTATTATTAAAAAAAGCGTGTGGCCTAGTGAATGGCAATTTATGGGAGGAAAAATGCGCATCCGATTAATTTTGGAGAGGCTGGGCTCATGCTGGCAAGTCAAAAGTGCTGGAGAGAAAATAGTTCCTTTCTGGGTTTCTCCAAGTATTTCCGTGACGTTCTGTAATCTAGAGTCTCCGGAGGGGAGGAATAATCACCATCCATAATGCCCCACTGGATTATAAGGTGAGGTTTTGAAAGGATCGGACTCTGCCCCCTTACACTGAGTGGCATCTGAGCGTCTTTTTGTTCTGTCTTGCGTAGCCCAGAGCACAATGGGGCTCGTGATTACGGCTTCTAGGCACTTTGGGAGTACAGGTTGGACCTCCCTAGTCTGGCAGCTTGGGAGGGGATTTGCTGGATTAGGGGAGGTCTCTGCCACCAGCCTCCCATCCCACTGCCTCTCCCTGTGACTGGCTCCACTCCAGCCCCCTGCTGCCGACTCCCCGGGGACAGGGCTTCCTAGCCCTGTTACTACCCTGCCTGGCCCGGGCTACCAAGGGATGGGACTCGCTAGTCTGCTGCTGTCCTGCCCAGCCAGGGCTCTCCAGGTTGGGGTCTCTACCCACCGCTGGCCCCACTGGGGGGCTCTCCCTGCCACTGGATTCTCGGCTGGCTCGCACTCCCAACTCCGGGGCTCTCTGGTCCAGCAATATCTGTGGTCCCTTCGTACCATGGATGTTCCCGGACCAAAGAGTCCCGAATTTAGGAGGTTTAACCTGTACACGTAATACACTCTGCTTCAGGGTGAGCCTCTCTAGCCCAGAACTCTCTGGTCCGGAAACCTCCGTAGTCCAGAATGATTTGAGTGAGCCGGATGTACACTTTTCATGGGGGTGGCCAAGTTTCCCACGGTCCCACAAAGTTTGTTTACAGCCATCTGTCCTGGCTCTCAGGGTTCTATGCTGTTCTTTAGCTCTAATTTACCCCTCCATGTCTTCTCAGAGCCCAGCAAGCAGTGGAAGTGTTGGTAATGCTGCTAGAAAACACCCATGATCCAGCAAATTCTCTGGTCCCAAGGGTGCTGGAGTAGAGATGTTCAACCGGTTTCAGTAGTACTGTGGGTGGAGGAGGTTACTGTACATTAGAAGGGGGCAGAATCAAAGTTAACCTCCTTCATCCAGACACGAGAAGTCATTTTTCTGCTCTACTCTGCGCTGATTAGGCCTCAACTGAGTATTATATCCAGTTCTGGGCACCGCATTTCAAGAAAGGTGTGGCAAAATTGGAGAAGGTCCAGAGAAGAGCAACAAGAATGATGAAATGTCTAGAGAACATGAGCTATGAAGGAAGACTGAAAGAGTTGGGCTTGTTTAGTTTGGAAAGGAGAAGATTGAGGGGGACATGACAGCAGTTTTCAGGTATCTAAAAGAGTGTCACAAGGAGGAGGGAGAAAATTTGTTCTCCTTGACCTCTGAAGACAGAACGAGCAGCAATGGGCTTAAACTGCAGCAAGGGAGGTTTAGGTTGGACATTAGGAAAAAGTTCCTAACTGTCCGGGTGGTGAAATACTGGGATAAATTGCCCAGGGAGGTTGTGGAATCTCCATCTCTGGAGATATTGAAGAGCAGGTTGGACAAACACCTACCAGGGATGGTCTAGGTGGTACTGGGTCCTGCCATGAGGGCAGGGGGGCTGGACTTTATGACCCTCAAGGTCACTTCCAATTCTAATGTTCAGTGATTCTATCTCAAAACCAGAGCCTCTTGCTTGAGTTCACTGGGGATCTTCGCTTGTGTCCAAGAGCCGAATTTAGCTTGTGAGGGCAATGCAGTGACAGATACACTGGATTCTCTGGGGGGGGAAGGCGGGGGGGGGGGGACTGTGGTGCGTATGAGACGCTCATGAGGAGTTATAGGCAGCCCATTTTTATGTACGTTTGATGCAGATGGTGACAAGTATGAGAGACGGACTCAGGTCATTCCAGTGGGGTCAGTCCATTCTGTTCCCATGGAGATAACAAGACCCTGGGGGGGGGGATAGAAATTGCCCCAGTCTGAGAATGTTTTATCGGGCACTTGTCCAATGCGCTGTAGCAAATTCTGAGTAAAGCATATGACCATCTCCAGGAGCAGAAGCTCTGCTATCACTCAAGTCTTGCAGTAAAAACCTTTCCACCAAAGTCAGCCGGGACAATTTGCACTGTCGTTTTCTTCTCAAGGGGTTTCTCCAACCTCTCCCGCTAGGCCACGGGAAGAAAGACACCGTGCCTAAAAGCACTGTGAAACTGCACCACAATCTGTCCCTCTGGGTTCACTCTACTCCACATTTTACCTGATGAAGAAAACGGAGCTTGGGCTAATTAATGGTATGTGGGACTGGCCCTAATATCCTTATACTTTGCCCCAAGCAGCATGACCCCCACACATGATAAACACCCGACAACCTCATTATGAATACATTAAACCTTGCCCAGCACAGCCGAAGTTAGCATTTCAGTGAATGATTCTGCACTTCAATAGCACCTTATTTCATGAGTCGTCCCATTTTTTTCCTGATCAGACTGTCTGTGTCGTGAGGTACCACTCGGCAGGAGAAAAAAGAGCAGAATTTGGCCAAGTAGATGTCCCACACACAATACGCTACAATTCATCTTGCCTCCTCGTGCATCACTGGTTAGATATTGGCCTTCTTGTGGTAACTTTTACAAGAATTCATTTGAGAAATTACTTAATATGTTAGGAGTCTGAAGGAGAGACACAATTTATAGATCCTTTAATATGTATCTATAGTTTTTCTAATCGGAAACTGATAGTCATGGAATCCTAGAACTGGAAGGGACCTTGAGAGGTCATCAAGTCCAGTCCCCTGCCCTCACGGCAGGACCAAGCACCATCTAGATCATCCCTGATAGATGTCTATTTAAGCTGTTCTTAAATATCCCCAATGATGGAACCTTTCTAGTCCGGCACCCTCGAGACTTGACGGTGCCGAACCAGAGAATTTGCCAGACCATGGGAGATCAATATTGTCTAGTGACCTTATAAGAACATAAGAATGGCCGTACTGGGTCAGACCAAAGGTCCATCCAGCCCAGCACCAAGTGCCCCAGAGAGGGTGGACCGAAGACAATGATCAAGCGATTTGTCTCGTGCCATCCATCTCCAGCTTCTGACAAACAGAGGCCAGAGACACCATTTCTATCCCCTGGCTAATAGCCTTTTATGGACCTAACCTCCATGAATGTATCTAGCTTCTCTTTAAACTCTGTTATAGTTCTAGCCTTCACAGCCTCCTCTGGCAAGGAGTTCCACAGGTTGACTATGCGCTGTGTGAAGAACTTTGCCTTATTAGTTTTAAACCTGCTACCCATTAATTTCATTTGGTGTCCTCTAGTCCTTGTATTATAGGAACTAATGAATAACTTTTCTTTATTCACCCTCTCTACACCACTCATGATTTTATAGACCTCTATCCTATCCCCCCTCAGTCTCCTCTTTTCCAAACTGAAAAGTCCCAGTTACTTTAGCCGCTCTTCATATGGGACCCGTTCCAAACCCCTAATAGTTTTAGTTGCCCTTTTCTGAACCCTTTCCAAGGCCAAAATATCTGTTTTGACATGACCAACACTTCCGCTGCTTGCTGGGCTCTGAGAAGACATTGAGGGGTAAATGAGAGTGAAATAACAGCACAGAACACTGAGAGCCATAAACAAACTTTATGGGACCGCAGGAAACTTGGCCACACCCATGAAAAGTGGACATCTGGCTAACTCAGATCATGCCGGACCAGAGAGTGCCAGACCAGAGAGTGCCGGACTAGAGAGGTTCAACCTGTACTGCTAAGATTTTAATAGCTTTGCCATTGTCAGATTTGTTCACAGGAAAATCCTTACCTGTAATATTAGTGCACTTTGTGCAGAGAATAGCAGTTGTGCTTTTTAAAATATATATACACTTACATTGCTCTTCAGCTATAGAAGGGAAAGAAGTGTGTTTGGTCCTCCATTGTTCAAATAAGGAAACTTGATTTACCTCCTAATGAAAATTAGAATCTCTGATCCTTGGGACATCAGATGATGCAAAAGAAAAGGATTACGTATTTCTCAGGCTTAATCAGGGATTACTGTTTTAATGTGCTCTTTCTTGGTATAATCTGATCAGTCCTAAATTAATTAGAATTTGACATTTAAAATAGATGGTGTATTTTGATGTGCTTTATGTATAAACCGATAAGGGGGCATTACCCATATGCCAGAAAGGGCAGCATAACAATGGTCCATAACTACCTGTGGATAATTAATTTAATGAAAAGAAAGAAGAAGAAATAGTTTCAGGAATCGTTATGGGGGGACATAATAATGCTAAAATACATGGGCCTTTGACTAGACTCGCTAACGAGGTGATGGAATGGTCATCAAGAGAAAACTTCAGGGCATTATTTCATCGTCGCTTTAATTGTAAATCCCACGTGTTTCGTGAGTTTGTGAGGTGAGACGAGAATCTAGAAGGTGCATGTGTTTTTATCCAGGCTCTGGGGAATTAGGCAAAAGAAGCACTAACACAGTTCTTCTGTCTATGGATTTAATTGGGCAGCCCCAGGTTTTTGTGTTATCCAAAGGGGTAACTAACACCGTTCTTCCACCCCAGGCATGACTCAGTAGACTTGTGTCATACCCCCCCTTAATTGTCCCTCTCCCAGACTGAACAAACCGTTCTTCAATTCTAAGTACTTCCTCCAGTTCTAATGTATATTCCTTTGAAACGGAGAGGAAAGAACCTCATGAGTATTCAAGTGTGAGACTTATCAAATGGCTTTGTGATATTTTCTGTCATATTTTCTATTCCTTTCCTAATGGTTCCTCACATTATTAGCGTTTTTTTTTTCACTGCCACTGTCTGGATACGCTGGTTCTGAAATTCATACAGGGAAAACATATTCTGAAGGGTGCATTAGATTGTCTCCAATATCACATCACATAGAATCCTAGAACTGGAAGGGACCTCGAGAGGCATCAAGTCCCGTCCCCTGCCCTCATGGCAGGACCCAGTACTGTCTAGACCATCCCTGGTAGGTGTCTATCCAACCTGCTCTTCAATATCTCCAGTGATGGAGATTCCACAGCCTCCCCAGGCAATTTATTCCAGTGTTTAACCACCCTGAAGGTTAGGAAGTTTTTCCTCATGTCCAACCTAAACCTCCCTTGCTGCACTTTAAGCCCACTGCTTCTTGTCCCGTCCTCAGAGGCCAAGGAGAACAATTTTTCTCCCTCCTCCTTGTGACGCCCTTTTAGATACTTGAACACCGCTATGGTGTCCATCAAGGCATTGAACATCAAGGTAGGGTTCAACGGTCTGGGCATTTTCAGACTGAATATAGAGGCTACCGAGGCACATGGCAAATATCTGCTATGTACTAAAACATGGGAGTAGAACATGGAGAGAGAGACCCCTCAAATAAAGTTGATTCGTTGTTCAGTGGCAGGTGCATGCACATCCCCAGTGCAGACCCAAGTAAACAGCCTGAAGCTTGCACGAAAGGGAAGATAATCTAATAAAAACGGGATGGAAACATTTATTATTCTCATCATTCTTCTACAGTGAAAGAACGGTAACTAAGGAAACCTAGAGATGTAACAGCCTTCGGACAAGGGCTTGTAACACGTGTATACAAGTTCTAAACAGGTGACCCATTATACCACGGGCTTCCAGTTTGACAAATAGACCCAAGCTTTCCATCAGGATACGTCACAAGGTTCTACCATCAGCAGATAAATTAATTCGAGGAAATGAAAACTATAAACCTACGCCTCCTTATGTGTCATGGTACCACCGGGAAGTTGTATTTCCACTCAAAAGAGATGTGTTATAACCTATTCAGAGTCTCGGCTTGGGTAGATGGGGTAGTCCGTTGTTGCAAATATGTGTGGGAATGAAGGAACCTCCTGGAAAGAATTAACGAAACATCAACATAAATCAAGAAGCTTGTATGTTTACAGAGCTCTTAATAATGTGTCTGGAAACTAAATGGGGGTAGAAAACAAATCAACTTGACAGTATTGGAATCAGAAATATGAAATGATGTTGTACATGCCGTACCTGCGCGTTTGGCTGCTACGGGAATTGTGGGGCTAGAAATCTCAGCTTTGGGAGCATGTCCCCCACTATTGTCTGTCACTTGTCAGCTAGCAGAAATGTTCATTTGGAAGACGAGCAGCCGTGTACGCAATGGTCAGAAATAAAACTAAGACATTTCCTGTGCCATTAAAGCATCTAACCGGCATAGGCTGTGAATCCTAGAACCCTAGAATGCAAAGGAACCTCGAGAGGTCATTGAGTCTGGTCCTCTGCCCTCACAGCAGGACCAGGCACCATCTAGACCAGTGTTTCTCAATCAGGGGGACGAGTACCTTTTGGGGTACTCGAGAGAAATCTGGGGGGTACGTCAACACAACTGAAATTTGGAGAAAACTGAATTTTTGTTTTTAAATTTTACGGCGCTTTATTGTTTTTGTACTTTTTACACCCAAAAATTTCATCGTCCGTCCGGCTACGATTAAATTGTTTAAACAAATGTGTTGCAATGGTAGAAAAAAAATTGTGTGTCTGAAAACTGTGGGTACTGGGGGTACTTCTAATTTTTTTTTCTTTTGAAAAAGGGGTACTTTATAAAAAAAAGGTTGAGAAACACTGATCTAGAGCACTGGTCACCAGCCAGTCGATTGGGATCTACTGGAAGATCTTGGAGCCTTTGACAGGGGATCCTGACAGGTTTGGCCGGGAGGCTGTCAAGTGCCGGCACTTCATCTGCCCCTCTCAGCACTGCTGTGCTACTCCTGCCCTCTGCCTTGGAGCTGCCCCTCACCCCTGGGGGCCTCTTGGTTGCTGTGCAAGGCACAGGAAGAAGAAGGGGGGGTACTCATGTCAGGGTGCTCCTCCCCCCACCCTGTACCCCATCTTCACAGAGTTGGGGGGCAGGGATGGAGAGAGTTTGCTGGGTGCTTTTTGGAGTGGTGCAGGGCCAGAGTAGGGGTGATCCTGCCTTAGCCCCCGGCACCACCACCCAGAAGCCACCTGTGGTAAGCGGTGCCCAGCTGGAGCCTGCATTCCGAACCCCGGCCGCAGTCCTGAACCCCTCCTGCACCCCAAACCACCGCTTTAGTCCCAAGTCCCGCTGCACCCAAACTCCCTCCCAGAGCCTGCACCCTGAACTCCCTCCTGCACCTCAACGCCCTGCCCCAGGCTCAGCTCAGAGTCCCTCCCACACTCCAAATCCTATAGCCCAAGGTCAGACCCCCTGATAAAAGCCTAATAAAAGTGAGTGAGGATGAGGGAGGGAGGGAGGATGGAGTGAGCCTGGGCAGGGCCTCGGAGAAGGGGCGGGAAGGAGGCGGGGCAAGGGTGTTTGGGTTGGAGGTAGGTCCTGGATTGCTCTTAAATTCAAAAAGTGATCTCGTGCTTAAAAAGGTTGGAGACCACTGATCTAGACCATCCCTGGCAGGTGTCTGTCCAACCTGCTCTTAAATATCTCCAGTGATGGAGATTCCACAATCTTCCTAGGCCAGGATGAGGAATGAAAGAGTAGCTATGTAGCATCTTTAAAGCTTTGAACTCCTCCAGAGGCATCTGAGCTGGAGGGCATCTGGTACGGACTTATGCTGGAACAGAAAGATGGACAAAATAGACAAGTATTAGGATCAGACACTTTGTGTGCTCCATCTGTACCAGGCCCACATTTCTTTGAGTTTCTGGTGAGTGATGTCTCACGTCGGGCTTACTGCGTGAATGGGAAAAGGGTTTTTGATTTGGAACTTGAGTCTTCTGTGTGTGTTGAATGTCAGACTCTGAGCCGTGTGAGGAGAGGAGGCTGCCCGAGAAGGTCCCAGTACCTTGTAAATGGAACAGTCTCCCAGCCAGGAAAAGATGAACCCATAGAATCAGGTCCTTCTTCTCGGTATGTTGAATGGGCTCCTTTCAGATGCAAAACAAAGATCTCGGTGGTTCTTCCCTGTTGTGTTCCACTGGGGGGGATATGTACGAGCACCATGCATCTGGAGTCGTGTGCAGGGGTGTTGTGCTGGATGGCAGGGGTACTACCTGCAAAGGGTTAAACTCAGAGAATCTCCTCCCACCCCCGCCAAAAAAATCCAGGAAGTGTTGGCAGGGAGCCAGGAGAGCAAATGAGAAGGAAGTGTGAAGATTTAAACTGAAAAACAGGTTGCCTGTTGCAGCCTTTTTTGTGTGAGACCAGCAACAGGGGCTGTGAGAGAGATGGAATGGGTCTGGGAGGCAGAAATGAAATTTACAACAATAACCATGTCTAGGAGAACCAAATCTTGAAGCAACAGATGTGAGTAGACAGGGAATGGCTAGTTAGATGGGGCCAGGTTTCTAGGTTTGTTTTGTTGTTTGGTTAAACTCCTCTCTGCTGAGTCCATGTGCCCCGTCCTTAGACTGTACCTAAAGCTGAATCCCAGGGAAGCAATGCTGTGCTTTAATCTGTTCTCTCCTCCCCCACCCCCCAGTTGCTCTATAACACCTCACGTCCAGGTATGCTTTACCAAGTATCTCTCTTGGTTTTGTTAATAAAATCACCTTTCTTAAAGATATGTAGCTGGAGTCAACGTCGAATCCTAGACTCCTAGGGTTGGAAGAGACCTCAGGAGTCATTGAGTCCAACCCCCTGCCCAAAGCAGGACCAACCTCAGTTAAATTATCCCAAACAGGGATTGGTCAAGCCGGACCTTAAACACCTCTAGGGATGGAGATTCCACCCCCTCCCTAGGGAACTCATCCTAGTGCTTCCCCACCCTCCTCAGGAAATCTCCAACCTAGACCTCCCCCACTGCGACTTGAGACCATTGCCCCTCGTTCTGCCATCTGCCACCACTGAGAACAGCCTCTCTCCATCCTCTTTGGAACTCCCTTTCAGGGAGTTGAAAGCTGCTCTCAAATCCTCTCCTCACTCTTCTCTTCTGCAGACTAAACAAGCCCCAATCCCTCAGCCGCTCCTCGTCGGTCATGTGCTCCAGCCCCCTAATCATTTTGGTTGCCATCATAGCACCAAGCTCGGCTTAAGGTATCTTCTCAGTGGAGGTCAACAGGAGCCAACGCTCCCATTGGCTTCCCTTACTCCTCACAACTGCGAGGCGTACCAGCACTGACCAAGAGTGCCCTCAGCATTCAATTTAGCAGGTCTTTACTAGACCCATTAAATCGAACACCAGAAGATTGATCTCTGGCATGGCAAGCGGAAACGTGGACATCGATATCTCAAAACAACTTCCTATATCACTTAATTTCTTTTGAAAATATAGGCTACTTTTGGTCAAAAAATGTGTAGTGTACTTTGTGTGTTAGACAGTAGGTCTGCAGATCCACCTTTCAACACTCACAGTCTGATGACAAATGCAGAAGTAGTTGGAACGAAGCATTCATGCACAACAGCGCCATCTGGTACAATGATTACTGTCTTGTAAAAATGTAGCTCCCGTTGGTGTTGCAAATGTGGGTTAATCGTCGCAATGCATCGTCGGGCTAATATGCCATCGCACAGCAAACATTCTGCCGTCACTACTACGATCCGATGGCTGCTCTGCGCATGCTTGCTGCCTTTCCAGGTGTGGTGAGAAATAGTTTTATTCCCGTAGCCCAGACATGCCTCTCGGTTGCCCTCCCAGTTATTGAGGCAAATTACCAATGAAAGAAACAAAAGATTTTCACACGGTTGCCTTTGGTGTGAATTGGTTGGTATAAGGCCTGCAGGAGCATTATGGTGGCTTTGGCATTACATTGATACTGTAGACATTCTTAGAACTGCCCTATAACACACAATATCCCGATGGAACCCACTTACACCATTTAACCAGGGGAGAGACGCTGGAGGGTGGGGTCTAGAGTGACCTAGACAAAGGGAAGGATTGGGCCAAAAGGAATCTGATGAGGTTCAACAAAGACAAGTGCAGAGTCCTGCCCTCGGGACGGAAGAATCCCAAGCATTGTTACAGGCTGGGGACTGAATGGCTAAGCAGCTGTTTGGCAGAAAACGGCACGGGGATTGCAGTGGATGAGAAGCTGGAGATGAGTCAACAGGGAGCCCTTGTAGCCAAGAAGACGAATGGCATATTGGGCTGCATTAGTACGAGCATGGCCAGCAGATCTAGAGAAGTGATTATTCTGTTTAGCACTGGTGAGGCCACATCTGGAGTATTACGTCCAATTCTGGGCCCCCCATTACAGACAGGATGTGGACAAAGTGGAGAGAGTCCAACAGAGGGCAACCAAAATGATTCGGGGGCTGGAGCATATGACCTACGAGGAGAGGCTGAGGGATTTGGGCTTGTTCAGTTTGCAGAAGAGAAGAGTGAGGGGGGATTTGAGAGCAGCCTTCAATTTCCTGCAGGGGGTTGCACAGAGAGTGGAGAGAGGCTGTCTGCCTTTTATCCGGAATCATTCCAAGGAGTTTTTCCCCTTCTCCGTCTGTTTCTTCCTTCCTGCTCCTTCCCCTCCGTTGCGTGCCTCCCCGCGCTGGGTGGCCGCAGGTGCGCGTTGACATGTGTAAATATATTAATTCGCACCCATGCTCTGGAGGAGAAAAGGAGAGAAGTGTGATGAATTTCTGTGGGAGCGGAATCACGGAAAACTGGGGGGGTCTGTGTATCGTTACAGCTCACGCTCCCCTCGGCTTCTCCAGACAAGAGGGCCTATTCCCCTTTATTCGGCGCTGGCAAGGCCACATCTGGAGTATGGTGTCCAATTCTGGGGGCCCCACTACAGAAAGGATGTGGACAAATTGGAGAGGGTCCAGCAGAGAGCGACCAAAACAATTCGGGGGCTGGAGACTTATGAGGGGAGGCCGAGGGATTGGGGCTTGTTCAGTCTGCAGAAGAGAAGAGCGAGGGGGCATTTGAGAGCAGCTTGCAACTCCCTGCAGGGGGGGTCCAAAGAGGCTGGAGAGAGGCTGTTCTCAGTGGGGCAGATGGCAGAACGAGGAGCAATGGTCGCAAGTTGCAGTGGGGGAGGTCTAGGTTGGATATTAGGAAAAACTATTTCCCTAGGCGGGTGGAGAAGCGCTGGGATGGGTTCCCTAGGGGGCGGGGGGGATCTCCATCCCTGGAGGTTTTTAAGTCCTGGCTTGACCAAGCCCTGGCTGGGATGATTGAGTCAGGGCTGGTCCTGCTTTGGGCAGGGGCTGGACTCAATGCCTCCTGAGGTCTCTTCCCACCCTCGGATTCTCTGATTCTATGAACAAAAGGCCCTTCAAAGGCTTGCTGAGGTCATTGTCACCTGCAGCATTTTTTGAGGCAAAAATCAATATCCAACTCTCAAGTCATTAGAAGGACCAAATAAAAAGCTGTAAGCTTTGGCTCATGGTAAACAAGCTGAGATGCTATGTGCTTACCCTGTTCTTCCGGGCCAACCTGGCCAAATTGCTTGGCATCTAGGGGAAAAGAAGCCAGCTGGCAGGTTATTGGGAACGGAGAAGAATTTATCCGAGAGGCCCAGAAAACCAGAGCTTTGAAAATGACATTTCAAGCCTTTGAGTCAGCCACAGGAAAAAGATGTTTTTTCTCCTTGTCAGGGACCAGCTTTTTGCCTGAGCCTTGCTTTTGCTTCCTCATTGATCTGGGACTTGATGCTAGGTGCAGCTTACGTTTGCTCTTACCGATTTCTTGATACCCTTTTCAAACCAGATGGGTTTCTATTTTTGTGCATTCTCCTACGAAGAACAGACCCGCTTCCCCCTCACATGCGGGAGCTGAAGGTCAGGAGAGCTGAGAGAAGAGTCAGTCAGATGCAATCACACTGACACAGTGTTGTGGTAACAGAGCACTCCACACAATTGTTGCAAAACTGGGGATGCCATTAAGTGGACATTGCGGCCTTGTGTTCCCCTCTCCTCCCCGCTCACGAAGAAGGATGCCCCTCCACAGAGGTGAGGGGCATTCCGGGAGTTGTCCCAACTGGGCGAGGGTGGTGAGCACATATCTCCCATCACCAGCGTCCGGACTGGGGATGTCAGCAAACATTTATTTTTGTAAAGATGTAGCCGCTGAATTTTTTCAAGCAGGCCAGGCAGGAGCTGGCTTAAAAACCGGCTCCCTGCATGTGCCGGCTTCCGCCTGACCCCCTCCCGCTGCCTCTGATACAGAGGCAGCCACTCAATGGTGTGGGAGGGGGGCGGTAGGTGGTTCCGTGGAACCAGTTTGTGCAAGGAGCCGGCTTGAAAGCTGCTTCCCGTGTGTACCGCCTCTCCCTCCCCCACACTGCTGCCTCTGTGGGAGCCGGCTCCCTGCACGTATTAGCTTCCATTTCCCCTCCCCTCCATTCTGCTGGTTCTCTATGAGAGATCCACCTGTCACGTTGTCTGTCTGCTCCAGTCAGAGCGTGACCTCTTGGAGGACAGATCTAGTTGGGTGTCCCATCCCGGCTGGGAGATCGGGGTGCTGCCTTGATATAAAGGCTAAATTATTCACGCTGGTTTAAATAACATCACTTTCAATAGCCAGTAAAACACTTAGGTGGCTAGCGGCAAAGTCGAGTATGGTTGCGTCAGGAGAAAGTGACTGAGCAGAGCTTGCTCAAACTAGAAGATAGTCAATGTAGTCACCATCTCAAGACTATCTCACCATGGTGGCCAATCAGCTGTGAAACTGTAGCCACTACGGTGGCTACTGCTTCAGTGAACTAGCCACACTCACCCAGCCAAATAGCCACATGTGTGGGGGCTGGGGCAGGGGACTGGACTCAATGACCTCTCGAGGTCTCTTCCAGTTCTAGGGTTCTGTGATTCCATGATGTGGCCAGCGGCTAGCATGTTGGACACCACGGCCAGGGGCGGCCCGTGCGTATAGGCCAACTCGGCCGTCGCCTAGGGCGCCGCGTTAAACGGGGCGCCCAATAATGACGTCATGCCATTGAGGGATATGGAGGCGGGGGCGCCAATCACACATTCTGCCTGGGGCACAGGGGCGCCGATCATGCATTCCGCCTGGGGCACCAGCTGCTGGCAGTCCGCCTCGGGCCGCCCCGACCACGGCTATATAATATTGAACCACATGTTCCAGGTCCAAATCCCTCTGACAAAAAAAGACGACTTTTCCTACGTGGCATTCTTCCCCAGAAAATCCCCCTTCAAACAACTCATTTTTCCCACGCTTAAATATCACAGCCAGCTTTCCAGTTCTGTAGGAGACTCCTCCCTCTCATTTTTCCTGGTGAGTGACACAGGTTGCACCTCTCTAGTCCAGAACTCTCTGGTCCAGAAATATCGGAGGTCCAGCGTGATCTGAGTGAGCCGGATGTTCCACTTTTCATGAGTGTGGCCAAGTTTCCCGCGGTCCTATAAAGTTTGTTGACAGCTACCCGTCCTGGCTCAGTGTGCTGTGCTATTGTTTAGCTCTAATTTACTCCTAAATGTCTTCCACAAGCCCAGGAAGCAGTAGAAGTGTTTGTGATGCTGCAAGATGCTATTGACCTCCTGTGGTTTCCTGGTTCCGCACCGGTCAGGTCCCAGGGTGCCAGATGAGAGAGGTTCAACCTGTCATTCATGGGAAGGGCACTGAATAAAAGTCATTACTGTATCAGTGACTAGTTTGAGTGAGTTAGATAATCTACTTTATTCGGCGCTCTTCGACCAGAAACATACCAGAAATCGGATTTTCATGTTCCTGCAGCTGAGTGATAAGCCCCTGAATTTCTGCTGGACATGCTGCCAGACCCCACGTGAAAATGATCCTTGATAATAACGCATCCGACGCAAGCCCCTCCCAGGAGGCAAGGTCACAGCCTTGTGCAGGGACGGGCGATCGCAGCTCCCATTGGCTGGGACCGGCGAGCCGCAATGGGAGCTGTGATCCCCCTACCTGCGGAGGTGCAGGTAAATACAGCAGCGTGGGGGCTTGTCAGGTATCGGCCCACCCCTGCCTCAAAAGAACATATCCCTTTCTTTGCCTGTTTTCATTCGATACCGACTTAGCAGAGGCAGGTCCTTTAAGGTGAGCCATGGGACGAGACTAATTTCTGACATTCCTCACAAGGCAAATCTGCCCTCGGGTTCTTAGAGGGGGATGTCTTTTAACGAGAATTGATTTTATTTTGATGGCTCTACTTTTTGCCTCTTCGACTAATGGGAAAAAAAGGGGCAGGCATGCTTTTGGCTGTGGCGTGTGCGTGTGTAGGTGTAGGTGTAGCAGGATGGGGGTTCTGGTGCGTTGATGCTCTCCTGGCTTATCAGTGGTGGGCAGCTTGCGGTGAAACAGACACTGATTTTTTTCTCTCTTCCTGGGGTTGGGGGACGCTACTCATCTACCCTGGAGTGCTTGGCTCACCAGGCTGCAAGTTCCATTCTAGAGTTCCCCCCAGAAAAGAGGGGGGAATGTATTCTCCGCATGACGTGGCTGGTGCTTGTGACTGGTTGGTTGATTTTCCTTAAACATCCAGACATGCTAGAGTCAGAAGAGAAATGTCTCCTGTTGTGACAGCGTTATAAAGGGTGTGGAGTCGACGAAGGAAGGCAGAGAGATGAGGACCCTTCCTCACCCCCAGCCCACTCCTTCACCCTCCCTCCTACAGCCTAGAACGTGGCCTGAGTGAGTTGTACAGCCGCATGAAAAGGATGAATGACAGGGAAACAAGATATCCCGAGGATGTGAAAACAACCACTGGCCCATCGTGTGTAGCCAAGCTTAACTCGTGCTCACTTCATCGTATTTACTCCCCATGTTTCTTGTCTCTCCTTGTATTTGAAACTGTAAATCCTGTAGCCTCTTGAACCCTTCAATGTATTTACTTCATTGGTCTTTTGTTAGCTTGTTCTTCTTTCTCCTTTCTGTGAGGCAACAGGTCTTAAGTGGCTTCTTTGCTCTCTGGTTCTTGGTGTCTTGAGAAGGAAGGAAGGAGAATGTTGTTGGTTTTTAAAGTGTATGCAAGTCTTCGCATTTACTATTGGATTGCCCGTGCTCTTAATTCATTCGCGCAGTGTTTTCTGAGCTGGTGAACTGCATTGAAAAGGAACGAAGGTAAGGAGTCTGATCTTGAAGGCAAGGCAATTTTGAGACCCCTTTTGTTGGCTGTGAATTAATTTTCCCAAAGCTCAAAAGGCCATGTTTCACATCTATGTTCTAGTTCCCTGTAGTAGACACTGGCCCGTAATTGCTGTCTTTAACTGATGGTAGAGCGCACAGAGTGACTCGGTCGGATGTAATTAACAAAGGGGGATGGGGATGCAGAAAATCTCACAGATCTACGATGACTGCTCCTGGTTACATTGCAGCTGACCCATCGTCATCATTCTGGGGTCCTTATCAGTCACGCTAGTTGGCTTGGTTAACGGTGTGGAAAACGATTTCTTATTACCCTACAGTTTCTAAGCAGAAATATGCAACTGATGACAAATGTATTTGCAGGGCCTAAGATGGTCTGTGTTGATGCCCAGCACGCTAGCTATACGTGGCTATTTGGCCGGTTGAGTGTGGCTAGTTGGCTTCACAATTGGTTGGACATCAGAGCTGTAGGTGATAACGTTAAATACGTGGGTGTGGTCCCAAGATAGGATTGTTACAAGGGACTACTGGGGAAGGCTTCTGAGAGAATCAATTATGGATAAACTGCTTAAACGCAGGCCTACATACAGCCCAAGACGGGCGGTCCTTCGCTGTAACGTACACCAAACCGGTCACCAGGAGCACTTCTATGCGCTCCACCAGCCGTGTGGAGAGAATTCCATTGTTCTCGCTTTGGGAAAGTACTGTCACGAGAGCAAGTCACCAATCCATGTAGGGCGCCGTTCTTTACCGATACCAGTCACTGCTCCCGTGCTTGTCTAAAGAGTCACTGGAAAACTCATCAGATGTGGATTGGCCCCACCCAAGGCCCGTCAAGTAGTTCTTGATTAGATAGGCCGATCAACTTGAATAGTCCCTTAACAGTCATAGAATCATTGAACCTTAGAAGTGGAAGGGACCTCGAGAGGTCATCAAGTCCAGTCCCCGGCCCTCACGGCAGGGCGAAACACCATCTAGATCATCCCTGATAGGTGTCTGTCCAGCCTGCTCTTAAATATCTCCAGTGATGGAGAATCCACAACCTCCGTAGGCAATTTATTCCAGTGCTTAGCCACCCTGACAGTTAGAGAGTTTTTCCTAATGTCCAACCTAAACCTCCCTCACTGCAATTTAAGCCCATTGCTTCTTGGCCTATCCTCAGAGGTCAAGATGAGCAATTTTTCTCCCTCTTCCTTGTAACACAAATATTAAAGAGACACTACTTTTAAGACCAAAAGGCACTGTCAGCCACGTGGTTTCGAACAGCCTCTTTCACCTTATGAACTAAATTCAGGGCATCATCGTGTTTCCCAGGATTGAAACCTAGTTTCATTGTGTATCACATAAAACTGAACTGCAGGGCATAAGGACAAAAAGCAAATGTATGATCTTACTTTGCTTTTAGTGCCTTGGGGAAAGCCAGAAAGGAGCAGTAGCAATTAGATTCACAGCCGATACCCCGAAGTCCTTGGTTCAAAGACCACTCACCACAATCCTGATCTATGAGCTTAGAAAGTATCTGAAAGAGAAGAAAGAATCTCTGCAAAGAAAACAGTGTTCCTACGGGAAAAGAAATCTATTTCCTCACGTAATCCTCCCTTTTTCTCACTCTGAACCAAAGTTAACTCTCCATTTGGATATTGCTTCTTTGTTAATGCACTGTCTACAAATACTATCATTTCTTTGTCAGGGTAATGGCATACCTGCTTTTCTACGTAGGGCGCCTGCCATTTTATGCTTGTTAGACTTTGAATAGTAGGCGCTAGGGTGGCTCAGGCTTTGTAATTAAATTATTGTCTGCCAGCCTCATTGTCACTGTCATTAACTGTCATCAATTGTAAAACATTTTGGGGGTGGTTAAAAAAATGGGAACAAAATGCACACGGGAACATTAAAGCTGGTAATAAGTGCGACAGAAAATCCCTTAAAGCAGTAGGTGGACACTTCATTATTTTGCATGTAATTTTATACGCATCCCACGTGTCGTTGCTACAGAAATGTTAGTGGGAGAGAGCCCGGCTATATATCAGAATTGCTTCTCAAAAAAAGACACCGTCAGCAGCATTACGTCCCCTAGCATGGTGCAGAAACACGCATGCTGAGTCATGCATGAAGTTTCCTGCAGAGAATGCTGAATTTCCCGTGGAGAACTGCCATTCAGGTTCTTTTCTGTTGAGTTTGAGTGAGCTTATAACCCAATGGGGGGCATGGAGATGGTGTGTGCTGATATGTTAAGATGACAGTGATGTAAAGAGTGAAGCATCTAATTCTCTTGGCTCCTCCTTCTCCTGAAAGCAACATGCATCACTCGTTTCCAGGGACTTCTTAAAATATCAGCACACACCATCTTAACACCCCCCTCCGTTGGTTTATGAGAATCTAAGCGGGGTGGGGTCATCTACCTGCCATTCCGACAGAGAGAAACTCGAGAATCATAGAACACTAGAACTGGAAGAGACCTCGAGAGGTCATCGAGTCCAGTCCCCTGCCCTCGCTGCAGGACCCATTACCATCTAGACCATCCCTGATAGATGACTATCTAACCTGCTCTTAAATATCTCCAGAGATGGAGATTCCACAACCTCCCTAGGCAACTTATGGGTGTATTTTAAAGAAGCCTTATTGCAGGCATGGGAACAAACCGTCCCAGTGTGCAGAAACAATAGCAATTGTGGTAGGTGACCAACTTGGCTTGACGGAGAAATGTGGCCATGAGATGTTGACCGTGGGAGGCAGAAAAATGGGTTGGACCGGTCCCTCACTTTTGGCAATTTTGCGTGTCGATGGCCCTTTTTCTCACTGACCCGGCTCTTGGGAGAATGCATCTGCATGGTGATAGCGTTGTAGTCACTGCTCTTTGTACTTGGTTTGTACTGACGAAAGAAAAGTCCCATCTGGCAGTCACCTGACAAGACACGTGATTTTCTGGCTCTCATTTTCAAGCTCTAGTACTAAGTGTAGACTTACTGGTGCGCTCTCCTATCCAGGAGCCATTAGAAGGGGACCAGCCTTGGACTTTCATCCTTGAGTCTATGGGTTTCTAGGGTTTTCTATTGTGGAATATTAGTGGGAAAACCCCTCTTGAGTAGGTTGCATGAGATGTATGATCATAGAGCAACTAGAGCTTTACCAGCAAGATAAGTGTCCCTAAGTGCCCCTGTTGTCTACTGCGACCTAGCTCTCTGGGCCACCTCCCCAAGTAGCTGCTCAGTCCAGCCCTCTCTCTTAGGGCTTTATGGTCAAGGTCTCACAGCTCCCTGTCCAGGGTTCTGCAGTTTGCCGTAGTCCACCACAGCCAGATCTGAAATCTGGCTCACGCACTGAGCTGTCCGAGCTGCTGCGGTCTTTTCAGTCAGTCCCTTGGTCTGGCTGGCTTGAGCTCCAGCAAGGAAGTGCCAGGCCCTGGCACAGTAGCTTCTTTATACCAGCTTGCTGGGCCCTGATTGGCTGCAGCAGAAGCAGTCACTCTAGCTTGCCTGGAGGACCTCTCTTCTGCTCTTTTCCCTGGGGCAGGGTGCCACAAGGCCGCCAGCCTCCAGCATGGAGCTTCGGGCCTGGTCCACCCGGTCACACTGCCATCGAAATTCGAGCCAGGGAAAATCAAGAGCTGTTTGTCGTTCCATGACACCCAGTTTTACTTTCTGCAGTCCACTGCGAGAACTTCCCTTTGCCCAGTTTTAAATCACTCCAAGCACAACTGATCTTATCAGTAGAACGTTTCCTTTGATGCACTGCCTAAATGTTGTTTTCTTAATTTTATCCCATTTTTCACAGTAGACTCCTTTCCCCTTCCAGGCAGTTAATGTCCTGTGAGACAGGTGCATCCTTGTGGATGGTTTTCTATCTTACTGTTCCCCCATTAATTCTATCGTAACACGGGTTGCATTCAGAAATATTAGAACGAGGATCTGATTCTTTCTCTCCCCTCATATTTCTGTTGTGATATTGGATGACCAGAAGGGAGAACATGTATCCTTTGACTTCTCAGCCTTCACGGCTGGAGTTTTGGAATTTATAAATTGCACTTTTCACTCCACTCTCCATGCTAATTACAGGCATGCGCTTGCTTTAAGAACAGGTAAGTCAGAAAAGGTTATCATATTAGGCCTTGTTGCTTCTAATAAGGGATGTTGATGGAAGGGGGTCAGTGTCCTTTTATCTTCAAGGTCTCGGAAGGTCCTGTGACTAATTATCTTGACTCTTGGGTCAGGAGAGGAATTTACAAGTTACAGAACAGAGCACTAAGTCTGAAATAGTGAATTCTCTGTTAACGATTGCCAGAAAAGAAAAGAGAAAGAAAATAAGAAATGGAGGCATTGGTGAATCTCCTTCTCACCTCAAAAGGAGATTCACCAATGCCTCCCTTTCTTGTTTCCTTTCTCCTTTC
Source organism: Pelochelys cantorii (assembly GCA_032595735.1). NCBI lineage: Eukaryota > Metazoa > Chordata > Testudines > Trionychidae > Pelochelys > Pelochelys cantorii. The sequence continues at coordinate 2,000,753 of CM064358.1, read as the reverse complement.
TTTCTGGCAATCGTTAACCAAGAATTCACTATTTCACTCTGCCCATTGATATTCACTTTGCGAGTGGATTCGAGGGAGACCTTCAAGTGGAGCAATGGTATTTAAAGGTTGTAGGGGTGCTGAACACAGTAGCATGTGTGGGCAGTGGGTGGAGGTTGAGCTGCTGGGCGGCTACACACACACACACACACACACACACGTTTAGTGCCAGTCATCCTAGAGACTTAGCTGTGAAAGGAAGATTTCAGACTCCGAAGAGGATTGTAAACAATACCGTCAAGCCCGGTCACCAAACAGAAGCATCTCGGGCCACCCACATACTGGTCTGGTGCACACTAAGACGCAATATTATGTCATTCCTTTCCCAAGACTCAGCCGTCTTCTACGTACAGGAAGCTGCAGCTGAAAAACAATGTCATTTTCTCTCCGACCTCTCTCTGGCATCAGGAGTGTGGCTTTGTGATTATCAAATGTGTTTCGCCATGAACCCTAGCTTCTGAGTCAGCGATGGGAGTTTTCCTTATTTTTTGTGCTCGTTAATTCATGGCATCTGTAAATAACATAGTGTCCCAATCAAAACTGTAGTGTAGCATGATATGTAACCATATGCCTGCCTATGTGTCCTCAGATCTTTCTAAGGAGCCTGTCGGTAAGAGATCAAACTAGCCACTGCAGAAATAATTATTTTAGTACAGATTGAACCTCCCTAATCTGGCACACTCTGGTCCAGCAACATCCGTGGTCCAGAATGATTTCAGTTAGCTGGATGTCCATTTATCATGGATGTGGCCAAGTTTCCCGCGGTCCTGTAAAGTTTGTTTGCAGCCCCCAGACCTGGCTCTCAGTGTTCTGTGCGGTTGTTTGGCTCTAATTTACCCCTCCGTGTCTTCTCAGAGCCCAGCAAGCAGTGAAAGTGTTGGTAGCGCTGCTAGACAATATTGACCTCCCGTGGTCCGGCACTGGTCAGGTCCCGAGGATGCCCGACTGGAGAGGTTCCGCCTGTAGTGAAAGTGCATCTGGAAGAATTCAGCAGCTCTTGTGTGCGTCGCAGTAATTAGTGCAGCGCATCAGCCGTGAGACAGAGGAGTGTTGACTAGGAGAGCTGTTCTTTACTACTTTGCCAAAGGAGCTCAAGGATTGAAAACCTGAACAGCGGCTGCTAGAGACAAACCAAAAGCATTTGAATTTCCCACTCCCTCTGAAGGGCAGATACGGGTTTTGTGGGGCTGCAGATGTGAGGGTCAGGCCACGCACACGCCTGTGCCCCAGCCTTTAAAAGATCGCTGCTGAGACGTAGGCTACATAGGAAGTCTAAAAAGCTTGGCCTGGCCCCTTGTGCCTCATGTTCCACCATGTCTTTCATGGGGGGACGGGAAGTTTGGCCTTGACTCCCGCCACCTGCAGCTCTCCAGAGCCACCCCATGGGAAATACATTGTGTTCCTCTGACCCGTGGAAGCCACAGTGAGCGATTTCAGCAAGACTTGTCAGATCCCACTGAAGAGGTTAGAATCAGAGAATCCCAGGGCGGGCAGAGACCTCAGGAGCCACCGAGTCCAGCTCCCTGCCCAAAGTAGGACCAATCCCAGCTCAATCAGCCCAGCCAGGGCTCTGTCAAGCCAGGACTTAAACACCTCTAGGGATGGAGATTCCACCCCCTCCCTAGGAAACCCAGCCCAACGCTTCCCCACCCACCTAGGGAAATCGTTTGTCCTAATCTCCAACCGAGACCTCCCCCACTGCAACTTGAGACCATTGCTCCTCGTTCTGCCATCTGCCCCCACTGAGAACAGCCTCTCTCCAGCCTCTCTGGAACCCCCCTTCAGGTAGTTGCAGGCTGCTCCCCCTCTCTCTTCTCTTCTGCAGACTAAACAAACCCAGATCCCTCAGCCTCTCCTCGTAGGTCACATGCTCCAGCCCCTGAAGCATTTTCCTCACCCTCCGCTGGATCCTCTCCAATGCGTCCACCTCCTTTCTGTCACGGGGGCCCCAGAACTGGACGCAGTACTCCAGATGTGGCCGCCGCAGTGCCGAATAAAGGGGAATGATCCCTCGAACTGCTGGCAATGCTCCTCCTAAGGCAGGGTGGGCAATAATTTTTGACGGGGGCCACTCTGATTTGGGAAGGTGGTCAAGGGCTGCACTCTTCCAATCTATTAATGGAGGCGGTGAGGGGTCTGGGATGGAGGCTGGGTGTGGAAAGGAGCTTGGGATAAGGGATTGTGGTGCAGGAGGGAGACTGCAGTTTGGGAGGGAGTTTGGGTGAAGGAGGAGGTTGTGACCTAGGGCAGAGAACTGGGGTGCAGGGTTTTGGGATGTGACCTAGGGCAGGAGGGGGTTGTGATCTCAGGCAGGAGATTGGAGTGCCAGATCTGGGAGGGGGGTATTGGTGTGGAGTGGGGGGCAGAGGGTTGGGGAAGGAACGGGCTGGGTGCCAGAGGCAGGTTCTGACCAGGAGACTTACCAGCCAGCAGCCAAACCTGCCTGCCTGCAGAGCTGGAAATGTTTCTGCCTCCTCGGCCATGTGCTTGAGGCAGTAACTGAGCAGGAAGGCGCCTGCCTATTATCCAAACAGGCAGCTCCCATTGGCCAGTTTCTGTCCAGAAATTGGCCAATGGGATTGTGCTGGGGGCGGGAGCAGCATCTTCTCATAAAGAGAAAGCACCCCGCAGCCGCATTTCTGCCCGGCGTGCGGGGCCAGGGGGCAAGCAAGGGAGCCTGCCTGCGGCTCCCCGCTGCCTCCGCAGGCCAGATCCAGTGGCTTGGCAGGCCGAATCCGGCCCGTGGGCCGTATTTGCCCAGGCCTGTCCTAATGCAGCCCAATCTGCCATTAGCCTTCTGGGCTACAAGGGCGCCCTGTTGACTCACCTCCAGCTTCTCCTCCACTGCCATCCCCAGGCCCTTTTCTGCTGCACAGCAGCTTAGCCCGTCGGTCCCCAGCCTGGAGCAGCGCTTGGGATTCTTCCATCTCAGTTATTGGTCTAGAGTGGATGCTGAGGTGGGTTGTGTCGTAGGCTGTGAGGTTGAAGGAAGAGGGGACTCTGTTGGATGCGCTGAGCAGGACGCGGGGGGAAGGCATCGGGTGGTGAAACAGATCTGTTTTGGCATGGAAGATGAGACGCAAAGACCAACATTTGCCTTCGGAGGGGCGGTGCAGGAAAAGAAGCAGACAAGCGTTCTTGCATTTGGAAGTCTGCTCCGGGCAGATTTCCCTCCTCGGGGCTGGCTGGCTAATATGCTGGCTGCTTGGGATAAGTTAATCCGTTGGGGTTCCCCTCCGTGTGCAGGGTTCGAATCCAGGGCCATCAGCACAAACACTGGTATGTTCCGCGACAGAGGGGCTCTTATTTGCTAGCCAGAAAACGCTGCTTCTAGCCCAGGGGGTTTCAAACTTTTTTTCTCATCACCCAGTTGAAGAAAACGGTGGACGCCGTGACCCGACAGAATATGAGTGCAGGCTTCGGGGTGGGGCTGAGGATGGAGCTCTGGGGTGCAGGAGGGGGCTCCGGCTTTGGGGGGCAGGGCTGGGGCCAGGAGGGGCTGACCTGGAGCAACTCCCATGGGGGAGGGGGGCTAAGGCAGCTTCCTGCACCACAGACCAGGCTACACCCCAGAAGCAGGTTCCCAGCCAGTGGGAATGCGGAAGAAACTTGGGGTCGAAAGGCTGAGCAATCCCCTGGCTGATGGCTCTAGGAGTTTTTCATAGTGCACGCCAAAGGGAAGCAGGTTTTCATTTGTTCAGGTTTTTTCTACTAGGAAACTCAGAGGCAGCAAAGCATCGAATAGTGGAATTTGAGAGCTGGCAGCAGGCCCGAGATAAAGTGCAGTGGGAAGATGATAGAGGCATATGAAACCTACAGCGCAAGCCCGACTGTATTTCAGTGCAACCTGCCAGTGTGTAGTCTCTGCTGTGTGTGCGCTACAAAGGATTCTAGTCCCAATAGCTCAGTATCCCACTGCACAGATGAGATCTCTCTCTGTCTTTCGCGTTCATCTTTTTTCTGGAGCTGCCAGAAGAAATTGAAGGTGATTTAAAGAAATACAAGTTTGACCTCTCTAATCCGGCACTCCCGGGTCCTGCAACATCCGTGGTCTGGCATGATTTGAGTGAGCCGGATGTCCACTTTTCATGGGTGTGGCCAACTTTCCTGCAGTCCCACAAAGTTTGTTTACGGCCAGCGGGCCTGGTTCTCAGTGTTCTATGCTGTGATTTAGCTCTGATTTACCCCTACGTGTTTTCTAAGAGCCCAGCAAGCAGTGGAACTGTTGGTAATACTGCTAGACACTATTGACCTCCCATGGGCCGGCGACTTCTCTGGTTCGGCATGTGCCAGGTCCTGAGGGTGCCGGACTGGAGAGGTTCAACTTGTCACCTCCATTTAATTCTCAATATTCAAGGATCACGTTAAAAAGTGAAGCCTGTAATCACCTGTAACAATTGCTAGAATTAGTTGGGGAATTGCCTTCACGGTCTAAATATCTAGGCTTTTTTTTAATTAAAAAATGTAGCGTTTACATTTCCTGCTGGCCACAGATGTACATTCGGGACCTTCTGTGCTGCTTGGAAGGGTTCGCAAGACAGGTGAGACCTTATTCCCCTCTGTGTTGTGTATCTCACTGGGGATAGTGATAAACAAGAAATGAAATAGAGCTGTGCTGGTATGCAATCTATAACTCTAGGATTGCACTAGATTCTGCAGACTTCATAACTGGTAAATAATTTCCTCAGCCCTTTTAATGATAGAAAATAGCAGAGAGCACATTCTCCTGTTCATCTAGGAAGCTGCCTCTTGATTTAGGGAAATGAATTGTGGGAGAAGGCAGCCTAGATGATCTTCTACAAGATCAGCTTTCATCCAGTAAGGCATTTCCCTGTGTGTTCAATTCAAGAGGGCAAAGGAAGCATTTTAAAGGTGCCGTCTTGCATCATGTTTGATATGATGAGGCTATTATGTCTGGCCGTTTCCCCCCATTGTGATCATTTATAAGGAAACAAAAAATAAATGCTTGTAGAGCTTTACTTGGAAAAATGCTAGACGGGTAACATTTCATCTAATTTCCCGCCTAGCTTCACCCTATGACTTAATCAGCTTCTCCTGTCTGTCAGAGAGTAGTGTCTTTCACCGTTCTCTCATTAATTTTCTACTCATAGAGTTGTGATTGGCTGCTGGCTAGGAAATGAACTTTGCTAACATGCCCAGCTAACTTGGTTTCTGACTGATTGTTTGGATACTCGTGCGCGTCCTACGCAAGATCTCTTTTAATGTTCTGATTTTTATTTCTGGCTTTGCTAATTCCCCCAACGCTGGAACCCACTTACAACTCGAAGCTTAGCCCTGGTCTGCGCTAGGGAGTTATTTCGAAATAACTCCCCCTAGGTCAAGTTTATAAGGGGGGCATCTACACTACCAAGCCCATTATTTCAAAATAGCGGGCTGATTATTTTGAAATCTGCCCTCCTGCTTTCCTCGGGGAATAACGCTACTTTCGAAATAGCGGTCGTGAGGACGCTCCAGTGCTGATATTTTGAAATAATGGCTCCCCAGAATAATTTGAAGTAATTACTCCCCCGTCCACATTAACGGAGTCATTTTACAGCTTCCCCACAGTGTGGCCAAACTATTTCAGTTTTGTTATTTTGGGAAGTTATTAAATCAATTGTAGTTCTTTTGAAATAGTTTCCAAGTGCAGACGTGCCCTTAGAGAGTAAATCAGTGGGTGTCATTTCCTTAGTTTGCGCAGATTAAATGCAAATGTCTACATAACGGAAACTGCATGGTTGAGGTTTTAAAAGCACGTAAGTGAGGCAACACAGAGGCCGGGTTCCCGCAGCAACCATAATTTATCCATTTTATGCGTATGTAGTATTTTTCTCAGTGTATATGGTATTAACTTTAATGCCCCCCTGGTAGCAAGAAATCCATGATTTCCTGGCTTTTGTCTTCCAAAAAGTATATGTTATTTTTTTTTAAAAGGGGGAAAGATGCCGTTGTGTATTGTGTGAGCAGAGTTAGAAACGCTCACTGTTGAATGAGACTGCATATTAGAAATGACACGGGACCGTCTGAAATAGAAACCTCTGGCATTGTGTGCTCCGGAAGCTGCAGCACGCCACGGAGAGCACAAAATTGGAAGTCAAAGGCTGCTAGGTTAGCGCGTCTCTTTTGGAGCCAGGACAGGCCTTCCACACTCATGATCTTCCCACACATGGGAATATCACTGCTTCCTACATAAGAACATAGAACCATGGCACACTACAACGGGAAGGGACCTTGAGAGTCATCGAGTCCCGTCCCCTGCCCTCCCAGCAGGACCCAGCCCCGTCTCGATCATCCCTGACAGGTGTCTATCCAACCTCCTCTTCAATATCTCTATGATGGAGATTCCACAGCCTCCCTCAGCAATTTATTCCAGTGTTTAGCCACTGTGACAGGCAGGAAGTGTTTCCTAATGTCCAACCTAAACCTCCCTTGCTGCAGTATAAGCCCATTGCTTCTTATCCTGTCCTCAGAGGCCAAAGAGAATGATTTTTCTCCTTCCCCCTTGGAACACCCTTTTAGGTACTTGAAAACCGCGATCATGTCCCCTCTCGATCTTCTCTTTTCCAAACTAAACAAGCCCAATTCTTCCAGTCTGCCCTCCTAGCTCATGTTCTCTAGACCTTCCATCATTTTTGTTGCTCTTCTCTGGACCTTCTCCATTTTCTCCACTTCTTTCCTGAAATGTGATGCCCAGAACTGGACACAGTCCTCCAACCGAGGCCTAATCAGTGCAGAGTAGAGCAGAAGAATGACTCCTTGTGTCCTGCTCACAACACTCCTGTTCATGCAGCCCAGAATCAGGTTTGCTTTTTTTGCAACCATGTCGCACTGTTGACTCATGTTTAACTTCTGGTCCACTATGACCCTAAATCCCTTTCTGCAGGACTCTTTCCTAGGCAGCCGCTTCCCATCCTGTATGTGTGAAACGAATTGTTCCTTCCCAAGTGGGGCACTTTGCATGTGTCCTTATTACACTTCATCCTCTTTACCTGAGACCATTTCTCCAGCTTGTCCAGATCATTTTGAATTTTTGAATTAATCAGAATGGCCGGGCTGGGTCAGACCAATTGTTCATCCAGCCCAGTGTCCTGTCTGCCCACAGGGGCCAATGCCAGGTGCCCCAGAGGGAGGGAACACAACAGGGAATCATCCAGTGATCCCTCCCGTCACCCATTTCCAGCCTCTGACAAACAGAGGCAAGGGACACCATCCCTGCCCATCCTGGTTAATAGCCATTGTTGGACCTAACCTCTATGAATCTATCTAGCTCTTTTTTGAACCCTGTTAAAGTCCTGGTCTTCACAACATCCTCTGGCATGGAGTTCCGCAGGTTGACTGTGCGTTGGAGAAAAACTTTGTTCTGTTTGTTTTAAACCTGCTGCCTATTCATAACATTGGGTGACCCCTTGTTCTTATGCAATGGGAACAAGTAAATAACTTTTCCTTCTTCTCTTTCTCCACATGGGTCATGATTTTATAGACCTCCCCTCCTTAGCCTCCTCTTTTCTAAGCTGAAAGTCCCAGTCTTTTTCATCTCCCTTCATATGGCAATACAGCCTCATTTTGTCAGTGGACTGAGAAGCCACGTATTGTAGTTTTGTGAATATCAGATTTTCAGTGGAACCATCAAACGTCAAAGCGAGTATCTTCTCCTGCTGACTTCAGACACCTCCATCTCTTCCGCATGCAGAATCCAAAGCAGCCAGCCTGGGACTGGAGTCCTGCTGACATTGTAGCTTTCAAAACGGGGTAGTAAAAACCTACATGTTTGATGCGTTCCGCTTTGATGATCTCTTTGAAGTCTTTGAAGACATGCAGCACACCCTCAGAAGTCTCGTTTGAGGGCAGGACCTGGACACCTCCAATTCAAACCCTACTCACTTTCCCCTCATTTGCCAGGTTACTAAATCACATATTTATTTTTAAAGGCATTGGATCAATTTTGCATTGTCTGTCTGCTAAGAACACCCACTAAACGTGCTGTTGGGATTAGCTCTGTCCTTCAATCCCTGCTGAGATTAGGAACTCCCGGGCCGGAAGCATTCTTCTCTTATGTCTTGGGAATCTTTCTGAGTTCATGAAGATGAAAGAATTCACAGTGCTAGCTAACAAAACCCATCCAGGTAAAGAATAAACAGCCCTCTGTGTGAGCTTCGTAGATGCTGGTGTCCAAGATTTTAGTGTGACAGCAAAATATTCCCCACTTCAAGAGTGAAAGGTAAAGTAGCTACTTGTAATTCCTGCTACAACAAGAGAAAAAAAGACTGTGAGCTATCCCAAATATTGCTGAATTAGTTGATAAGGGTACACGAGGACAAATATTTCCCCTCTTTGCTGAGAAAAGCTTAGAAAAGAGGAGACTAATGGGGGATAGGATAGAGGTCTATAAAATCATGATCAGTTTGGAGAAAGTGAATAAGGACAAGTTATTTAGTTGTTCGCATAACATAAGAACCGGGGGCCACCAAATGAAACTAACAGGTAGCAGGTTTAAAAGGAAGTCTTTCTTCACACAATGCACAGACTACCTGTGGAACTTCTTGCCAGAAGATGTTGCAAAGAGCAGGACTTTAATAGGGTTAAAAAAAGGACTAGATAAAAGATTTCATTTGTTTGTATTCAGTGTGCTGCCTATACAGTTCATTGAGTGAATGCCTTGTGTACGGGAAGGAGTAAATAACATTTCCTTATCCAATTTGTCCATACCATTTATGATTTTATAGACTTCTCACATATCTCCCTCCCCCCACACCTTTAGTCATCTCTTTTCCAAGCTGAGAAGTCCTGGTCTATTTAATCTCTCCTTATATAAAAGCTTTTCCTTACCCCTAATCATTTCTGTTGCCTTTCTCTGTGTACCTTTTTCAAATCCAATATCTGTTTTTTTAAGATGGAGAGATGTGGGCATACCATGAATTTATATAGCGGCAACATGATATTTTCTGACTTCTTATAGCTTTCTTTGTCAGGATAACAAGCTTTGTGGATAAGGGAAAAGTGGTAGGTGTGGTGTATCTAGATTTGAGTAAGGCATTTGATAATTTCACATGACCTTTTTATTAACAAACTAGGGAAATACAACCTAGATGGGGCTACCATAAAGTGGGTGGATAAATGGTTGGATAACCACTCTGAGAGAGTAGTTATTAATGGTTCACAGTCATGCTAGAAGGACATAACAAGTGGAGTTCTGCAGGGATCAGTTTTAGGACTGGTTTTATTCAGTATCTTCATCAATGACTTAGATAATGGCATAGAGAGTTCGCTTATAAAGCTTGTGGATGATGCTAAGAATTAGAAACTGTCTTTTAAAAAACGTACAAAAGCTGAAATCTCGTGTAATTTCAAAGCTCCTAGAAGAGGAGCTTTAAGAGATACCCCAAATACAATAGCTAGTGATGTTGCTTCTGGTACTGGTCACAGTAACAGCTAAGAAAATAATGTATACATCTTTTTTTTTCCTTGAACTTTTTTTGAGTGGAAAACAAAACAAATCATGTTACAATTACATGGAGACTCGGGATTAAAGTCGATCGGTTGTTTCAAAACAACACCTGCCAGGCAGCTTTAGAGCTTTGTTTTATCTGATGGAATGTTGTTGTTTTTTAAAATCTACATTTCTACTTACCGCCTTCTTAAACCCATGCAATTTCCAGAAAGTGTTTCTCACACTAGAAATAAATTTGAAAAACAGAGTCGGCTCCTGCTCTGGGGAGCTGTGAGGCAAAGATGTTTTTAACAGTGCTATTACCTTCATGGTGATGTGTTTGGGGTGTGGTTTTTTTTCATTGCAGCAAATTATAGAATCAATGTCCAAAAAGTACATGCTCCTTAAAGTTCACTTTTCTTAAATTTAGGGCTGTGACGCTAAGAGGAATATTATTCTACCAGATTTATGTCTGTCCAACCGGCTCCTTGCTGTCAGATAGTGAATGTTCAGATGCAATTTGTCTCACCTCTGTAGTACTCCTCTACAAATATTAATTTATGGGCAATGTTTCACTGCGTCTTCTATGTCTCATACTTTCCTAGATACTGCTGCATGCCAAACAGCATGAGTTGTTTGAGAAAATCTCCACTTCCACCATCGAATACTTAATCGTATTTCTGCTTGGGGATGGGGAGACTGATCCTGCACCCCCATATTTTTACGTTTCCAAATATGAATAGGCAACACTCAAATATTCTTTCTGCCAAATGTGACCTATCATTCAAGAGCTTGTCATCCCCTGACGGGGAATATTCTATTTGTGTGCTTGTTTTGTTTCTTGTACGCAAAGTTAGAAATATGAAGTGGAAAACCTGGTTGTTAATGTGGGTCTTCTAATGAAAGCCATTAGTGATACTTAAGGAACTTAATGACCCGGTGCTCAAGGCACTGAACTGCGAATAGTCTTGTTTTTCCTGTAAAACTGGATTGTGCTTGGTCCTACAAAGGGAGGTGAGCAAGCTAGAATCCACCTTGAATTTTGGGCTCTTCTGAGGACATGTCAAGGGCTGCACTTTTCTAGGGAGCAGGTGCAGAGTCTGGGATGGAAGTTGGGTGCAGAAGAGAGCTTGGGGGTAGGGGACTGGGGTACAGGAGAAGGGGTCGGGGTCTGAGAGGGAGTTTGGGTGAATTAGGGGGCTGTGATCTGGTGTATCATAGAATCCTAGAACTGGAAGTGATCTTGAAAGGTCATCAAGTCCAGCCCCCTGCCCTCACGGCAGGACCAAGCACCATCTAGACCATCCCTGACAGGTGTCTGTCCAACCTGCTCTTCAGTATCTCCAGGGATGGAGATTTCACAACCTCCCCAGGCAACTTATTCCAGAGTTTAACCACCCTGACAGGCAGGAAGTTTTTCCTAAAGTCCAACCTAAACCTCCCTCGCTGCAGTTTAAGCCCATTGCTTCTTGTCCTGTCCTCAGAAGTCAAGAAGAACAGTTTTTCTTCCTCCTCCTTGTAACACCCTTTTAGGTACTCGAAAGCTGTTATCATGTCCCCTCTCAGTCGTCTTTTCTCCAAACTCAACAAATCCAGTTCTTTCAGCCTTCCCTCATAGCTCGTGTTCTTTAGACCTTTCATCATTCTTGTTGCTCTTCTGTGGACCTTCTCCAATTTCTCTACATCTTTCCTGAAATGTGGAGCCCAGAACTGGACACAACACTCCAGTTGAGGCCTCACTAGCGCGGAGCAGAGCGGAAGCATGACTTCTTGTGTCTTGCTCACACACTCCTGTCCATGCAGCCCAGAATCATGTTGGGTTTTTTTTTTGCAGCGGTGTCACACTGTTCTTATATTTAGCTTGTGGTCCACCCTGACCCCTAGATCCCTTTCTGCCGTACTCCTTCCTAGACAGTTGCTGCCCATTCTATGCGTGAACCGGATTTTTCCTTCCTAAGGGCAGCACTTATCCTTATTAAACTTTATCCTTTTTACCGCAGAAGGCAAAGGGCAGCCCACTAAGGCACAAGTCGAGTGGCACCTGCTGTGTTTTGGAGAGTGCAGGATGCTTCCTCCCCACCGTCCTGCAGGGTGTCAGCATCCCGAAGGGCTGATGGGGGAGGCAGGACCAGAGTTCTGCCCCACAATGCCCTGGTAGGGTTACCGGACACGCTTGATCGGGGGGGGGGGGAGACGAGACCAGCTGGGAGGGGACGGGGCTGGCCGGGAGGAGGGGTCGGGGGGAGCGGGGTTGGTCGGGAGGGGTTGGAGGGAGCAGGACAGACCCGGGCACATGCAGATCCCAGGGCGCTGCCCATCCTGCGCACGGTCACGGCGAAGCACGAGCGAGTCCGACTACGGCTCCACAAGGTGCTTGACCAGCGCTCAGGCGCACGGACAGGGCTTCTCCTCCTCCCCAAGGCGTCACTCCTATGTCGGACACAACCAGAGGCTCCCAGCGCCGATCGCGCCCTGCCTCCCAGCCACTCCCCCCGCCCCCGCCAGGCTTCCGTCGGGCGCCCAGCTGGAAAACCAGAAAATACCGGACATTGCACACGTCCAGTATTTTCTGAATTTTTTTACCAGACAGAGGGCCCAAAAACTGGACTGTCCGGTTGAATCCCGAACACCTGGCAACCCTGTGCCCTGGACAAACTGAGGCCAAGGACTAAGCTGTGGTTGTTGGTGCAGTAGGAGACACACATTACCTGGAAAGCCCAGGTTTGGCAGTCGCTGTATAGGGTCTGCGTGGGGTTATTTTGAGGTGAGGTCACCCCTGGAGCATAGCGTCCAATTCTGGGGCCTCTGTTACAGACAGCACGTGGGCGCATTGGAGAGGGTCCAGCGGAGGCAACCAGAATGATTTGGAGGCTGGAGCACACGACCTGCGAGAAGAGGCTGAGGGAGTTGGGCTTGTTCAGTCTGCAGAAGAGAAGACTGAGGGGGGATTTGAGAGCAGCCTTCAGCTCCCTGCAGGGGGGTCCAAAGAGGCTGGAGAGAGGCTGTTCTCAGTGGGGGCAGATGGCAGAACGAGGAGCAATGGTCTCAAGTTGCAGGGGGGAGGTCTAGGTTGGAGAGTAGGACAAACGATTTCCCTAGGCGGGTGGGGAAGCACTGGGAGGGGTTCCCTAGGGAGGGGGTGGAATCTCCATCCCTAGAGGTGTTTCAGTCCCGGCTTGACCAAGCCCTGGCTGGGATGGTTTAGTTGGGATTGGGCCTGCCTTGGGCAGGGGGCTGGACTCAGTGCCTCTTGAGGTCTCTTCCAGCCCTAGGACTCTCTGATTCACTCAAGTCTTCTCTCTCTCTGTTAGGCTCCAGATACCATAATACATTAATGCTTGTAATAATGTTGGCAAATAATTTTGTTGTTGTTGCTGTTGTTGTGTGTTGAAACCCAGCGTACGTTCAATAGCCTCTGGGGAAATCCAGGTCTTTGTTCTCCATTACGGTGAGCACTGGAAAAAGATTTGAGCAGAAGGCAGAAGATGGTTTGTGATGTGTGTGATTGTTTGTTACAAAAAGTGGCAGGTGCAAAGGTGTCTGGTGCTGTCTGGAGCTGGTGGAACGTCGCCTTTCACTTATTAAACAGAACATTTCCCGTGGATGCCCGAGGGCCTTCATTCACATCCCTCCTTGACATCTTCCTTGTTCGCTCATTTGATTATGCGCACATCCGGCATGTCAGTTTAATAAGGCGCTTTGTGTCTGGGCGTACACAGTGTGACAGTAAGGGGCTGATTGTCTAAGGTGCTCAATGCCCCAACTTCTGTAGGTTGTACAAAACCATGACTACAATCCTGATGAAATCAAACAAGTCGATTAGGTAATCGACAAGACACTGCGGCGGCTTAATGAAAAGTGCAGGTTGTGAATGAGTTTTGCATTGCTACAAGTTATGATCCGTCATCTAGTTTAAAAAAAATCTTCCTAATTGCTAATTGGACGAGGTTTGAGTGCTGTGTCTGTGTGCATGAGAGAGAGAATCTGCTTTAGACATGTATCACTGTGCTTACTTAGAAGTAGACTTACGTCTAGGACTGGAAGCTGCTTTGCTCCTTGATCAAATGTCCAACTAAGCCCCATCTCTCTGCCTCATTATGTGGATATTTTGAATTTTCAGGCCATTTTTAAAAAAAATTGTAAGTGACACTCAGAGGACCGATGTTTTTTCTTAGTTAACGCAGTCACGGGGCCCCCCCTTGCTTTATGAAAATTGGCTTATGGCTACGACTGTGCTTAGCTGAAAGAAGCTTTAGGCAAAATGCATCCTGTAGCATCATTTTATAGTTACCATCTGCTGCGTGTGTGTATTCTGTTTTTGTGTGCGTATCCTTCTTGTGCGTGAAGTGAGAACTATGAGGCGTGAGTCAGTTTATAAGTCTAGATTTTGTAGTGAGAACCGTTAATGCTTTGTAAGATCTGCCGGTCACGCTCCTCCTAACGCACCCCAATATGCCGTTAGCCTGCTTGGCTCCAGGGGCCCCCTGTTGGCTCCTCTCCAGCTTCTCCTCCACTGGAATCCCCAGGCCCTTTTCTGCAGAACGGCCGCTTGGCCAGTCGGTCCCCAGTAAAAGGGCGACAGCTGTGACAAATAGACCCTTTGGGTCTAATCCTGCTTTAACACTCAGAGCAAACACAAACAGCCTGCGTAATGCATTTTCCAACAGCCCTGGGCCGTTCCTTGCTGCAAGCCAGAGAGGCTAGCTGGGAGGTACACTGAGGCACGACATTGCATAAAACTACATTTTGGCTACACAGGAGACCCAATGCCATTTTAAATCACGGGGGGGGGGGGCAGGCGGGGCTGAGGGATGTGCAGAGAGGAACATGCACGCTGGCAGGCAGATAGGGGGACACAGTGGGGGGAGGGCACAGGGGAGCAGGTGGGCCTTGGCCCCACGCTTTGGTGGAGCATCCCCCAGGCCAAGAATATTCCTGGTGCCTGGGCCTCATAAACCCATAGGACTCGCTGCTGAGGCATTGAATCATCTCCGGGATTGCAAGCAGAGCACTGTCAAGGTGACTGAATCTTTCTGTAGCTTTCGCCCCAGGGAATCCAAGCGCCTGACTTCCATTTTCCCTTGCAGAAAGCTGCCTTCTGCCGGCCAGCAGGCCTCCGGAGAACAGGGGTGCAGAGGGACCTCTCCTCTGTAGCCTGTAAAATGAAAGCGGGTCCTCCGAGTTCCCAGTGAATGGGAGCAAAGGAGTCGGCGAGCAGCGGGCGCTGGATCCCGTGAGTAGAGGGCTTTGCACAACGGAGCCAAAATCTCCTTGTGTTCCGGTGAAAATATCCACACCCTGTGCAATTCACCCCTGTGCCGCGGGCCCGCATGGGCTCGGCCCCCTGTAAACCCGGGGAGGAGGCTCGAAGGAGGCGTGAATGGTGTCACACCTGCGCGCTGACCCTTTCCACAAGAAGGAATGTCACCGGGTGGGAATATAGAATCACAGAACTCGAGAACGGGAAGGGACCTCCAGAGGTTATCAAGTCCCGTCCCCTGCCCTCACGGCAGGACCAAGCACCCTCTAGATCATCCCGGACAGGTGTCTGTCCAACCTGCTCTTCAATATCTCCAGGGATGGAGATTCCACAACCTCCCTGGGCAATTGATTCCAGTGTTTAACCACCCGGACAGGAAATTTTTCCTAATGTCCAAGCTAAACCTCCCTTACTGCAGTTTAAGCCCCTTGCTTCTTGTCCTGTCCGCAGAGGCCAAGGAGAACAATTTTTCTCCCTCCCCCTTGTGACACCCTTTTAGGTACTTGAAAACCGCTCTCAAGTCCCCTCTCGGTCTTCTCCTTTCCAAACTAAACAAGCCCAATTCTTTCAGTCTTCCCTCCTGGCTCATGTTCTCTAGACCTTTCATCATTCTTGTTACATCTTCCCAGCAATATAATCCACCTGTGTTTTCTGGCAGCAGACCCCTGGGTTATCATAGAGCTGGAAAAGACCTCAGGAGGTCATCAAGTCCAGCCCCCTGCCCAAGGCAGGACCAATCCCAACTAAATCAACCCAGCCAGGGCTTTGTTGTCATGACCTTTTCTTGTCTTCAGGACTTCCAGGTCTGCCCATTATTAAGTGAATGGACTGCAGCTTTCCTGAGGACAATCATCATAATACCTCGCTTTCTGGGTCTCCATTTGATCTCACACACACACACACACACACACACACACACCCTTCTCTGCAGAGGTTTATAGCTCATGGTTCACAATGATCAACTCCAAGGAGTGGTGATAGGAGCCCAAGTTGAGAAATGCAGCGCTTGTCTCCCAAACCCCTTTCTGTATCAGTAGAATGTATTGAGGGTTGAATCCCAGAGAGGCTCTTTGGGAAGCTCAGTAGGTCGGACAGTCAGGCTTTTGAATATGGTTTAGGGAAAGAGCACAGTTCGGTGCGGCCCCGTCTCTCGGTGATCCTTTTGGAATATCATCCTTGCTCTCGTAATTATTCTGTTGCATCGTTAGTGTCTCAGCTTTCCTGGTGGAAAAGCGACAACGGGACATTTTCCAGCTTCCTTCCTGTTCCTTTTCTGTGCGAACAGTCCCGTCAGCACAGACCCATCCGTTCTTTCCCGTTGTACCGTAGGCCTTCTCTGCCATACACTCAGTCGCCTGCCTTTCCCAAGATGGTTTTCAACCGTGCAGGTGCGGTCCTCTCCTCGTGCACCTCACCACAGGTGACAACTTTGGAAACGCCTTCTTGAACACCATGGAAATATTTGAGACGAGGGGTCATTTGGGGGCAAAGGAGTGGGAGTATGTCGCTGGAGTGTTTGTACGATATATTCAGAGAAAGATACTCTATTGCAGGGTTGGCCAGCCCATTACAGACAAAGAGCCAGAATAGTGGTGGAAACAGCACAAAGAGCTGAGGGAAAGAAGTTGTTGAGCAAAAAAAAAAAAAAAAAAAGCTGCCCCTTTAAGAGCGACGTGCGGCCCAAGCAGGCGTCTGTCAGCTGCAGCGGCGCCCTGACCAGACAAGGAAAAATGGTCAGCGCAGGGGAACGCAGAACAGCCACAGGGAGTCACAATTTTTCCTTTGAGCCACGGGTTGCCTACCCCTGCTCTAGTGCTTTTTTAAAAAAAAAAAAAGTAGCCCTGGGTAAAGCCCACTTTATCAGGTGATGAGCTGGAGGAGAAATAACAGACACCAATTTATTTATAACAGGGAAAAATAAAAAATGCCCGTCAGTTGTAGACTGGTGCTGATGAAGTGGGCCAGAAGTGTCCCATTCTTAGCTTTCGCTGTAACAATGCAGATGTGAAAGGCAGGGGAGACTGGCTTTATAATGCAACATCCACTTAATGTCTTTGTTCAAGCCCAGGGTAACGGTGTCAGATCTGCCGATGAAGGTCAGTTCCACGCTCTTGCGCTGTGACTGGCTGGTGAAATTCCTCTGTGGAAGAACGGCGACTTCTCAATCCATGATTGAGTGCCCAGGTGAAAACGTTCCCCTACGGGTTCGTGTGTGTTCCTGTTTCTGATGTCTGGTTTGTAGCCATTAATCCTTTGTCGCAGAGACTGTCCGGTTGGGCGAATATCCACGGCAGAGGGGCACTGTCGGCATAGATCACATTCGAGGCTGCTCCGTGGTCGGAGCCCCTGATGTGTTGGGGGTGCTGTGATGGTGTCGCTTGTGTAGATGTGTGGACAGAGTTGGCACGGGGGTTTGTTGCAGGGGCAGGTTCCTGGGTGGGGGATGTATCTGTGGGGTGTTTTGCTTTAAGGACATTGTCATTCCTAAGGGAATGCTAACAACTATGCACCAGAATTTTAGCAACACGTTGCGCGTTTGCATTTCGGTGTCTGTCGCTGGAGGGCAGCGGGTTCAAACTGGGCTCGCGGGGCTGACGTTAGACTTGCTGGGACTTGCTGACACCAAAGCCCACGTCTCACCGCCCAAGGCTGAAGCTCTCGAGCTTTGGTGTCCGCCACGGTGGCTTAATTTTGCCCTCCTCCCACCAGTGTTCCCTGTAAGCTGAGTGCTTGGGCGGCCACCGAGAAGAGATTGAGGTGCTGCTCAGCTGTGTAGCGGAGCGCCCACAGCCGTCCAGAGCCGGTAGCATGTCTTTCTATTGGTGGTACACATCTGCACTTGCCTCGGTGCACGGAACAAAATTTATTCTGCACATGGGTGAACAAAAAATTAGAGGGAACCCTGCCCTCCGCCTGGAATGGTAGGGCCATGTAATCATTTCTGTGGTCAGAAGGGGTCATGATGCCAGGACATTACAGAGTCCTGCTGTAAAGTCATCAGCAGTGTTTGCACCACTTGCCTGTGCACCAAAGCGCTGTGTGTAAGCCTGGCCCATGAAAATACAGAGCGTGCTCCTGCCATCTAGTGGTTACATAAGAAAATGGCAACGAACCACTGCTCATTTGTATAATTTGCATATTCCAGAGAGGGAGATAATTGGAGAAAATAATGATTCTACAATTGGTGTTAATTAGTTTGTGAATAAACAGTGCCACGAAGGGAAGGATTGACTTTTTCCATGCACTCTGCTTGGGATGAATGCGTGGATGTCATCATTCACCACCCCACTCAGCAAATCTCTGTCATATTGAGGCTTAACTAGAGAATCCCCCGAAAATCAAAACGCCGACGCAGAATTTGAAAGCCGCTAGCTGCTGGCTCCGATATTTCTGCCCGAAACTGATTGCTACTTTTCAGAAGTAGTCTCCTGACATTCCTTGATGCTGTGTACACTGGAATCTTTAGCCACCGCTAGAATACAAATAGAGACACAACCATGCTCTACACACGGGTGAATTGCAAGTGCGTGCACACGCACTGAACCAGTAGTGGGTCTCATACCCAGCAAATGTTGACCATTTTTGTATGAAATCCTGGCCACATGGATGTCTTTGGAGTCACGATTTCACCCTAAAAGTCCAGTCCTCACACCCAAGCAGATTTAGGTCTCTATTATAACCGGACCTAACTCTTCCCATTCCATTTAGAGATGTCCTCTTACTGTATTAAAACTGGGCAAGGAAATGAGCAAACGGCGGGATAAACATCACAGACCTGAAAACATTATAAACAGCTTTTCACTGGTAACGACTGAGATGAGTTATTGTAAAATAAGTGCGTGGGAGAGGGCCTGCATTTGATCCGTTAGAAGGAAGCAAACGTTCAATTTCCTCTTTAATTCCCGGCGAAAGCAGCCTACGAATAAAACCTTGTTTGAAAGAACGTCCTCTGTCGAAGGTTTCAACCTTTCAGCTGAGGCAGATGGTAAGCCCCTGTCGTTTACAATTAACAGATTGCTACAGCAGCGTGGCCATCGGGAGAGCCCTGCGCAGATGCAAAATTTGCATCCGTATCCACAAATATGACCCGCAGAGATCCCTATCCGTATCTGTGGATGCAGATACCCACGGATAGAAAGCAGAGATCTGCACGTGTGCAGGGTGGTGGATACGAAATTTGTCTCTGCAGCTGCAAAAACGCGCCATGCATATCCGCAGCCACCTCCACAGGTGCGGATACCTGTGGGTATAAAGCGATCTGCAGATTTGCAGGGCTCTAACCACCAGAAAAGCTACATTGCGGATAGGAAAACGTGCAGGAGAGAGGCCAGTTCATCTCCACTCGTGGCCTCCGCAAAAAGCTCCTTTTCTTCTCAGTGCATTTCATTTTGTCTGCAGAGAAGCATCATGTTGATGGATGACAGATTTGGACCATGTTTCTGTGTGGTTAGGACACACTGTGCAAGGAAAAAGACCCGGAGAATTTCAAAAGCTTCGCGCTCCTTTCTGTGCAGTAAGAATACAGTGGGGTGAGATGCAGGATTTTGGACTCCAGTCAAGGAGGGGCAGGAGTGAATGATAGATTATTGTGCACTTCTGGAATCCAGTTTAATGTGTGTGTATATACCACTACTTCTGCTGACTCGAGTTGAATTGTGTGAAAGGGCAACACAGTGATAAAATAGCACAGTCTGCAAAATATCAACGTAAACCACCATCCGTGTGTTTAAAAATGGGGGAAAAAAGACATTTCGGTCTCTCAAAGAAGTAATGAAAATGAAGACAGCAGCAGTGCTTTGCTTCCTTAGGCCACGTTTCCATGTGCAGTGCCGGACATCAATCTTCTGGCGTTTGATTTAGCGGGTCTAGTTAAGACCCGCTAAATCAAATGCTGAAGGTAGTGTGAGGACTAAGGGAAGCCAACGGGAACATTAGATCCCACCGGCCTCCCACTGTGAAGACAGCCCCAAGCTCGGCTTAAGGTAAGCCGACTCCAGCTATGTGTTTCGCTGCACATTATGTATGTGGCTACAAATACTGCACTATATACAGGCTGTGCACTTAAACTGGTCTCTGAAAAGTTCTTATAATAGTAATATTACTTATTACTTCATATTATTCTGTGCCAGGAAAGATAGTGGAGCAAATGGTTAAGGAATTCTTCTGCAACCATCTAGAACACGGGTTCCCAAACTGGGCCCCCTGGGGGGGGGGCGTGCAGAAATTCCAGGGGGGGCGTGAGGCGACCCAGCCTCCCCTCCCCCCCCATCAAGTTTTTCTGCCCCGCTCAGTTCCTTTTTTTTTCTCAACAAGTTTTGCTGCTTTTTTTTTTTGGCAGGGGGGAGGGGGCGTGAGGGTTATTTCAAAAATCAAGAAGGGGGGCGTGATGCTGAAAAGTTTGGGAACCACTGATCTAGAAGGTAAGGGGACAGGGGACAGCCAGCATGGATTTGTAAAGAACAAATCATGTCAAACCAACCTGATTACTTTCTGTGATAGGATAACAAGCCTTGTGGATAAGGGGGAAGTGGTAGGTGCGTTATACCTAGTGTGGCAGGTGTTGGGGACACCACCCCCCGATCCTGCACCCCTGTAGCAGCAAGAACAGACTCCACCAGCCAGTAGAATAGGGAGGGTTTATTGCTTCTCCAGGATACAGCACAGCCTAGACGTGATGTGGTTACGGAGTCAGGGCCAGGATGCCTCAGACCCTTGGGTTAGGGGATCCATCGCCCCCTCAGCACTCAGCTTAGTCTGTTCCCTTCATGTTTCCCAGCCGGGAACTGCCTCGCTCCCAGGCCCTGCCCCCCAGCCAGGTGTTCGTCTCCGCCTCCCTCCCTTTGTGTCTCCTCCTGGGAAGAGCCTTGTTATCGGCTCAGGCTGGGCCTAGGTGTCTGGGCCAATCCACATGTGGGTGAGTCAGTGGGAATCACACCTCACAGCGCAGGGAAACCCGGGTTACAGAACGGACAGCCCCCCCACTACGTCACACCTAGACTTTAGTAAAACATTTGATACGGTCTCTCATGACCATCTTATCAATAAACTAGGGAAATACAACCTAGAGGGGGCTACTATAAGGTGGGTGCATAACTGGCTGGATAACCGCTCTGAGAGAGTTGTTATCAATGGCTCACAGTCATGCTGGAAGGGCAGAATGAGTGCGTGGCTCTGTTTGGGAATGGTTCAATTCAATATCGTCATCAGCAATTTAGATATTGGCACAGAGAGCACACTTAAAGTTTGCAGCTGATCCCGAGCTGGGAGGGGTTGCAAGTGCTTTGGAGGACAGGGTCATAATTCAAAGTGATCTGGACAAGCTGGAGAAATGGGCTGAGATAAAGAGGATGAAGTTTAATCAGGACACATGCAAAGTGCTCCACTTAGGAAGGAACAATCCAGTTCACACACAGAATGGGAAGCGACTGTCTAGGAAGGAGTACGGCAGGAAGGGATCTAGGGGTCAGAGTGGACCACAAGCTAAATATGAGTCAACAGTGTGACACTGTTACAAAAAAAGTAAACCTGATTCTGAGCTGCATGTACAAGAGTGTTGTCGAAAAGTCATTCTTCCACTCTACTCTGCACTGGTTAGGCCTCAACTGGAGGAGTGTGTCCAGTTCTGGGCCCACATTTCAGGAAAGATGTGGAGAAATTGGAGAAGGTCCAGAGAAGAGCAACAAGAATGATTCAAGGTCTAGAGAACATGAGCTATGAGGGAAGGCTGAAAGAACTGGGCTTGTTTAGTTTGGAAAAGAGAAGACTGAGAGGGGACATGACAGCAGTTTTCAAGTATCTAAAAGGCTGTTACAAAGAGGAGGAAGACGAATTGCTCTCCTTGGCCTCTGCGGACAGGACAGAAGCAATGGGCTTAAACTACCACAAGGGAGGTTTAGGTTGGACATTAGGAAAAACTTCCTGCCTGTCAGGGTGGTGAAACACTGGAATAAGTTGCCTAGGGAGGCTGTGGAATCTCCATCTCTGGAGATATTGAAGAGCAGGTTGGACAGACACCTGTCAGGGATGGTCAGATGGTGCTTGGTCCTGCTGTGAGAGCAGGGAACGGCCTGCCTCTCGAGGCCGATTCTTGGATTCTATGATTGGGAACATAATCCTTGGGGATTTTATTGGTGCAAACCTTCTAGAGTTGGTGGTTTTGTGGGACTTCACCGGAGTTCAGTTGCAGGCTAGCTGGATCTTTGGAATCTTTTCTTCCCATGATTTCAACTTGCAGGGGTTAAACTCCGAGTGGGTTTATGTAGCATGTTTTTTAGAGCTGATGGGATACTGTGCTGTGTATTGGACCTAGGGTGACACCCCCAAGAAGAATGCACAAGAACATTGGGTAGACACCTCTTGGGCTCATTGATCTAATATGCTGATTATTTTTCACTAGGATCCTTTCCCTTCCTCTTCCTCCTTTTTCACAGTGGGTTGGCACTTGTCTTTGGTAGCGGGTACCGTGAGAAATGGCTCTGCACTGAGATTTGAGCCCTGGCCTTGTCTTGGCAGCAGCGTGGTTTATGGTGGCCATTCCACTTCCCAATCTCCTCCTCGCATGACGCAGCCACATGCCGTAAC
This sequence comes from Pelochelys cantorii, assembly GCA_032595735.1. NCBI lineage: Eukaryota > Metazoa > Chordata > Testudines > Trionychidae > Pelochelys > Pelochelys cantorii. The sequence goes on along the minus strand of CM064358.1, from coordinate 1,978,446 downwards.
TCATCCCTGCAGAAGAAAATCCCTGGCTTCCTATACAGATGGGCAGTCGCTCACTCCTGCGAGGCACCGCATCGATTTCGACAGTTACTCATCTGCTCCCGAGCTTTGCCGGCTCCGGGTCGGACGGCTCAGCAGGGCAGCTAGCAAGGCCACGTCCTACCGGAGATTCATCCTCTTACACTGCTTGATTCACTTCCATAAGGCAATGGCTTCTCTCCCCTCCCCCCCTACCCCCCCAGTGAGAATGCCAAACCAAAGTCCTGCCCTTGGGATGGACAAATCCCAAGCCAGGCTCCAGGCCAGGGACCGACTGGCTAAGCAGCCATTCTGCTGAAAAGGGCCTGGGGATTGCAGTGGAGGAGAAACTGGAGAGGAGCCAACAGGGGGCCCTTGTAGCCAAGCAGACTAATGGCATATAGGGGGGCATTAGGAGGAGCATGGCCAGCAGGTCTAGGGAAGGGGTTATTCCCCTTTATTTGGCACTGGGGAGGCCACAGCTGCTTCCGATTCTGGGCCCCCCATTACAGAAAGGATGTGGACGCATCAGGGAGAGTCCAGCGGAGGGCAACAAAAAATGATCCAAGGGCTGGGGAGATTCCCCCGCTCCCTAGGGAACTCCTCCCAGTGCTTTCCCACCCTCCTAGGGAAATCGTTTGTCCTAATCTCCAACCTCGACCTTCCCCACTGCAACATGAGACCGTTGCTCCTCGTTCTACCCCCCCCCCCCAGAACAGCCTCTCTCCAGCCTCTTTGGACACCCCCTGCAGGGAGGTGACGGCTGCTCTCAAATCCCCCCTCGCTCTTCTCTTCTGCAGACTAAACAAGCCCCAATCCCTCAGCCTCCCCTCATCAGTCATGTGCTCCAGCCCCCGACTCATTTTCGTTACCCTCCGCTGGACTCTCTCCAATTTGTCCACATCCTTTCTGTAACGGGAGGCCCAGAGTTGGATGCAACACTCCACATGTGGCCTCACCCGTGCCGAATAGAGGGGAATAATTAGCTTAATCAGAGACAAAAAACAGACATAACAATATAACCCAGGAAAAGTGGGTTAATATTTTTTAATGGAAAAATCTGAGAGTTCAGTATATGACAATAAATGAATGACTTTGAATAACTGTAATTAACGAGGATCAGAGAGGATTCATGAATAATGGCCAATTGACCTCAATGTTCAGTTCTGCTCTATTGAACTGAAAAAAAAAAAAACACCCAACAAAAAAGCCAACCTTCCATCAATTATAAGGAGCACAACAATGGTTTGATAACCCACAGTGGAACCGGACCAGTTTCCAAAATGCATCAAGACAAAGAAGTATAAATACGTGCTCGATCAGACCTTCTTTTTCTTTGTATAGTTTCTAGAAAATTTAACTATGCAGAATGCTTGGTAGGGCTGTAACTAGTTTTTAAGAGAGAAGCAGAAAAAGAAACATTTAGACAAAAGTTGACATTTCAGATCAGGGTAATTTTTCCTGCCTGGCCCCTTTCTGATTGTCGGGATTTTCTTCTCACGCTGCAGAAACAGTCTCCTTAGCCTTTACAAAATAGGGCAATTTTCCAGCCGAACCAATTTTCTGAAGCCCATTTGATAGCAGAAGCTAAAATAGGGCTTTGTAGTGGAACGTGTTTGCAAGTGAGCCAGCAAAAATATCCCAAGTGCTCAAAGTACAGTTCAAAGGGTTGAGAAATATTTGTAGGACTTGCTCATCCAGAGCTGTTTGGGTCTTGGCTGCATCCTACAGCGATGAGCCCGATGGTGTAGGGCTTTGAGAGCGCTAGGAGCAACCAAAGCCATCTACAGCAGAGCTACTCAACACACGGCCCGTGGCCTGTTTGTTTGCGGCCCACGGTGCAGTTTGGGTTTACGTGGGGCTCAGCACACGGCCTGCCGGGGGGGGAGGATCCTTTGAACATGGCCCCCGCTGGGAACACGCACCACAACAGCAAATCAATATAATGGTCTTCTGTTGAGATGCGTTTTAGTAGTTCAATTCCTGGACTGTCGTTGCTCATTAGAAGTGCTGTCCTATGGGTGGAAATCGGGTAACTATTGCTTTTTATTAATATCGGCAGAACTGACTTTAATGGGGCCTGCATGTTGTGTAGGCTTGCCTTAATCTTTGTATTCATGCCCGTCAGTGTGCAAGAAGCTATTTGCATATATTTGCATAGATATTTGCATGTACATGCAACCACACTTAAGTTGCGGCCCTTGGCATGTGCTGTATCATTGGGGCCCCCAGGGCTTCCAAAGTTGAGTAGCCCTGATCGACAGGGATAGGGTAATGAGCTCTGATGGCCATAGATGCCCTCTGGCCCCTTCCTCTCTCACTGCCTGAGGGTTTCAAAAGCTGTAGGCCAACCCTGCCTTTCACGTTCTAGGAAACTCAGCAAATGCAGCAGCATCTGGATTTGCTTCCTCCACCCAGTTCAAGGAGTCTTTGCTAAATCAGCGCAGAGCAGAGCGGAAGAATGACTTTTCATGTCTTGCTCACAACACTCCTGTTCATGCAGCCCGGAACCATGTTTGGTTTTTTTGCAACAGTGTCAAGCTGTTGACTCATATTTAGCATGTGGTCCACTCTGACCCCTCAATTCCTTCCTGCAGGGCTCCTTCCTAGACAGCCACTTCCCATTCTGTGTGTGAGACACGGATTGTTCCTCCCTAAGTGGAGCACTTTGCATTTGTCTTTATTAAACTTCATCCTCTTTACCTCAGATCATTTTGAATTATGACCCTATCCTCCAAAGCACTTGCAACCCCTCCCAGCTTGGGATCAGCCGCAAACTTCATCACCGTACTCTCTGTGCCAATATTTAAATCTTTGATGAAGATATCGAACAGAACCGGTCCCAAAACAGACCCTGCAAAACCCCACTTATTATGCCCTTGCAGCATGGCTGTGAACCATTAATAACGACTCTCTGAGAGTGGTTATCCAGCCAATTATGCACCCACCTTATAGTAGCCCCCTCTAGGTTGTATTTCCCTAGTTTATTGATAAGACTGTATCAAATGCTTTTCTAAAGTCTATAAATACCACACCTACTACTTCCCCCTTATCCACAAGGCTTGATATCCTATCAAAAAAAGTGATCAGATTGGTTTGACATGATTTGTTCTTTACAAATCCATGCTGGCTGTTACCTATCCCCTTATTATCTTCCAGGTATTTGCAGATGTATTCCTTAGTTACTTGCTCCATTATCTTCTCCAGCAAAGAAGTTAAATTGACTGGTCTGTAGTTTCTGGGTCATCCTTATTTCCCTTTTTATACCTGGGCACTAGATTTGCCCATGTAAAAGTCTCTGAGTAAATGAGAAAGAGTTAATTCTCTGTGGGTAGTGAGTCATGAGGGTATGGGCTGCCTAGGTATGACCTTGCCCATGTGGAAGGTTCATCCATTTGGCTGTTAATATAAATTGGTAAGTTTTCAGTGCCGTAGGATCAAAGGTCTTTTTTAAACGAATTTGAGACAATAGTAGATCTGGCTTCTCCTTATTACCGCCTTTCCCCAAATGCCTCTTGTTTTCCAAGAGTAATTGCACTTCTATCGCGGGTAGCACTAAAATGGCTAATTTTAGTGCCATAGTTTCACATTAACAACACTTAATTATATTTTTTAAAAGAATACTCGCGTAAGTGGGATGGTTACACACTGGTTTCTTGTAGCCCAGATGGTGGTTAATCCATTAAAATGCATTACTATTTTCTAATGACAAATCCGGGGAATTGTAACGTTGCATTGCAGCCTGTTTTTAGATAATTGCCCATCAGTTAATCATTTATGCCAAATGGGAGTGAAAAGACGGAGCCATTAGCAGAGCATAAGATGGAATGATAATAAAAAAAGCAAATATTTGAAAGATGAAACTAGTAATGCACTATGTTAAATATTTTAAAAGCTGATGATGGAACAAGTCATTAGGAAAAAGACATTACTGAGGAGAAAGTTGTTAGAAAAATTAGATACAGGTTGCCTCTGAGCATAATAAGGTAAATATTAGAAATATGTAATTTACATTATTAGTCACATTTTACTGTAACTTTGTCTTGGTGCAATTAAAAGAAAAGCTGATTTTATTGCTAGCAAAGTACAACCTGAGAAACCTTGCTCTGAGTCAGCTGTTTGAATTCTGCACCACAGGACAGAACTCTAAACCTTATTATTTTTGTAATTCAGTCTCAAGGTGAGAAAAAGCCAGCGAGGAAATTTTAATTGCGCACTTGGGATTAACGGCTCATAAAATATCCCATCGAGAGTTGATTCGCTAGAGATTATAATGGTTTAAATACTCAGCCACAATTAAAGATTTACTCTGGCAAGTAAATAATTGCTTACGTGTAAACAAATGGTTCAACCTATTCTTCCAGTTCTCTGTCATTTTGTTTCTACCAGACCTGAAGTAATGCTAATTCTGTAGAAACTTTGGTGATAAGCTACACTGAAGACCATTTACGATTTCATATTTATGTCTATGCAACATAAACACTCACTGAACAGAGTTAACAACTTTACCATGCCGTTCTGTGTCCGGGTTGGTTAATAATTATATTATTTTATTATATTTATTATAATTATATTATAGAAGATCAAACTCCTTATACGAGCCGGTCTATCTGTGTAAATGTTATTTAGGCTACGTCTACACTGTGGCACTATTTTGAGATACCGGAAGTATCCCAAAATAGCTATTCCATATTTTGAAATATAACGGGCTCGCTATTCTGACGTCCCTGTAAACCTCATTCCATGAGGGTCAAGAGACATTTTGGAATAGTGCTTTATTTCAAAATTTGGCACTGTGTAGACAGCGCCAAATTTCAAAATACACTATTTCAAAATTACCTCGAAAAAAGCTATGCAATTTACATAGTGCAAATTGCGTAGCTTTTTTCGAGGTAAGGGTGCAGTGTAGACGCACCCTTATAGAATGCTAGTCATCCTAATACCTAGGCCCACTGAAAGTGTTTTGTGGTGCAGATTTGTTCTGTGACGGTAGAGTGCGATAAGGCTATTATTACGCCTGACTAATAAAGAAACCCAGGTATTATATCTAAAAACAAATGGAAGAAAGGAGAAGCTGATAGTAACGAATATGAATCAGAAGCTAGGAACTGTAGAAACTTGATAAAGGAAGGAAAAGGACGTAGAGCAACATCTATAGCCAACTGACGACATAACCAAAAACCGGGGGGGAGGGGATTTTTAAGTATACTGGGTAGAAACAGAATCTTAGCAATGGTTCTGGTCCTTTACTACATGGAAATGGTAGAATTAACAACAGTAAGGCAGAAAACAGAAGTGATTCATAAATATCAGTTTTATATTTGGAGGGGAAAACAAACGACTCATCACATGATTTAAGAGATTTGAGTCAGCGGATTGTGCCTCTGCCTCTGACTCGGGAGAGAACCGGTGATTCTGTAGTGTTTGGGGGTGCGGTGATATCAAAGATGCCACCTTTCATCAAATTCTGACCTCAGACGGACCTCATTTGGGACCTACCAAATTGACAGTCCATTTTGGTCAATTTCACAGTCATGGGATGTTAAAAATCATCAATTTCATGGTGTTTGAAACTGAAATTTCACAGTGCTTCCTGACCCAAAAAGAAGTTGGAGGGGGGTGGCATGGTTATTGTATGGGGGGGAGGAGGTTGCGGTATTGCTGCCCTTACTTCTGCACTGAGACTCGTAACAGCTCGGCCTTCAAAGCTGAGCAGCTGGAGAGCAGCGGCTGCTGGCGGGGTGCCCCGCTCTGAAGGCAAAGTCGCTGCCAGCAGCAGGCCAGAAGTAAGGCTGGCATGGGATGGTGTTGCCACTTTTGTTTCTGCTGGGGGTGTGCTGCCTGCAGAGCTTCACACCTGGCCAGTGGCCACCACCCTCTGGCTGCAGAAGTAAGGGTGGCAATGCCATGACTGCCCTAAAATAACCCCGTGACCCCCCTGCAGCTCCCTTTTGGGACAGGATCCCCAATTCGAGAAATCCTGGTCTTCCCTGGGTTGAACCTCTCTAGTCCGGCGCCCTGGGGACCTGACTGGTGCTGAACCAGAGAATTTGCCAAACCACAGGAGGTCAATATTGTCTAGCTGAGTTACCAACACTTCCGCTGCTTGCTGGGCTCTGGGAAGGCATTGCAGGGTAACTTAAAGCTAAATAACAGCACAAAACACCGAGCACCAGGACTGGTGGCTGTCAACAAAGTTTATGGGACTGCAGGAAACTTGGCCAAACTCATGAAAAGTGGACTCCCAGCTCATTCAAATCGTGCCAGACCATGGATGTTGCCGGACCAGAGAGTGCCGGATTAAAGAGGTTCAACCTGTAGTTGAGGACCAAAGCACACAAGACCTGATTTCACTGTGGAAGACCGGATTTCACAAGCTGTGATGTGTTTTTCATGGCTGTAAATTTGGTAGGGCCCTAGACATAACCCATTAAGAGCCTGTGTCTTTTTTAACTACCTGGGACTCTTAATGCAAGGAATTAGTCCAGTTTCAGGTCCTGTGCTGCCATTTGCCTTCCATTAAGTTCCACTGGGTTTCAAAGCCTAATGTATTGTGTAGCATTGTGGTGGGTAGTTTCACAGCTGTGCCACTTTGTCTTGAAAGTGGCCGGATGTCCGTCGTAGGAGAAGCAAGCCATTTTTCTGCCGGTCGTAATGCACTCGGCTTTCATTGGGTTTGACAGAAATAGAGTTGCTAGAAATGCTAACGAGTGTTGCTATTTCTGTCACACTGGGAGTGTGCAACAATCTCTCTTTGTAATTGTGGTGCTAGACCCAGAAGGATGGAGTTAATGGTGATAGATTTTGAAGAGCTACTGTGATTAGGCACAAGTTCACTCCACAGCAGCTGACGGGGTTGAAACAGATGAAGGGATTAGCATGTAACCACCAGGAGGGGAAAACTTAATGAGAGAACTGGAGGGGGCAGGGAGGGAGGTGAAACTGACAAAGGAATTTGGAGGCTGAATGTCAGGAATAACGTCTTTTATTTTTTGTCAGGGTGTAGCAAACTCTCCCAAAGCAAGGAGTAGAAACACTATTGTGTGTGAAACTTAAAACAAAACAGGACAAAACACTGGAGAATAGACACACTCCTCAAATGCAGGGAGCTGCACTTTAGTTTGCAATACGGCTTTAGCGAATTTGAAGACGTCGGTCATCCCCAAACTTTCCTACCAAATAACGTAATGACTCTGTGTTGTTCCTCTTTAGGGATTTTTGTGTCTGTGATCCTGACCTAATTGGAACCTAATGGATACTCAGACGGATGTGCGGGATCTCATATGCCATGTATCTCGAGAGATATTTGTAAAGGGATTTAATTCTGCTCCTGGCGGTGATAATTTTTCTGAAATCACAGTCATTTGCAGCATAGGAGAAGGAAGTGCCGCAACAATGGAAACAGAAAAATTGATTTTTAAATCAGTGACAGTGGGTTTAGATATAGTAATGTTACATTGCGCCTTTTTTTTCTGGAAAGAGGTTTTCTGGAATTCTTTACTTTTCTGACATACAGGTTGAACCTCTCTAGTCCAGAGCTCTCTGGCGGTCCAGAATGATTTGAGTGAGCCGGATGTTCCACTTTTCATGGGGGTGGCCAAGTTTCCCGTAGTCCCATAAAGTTTGTTTACAGCCACCAGACCTGGCTCCCTGTGTTCTATGCTGTGATTTGGCTCTAATTTACCCCTACATGTCTTCTCAGAGCCCAGCAAGCAGTGGACATGTTGGCCTCGGATCACCGTTCCCAGCCAATGGGAGCAGCAGGAAGTAGCATGGACCGGGACATCACTTCCTGCAGCTCCCATTGGCCAGGAATGGCAATCCACAGCCAATAGGAGCTGTGATTGCCGGTACCTGTGGCCGTGAAGGTAAACATAGCAGTGGGGCCTTGCTGGGAGCTAACCCTGGCTGATTGGATCGAGCCCACGGGCTGGTATTGGCTCACCCCTGTTCTAGGCAGAAAGGCATCCTGTAAGAATTGGAAGTAAAGCCCTACTGGGGAAAATCGGCACCTGAACTCGAGCAAGTCAAGGGCAAAAGTATAATTAAGCAGGCCAAAAAGGGAATGTGAAGAGCAACTTGCAAGAGACAGACAAAGTACCAGCAAGAGGATTTGTAAGTGCATCGGAAGCAGGCAGCCTGCCAGACAACCCATGTGCCCGCTGGATGATCAAGCCGCAGTGGTTTTCAAATGAGGGGTCGTGACCCAGCCTTGGGCGGTAGAATGTCGCTTGGGGGGGCTAAGGCTGGTGCCTGTCTTGGCACCCTGGACTGTGCTGCACCCCAGAAGCAGCCGGAAACAGGCCGGGCTCCTAGGTGGGGGGAAGAGTGCACAGGGCTCCGTGCACTGCCCCTGCCCTGATCACTAGCTCCGCACGCCCATTGGTTGGGAACCTGCTGCTTCTGGGGCGCAGCGCCGTCTGTGGGGATAGGAGAGGCAGGAAGCTGCCTTAGGGCCCCCCCCACACACACACACACACACACTGCTGATCAGGAGTCACTCATGGTAAGCCCCTCCTGCCCCAGCCCTGGCCCCCCCAACACCAGTGCCCCCTCCTGCCCCCCAAAGCTCTCAGCCCCACCCCACAGCCCACTCTCCAGTCACATGATGTCGGATCGCCGCAGCAACAATTTTCTTCAACTGGGTCACAAGAAAAAAAAAGTTTGAAACCTCACTCCCCACCCCATGCTGGGTGCCCCCGAGGAAAAGCCTGCCAGCCGGTCAGTGGGTACTCCCTAGCAGAGGAGCAAAATGAATTCTTTGCATCAGTCTTCACTGCTGCAGAGATGGAGAGTCACCCCCCCCCCCGGCCCGTTCTGTTTAGGTGACGGTTCCAGAGAACTTTCCCAACCTGAGGGGTCAGGAAAGCAGGTTTTGGCCCAAACTGACACACGACGATCCGGCACCAGAGGACGGGAGAGTAGTGAATATCTCACCAATTTTTATAAAATGGTTCCAGGGGCAGTCCTGACAATGACAGGCCAGTAAGCCCAACTTCTGAAAATTGATTGAAACGCTCGCGAAGAACAGGCACCTTGATAAACCCATCGGGGAGGGAGGGGGAGTGCTGACACATCTTCTGTAAAAGGGAATCACATCTCCCCGAAGTGTCAGAGTTCTTTGAAAGTAGCAAGATGGTGGAGAAGGGAAATAAAGGTGATAGAGTGCACTTGGACTTTCAGAAAGGCTTTCACCACATCCCAGAGTGTCGAGGGGTAGGACCCCTCGGCGGTCCAGAAGCCCCAAAGTCGGGGTCCATGCTCACTTTCCGTAGAGCAAACATGGCCCGTAGACCCAGTTCCCCTCAAATGTCCCTCTACCAGGGTATTTGCGGCCTTCTGGCCTCGTTCCAAACACAGTCCCTTCTATCAGGGTATGTACAGCCCTGCAGGCCCAGTCCCAAAGTACAGTTCCGTCGATTAGAGTAAATATGGCCCTGCAGGCCCAGTCCCAAAGTGCAGTTCCCAAATGATTTAAGGTCTAGAGAACATGAGCTATGAGGGAAGAGTGAAGGAATTGGGTTTGGTTAGTTTGGAAAGGAGAAGACTAAGAGGGGACATGATAGCAGTTTTCAAGTATCTAAAGGGATGCTACAAGGAGGAGGGAGAAAAATTGTTCTCCGTGGCCTCTGAGGACAGGACAAGAAGCAATGTGCTTAACTGCAACAAGGGAGGTTTAGGTTTTAGGAAAAACTTCCTGCCTGTCCGGGTGGTTAAACACTGGAATAAATTGCCTAGGCGGGTTGTGGAATCTCCATCCCTGGAGATATTGAAGATCAGGTTGGACAGACACCCTCCAGGGATGGTCTAGACCGTGCTTGGTCCTGCCGTGAGGGCAGGGGCCGGGACTTGATGACTCTCGTGGTCCCTGCCAGTTCTAGTGTTCCATGGTTCTATGCTACAGGGCTGTACAATCTTGAATAGTGTACGGCAAAAGTGACGTGTTATTTACCCCTTCACCTAGCACAAGACCCCGGGGTCACCTCCTGAATTTAAAAAGCAAGACGGTTTCAAACAAACACAAGGAAGCATTTCTCCACACAACACAGTCGCCAGTGCCGGGGGTGTTGTGAAGACCCACAGTATAATGGGCTCCAAAAAGAATTAGAGAATTTCATGGTGGATAGGTTAATAGCCATTGATGGACCTAACTGGGTAGGGGCCTCCTTAAATGTCTGACTGGCAACACTTGGGACTGGCTACAGGGGACAGATCACTCATTAATTGCCATTGTTGTTGTTCATTGTCTCTGAAGCTCCTGGCATTGGCCACTGTCGGCAGACAGGATATTGGGTAGATGGACCATTGGTCTGACCTGGTCTGGCCGTTCTGATGTTCTTCACCTTCCGAGCAAACACTGTACGTTTCTTAGGCATTTAGGGCAGAAATAGAGTCTTGTGTTGAGCCTGCCTGCTAGGATCGGTTTTTACTTACAACGGTGGGGGGCGGGTGTTGTTATACAGTCCAGTATTGGGGACTTTCAAAGGCTGCCATCAGAATCAGGGCCTTATTGTCTTATGTTGTTGCGCGCGTGTGTGTGAGAGAGAGATCTTTACGTCTGGCTGCATCAGGTGCTTGTAAACAAACAGATCCTCATAAAGTAAACCCCAGCAATTTATTCTATTTTTCCCCCCTACTCTTCACCTCCCTTGTGACCACTTCCTTCCAATTTGTAAGGCCGGGCAAGTCACTTCCAAAGCCATCATTAATCTTGTTGTGACAAGCTAGCTCCTGGAAAGAGAAGTAATGGACTCTCGAGATCAGTGCTTCGGTCCCCACCAATCATAGACTTCTTCTGTGCTCTTAATCACCTCAGTTGACCTCCGGGTATGTCTACACTACAGGACCAAAAGTCGAATTAAGATACGTGACTTCAGCTACATCAATTGCGTAGCTGAAGTCGATGTAGCTTCACTCAGCTTTTGGCGCTGTCTACATGGCAGGAAGTCGAAGGAAGAACTCTCTTCCTTCGATTTCCCTTACTCCTCGTGAAATGAGGGTTGCAGAAGTCAGAGGAAGAAGTCGGCCATCTTGAAATTATTTCGAAATAATGGCTTGCTGTGTAGACGCACACTTTGTTATTTCGAAATAACGTGAGTTATTTTGAAATAACGCTGCAGTGTAGACATAGCCTTAGAAAGCAATGCACTTTTGCTTTACAGTCCGGCCTGCGAGCTCTTATGACAAGAGGAGCAGATCAAGTGAGCGAAGAATTTTAACGGCTGACCTCGACAGATTCCCAGCCTGACATGATCAATTAAGTCATTTCAGTAATGCCTAGAGTTGAATATCAGATTTGTTCAGGAGCTGTAATTCTAACAAACTAGCAGGGGAGGCCCATTGTTGACAGACAAAATCATTTTGTGTAGATTACACTTACAGGAAAGTTCAAGAAATGAAATATGTGTCATGGAATTTTTTTTATTAACGTGCTTGTGAAAGGGAAGTAAAAGAACAGGTTTTAAATTTGTAGGCTTTCAACTTCAAATATGATTCATGTTATTGACTCATTACCATATCTAGTTAATTTGAATCAGAAGCTCGTAACACTTTTTCCATTCCTCTTTCCGTAACGGATTTGAATTATTTTGTGATTGGTAACCGTCAAAATTTTCTTTGCACTAAAAGGACAGCACAATCGGCAACTCGATGTGAAGTTTGTTAGCCAATATTTTTTATGAACTCCAATCATAATAGTCATGGCTTTTTTTTCCCCAATGAAAACAAAAAATAATTATTTAAGCCTTTCGCCCAGCATATTCCGGTGTAAAAAGTAGTGCGTTCCGCTAATTTAAGGGGCAGGATTGTTTATGCAAAATGTGGTATCTGGAGGTAATCGGGAAGTATGACTTGATTTTGCACAAACAAACTCTTCCAAATATGTAATCGATGTTTAGATGTAAACGGTCCTTCAAAATGTGTGTCCTCAACATGGCTTCATCTGGATTTCTTGTTTTCTCCTTTAGGTTTGCTTTCTGACTTACCATGGAGAGGCTGGTTGTCTCTCTACTGGTTATTAGCACTGCCGTGAAAGCGATGATGTGTCCCAAACGGTGTATGTGTCAAAACCTCTCTCCATCCTTCACCATCCTCTGTACCAAGACAGGGCTTCTCTTCGTGCCCCCCAGTATTGACAGGAGAACAGCAGAGCTCAGATTAATGGATAACTTCATCACCACCCTTCGAAGAAAAGATTTTGCAAACATGACAAACCTTATTCACTTGACGCTCTCGAGAAATACAATAAGTCAAATCATGCCGTATGCATTTTTTGATCTTAAAGGCCTTCATGCGTTACATTTGGACAGTAACCGGCTGACTTTTATCGATGAGGATCATTTCAAAGGGTTAATTAATCTCCGCCACTTAATACTCAGTAACAATCAAATAAACTATATTTCTCCTGGATCTTTGGATGACTTTCTTGAAACACTCGAGGACCTGGATCTATCCTATAATAATCTTGTTAATATTCCTTGGGATACAGTTGGGAGGCTTTCTAACGTCAATACGATCAGTTTGGATCACAACCTCATTGAGTTTGTTCCAGAAGGAATCTTCTCGAACCTTCACAAACTTGCTCGGTTGGACATGACCTCCAACAAATTGAAAAAAATCCCCCCCGACCCCTTGTTCTCCAGAATCCCCGTGTATGCTAAATCGAAAGGGTCTCCATTGTCTTCTCTGGTGCTGAGCTTTGGAGGGAACCCTCTGCACTGCAACTGTGAATTAGTGTGGCTGAGACGCCTTACCAGAGAAGACGATCTAGAAACGTGTGCCTCGCCACCAGACTTGATGGGCAAGTACTTCTGGTCCATTAAAGAGGATGAGTTTGTCTGCGAGCCTCCCATGATAACGCATCGGACGCCGAAGCTGGTGGTTATGGAGGGCCAGAACGTCTCTTTAAAATGCAAAGCAGTGGGTGACCCGGATCCCTACGTTCGCTGGATCTCACCCGAGGGGAAGCTGGTCTCCAATACGTCCAGGACGATTTCCTACGAGAATGGAACTTTGGATATTCTGGCTACATCTTTGACAGATAAAGGCACGTTTACCTGTATAGCATCGAATGCAGCAGGAGAATCGACAGCGCTCGTTGAACTTGTTGTTAACCCTTACCCCCAGCTTGCGAACAGTACCAACTGCGAGAAGGACGCTGAGTCGGGCCCGTCCGACAGTCTTATATCTGCTAAGTCGAGTTTCCCTAACGAAACGAAGGCTCACCAGGGAAAGAAGGTCGTGGTTGCTGAGCTCACCTCATCTTCTGCTCTCATCCAGTGGCCTTCCCAGCATCACATCCCGGGGATACGAATGTACCAGATTCAGTATAACAGCTCTTCGGATGACATACTCGTTTACAGGTAACTCTGCTCGCAGAGTAGTTCACCCATCGCTGTCAACTAACCAATGAGAATAACAGGAAATGGTTGTATAGTCAACATGCCTTGATATAATATACAGGTTGAACCTCTCTCGCCCAGAACTCTCTAGTCCGGCAACACCCGTGATCTGGCATGATTTGAGTTAGCCAGATGTCCACTTATGAGTGTGGCCAAATTCCCCACAGTCCCATAAAGTTTGTTTACAGCCACCAGTCCTTGCTTTGTGCTGTTCTTTAGCTCTAATCTACCCCTCAATATCCTCTAACAGCCCAGCAAGCAGTAGCAGTGTCGGTCATGCTGCTAGACAATATTGACCTCCCGTGGTCTGGAAAATTCTCTGGTTCGGTACCTGTCAGGTCCTAAAGGCGCCGGACTAGAGATGTTCAACCTGTATCAGGTATGCTGCAGGTATTAACTGTGTAATCAGGGGAGCAATGCGGGAATGCTTTTCATAGCCTGGTTTTCATTTATTGGGGAATAAGATTATAATAAAAATGACAAATAACCTTCTACAGGAATTGAGCTTTACAGTCCAAAAGCCATTGTGAGGTCGGTCATTCTTAGAGTAAGGACTTTAGAACCCACCTCTTCCGAACTCCGGGGCATGGCCTCGGACTCATGTCGTGAGCTTTAGGAGAGCGATTTGCATCAAAATGACTCCGGAGGCTGAGAAACACTTCTGCTCACCCAGTTAGGGCCGTGAGTTTGAATCACAGGAGCTGTTACTGTTGGCCCGGGGAGCACCTCTGTATTTTTAAGCAAAAGACCCGGGAAGTACTACTGACATCATCATGCCAACTAAACCTGTCTATGGTGCAGCCAGGGAAAGGGAAAATATAATTAATATTAATTGTGGGAAATTGCTTTATGTATTGGCATGATATAGAATTGTACTCAAGAAGGGGTGTATATATATATTTCTAATTCTCATATGCCCTTAAACGGTTTCTATTGTTGCTTATTTAATTTATACTACTATTTTAGGGTTGCTCTGGGCTAATTCAACAGTGTAAATCGCATGTCTCGCTGAAATGGAAACATAGTGTATTTTGCATGGATTTGGCATTTAGAGGTTCAGAAACACCCATCTGGGGTGGGTGGAGGGGGTCATTTGGTAAAACTTGTTTGGGTTAACTTGACATCCATAGATTTCGATGGGCATCATGCAGATTAAACATGTGGTCAGTCATTCTGATTATGGTTCTTTTGGCAAATAAATAGTGGGAAACCTACAGTTGAATCAGGCACTAGCATTTGTGTGTTTCAATTAGGATTCCATACTGTAGGATCCAGAAACAGGGCTGTCCTTAAGAGGGATGTTAGCATATGGTCATTTAAACGATTAACCAATAAGCCGGTAGCAGGTTTAAAACAAACAAAAGGACATTTTTCTTCATGCAGTGCACTGTCAACTTGTGGAACTCCTTGCCAGAGGATTTTGTGAAGGCCAGGACTTGAACAGCATTCAAAAAAGAACTCGATACATTCATGGAGGTTAGGCCCATCAATACTTATTAGCCAGGATGCATAGGGATGGTGTCCCTAGACTGACTGCCAGAGGCTGGGAATGGGTGACAGAGGAGGGATCACTTGATGTTTCCCTGTTCTGTTTGTTCCTTCTGGCATTGGCCACTGTTGGCAGACAGGATCCGAGGCTAGATGGACCTTTGGTCTAACCCAGCATGGACGCGCTTCATCAAATATTTCCTAGCCCTGTGAAGAGAATAAACATTCTGCTATTGTCATGTCCTGATGTAGAACACGATTTTTTCCCCAGGCATCATTTTTCGCAGCGCACGGGGAGAAAGGTGTAAACTCCAGCTCAGGTTCGACCTCACGAATGTCTTTACTCACCTCTGAGTAGATCAGCCCGAGAGGAATGTGGCTGGCAGCATTTCCTCAAAGGGCTGGTTCTTACAGGGACCGCAGCATGTGACTATCTGCCAGCTGGTATTGTTTATTCTCAGGGGAAACCTACCGCTGTGTTCTAGGCAAGTCGGGGGGTTGAAAAACGGAGAATGGCATACTCCATGCTGAGGCGTTTTAGTGTTTCGTTGCATGAGAAAAATAGCGGCGTAAAATCTGACCCTCAGACCATGAAGTCAATTACATATAATCAGTGTAAAAACGTGGTTCCTTTTAGTAGGGCACTGGGCAGATTTTGGCCTAAGAAAAGCATAGTAATCTTAGACGAGGGTGCTGCTGGGAAGGGTTATTTGGGCTATTGTTTGTATCGTATGTTATAATAATTAGGGAAAGGCCATTAGAATTGACAAAGTGCAGGTTAAAATTGCTGCTTGGATAAGCCTAAGTCACCTGTTATTAAGTATTCACTTCTTGTTTTCGTTAGGGATCTATTTTATAGACAACGAGGAGCCCAGTAGCACCTTAGGGTGTGTCTACACGGCACCTGAAACTCGAAATAAGATACGCAAATTGTGTATCTTACTTCGAGTCTATTTAGAAATTGCTTATTTCGTCATTTGGTGCTGTCTGCGCAGTGCCAGATTTCAAAAGAAAGCACTATTTCGAACCATCCCTTGCTCCTTGTAGAATGAGGTTTACAGGGATGGCGAAATAGCACGTCCGCTATATTTCGAAATAGCGGACGCGTTCAAAAGATGTGGGGTGGTTGTTTTGGGATACCTCTGGTTCCCGAAATAACTTTACTGTGTAGACACACCCTTAGAGACTAACAAAAATATTTAGTATCATGAGCTTCTGTGGGCAAAACCCACTTCCACAGATGATGAGTTGGAACACAAACAACAGAAACAAAGTATTTTATAACAGGGGGGGGAAAGTGCCTGTCAGTTGTAGGACCCATGCTAACGAGGCTGATGAAGTGGGCTGGAAGTGTCCCATTCTTGGCTTTTGATGTAACAATGCAGATGTTAAAGGCAGGGGAGGCTGGCTTTATAATGCGACATCCAGTAAATACCTTTGTCTAAGCCCAGGGAAACGGTGTCAGATTTGCAGATGAAGGTCAATTTCACTCACACTCTCTCTAATTGGCTGGTGAAATTCCTGGGTGAAATTATGTCTGCTCTTAACTTCAGCTAAAGGGGGTGAGGGGATGGTTCTAAGCAGGTCTTGTATATGTGAAACCAAATTCTTTGCCAAACGTTTCCTTTGGGATCCAAGAGTCATTTTACACCCTTCTTCATCTCACATCTAGTTAGGAACGATGACATATTTGCATATTCAAATTATGCCTGGGGAACATTCTAAATCTTTATACATCTATACGTGATTCACACAATCTCTTTCATGAGACAGTCTGTAAACTTGGAAATCGGATGACGCTCCTAGATGGTCTTGTTCCTAGACAAGAGCTCTGGGGGAAGAAATTTAAAAAACAAAAATGTGTTGGCATGTTCTTTTTGCATTTCACAGCCCAGCTCTCTGTTAACTGAGAGGCGCAGTCTGGTAACAAAGTTGTAACCAAAATTATGTTTCAAATCGCAGTGCAGTGATTCCAAGTACTAAAATATATTAATCTATCACACACTTCTTTCAGATTGAAATGCGTCTGCGGCTCATCTCCCGCAGCGAGTAACCAGCAACTAGCGATTCTTAATGGGAGCATTCAACTGAATTGACGGGTTGAATTCTGGAGGTGTGGTTGTCTGGCCAATGGCCGTTGTGATTGTGCGGTTCCATCAATGTTGCGTTGCAGCTGTGTGGATTAGTGGGCAGAGCTGGATAATGAGAACTAGCAATCTCCAAAAGCCAGGCTAATCCTCGCTGCGTTTGTGGGGTCCGTCACTTAAGCACAGCATGGGCCCGATCGATGGAACTGAGATAATACTAGCGGTCTGCGCCACAGGAAGGTGGTGAGATAAATTAGGGAGTGTGTGAGGACGTAAAGAGGATAGGACAAGCAGCAATGGGCTTGAATTGCAACGAGGGAGGTTTAGGTGGGACATGAGGAAAAACTTCCTGTCAGGGTGGTTAAACACTGGGATAAATTGCCTGGGGGGGGTTGTGGAATCTCCATCCCCGGAGATATTTAAGAGCAGGTTGGATGGACATCCATCAGGGATGATCTAGACCAGGGGTTCCCAACCTTTTTCGGTCCCTGTGCCCCCTTGGCTTTTAGTAAACCTTCCCGTACCCCCCATTCAATATGAAAGGAAATAAATTCTAGACTCTAGAATCCACAACTTTTTTCACTAACGCTACTACTTTTGGAATATTTCAATTAAGATATTCTAGTTATTTACCAAATATTCCCCATACCCCCTTGACAAGCTTCTCGTACCCCCTGGGGGTACGCCTACCCCAGGTTGGGAACCCCTGATCTAGACGGTGTTTGGTCCTGCCATGAGGGCAGGGGACTGGAGTTGACGACCTATCAAGGTCCCTTCCCATTCGAGGGTTCTGTGAGTCTAACGACCTAGCCTGGGCTCTGTTCAGAGAGCGAGGGTGCTTGGACCTCCTTGCAGAACTACGACTGAAAACACAAGCCCGCTTCTGCCGGGCCGTTCTGCAACCACCGTCAGGAACTCCATGATGTATCAAAAGTGTGAAGAAGAAAAGAACGGCCGGACGTGGTCAACCCAAAGGCCCATCCAGCCCAGTGTCCTGTTGGCCGACAGCGGCCAACGCCGGGTGCCCCAGAGGGAGGGAACAGAACCGGGAACCATCCCGCGATTCCGTCCCTGTGGCCCATTCCCAGCCCGTGACAGAGGCTACGGGCGCGTTGTTCCTGCTTTGTGAAGGTGACCAGCGTCTAACAGCCAGGGTAGGCCTCAACTGGCCATCGCCATGGCAACTGCCTTTTATCCGGAATCGTTCCAAGGAGTTTTTCCCCTTCTCCGTCTGTTTCTTCCTCCCTGCTCCTTCCCCTCCGTTGCGTGCCTCCCCGCGCTGGGTGGCCGCAGGTGCGCGTTGACATGTGTAAAGATATTAATTTGCACCCGTGCTCTGGAGGAGAAAAGGAGAGCAGCCTGATGAATTTCTGTGGGAGCGGAATCACGGAAAACTGGGGGGGTCTGTGGATCGTTACAGCTCGCGCTCCCCTCGGCTTCTCTGGACAAGGGGGCCTATTCCCCTTTATTCGGTGCTGGCGAGGCCGCATCTGGGGTATGGTGTCCAATTCTCCCCCCGTTACAGAAAGGACGTGGGCGCATTGGGGAGAGTCCAGCGGAGGGCAACCAAAACAATTCGGGGGCTGGAGCGCATGACCTACGAGGAGAGGCTGAGGGATTGGGTTGTTCAGTTGTTCAGTCTGCAGAAAAGAAGACCGAGGGGGGATTTGAGAGCAGCCTTCAGCTCCCTGCAGGGGGGGTCCAAAGAGGCTGGAGAGAGGCTGTTCTCAGTGGGGGCAGGTGGCAGAACGAGGAGCAATGGGCTCAAGTTGCAATGGGGGAGGTCTAGGCTGGATATTAGGAAAAACTATTTCCCTAGGAGGGTGGGGAAGCGCTGGGATGGGTTCCCTAGGGAGGGGGTGGAATCTCCATCCCTAGAGGTGTTTAAGTCCCGGCTTGACTAAGCCCTGGCTGGGCTGATTGAGTTGGGGCTGGTCCTGCTTTGGGCCGGGGGCTGGACCCGATGCCTCCCGAGGTCTCTGCCCGCCCGCGGATTCTAGGATTCTCTGATTCTAACACCCTGTTTTTCATCCAAGCGCTTATTACAGCTCAGCCATACACAAGTACCGGCCGCTGGAATGTAGCAGAAGGGTCTGTGATGTGGCACTCCATATTCTTTATGGAAATATGCTTATGAATATGCATAACTGGAAGATGCTTTGCACCAAAAACATCCTGTAACATGGCATTTACAAAGTGATCATCTGCTGAAGGCGTCTATTCTGTTTGCGTGCCTGGCCCCTTCCTGGGTTTGAAGTTGGAAATATGGAGTATACACGTATTTTGTAATCGAAATATGCTAATTGAGAGCCATTAGTAGCCTGCCCAGCCCTTCCCTCTCCCCAACTCCCTGCCCCCCAGGCCACCTCACAGACCCTCCGCACACGCACACACCAGTTGCTCTCCTTCCAGTCCCAACTATCTCCCGGACCCTGTCCCCCCTCCTACGCCCCTCGCCCGGGCCACAATCCTCTCCTGCACCCATGGCCCCTTCTGGACCCTGCACCCCAACCCTCTGCCCCAGGTCACAATCTCCCTTCTGCACCCAACCTCCATCCCAGACCCAGCCCTGCACCCCAAGCCTCTACCTCAATCTCCCTTCTGCACCCAGCCTCCATCCCAGACCCCTCCCTGCACTCCAAGCCCCTACCTCAATCTCCCTTCTGCACCCAGCCTCCATCCCAGACCCCTCCCTGCACCCTAAGCCCCTACCTCAATCTCCCTTCTGCACCCAACCTCCATCCCAGGCCCAGCCCTGCACCCCAAACCCCTACCTCAATCTCCCTTCTGCACCCAACCTCCATCCCAGGCCCAGCCCTGCACCCCAAACCCCTACCTCAATCTCCCTTCTGCACCCAGCCTCCATCCCAGACCCCTCCCTGCACCCTAAGCCCCTACCTCAATCTCCCTTCTGCACCCAACCTCCATCCCAGGCCCAGCCCTGCACCCCAAACCCCTACCTCAATCTCCCTTCTGCACCCAACCTCCATCCCAGACCCCTCCCTGCACCCCAAGCCCCTACCTCAATCTTCCTTCTGCACCCAACCTCCATCCCAGGCCCAGCCCTGCACCCCAAACCCCTACCTCAATCTCCCTTCTGCACCCAACCTCCATCCCAGACCCTGCCCTGCACCCCAAGCCCCTACCTCAATCTCCCTTCTGTACCCAGCCTCCATCCCAGACCCCGCCTTGCACCCCAAGCCCCTACCTCAATCTCCCTTCTGTACCCAGCCTCCATCCCAGACCCCGCCCTACACCCCAAGGCCCTATCTCAATCTCCCTTCTGCACCCAACCTCCATCACAGACCCAGCCCTGCACCCCAAGCCCCTACCTCAATCTCCCTTCTGCACCCAGCCTTCATCCCAGACCCCGTTCCTGCTCCATATAAAAGTGCGGCCCTTGATCACTTGCCAAAGTTTTCCGTTTTTTCACTCCCATTTGTATTTTAAATGGTCACATGCTTCTAACGGGAGCGACCGGGATGTGCGCCGGATGTCCATTAAACACAGAGCCACCCGTATGTCGAGGAGGAGTTGGTTTTACGGGAGAGAGTTGCTGAAAAATGTTTTGCTGCATTTATTATTCGTGTCTCAGGTGTCATGCCCGCTTGATGGGTTGTGTTGAGAATTTGCAACTGGTCTGCTGTGCTTCACCGGGCAACCAAGGCCGCTTGCTAATGGCATGCTGCAAGAGGAGACCATTTTCGACGAAACCTGTGGAACAGAATGGTGGGGACGTGACTACTCTTGTCATTCATTAAGCAGAATTGTCTAGGAAGGAGTCGTGCTGAAAGGCATCAAGGGGTCAGAGTGGACCACAAGCCAAATATGAGTCAACAGTGGGACACTGTTGCAAAAAAAGCAAACATCTTTCTGCGATGCCTTAACAGGAGTGTTGTGAGCAAGACACGAGGAGTCATTCTTCCACTCTGCTCTGCGCTGGTTAGGCCTCAGGTGGAGTATTGTGTCCAGTTCTGAGCCCCACGTTTCAGGAAAGATGTGGAGAAATTGGAGAGGGTCCAGAGAAGAGCAACACAAATGATGGAAGGTCTAGAGAAATGAGCTCTGAGGGAAGACTGAAAGAATTGGGCTTGTTTAGTTTAGAAAAGAGAAGACTAGGGAGGGGACGTGAGAGTGATTTTCAGGTATCTATAAGGGTGTCACAGAGGGGGAAGGAGAAAATTTGTTCTCCTTGGCCTCTGAGGACAGGACAAAAGCAAGGGGCTTAAACTGCAGCCAGGGAGATTTAGGTTGGACATTAGGAAAAACTTCCTACTTGCAGGGGGGTTAAACACTGGAATAAATTGCCTGGGGGGGTTGTGGAATCTCCATCCCTGGAGATATTGAAGAGCAGGTTGGATAGACATCTACCAGGGATAATCTAGATGGTGCTGGGTCCTGCCGTGAGGGCAGGGGACGGGACTGGATGACCTCTCGAGGTCCCTTCCAGTTCTAGGATTCTATGCAGAAGCAAGTCAGGATTATTTCACTTATGCTACTGCGATGTAGGCTGTCATGGGTACACACCGGTGTTTACAGATGCTGTGTGTGTTTAGGAGGGGAAAAAATTCCAATGTTCCTAAATCCCTTAAGCCCTTTTGTGAGGTTGACCCTATGGGCTGTGTACATAGCAAGCATTCAGGGTCCAGGAGGCAAGTCTTCTATTGGACTTCAAATTACGTTTGCATCAGTGTGCATGCAATCAAGTGATAGCCAAAGTCTCCGGGGGTTTCACATTTGGAAATGCCTATTTATTATAGGAAATGTTCTCGTTCTCCACTTTTTACACTTAAAAGGCCTATTTGAGCAGCATGACAAATGTCTCCAGGCTCCAGAGTACAGTACTTAGTGCACATTCCAGCTGCTTTCCTATGGCTTCATCGAGGGGGGGGGGAATCAATCAGGCTTTTCACTCCCTGAATCTCAGTGGTGTGTCTTTATGAGGAGGAAGATGGATTTTTTTTCCTTATAGATTTGCTGTGCGATCTTGCAAGCGACTGTTGCTTTTGTCTGTGCCATGTACAGTACTTGCATTTTTGTAGACAATGGTGCTTTGTGTAATGCTCCTTCTGTAAGACAAAAGGGTGTCACTCAGTGGCTAAAAGCAAAGCCAATTTTAAAGGTAACACCTGTGGGGGCTTTGCAAGGAATCAATTGCATTTGAATTAAAAATTCTTGCGCGCTCGGGGCCTGGTTCTCAGCCATCCTGCACTTTGGTCTGTTCCTTCCACCGATGCCCCCCGCTCTAATATTTCTCACCCACTTTCCAGCTGGTATAGAGGGCTGAAGGAGTCACAGTGGGACATAGAAGCGGCGGGGGAGGAGGGGGTTTTCTTTTTTCTGCAAACTGCCAAGTACATTTGGCTCGTGTTAGAAGCCAACGAGTTCAGATGCAACTCAACTTTGGAGGCCCCGGGGGCCACAATGATACTCCCAGCACATGCCCAGGGCCGCAGCTTAAGTGTGGTTGCATAGACATGTAAATGTATATGCAAATATATGCAAATAGCTTCTTTCACACTGACGGGCATGAATACAAAGATGAAGGCAAGACCACATAACACGCAGGCCCCATGTAAGTCAGTTCTGCTGATATTCCTAAAATGCAATATTGACCCGATTTCCACCCCTGTGTCAGCACTTTTAATGAGCCCTTTTCAAAAGAAAATTGGACACCCGTGTTTTGGGTGTTCCACTTGAAGCTTCAGCTGGTGCGTTTCCTGGAGTGATTTTACTCAGAAAATGTTTCCAAGCTGGAGCGCTCCAACCTGCGGCGGGCAGGTTGCTGAGCCAGGCTGGACGTGAGAGGCTAAAAAGGGAAGGCGCCCAGGATCCCCATCCTGGATTCCCAGCAGGGCTGATGTCCCCACGCAGGAGTCCATTGCGCCGTGCGGGACGGAAGCAGGGCTGCCTGGCCGCGCCGCCGGACCCAAACGTGGCCAGTGGGAGCCAGTCAGCACCTCTCCGGCTCTGCCCACAAGGCTAAGCAGCCAGCACTTCCCACAATGCACTGGTGCTCCCAGCACCTCCTCCCTGGGGGGTAAAAACACCGACACCCTGCACCCATCTGCTCCAGCCAGCCCATCTGCTTGCGTCTTTCAAGGCTCACCCCGCCTAGGAGATGCCTCCCCATTGTGGAGCATGTTCCCAGTGGAGGCCACGTTCAGCATATCCCACCCGTGGGCCAACTGTTGAGCCCCACGTAAATCCCAACCGCCCCGCAGGCCGCCCACCAACAGGCCGCGTGTGGAGTAGCCCTGCCCTGGAGGAACAATTCAACACCAAATGTCCTTTCAAAATGACTAGCGCGCACAGCGCTTCCCCTCCCTGCGTTGTTGTTGTTGTTGCATAGAAAATGGCGGGTGTGTTGCCTAGGTTCGTCTCATAATACAGCACGTGGCGGCAAGACCGGTGGTTGGAGAAGAAGGGTCTGTACGTCTCATTAGCCGGACCCCCAGCAAAGCAGGTAGCTGAGGGAGCACTCTGCTGGCTTCTGCAAGAGAGGAGGCAGGATCTTATTTAAATACCATCTTTGGTTCTCCTCGGTCAGTATCTCATTTCCATAGCAGCTGTGTGCTCTCGGGTCACCTGCCTGAAAGCCAGGGAGAGCCCTGAAGCAGGTGGGGCCCTATTTATATATTAACTGTCTCTCATTGGAGTATAATGTGGCTAAGTCATAGAACCCTAGAATGGGAAGAGGCCTCGAGAGGTCATTGAGTCCCGTCCCCTGCCCCCCCCCCTTTTTTTTGTAGACCAAAAAAAAAAAAAAGGCCTGTCCCTTTAAGAAGCGCGAGAAGCACGTTTTGATGCTTTTTGGCCTCTGCAGGCTCCCGCACTGACAGGGGAGGGGAAGAGCTGAATGCGGCTCATGAGTTGCAGGTTGGCCATGGCTGGTCTAGATCATCCCCGATCCTTGTCCATCCAACCTGCTCTTCAGTATCTCCAGGGATGGAGATTCTATGACCTCCCTAGGCAACTTATTCCAGTGTTTCACCACCCTGACAGGCAGGAAGTTTTTCCTCATGTCCAACCTCACCCTCCCTTGCTGCCATTGAAGCCAGTTGTCAGACTGGGGGCTGATATCTTGGCGATGACCCTGTTGAGGGCAGGGCCTGGATGAGAGCGGGGTTGCCGACCAACCTGGGTGGTAGCCGAGATTGGGCGGGAGGTGCTGGGCTGTGTCGAGACGCAAGGAGA
Source organism: Pelochelys cantorii (assembly GCA_032595735.1). Taxonomy (NCBI): domain Eukaryota; kingdom Metazoa; phylum Chordata; order Testudines; family Trionychidae; genus Pelochelys; species Pelochelys cantorii. The sequence continues at coordinate 1,954,259 of CM064358.1, read as the reverse complement.
AATCTGTGTGTGCGCTTAGTTTGTTGCAAGTATTATTTCCCCAGAAATAGGGAGCCGGGGGGAGGGGTGAGTCTGGCCCTTTTGCTCCTGGGAGTGGGGAGGTGGGAGGTGTTTGGCTAGCGAGCGGCTGCAATTCTAGTGACCTGGACAGTACAACCAAGGACCTGGCTGTACTTTGCCTCAGCTGGCGAGTAATAAGTGGTTCAGGGCAGCTGGTGGAGCCAAGTGACCATGGGGCCCATCACCAACAGGAGAGAAATGGACCAAGACAAATGCGTGGACTTGGTGGGAGCAGCAGATTTCATGGGCCCTGTCGTACGGGGCGGGGGGAGAGGGGGATGATTCCAGCATAACAAGGGGCCAACGCCCAGGACACCAGCTTGTTTCAGGAATTAAGGGGGGGCGTTGGCACACGACAGAGCTCTTCGCCCGAGCACCCTCTGTGAGTCTTGGGCAGCAAGTGAAAGAGGGGGAAAGCCAGAACCACCATCCCCATGCTAGCAGGCAAAACGTTCAGCGCGGGGAACGGAGGCGAAAAGGAAAGAGAGGAGGGGCTGAACGGGACGGAGCAGAGAAGGAGACTCAGATGGGTCTGTGGCCTTGATACGAGCTTCCCTTTTGTGGGGATGTATGTATGGGTGGAGTAAGGGGGGAAGGTGATTATTCCATCGTAAGGGGGCTCTGTCAAAACAAGGAGGGTGCTCAGAGAATTCTGGGGTGGGAAGAGCCCTCAGGAGGCATCGAGTCCAGCCCCCCTGCCCAAAGCAGGACCCATCCCGACTCAACCAGGTCGACACGAAAGGGGAAGGTCGAATTAAGATACGCAACTCCAGTGACGTTAATTACATCGCTGGAATCTACGTACCTTCATTTGAGTTTCCTCGCTGTCCCCACAGCGGGAGGTCGACAGTAGCAAATGCTCACATCGGCTTCCCTTACTCCTCGGAGGAGCACCAGCTGTTGATGAGGGGCCCTCTGAGTTCAATTAGGCAGGTCTTTACTAGACCCGCTAAATCAAGCTCCGGAAGATCAATCGTGGCAGCGGGTTCTTCCCCCAAGTGAAGACAATAACCTCAGTGTTGATATTGTGGTGCAGGAAGCAAATGAATAACCATTCAGTACAATCTGACGTGTTTAATCAATTTAGAGAAATTGGATTTCATAGAATAAATTCTTAGGAAGAATTTGATGTTTTCACATCCAGTGATCATCTAACTTTAATTAGCCACACATGCATGCTATAAATTAATAGATCAATAAATATTTAATAGTGATGTGTCGATATTCATCATTGAAACACGATAAGAGAGCGTGAAAAAGCCAGTGGTGTAAGCTTCCTTTTGTTTTTTAATCGAGCAACATACAAATGAAAAGTAATAATTCTCGTTTATTATTAAGAAAGGGGTAAAATGCCTGAGATGAAAGAGATGAACAGTCATCCCCGAGGCAGAAGTGACATGTTGTCAGCTCAGTATAGCAAACGTGACACTTGTGTTAACAGCCACTGCATGAAAAGCAGTGTGATTGAGCTGCGATAGGCGTGCTCTTTCCCTCTTTGTGTGCAATGCAGTCTGCAGCAACGGAGGGTTGCCTGGTTTTAAAATCTGGATTTTGGTTTAACTCAATTAATTCTTGTCAGCCGTATTCTGCCTTGGGGCAGCCTCAGTGTTCTGAACTGGCTTGTTCCAGCTGATTTCAGAATCAGGGCTGATCTACACTAGGAGTTTAGGTCGAGGGATTACATTTGGTGTGAGATCGAATTGGGAATGAATGAGTCTACACTACGCTGGCCCTTTTAAAATCAACCTGTTCTCCACCTGAAGGAGAACATTTGTGCCTCAAATTCAGGGCGGTGTAAACTCTGCGGCCGTGTCAACACGGCACCCTTCGCTCGGAATAGGCTATGCAATTTGAGCTACGCAACATGCATAACTTATTTTGAGTGTCTTTCAAAATAGTATATTTTGTAATTTGGCACTGTCTACACAGTGCCAAATGTCAACGTACACCGCTATTCCAAAATGTCCCTTAATCCTCGTGGGACGAGGTTTTCAGGGACGCCGGACTAGCGCTCCCATTATTTCGAAAGCTATTGTGAAATAACGGGCGCACTGTCAAGACGTGGAATAGCTATTTCTGGATCCTGGAAGTATCCCAAAATAGCACTGCAGTGTGGACATCTGTAACCTATCCTTTAAATCCACTTTGGTACCAAATGACTGGAAGATGGCCAATATAACACCAATATTTAAAAAAGGCTCTAGAGGAGATCCTGGCAATTATAGACCGATAAGTTTAACATCAGTACCAGGCAAATTAGTAGAAACACTAGTAAAGAGTAAAATTGCAAGGCACATAGAAGAGCACGAATTGTTGGGCAAAAGTCAGCATGGTTTCTGCAGAGGGAAGTTGTGTCTAACTAATCTGTTAGAATTCTTTGAAGGGGTTAATAAACATGCGGACAAGGGGCACCCAGTGGATATAATATACCTAGATTTCCAGAAAGCCTTTGACACGGTCCCACACCAAAGGCTTTTATGTAAATTAGGTGGTCATGGGATAGGAGGAAAGGTCCTTTCATGGATCAAGAATTGGTTAAAAGACAGAAAACAAAGGGTGGGAATAAATGGTAAATTTTCACAATGGAGGAGGGTAACTAGTGGTGTTCCCCAGGGGTCAGTACTGGGACCAATCCTGTTCAACTTGTTCATCAATGATCTAGAAAATGAGGTAAGCAGTGAGGTGGCCAAGTTTGCAGATGACACAAAGTTGTTCAGGACAGTCAAAAGCAAAAGGGATTGTGAAGAACTACAAAAAGATCTCAGCAAACTGAGTGATTGGGCAGCAAAATGGCAAATGAAATTTAATGTGGGTAAGTGTAAGGTAATGCATGTTGGAAAAAATAACCCAAATTACACGTACTACATGATGGGGTCAAATTTAGCTACGACAGATCAGGAAAGGGATCTTGGAGTTATAGTGGATAGTTCTATGAAGACATCCACGCAGTGTGCAGCGGCAGTTAGTAAGGCAAATAGGATGTTAGGAATTATTAAAAAAGGGATAGATAATAAGACAAAAGATATCATACTTCCCCTATATAAAACTATGGTACGCCCACATCTCGAGTACTGCGTGCAGATGTGGTCTCCTCACCTCAAAAAAGATATATTGGCATTAGAAAAGGTTCAGAAAAGGGCGACTAAGATGATTAGGGGCTTGGAAAGGGTCCCATATGGGGAGAGGCTAGAGAGACTGGGACTTTTCAGTTTGGAAAAAAGGCGATTGAGGGGCGATATGATAGAGGTATATAAAATCATGAATGGTGTGGAGAAAGTGATTATAGAAAAATTATTTACCTTTTCCCATAATACAAGAACTAGGGGACACCAAATGAAATTGATGGGTAGTAGGTTCAAAACTAATAAAAGGAAATTTTTCTTCACACAGCGCACAGTCAACCTGTGGAACTCCTTGCCCGAGGAGGCTGTGAAGGCCAGGACTCTATTAGGGTTTAAAAAAGAGCTTGATAAATTTTTGCAGGTTAGGTCCATAAATGGCTATTAGCCAGGGATAAAGTATGGTGCCCTAGCCTTCATAACAAGGGCAGGAGATGGATGGCAGGAGATAAATCACTTGATCATTGTCTTCTGTTCTCCTTCTCTGGGGCACCTGGCATTGGCCACCGTCGGCAGATGGGATGCTGGGCTCGATGGACCTTTGGTCTGACCCAGTATGGCCATTCTTATGTTCTTATGTTCTTATGACATACCCTTTGCATTGTAATTTGGAGTTACAGATTGTATTTTTCCAAACGGCAATGTTATTTGTATGATGTTAATTTTTAAAACAACAAATGGTCCGGTAGCACTTTATAGACTAACAAAACATGTAGATGGTATCATGAGCTTTCGTGGGCACAGCCCACTTCTTCAGATGACCGGAGTTTTGAGTTTAGGATGTGCAGACCCAAAATAAATAGGAGCAGGGGAAGGAAAAAAAAGGAGGGGGTGGGAGAGAGAGAGCAGAGGGTATGGAAAATCGAAGTCAGCGTTATAACTGGGAACTCCATCAAGTGTGTTTTAGTCTTCATCCCTGTAAGCTCTTGTCATTCGCTAGGTTTTAACAGAAAAGGGCAATCATCAGTTGCGTTTCCAATAGCGTTGCCTTCTAGTTCTCAACCTTACGCATTGATGTAGCTGTGCTAAAACAAAGCACTACTCCAAATTTCTCCATCTTACCTCTTTTCTGTAAGATTT